>CM064576.1:29150816-29424483 GCA_032716605.1 Paralithodes platypus | reverse complement strand
GGTCACCACATTTTAATAAATACCAGATTCTGACAGAAACAGGAGACGAAACTGAGGAGACCAGGCTCATTGGAGACTCCATCTTACGAGGCCAACTTGAAGAGTTCTGTGGAAGAGTCCCAAACCACAGAAAGCGTTTTTGCATACCGGGTGCAGGTTTGGACGACATCACAGCAGCCTTCGACGATGTCACCATCAACGCTGACGAGAACACCCTGTTCGTGATTCACGCAGGGTCGAACGATTGTAATGCGCACCAGATCAGAGGAACTAATGGAAAAATACCGTAAGGCAATCCAGCGTTACAAGAGTAAGTCATGTAACATAATCATTTCAGGCATTCTTTCCAAGATCGATGCAGAGACCGGTTTCTACGATAAGGCGTTCAGTACTAATAACAGACTTAAATCCCTCTGCTCACAGGAAGATGTCGAATATCTCAATCTCTGGGACCATTTCTACAATCAACACATTCTCTTTCAGGATGATGGCTGCCATTTGAATTCAGTCGGAGGAGCACGCCTAGGCAGACTCCTACATGATGCAGTCTGCACTTTCAGATCAAAAAACGAAGTACCGAGCAGGGGCAGTAGCAGCGACATAAACTACCCCATATCAAATGTAAACTCTATCCAAAATAATATCACGGCCTGCTACGTTAATGCACGCAGCTTACGCAATAAATTCGAAGACCTGGAAGCACTTGCATGTATGGAGGAATGTGATATAATCGGTGTTTCAGAATCTTGGATCAACACGGAAAAGCGTGATTTTTTTGGCGGAATACGCATTACCAGGTTATACTCCCTTCAGCTGCGAAAGATCCCAAAGAATGGGAGGTGGGGTTCTGCTATATGTTAAAAGTAATCTTCACCCAATCGAGGTAACCAAACCTGCCATAATAATATTGATACTAGTTACGTTCAAATAAATAATCAAGCAAGCAAGATAATAATTGGCCTAATTTATCGACCTCCTGCACAAATCACCGATACTGACGAGAAACTCTATGATCAAATAGCCGAAATAAGTTGTCAGGAAGAAGCAGTAATATTTGGCGATTTCAATCTGCCTGTCACAACATGGGGCGAACCACTAAATGCTCATGCGGGACATGATCTATATGCTAATCTTCAGGAAAGTGCCCTTTATCAACAACGTAGAACACCCAACGAGGGGAAATAACATTCTGGATATTATTCTAACGACAAATGAAAGACTGGTAAATAGCGTTAAAATCGGACCGGAATTTAGCTCTAGTGACCATAGGATAGTGTCCTTTAACATTAAAGTAAATAATGACAAAGAAAACGTGAGCACGGAAAAAAGTACCAGATTATCGAAGGGCCGACTTTAACAAACTTAGAAGGCATCTTGCCAATACTGACTGGAGTGAAATGACCGAAACTCATGATGTAATCGATTATGGAACATATTATCTAATAACCTAAACAAAGCAATAAATACAAGCATCCCTCTACGAAACCGGCGCCCAGCAGGCAAATATAAGCCAAAATGGTGGAATAATGAAATAAAAAACATCCTCTTAGTAAAAAAGCAGGCATACCAAAAATATAAGGCAACTCAGAATAATAGCGATAAATTAGAACACGATAGACTGCGTCGAACAACCAAAAATCTCATCAAAGGAAGTAAGAAGAATCTGGAAATTCATATTGCCAGCTCCAGCAAGTCCAATCCGAAAGAATTTTACAGCTATATAAGAAACAGAAAAACGGTAACTTCAACAATAGGCCCACTTGTTGCGGAAAATGGAGATCATACAGATAACAAAGTACAAATGGCGAATATCCTAAATAACTATTTTGCATCAGTTTTCACGTCGGAAGATACTACCGGTAACCGACCTACCCCTACGAATCAATCAAATGGCCCTGAGCTCGAAAACTTTACGATTTATGAAGACGATATCCTGTTCGCAATCAACAATTTGAAAGTTAATAAAACCCCAGGCCCTGATAAAATATCCCCAAGGATCCTAAAAGAAGGCAAAAACACGAATTATTAAACCCACTCGCAAATCTGTTCAACAAATCATTGAATGTTGGGATAGTTCCAAACGAATGTAAACTAGCTAACGTGACACCCATATACAAAAAAGGAAATAAGTCCTCTCCCGGCAATTATCGACCAATTAGCTTAACATCGGTAACGGCCAAATTAATGGAAACCATTATAAGGGACAAAATAGTAAAACATTTGGAAGAAAATAATTTAATAAAAGATTCTCAGCACAGTTTTACAAATATAGGTTCATGCGTAACAAACTTACTCGACTTCTTCAATGATGTTTACAAATCATATGATAAGGATAGAGCAGTTGATATAATATATCTCGATTTTCAGAAAGCTTTCGATACCGTACCCCACAAGAGACTAATTGACAAAATAAAAGCTCATGGCATAACAGGAAAAACTCTGAAATGGCTCGAAAATTGGCTCTCAGACCGTTAAACAACGAGTTGTAATAAATGGTGGAGAATCGGATTGGTGCAAAGTAAATAGGGGCGTTCCCCAGGGTTCGGTAATAGGACCTGTTCTTTTTATAATTTACATAACAGACTTACACGAAGGAATAGAATGCAAAATTACGAAATTTACTGACGATACAAAAATTACTAATAAAGTAACCTCAACAGTACATTGGCAAAAACTACAAGGTGACCTAGACACTTTAGAAAACTGGGCAGAAAAATGGCAAATGAAATTCAACATAGAAAAATGCAAAGTATTACACATCGGTAGTAACAACGCTAAAAAAGATTACTCAATGAACAACATTCAACTATCAAATACAAATAATGAAAAGGATCTGGGAGTTATAATATCAAGTGACCTGAAGCCGAGTAAACAGTGTACAGAGGTAATAAAAACTGCTAATAAATTGGTGGGTTTCATCGGCAGAACATTCAAATTCAAATCAGAAAAAATCATACTTACTCTATTCAACTCATTGGTGCGTCCCCATCTCGAATACTGCGTGCAATTCTGGTCACCGTACTACCAAAAGGACATAAATAAACTTGAAAGGGTGCAACGCAGAGTCCCTAAAATGATACCTAGATTGCCTAATAAACCGTACGAAGAAGCGCGTAAAAGAACTAAATTTGTTTAGCTTAACAAAGCGCAGAATGAGAGGTGACCTAATAGAGGTGTTCAAAATCTTCAAGGGATTCAGCAACCTAAATGTAAGCGAATTATTTACGATCAATCAAGCAAACACGAGAAACAATGGTTATAAGATTATAGGCAAGCGTTTTCATTCTCACGAGGCGAAGCATTTCTTCTTCAACACGCGTTGTGAAAATTGGAACAGACTACCCTCGAACATTGTAAACTGTAATACTGTCGAAACATTGAAGAACCATCTGGATAAACACATGGCAAATAACCCCCGATTAACACAGTTTCTTTCAGAATAACGCGCAACGAAATGTCAACGCATACCGCAATGTATATTGATTTCATACATCTGTTCCCTTTCAGTAATGAAGAAAATAGAGTTAGCTAAATATACAAATCAACTTCTTTTTTCTCCCTGTCCTGTTCGAATTTCCGTGTCAGTTTTTCAATACTGCATGGTATTTTTCCTATCTGTTTCCATGCCAGCATTAGCTGGAGGGAGTGGTGGGTGGGGAGGAGCCTTCTTCTTTGCTATCCTTTTCTCTACCTCGTAGTCAGTAGATTAGTAGTTTTAGATATCCAAACTGCCCCGTAAGGACCAATAGGTCTGTTCCTTCTCCTCCTCCCCCTCATCCTTCCCCCACTCCTCTCCTCCCCCTCCTCCCTCCTCCTCCTCCTCCTCCTCCTCCCTCCCTCCATCCTCCTCCTCCTCCTCCTCCTCCTCCTCCTCCTCCTCCTCCTCCTCCTCCTCCCTCCTCCTCCTCCTCCCTCCTCCTCCTCCTCCTCCTCCTCCTCCTCCTCCTTCCTCCTCCTCCTCCTCCTCCTCCTCCTCTCCTCCTCCTCTCCTCCTCCTCCTCCTCCTCTCCTCCTCCTCCTCCTCCTCCTCCTCCTCCTCCTTTTTCTTCCATTAGGCTACACTCCTTTTATTTCAACTTTTAATCTACAAGCTCCTCACCCCTATTCCACTCCTATACTGATCCACACACCAAATTCCACCCTCAAAACCAAAAATCAATCAATCAATATAAACAAGTATACTAATACCGAATAATAATAATAATCAATAATAATGATAATAAAGTCAACATCCTCCCCCCCCCCCAACCGCGGTCTCTATCAGTTAATTAGTTTAATTAGGCTTCCCACATCCACCTGTTGCTACCCGGATTGGAGATTTATGCGATTTAGAGAATCCCTTTTTATTTTATTTTTATTATTTTTTGGTTTTTGTTTTTGGAGTTTTTTTTTTTTTGGGGGGGGGTTCCAGTCCCATTCATTGTTGTATTGTATAGGCCTATTCTTCTTTTCCTGTTGCACACTTACAGAGGAGGCATAGGGATTTGTCTGGCCATTAGTTTCCAGATGTTCCATTAGTTTGGCGAATGTTAAGACCTTGGACCCCATTTATTTATCAATATTTTGACCTTTCGTGCCATTTAGGTGTCGATTATTTACTGGCGAGCGATACGAGATTTAGGAGGAATCGGCCATCAGAAAAATGTGCACATCTATCTCGAAGAGGGGTCTTGGGTGTTTTTATTTGTATTGGTTTGTTTTTTAATTATTTGTATTTGTTTAGCTTGATGGAGGTCTAGCGAGGAAACTAAAAATATAAATAGACCAAACAATTAACTCGACCCCTCTTCACTCCACTGCATCCTATCCAACTTTGAATTTCTTTCGCAATTACTGACATCATAAATCCTATTATTAAAACGTTTCATCTTCTCGAGCTACGGTATCCTTTTCAATTGTTTCACACCGTTCTCTGTTCTTGTTCTCACGTACCGGTATTTGTATTGAAGTTTCACTTACTTCTCCTTGACATCTCGGGTTTCGCTTATTTAATACTCTTAACCCCTTATGTACCGGCAATGTCTTTTTAATTTTATTCTGGCTACTATTCGATTTTATTCAGTTTAAGGACCTCTAGCAATTAAAAGGCTACAAACTATCTCGATTAACCCTAGGCGGGTGCCCAACCCCGAAAGGGTTGAAATAGGGGAGGTATCCCCCCCCCCCCCTCCCCCGCCAAAGGCGGCTTTCTAGGGCCTTTCCTAGGTGATGCTGAGAGGATGTGGTGATGGGATGGTATATCAGGGTGAGAGTTGAGCGTTTTCTGTCATACCCATATCTTACCCTGACTGTTCCTTTCGCTTATTTTCTAGATCTCATGTGGCCGTCGTCTCTTCCATGGATTGACATCTCTAGGCGTCACATTTGTTTCCTTTGCCCCTCAACTTTCCCTTCATAAATGTTAAGGGGCAAAGGGCCCTGGGTGGGCCTTTGGTGTCCTAGGCGTTTCTGCACCCTTCTCAACCCCTCGCCTGGGAGAGGCTTCGGTCTCCTGGGCTTTCTTAGTGGTAAAGCTGGGTGGGTTCTGTGGGGGCGCTTGGTTATGGCCTTGGCCTTGCTCAGGACCTTGGGGCAGTCCGATCAGACAGCCTGGGGAACAACAACAACCCTTTTAACTTTCACAGATCCATTCTAAGCTTCATAAAATCCTCTAAATATAAACAGAATAAAATATAGAACACGTCGCCTGTACCGAAAGGATAAATGTTTTTTACCGTACCGGTATACATTATTCACAGGAGAATTTATAATTTAGACTAACAAACTTTTAACCTCATTTATTTACCCAACCCGAATAGCTCACCAACTTGTATACCGGTATACATTATGTACAAGTTCAACTACCGGTACAGGATTTTTGTATTATGAACCAAAACTCCTCGGGGGATTTACCAGCTAGGCGATGTCGTTAATCCCAAGTGTGGCTACCGTTTTTTTTTTTTTTTTTTTTAAAGCTTATCTTTTCAGTTCAGTTAAGTTGGGGAGGGAGTAGTATATTATTAGTATATGTAAAAAGACCGATTCATCCTAATTTACAGGCTCACTATCGCTTGCCAGGAAATAATCGTACGTTATATTCAGTTCCCTATGACGATAATTTGCCGGATATTCATTATACCGATAGTTGTTGATAGCTTACTAACGAAATAATAAAAAAAACATCCTAACCCCCCCCCCCCCTTTCAAGTTAAATATGCAAATATTTTGGTAAATCAATGTCCCAGCCGATGACCGGTTACGGTACTCTTAAATTGCAGGCTCGCTATCGTTCGCCAGAATAATACTGACACCTAAAGTGGGCGAAAAATCTTATAACCGCCAGACTGAGAGAGAGAGAGAGAGAGAGAGAGAGAGAGAGAGAGTGTACAAAGGAGTACAAAGGAAATCAAGCAACAACAGATCTAGTGACCCTTCTAGGTTGCTTGTCCTCCAAAACACTGAGGATCAAGTGTCCAAACAGTGGTTTAGAGTGGGTAAGGGAACATTGGAGATGGAATTACTGCCCTGGAACTAATGTCCGTGGCAGGATTAGGAAGTTAGTAGAGGACAGATGGGTTAGTAACTGAGGGGGGGATAAAATAAAGTTATTCATCTACAAACGCAGTCAGTCGCGGGTTTGATGAGAGATATTTGTCTAGGCGGAGTTTAAATGAATCAACGGTGATGCAGTCTATAACGTCTCGGGGAAGCCCATTCCACAAGTTGACAACTCGATTGAAGAAGAAATTCTTAGATTCGTGCGAGTTAAAAGATTTTCCAATAATTTTGCAACCGTTTCCCCGCGTGTAATTAGGTTGGTCGATAGTGAAGTACTTACTACAGTTCATATTGTCGATGCCTTTGATGATTTTGAACACTTGAATTAAGTCACCTCTTAATCTGCGCTGGGTTAAAGGAAATAGATTTAATTCTCTAAGACGCTCTTCGTATGGTTTGTTCTTTAGGCTAGGTATCATTTTGGTAACTCTACGTTGAACTCGTTCTAGCTTGTTTATATCTTTTTGGTAATAAGGGCACCAGGATTGAACGCAGTATTCCAGAAGAGGGCGGACTAAGGAATTGACAAGGGTTAGGATAACTTCTTTGGATTTATGCTCAAATGACCTGCCTATAAAGCCAATTATTTTGTTTGCCTTCTTAACAACTTCTGAACATTGTTGACTCGGTTTTAGGTTACTCGATATTGTTACTCCCAGATCGGTTTCTCTGTTTACATTCTTAAGCCGAGTGCCATTCATCGAATAGTTTGCTTTCTCATTTAGGTATCCGACATGTAGTACTTTACATTTATCCGCATTGAAACTCATTTGCCAAATTTGGGCCCAACATGACAATTTATCTAGATTGTGTTGCATATCGTCAACTTGTTCTTTTGAGAGTACGCTATTTGCAATTTTTGTATCGTCAGCAAATTTTGAGATTGTACAGGTGAGACCCTCATCTATGTCGTTGATGTAAATTAGAAAGAGAATTGGTCCTAGTACCGATCCCTGGGGTACCCCGCTACTTACATTGGTCAATTTAGATGCCTTCCCGTTTATGACTACCCTTTGCTTTCTGTTGCTGAGCCAATGTTCTATCCATTTCAACACACCGTCTTGTATTCCATGCGCTTTTAGTTTTAGCAGTAAACGTTTGTGGGGAACTTTGTCAAAAGCCTTTTGAAAATCAAGGTATATAATATCTACAGCTTTACTCTCATCGTAGAGGTTGAGGATATCGTGGAAGAAGTCTAAGAGGTTTGTTAAACAGGAACGTTTTTTACGAAAGCCGTGTTGAGTATCTTTAAGTATGTTATTTTCCTCTAAGTGATTTACGAGTCTGTCTCGTATGACCGTTTCTAGCATTTTACATACAACTGAGGTTAAGCTAATTGGACGATAGTTACTGGGTAGGGATTTGCTGCCTTTTTTTAATATCGGCGTTATGTTGGCTAGCTTCCACTGATCAGGCATAGTTCCAGACTGCAAAAGAAAGAGAGAGAGAGAGAGAGAGAGAGAGAGAGAGAGAGAGAGAGAGAGAGAGAGAGAGAGAGTGTGAGTAAGAGAGAAACCAACCTCGGTTTAGATAGTCAGTACACAAACAGTCGCAACACATGTTCATTAGGATTTATTCATACACCGGTGCCATCCATGGTTGTTATTATAGGCAGTGTCACGCGAGCTATTTTTCCGTCAATTTGTACGAGCAATTGTAGTCTAGCAGCTTAAAATTATAAGTCCCATAAGAATTAAACTACATAACCTAACCTACCTTCGATCTTGTTTCCGATTCCAATGCGAAGGATCCATAACCCATTCTGTACCAGGGACGTCCATTTCATCATATTCTGGCAACTATTAGACAATTTTAATCAGTATAGGAAGGACCCCTAGCAATAATAAGGATTCACACTATCTCAACCAACCCTTTTTAACTACCGGTACCACTGATCCTTCATGAGCTGCAGAGTATCCTCTAAATATAGTTAGAATATAATATAACGCACGTTGCCGGTACGTACTCAAAGGGTTAAAGTAGGAAGAGAAAAATTTGCGCACCGAAAATTGCCAAAAAAATGCGTTCGTATGACATCGCCTTTGTACCCCGCGCAATTAATGTTTATACACCATTTCCATCTATAGCTCTTTGGTGTTTGGTCGTTATTTGCGTTGAGCCGGGGTCATACGGGCGATTCTCCGCAACTATTAGAGGCATTCCTTACCTGGCATATTCTTTATTCCAGGCAATTAAAGTCGGACAGCTTCTGTAACTAAGCTCAATAAGAATGCAGTCCTCTACGATAATGTGCCTTTAGTCTATATGCTAGTCGGTTTAATTCTAGCTGACGGTAACTGGTTTTTCAAATATTTAATGGAATACTATGAAACTACCATCCCCCTGCGTCACATCATTGCCAAGTTTTCATGATTACCAATATACTTCACTACTAAATCTTTGCAATTGCTAAGTAATCAAGATAGGAACGCCGAACGTGACAATTTGCCTTCAGCTGGAAAGAAACAGACGATAGTTCCCGATATTATACCGTTCTTAATAAGTAGTCCAGAACTCTTGACAATTTGCCTCTATAACTCACAAACGGCTATACTAATCAAGCTATTATTTCTACCATTTGGGAAGGATCAGCCAAGGAATAAGTGTGGACATTTACAGCCCATTTTCTCTAGCCCTTTTTCAGTTACAGAGGTTAGGGTTCACGATTGCTGGACTACCGGTACCTATTTGGAACAGGGCATAGCACAATAGAGCCAACATTTTGCCAACATACCGGTAACAATTGTCAGAATTAAGTGTTCGTGTGACTCGGGCTAGTTTGCAACATGCTAAGCACCAATCTACTGTATGTCTTAGGCTGATCACGTACAGTTAGTTAAAAACAGACTGACGTTGATTCAGACATTTCCAAAGTTACGGTACCGCGTACCGGTACCGGAAAATGTTGATAGTTTCTTTCAGTACCGGTAACTATTTTCCTATTTGCATTCATGTAACGGTTTCCATTAGTATACGGTACTTAAGTACACAAATACGATCACAATACTCTCGCTTTTTCCATTTATTTATGCTTTGCGTTACGAACTGTCTGTCTGTCTATATAATATTGCTATAATATGTCTACATTCTGTTCATCTTAGCCGGGCTAAACAATATCTCAGGTCCTCATTTTGATCACTGAGCTGTGCTATGATTGCAATAATGAGATACATGGTCAATTTTAGAAATATACTGTTAATAAGAAGCATTTAGGCTATGTACGGTACCGTAGTAGTTTCTTATCCGGCAATTAAGTATCTGTAAATTCACCTGGAATGGTATGACATTTCTCGTTCTATTTAGATGAACAGACAGTAGGCCTACTAATCACATACGGTAACAATATAAATTCATCTACCAAGTATCTATCTGTTTACCCATATACCTACCTATTAAGTCATCCATCTATCTATCTATCTATCTATCTATCTATCTACCCATCCTACCATCTATCTATCTATCCACCTATCAAATTATCTAACTACCCACCTATCCATCCGTCTATCTATCTAGCGGTCTCCCTGTGTGTATCTATCCATCGCTTAAGCCCCCCCCCCCCCCCCACTCCAACTTCCAACAACCCGGCCACAACTATCACACAACTTCCAACCAGAGCAAGAGACTTTGCGAACACTGACGATCCCTCCCAACCACCAACTATAAGGTCACTCGGAACCAGTCAAGGGCTTGGACAGGAAGGGGGGGGGGGTCATGGTACATTTACTTAAACAAAAATCGTATTATTATTTGACTATATTGCGTACTCACGGATTCATTCATGCATTCTCTCTCTCTCTCTCTCACTTTAAATTGTGCCAACTAGCATACGGTACACAACAATTAACAATACCGGTACCGTACTATTTACAACCATTCAGAGTAGTACACTTGCCAATAATACTCTTCATAGGCCTACCTGTGACCTTTACCCAATGGATATTAAAGGACATCGGTAAATTATTGATCCACACATTAATCATTTTTTATTAACCCCTTCAGGATTATGACGCGATTTGACATTATATTCTGGCTATTAGTAGACGATTTTATGCAATTTAGGAAGGATCTCCAGGAATCAAAGGGGTGCAAACTATTTTCATTAACTCTATCCACAAGTTCCTCCTAAACGGAATAATATCGTGTAATAATAGCCAGCATAAACTGTCAAAACGCGTCATAATTCTCAAGGGGTTAATAATATTCGCTCATATGACAACCTAATATATATAATTATATATATATATATATATATATATATAATTATATATATATATATATATATATATATATTATGTAGGCTATATAAACTTACCGGTACCGGTATCTATTCTAATTGTTATTCATGTACCGTACTGTTTATAATATGTACCGGTAATCTATCATTATAATTATCAACACTCACGATATAATATAGGCTACTGTACAGCCACACAACCACTACTACAATCGTAGGCAGGAGCACCAAACACCACATTAAGTAAATTCACTGTAGGCCTACGTTCAGTACATTTTATATATTTTCAGATATTTAGTAGGCCTACCGGGTAATATATTCATTGGGCTTGATTCAAACCACTGCACCACCACAACAACAAGATGCTCACTCGCTAGTCACTATGGAACACTGCTTAGTCTAAACTGAACAACTAGTCCCATACCACTCCCACCACCTCCTCCCTTTTTAGTCCTCCATCTACATTCTACAAGGTCAAAACAAAAACTTCCTTCCACTCACTCTCTCTCTCGTTCTATCCTTGTCTTCCACTTTTCTTTATTTGGGGTTCTGCTATCTCTTATAGAATTAAATTGTGACCACCTCGCTTAGATCGTAAGGTCTGTGTGGTCAGTAACAATGCCAATATATGTACGGTAAATATCTCTCTCTCTCTCTCTCTCTCATAAACTATAAGCCTATCGTAAAGGTCATTAATTCATCAACATTAGCCCAAGCTTGTATGACCTTGACCAGATAGCCTACACTATACAGTTAAAGGTTACGATTTCTGGCCTACGTATAATGAATAGAATATAGGCGTAGCTATGTGTGGGATATATTTTCCTGTACAGTTGCTTCAAGATTGAGTTAAGAGTGAGATGGAATACAGTAAAATGTGCATGAATTTGCATTGTTTTGGCAATTAAATCACTTCCAAGTGTATAATGGGCACTATGGAGCATAATTAAACTTTGTATATTTAATAATTACGACTAAAGGCATGGAACTTAGTTTTAATAATTGATAAGAAGTCCCTAGTTTGACAGCCTGTATAAATATACAAATATGAGAGAGAGTGAGAGTGTGTACTCTGCACTATACAATATATATGGTCTTTGTATTTTTCACTAAGAGTACCGGTATCTCCCCGGAATGAACCACAAAGCCTTTGAGATACTAATTATGCCTTGTAACTCATTGCAACTGTCACCCAACATTTCACTAACTTGTGTTACATAACTAACTGGACCTTTGTATTCTTCACCGCACGGTTAGCCTATGTAGCGGCTTACCCATTCTTTATTTCTTTCTCTCATATATATATATATATATATATATACCGGTATATATATATATATATATATATATATAGCCTATGTATGTGTGTACATTCATCATCCCTTTCTCCATCTTCTTCGTTTATCTCTTACCTTTCTCGTTCTCTCTCTCTTTCACTCCCACTCACTCTCTCTTTCGGTATCTTTTGGTCCAGACTACAAATTTACATATACGCTTATCGCTGCGCCTTATGCCTTTTCCGGAGAGAGAGAGAGAGAGAGAGAGAGAGAGAGAGAGAGAGAGAGAGAGAGAGAGAGAGAGAGAGAGAGAGACTAAACACTCGAACCTAGTCTAATTATTATGTTCTCTCCACTAACCAACTTTACTCCTAAACTCGATTAATGAAATTAACAAACACATGTGGCAGTCCGGGGATTCGAACCCAGGACGCTCACACCGAAAATCAACACACTTATGCATTGCACCACGAAGACAGTTAATCATAAATATCTCTAAAGGACGGATGTTCAATAATTATAATTATAAATAATTATAGGCCTAAGTATAAAATCATCCCATTCTCCTACAAACTCCATAGCACATTTTTGGATACTGTTCCCTCCCACAAATATTTGGGGGTCCACATCTCAGCGGACATGAGGTGGACCACTCACGTTAGCAGCGTCAGAGCAAAGACTAATTGGGCCTTGGGCTTCCTGCGCAGGAATCTCACCAAGTGTAACGCAAACATCAAAATTCTAGTATTTAAAACACTTGTTCGGCCACACTTAGAATACTGCGACACCGTCTGGGATCCACACACTCACAACAAAATAAATAAATTAGTGGCCATCCAAAACAAATGGATCAGACGTGATTACAGACACACTACATCTGTCACTTTGCTCAAACAAGACATTAAACTCGACCCACTTGCAAAAAGAAGACAAATGCACAGACAACAGATGTTATATAAAATCACCAACAACTTAGTAGACATAGACAAAGATATATACGGTATTTACACCCTACAAGTATACGATTTACGAGACGCAGCCACAACCTAAAATACCACACATATCAGGCAAGCACGGACATATCTAGACAATCATTTTTTCCCCGCAGCATCCAAGAGTGGAATCACCTCCCATCTCATGTAGTTAATAGCCCCACCCTTGATTCATTTAGAACTAGGATCACCAATCATTACATCCCTAATCCTGATCCTGTCCCCAACCATTAGTCCTAAAAAGCACAACCCCCGCATATCATGCCGCCCTCTGCGGGTCCCTCAACGTAAACTTATAAATCGACGGTAAGTGGTGTTAAAGGGTTTACTTACCCTCGCACAGCACCCGTTTTCTATTGCCAATTATGTTACACTTGTGTTTTTCACTAGAGAGCATCATTGTTTGGTTTTTAGGAAGAATAACCTACCGGTATAGGCTATGTTTTGGGAATGTGGGGGTGGTAAAAGTCAAGTTTACCATGATTTCAATAGGCCTAAGTCAAGGGGGGGGGGGGGGGGGGGCATATTCATATATTACCAGCAGGGGCAACTAACAGCAGTCAAATTAATAAGTAACTGTGAGCGTGCGACTATGTAAACAAAGCGGACGGTACCGGTACGCCCGCTAACACAACTCTTGCCTGGGTAAGCCTGCAAATACTCCAATCAAATCATGATAAACAACGATAGCCTAACCTAAAATAATATAGCCTAGCCTATTCCTTGAAGAAAAAAAAACTTGGTAGGTTAAATAGGATAAGGCTGCTCTAGTCTAAAGTCTTGAATGGTATCTTTGTTGGTTTATCAAATTTATCATAGCATAGCCTATGGCCTAGGCCTAAACAAGCAAAATTAAATTGAACTCACCGAACTGCGGAACAAGTACGGTATCTGCAAGTTGTTCTCCAATCTTCTGTGTAGGCTATGTTATTAGCCTAGTTTGTTTTCGTGGTAGGCCCACTTCTTCAATAAGTTCTCCGTATTGGCACAGATGTTCACGATGCACAAAACGTCATATTAAAGATAAACCGTAGAATAACGAAGGAGGTGTTTCCGCCATGCACTCCACACTTCACAGACCAAAGATTGGCTCACCAGACAGTGGGGTAATGGTAACACTTCAAGTTCAGACTTCATGATTATTCCGCCAATCCATTACTCCCTGCACAAGCCCTGTACATCATGCTACCCGATGGTATTCCTCTGTCGGCCAACCAACGCCACATTAATCAGAGAAAAGAAATATAATGTGAAGGCGAGGGCAAGTCCTGGAGCTGGTTACGCAACACACACGTGACACAACACATGGGATGATGGGGGAGATTGAAGTGAAGTTCGCCGACTGGACAATTTCGTTGCTATGATGAAACCCAAATCCAATAAGTTAAGTTTAGTTAAATTTAGTGTGTTTATGTTAAAATAGGTGAGATAGGTTGTGATGATTAGTTAGTTTAGCGAGTTATGGTATGATAAGTTAAAGTTTCCTCTCTGTGTGGCGACGAAACTACCTAGGTGACGAACTCGTCATAATTCTTGTTCTTGGAGTAGGGATCACAAGTTTGGGATTCACGGGACTGTTAATTCGAAACAACGGGGTCAGAAGATTGAATGAGCTGCGAAGTTGTTTTTTAATCAAGTATATTATTTGTCTTGTATATAGATTCACGATAATTATATATAAGTAATAATTTCTCCCCTTGATATAAAAGTTAGAACGTTATAGTGTGTCACTTTGTTCGGTATATGTAGGACTATGTATATATATTCTGGAACATATTACTGTAATACCAATTCTTCATAATTAACAGCATCTTTCATACACAATCTATATACTAGCTCAGTAATCAAGATGGTGATATGGCAATTTACCTTCAGCTTTAAAAAAAAACACACAAAATACAAAAACAGACAAGATTTGTTACTATTTATCTATTATGTAAACTAAGCATACGCATATGTAATCTGTAGAATAGTGAAAAGGAACACCATATGTATTAACATTCGGTGTTAAAGATAGTGCCTACATTTTATTAACTTGTGCTTAAACAGGTAGGCTATATGGTTAATTTGTTTTAGCAGCGGTGATTATGACTATTCATACCATAGTTAAATATTAACACAGCCTCTATACAAACTGCTTGCATTATACTCGGACAGGACCAAATATACTAGGCTTGCAAAAGGTACTGTAATATCTTTTGTTGGTGAACGAAGGATAAGATAATAAGTGTCAATCACTTTATACAGGGAACACGCGTTACATAACTATTTCAAATTATAGTACTGTACTAGCGATTATATTACAATATACTTTTATGATGGCAAACACATCTTACCAGATGCGAAGTGCCAAAAATGTGAACCGGTATATGCAATATTGCTGCAAAAATTGATTGATATTATTCATAAGTATATAACAATGGATATAGATTGAACAATTTACAGTTAAACCATTATATTGTAATGGACTTTGCACATACAACCCTGAACATTGTTATTAATTGTTTTGAGGAAATATACAGATACAAGTGCCTACTCTAATTTAAGTTTGTGTGTTTTGAACCCTAATTAGAGCACATACTAGGGGCTTCACAAGTGTGTGAAGCCTTGAAAAGAATGAAGATGGGGAAAGCATCAGGTAGGCTATAGCCTAGATGGAGTGTGTGAGGAAATGCTGAGGTATGGTAGTGAGATAGTGATTGAATGGGTATGGAAAATGTGTAATCTATATTTTTATTAATTTCACCACAACACCAAACACCTCCAATGAAATTAATGAAAGCATATATGTGATCCACCGGGATTCGAACCTGGGTTATCACACACATATTTGTTAAACACTCTAACCATTACACCACCAGGACGGTTAAAGGTTTATGCACTCGCCTACGACTTATTATCCATTCTCGAATACTGGATATTAATCTAATCATGTTCATATTCCCAACCGAGCTATGGTAGCCTAATGTTTAAGTGAGAGGAAAGAATATTCATGGGGCCTGTATATATATGTATCATATATAGACCGGCCTCGCTATAAAATATCCCTGAACCTACTAGGCCTAATAATCTATATTTTTATTTATTTCACCACAACACCAAACATCTCCAATGAAATTAATGAAAGCATATAATTGTGATCCACCGGGATTCGAACCTGGGTAGCATGGGAGAAGGGAAGTGCGCCTGATGACTGGAAGACAGACATAATAGTCCTCTTGAATAAGGGTAAAGGGGAAAGAGGAGTGTGTGGTAATCACCGGTGGATATGTCTTCTAAATGTAGTAGGGAAGATGTACAGTAGTGTAGTGATCGAGAGAGTGAGAGCAAGAACGGAGAAATGGGTAGGTGACGAGCAGGGCGGGTTTAGGAAGGGAAGAGGATGTGTAGACCAGACTTTTGCCTTGAAATGTGTTGTGGAGAAATATCTAGAGAAGGGACAAAAGTTGTATGCTGCCTTTATGGACTTGAAGAAAGCCCATGACAGAGTTGATAGAGAAGGTCTGTGGAAAGTACTGAGAATATACAGAGTATTATGGCAAGTTGCTGAAAGCAGTGAAGAGCATGTATGAGGGTGCAAAGGCATCAGTATGTGTGGAGAATGAACAGAGCGAGTTCTTTGATCTGAATGTTGGGTTAAAGCAAGGGTGTGTGATGTAGGCCTACCCATGGTTGTTCAATTTATATATGGATGGAGTCATAAAAGAAATACAAGGAAGAGCAGTGGATGTTGGGGTACCACTGATAAGGGAAGGAAATTAGTGGAAGTTGCCTGTACTGCTGTTTGCTGACAATACAGTTCTGATGAGCAATAGTGAATGGGAGTTGCAGGGTCTGGTTATATATGTTTGGAACAGTGTGTGAAAAACGGAATCTGAAGGTAAATGCAGGGAAGAGTATAGTTATGGTCTTTGAAAGGGGTGCAGTCACAGAGTGCATGTGAGGTGAGGTTGAATGGTCAGGCTATGGAGAATGTCAGCTCATTTAAGTATTTGGGCAGTATGTTGAGTAAAGATGTGAGAATGGATGAAGAAGTGTGGGAGAGGGTGCAACAGGGGAAGAGGTTTGTAGGAACGCTGAAAGCAGTAACAAGAAATAGGGTTGTCAGCATGGAAGTAAAGAAGTCCTTGCATGATAGTGTGGTAATCTCGACATTGACATACAGGAGTGAAGCATGGACGTTGTTGGAGAGACACAAACCAAGAGTGAGAGGGGTGGAAATGAGTTACTTGAGAAGTGCGTGCAGAGTTACATGGAGGGATAGACAGACAAATGAGGAAATACGAGAGCAGTTTGGTGTGGATGTAGAAGTACTGGAAAGTGTGAATGAAAGAAAAACTTTGAGATGGTTTGGCCATGTGGAACGTATGGGAAGCAAGAGAACGACTAAAAGTGTGTACGAGAGTGAAGTGGAAGGACAAAGAGGGAGAATGAAACTGAGAGAGTGGTGGAAGTATGGAGTTAAGAAGTATATGCGTGAAAGCAGTGCTGAATGGGAGGAGGGGCATCAACTGACTGGGGACAGAGGTGCATTGGGGCTATTCATTCGTTGCCACCCCTTCGGCGATCACGGCGTCCGGCAATAAATAGATAGATAGACAGATCAATCATACTCGTTCTAACCTAACAGATAAGACCAGTAAACTAGATTGAAGACAATGAACACAGCAGGAACTGTCAATTTAGTAACCATCAGTATCCAATATTGGTTTCTCTCGTGCGTCTTCTTCAGTTTGCCCTCTGTAGTTAGGTTTTCTCTGGTTTCTTTTCCAACCCAGGCCATCCTCTTTCCAGGAGATAATTTCATCGGTGTGTTAACTTCGTTTTCTGCGTAGTCTTGGTTGACCACGTTGTCCACCGCCACGTGAAAGATGATGGTGAGGAAGGTGATGCCAATGCAGAAGATGAGCCACACGTCCACCATCTTGAAGTAGGAAGTCTTGGGCAGCGAAGACGAAACCTTGGAAAGAAAATTGACAATAATTACCTCGGTTGGACATCTCATGTCAGATCTATTGCTAGAATGGCTCAATGAAACTTGAGCTTCTTTGCCGAATTCGCGAATTCTTTACTGACGAGCAACTTGACATAATATATCAAACTTTATACCATGTGCATGTTCTCAAGTCGGAATATTGTTCACCACCGTGAAGCTTGGAGAGGTTGCACCGAGACAGTTGGACAATTAAAAATAGAGCCATTATAATTATAAACAATCCTATGATTGTAAATATTACCCCCCCCCCCCCCCCCTCTACATACAGAATACAAAGATATGTTAATTCCCTTGTATTATTTTATGGAATTTAATAGTAGACAGTAATTCCGTTGAACGTGCTTTAGGCTAATTGTGCCACCTAAACCCACCTCTCCTCTGGGCATCTCGTCCAGTAGTATTAGGGCTTCTGTTAACGCCCATGACGTAACAATCACTCCTCTACAGAGAAGTACTCCTGCTTTTCAAATGTTTTATATACCAAAATGTTTTATATACCACGAACCACTTTTCTCTGGACTTCATTTCTCCAGAGTAACTGTCCACCAACCTTCAATCCACAAGTTTAAATTGTTATTACAAATTTCTCAAGAATGGAGGACCTCATAACTTACATATATTAATTTTGTTTTAATTGAATTTGATTCTCCTTCCTCTATTTTGTTATGTAAAAAAACAAAAACAACAACTCTGAAACATTTTAGATAGTAGGCCTACATAATACTTAGTTATCTCACTTTGGTTTGATACATATTGAAATAGGTGTATACTTATGGCTCTTGGGTTTTAATTTAAAAGTACACTATACTGTAGTTCAAAAGATCCCACTGAGTGGTGCCTACAAGGGAGAATGCTGATATTGTACAAGCACTCTAGTTCAGAAGGTCCCCAAGGGCTCAATCATATCAGCCAGGCAATGGCTGTGTCGGCAGGAATGCGTTCATATCCTTGCTCAAGGGAGACTGCATCAACTTTCTGTGATTTGAAAAACTTCCACGACCTAAGCAGGGTGCAATCTCAGACCATCGAGGTGGAACTAAAAGAAGGCAACCACTAAACAAGCATGTGTACCTGGGAGAACAGAGTAGCAATAACAAGCTGGACCGTGAGTGCTGACATCATCCTGACATCAAAGATGGCGGGCCTGAAGAAGAGTGTGACGTAGCTGACCACCAACAACACCAGGGTGGGCAGGTAGATATTCAGAATGGCATATCCGTAGCGACGCTTCAGGGGGACTCGAACCCAGGCGTTGCTGAACATACCAGAGTCATTGTAGGACAGAGTCAGCTGCCCAATCTGTGAGGATATAGTAGATATATGTACAATTGTGGACAATAATATCATACATTATTACTGAAACTGTTACGGACTTTAAAAAAAACTACAATCTCCTATAATGGTTCAAAATATTCAGATAATTTGCTTACATAGAAAAAATTGAATCTTCTTAAACACAAAGAAGTTTTATGTATTCTTGTATGTATTCATGTATGTATGTATGAACAGTACTATATATACTCAGGCACATATCCCATAGCTGAGGGTGGCTGACTTGAGACAGAGCCCGAACAGAAACAACATTTAAAAGTTCCAGTTATTTGGGTCCGGGACCACTTTCGCGTTCCCCAATTCCTTTCTCTGTCTCGTCTAGTAGGTGAATTTTTTCAAGGGGAGGAGGATTTTTAGCCTCCCGCCCCCGAAGTAGGAAAAGTAATACAAGGAAAGAGACAGACAGAAACAGCTTAGGTTGGGTAGAGGATGCCAAACCTCACTCTGGACAGGACCAGCCCTCACCAAAAGAAGTTGTACTTTATTAATTAGATTAAAAGTTCAGTGTTAATATAAATTTTTAAAGGTCCACATAATGGATAAAATCACCATTTGAGGAGTAGCACTTTACTAACAACTCTTCACACAATGCTTTTCAGGTCACCTAAAGAAGCTATTTGTGAAACATTGCCAGTAAAGGGCTCCTCCTGAAACATGTTTTGTTATCCATTGCAAAGACTAAAATATCTTCACTAGAAGCAGCCTTATACATAGCAAAAATTGAATGCTAAATTATTGTCAGCGCATATTGGATAGATCACCTCATACTCCACCATAAGGTTGCCAGCGGAGTAACTGACTGAGGAGGCTAGTTCATCAAAAGCAAGGAAAGTCTTGGTGGCAGAGGTGAGCCTGAGGTGCATGTGACACTCTTGCTTGTCGAACGGATAGAGTGCCAGATCCAGGTCACACAGGAACACAGTGCCGTACTTCCGACCCACCCGCATTGGGTTGGCACTCCCAGGGAACAGCTCAACTATGAGTACAGATACATTAATTAATGCACACACACAATAATAAACAAATCAAGTGGAAAGGTACTCTTAAGAAAATAATAATGACTCACTATGAGCCTTTGAATATTATAAATGAACCTCCTAAATATATAAATACAGTAATAATTAATGGGGAAGTTAATGAATCTAGGTTAGCTTCCAAAATTTAAGGACAGCAAAATCCCCGTCCACACTGAGCACATGATATACACCATGATCCTTGCCCGATGAGTGTACATGAGTCTCATACAACACGAAGACTGTTCAGATTAAATAGTTCAGTAGTTCACTTAGAGCGTAACGATGCAAAGTAAAAAGTATTAAAATACCTTCAGCCGGAGCAGCCTTTTCCATTCCAACAGCATCTTCCTGTCGTTCTATCAGCATGGTTGTGTCTCCATCCATGAGTGTGTGACTGCTTGAGATAACATTGATAAACCCAACTTCAGGGCTCCACAGTTTCTTCATTAACCCTGGTGGAAGCATATTTAAGGTAACATTCATCTTTAAATTGTGATAATACAGCCGACTGTCCAACCAAGTCAGCTCCAGGACATAAGAAACTTCCATAATCATGTCTATCGTTTTCACATTCAAGGCATCCATATAGATTGTCAGAGTGATGGGCAAACTAGCATCTTCATCTAAAGGATTGCGTGGTGGGAGGTGCTTTTGATAGCCCTTAGGAAAGGCTACCAAATCACAGTCCAGCTCATCACTGTTATCACGACAGTTGTACCTCAGATCACAGCGTTGGGCTAGAGGGATACAGGTAGCATCATCACAAGTAAAGTGCTGAGGTGGACACGGTGAAAGCAAAAGTCGACGATCCCCACCAGCTTCCTGTCCACACACAGGCTGCTCAAGATACCACCAACGGCGCCCCATTGGGTAGTCTGGCATGGTTTCCTGCATACGTGCGATGGTCAAGTTGCTGACGACATTGATCCACGTCCAAATGTTGTCCTGCTTCTTGATGTGATAGGCACCATATCCAATAAATAATAGCTTGCTCGCTTCTGGTTGGAAGGGGGTGAAGTAGACATTCCTTAGCTCATCTTCGCAGGTTCCCAACAAGGAATACCTCTGCTGTTCCGAGATAGTGCACACTACACATCTGAAATTTGACTTACAATCAACATCAGATACACCATAATCAACTACCGAGCCACAGTTTTCATACTGCAAACCATTGGGCTCTTGCGGTGCCCAGGTAACCTCCTTCTCCACCAGTCTGTTGTCTATTTTCCACACTCCTTCTTCTTCCTCATCAGTTACAGCTGTCCAAAAATCGGTGTAGCAACTATGGTTAGCTTGGAATAACACCTCCGAGACATTGAGCATGGCCAAAACCTCCTCCATATTGGTACCGCTAGGCAGATGAGAACCAAGTGCCTGGCAGAGATAAGTGGCTGTTTGGTGAGGAATCAAGGGAAACCAGAAGTAAGTATCTCCAATTTCCTGCTGACAAAACGACTCCATGGAGGCTTCATAGCTGGTGATGTTGTGCAGTGTCCAGCCAGCCTCCCAAGATACATAGTTTCCTTGCAAATCAACTTGACATTTGGTGATTGCTCGAATTTCACTCTCATTCAGTGGTCTGTCCCACACGTTAACCTGTTGCAAAATTAACAATATTAGAAATAAGCAGTGACTGTCAAGATAGGTACTAAACAAGTAAACATTAAATTTCTATAAATCAGTCATAAATTTGAATGTAATATATTTACTGAAATAATTGAGGTTTGTGTTGACATAGAAAATAATATGAGCTCCAATAATTGAATAGAGACTATAGTATTATAATGTGATGATTGGAATCTGGCAAAGTACAGACAATTCTATATACTGTAATATTATGCGTATGTTTAGACATTTTCTATTTACATATTTTAATACTACTAATAACAGAATCTGACAGATATCTGCCACTTAATACTATTTACATCCACTGTGATCAAATAACTCCATCAAATATATCTACTCCACCCAAAGAAGGTGGAATCAAACCTGGAACCATCGAGTCATGAGAAAAACTTATTATGCCAATAAAGCTGCTAAACATAACTCAGATAATTTGACATAATTAATATAAACACCATATGAGGAGGAGTTCTTTATTGACAATGTTTTGCTTAGATCTTCATCAGGTCAGCCAATCAGGCTGTACCAATGGATTACTCCAGGTGATTGCAAGACTCCAATACAAGTCTAGCGCTCAAAGTACTTGTGTAACAGTTACTTTAAGATCGAGTCTCATGAGCTCTTGGCAGGTTTTGAATGGCAAAAGTATTCTTGCAATATATCAGGACTATTATGAACTGGTATTGGTTATTAGAATGAAGGTGGATTATTGTACTGTAGGTGACAGAGAACTTTTAAAGATTAATTAAAAAGCCGCCAGACCAGAGTCATCGAAAGGAGTGGCTGAAAACGGCACTCATATGACTAGTGTCTACATGAAGACCAAAGTAAAATCGCTGATGAAGTTCATGTATAAAAAACTCGTCCAGAGTAAGCCCAAATGTACGAAAGTGATGCTTGATGACACCTGAGTGAGATCCCCACTGAAGCTCCTCTGTGCCTTGGTGCCCTGCCCCAGCCTGGCTCTGTCGCCAGCCATGGAGCGTTGTATATCATACTCCTGGTGGTTGTTCAACCAACCGTCCACATAGGTGCTGATCAAGTGGCGTCGGTGGTCGTACGTGAAGCAGAGATGATGCCATCTGTCGGGGAGAGGGTCAGTCAATCAAAAAGTATCAATAAAAGGAAATTGTTGAGAGTGTTAGCTTACCGGTAGTGGGTGGCTCCTCAGTTACTTTGGGAGGCAATCATAGTTGGCTCTGATCGTTGTTTCCTGCAGCTGAGCTCTTGTGGCTTCTACCTAAGCTTCATTAGCTGTCTCAAGTTAGTTTTAGTATTCCTTGCTATATCATCATTCTTTTCTGACAGTGTTTTAAATTTTGACATCATCTTATGTTGCCGGCAACTTTCTGGTGACCATGATTTGTGGACAAGTATTATGGGCCCTGTTTCCATATTGGTTGACTCTGGTCCCAGTGGTTTTTCAACTTTGCTTGGGGCTCCTCCTGGGCACCCCACTTTTCAACTGGTGCCCTGAGTCTTGTTCCATTTCGAGAGGCGTTATTGTTCCTCTCGTCCTCGATCCGTGACTCTCCTCTTCACTTCACGATTATCACCCTCCCATTTATCACCTCATCATCTCATCCTCAAGTACTGCATGTCTTGCTGTCCTGGAGCATCCCTCTATGGATCTCCCACAGATTGGATTGGACGAGTCTCTTATTTTATCATAAACATATACTGGTACGACTTGACCTACACTATGCTAGAATGAATGGAGAACATAATCGAAAGGAAAATGTACAAGAGAAAAAGGAAAATAGAGTAGGTCAAAATAGAAAGGTGTTTTAGGGTAGGCTACAGCAAAAAATGAAAGTATTGTACTATACTGTACAATCAAGGTCAAAAGCCATGGATACCATTACTTCAACCTAAGTTTTCTCTTTACCAGAAAAGAACTCGATAAAACACCTTGGCAAAGCTTTATGAACAAGCATATTTTAGGTACATCCATCATAAACTAGCATAATCTACCGTTAACAAAATTACTATAACTTAACATCTAACTAATCGATCTAACTAAATAAGGAAGAGTTGACTTGACAGGGGTTTGGATTATCTGTCTACCAAATAATAAGCATGTGACAAATATGACAATAGTGCATAATTTAAAATAAGATTGTTTTTGTTAATATTGCATCGATAAAAAGATCTGTACGGTACATGAATATTTATGACTGTTTACTCTAATATCAATGCTAATATAACGTTTTTCTTGATCTTATGCAGTTGGAGAAATACATAATTATAGAGGTAAATCTGGATAAATGAAATAATACTCACTTATAAACCCAGAGCTTTTCGTTGAGAATCTGAAAATTCCAGTTCCGAGCCAATACTGGTCTGACGCGCTCCAGCCAAATGTCTGAAAGATTGTATTTAAGGGGAGATGGTTCATTTTTTGGTATATTTTTTGTTTTCATTTGTTTAGTATCTTTCTAGTTTCCTCCCTAGACCTTCATAGAAGAAAAAAAAAGGATCCTCTTCAAGATGTACTGTATTTATACATTTTTCGGTAGAAAAATTTCCCGGCCAAAGGCCGGTTTCTCTAAATTACAGGCTCGCTATCGCTCGCCAGGAAAAAAATCGACACTCAAATGACACAAAAAGTCTTAATATTGCCAAAGAAAAAGGGCGAAACGTCTTAAAATCGCCAAACCAATGGGCCGAATGTCTTAAAAAGTCTAGAAACCGATGGGGCTAAACAAGAGGGAGAAGGATGACCAGAAAAACGACCCATCTCCCCTTAAGGATCTGGAAACTCAAAATGTCATAAGATACGGCGAGGTGAGAGCCATATAACAAACCAAATGAACTATATAAGCTTATTACTTTCCCCCGACATCGTAACTTACTCATACCACGAAATGAATGAAAGCAATCGGGCTGACGTTTCTATCATTTGGGAAGAGTCCACCAGGAAATAGATGTGGATATTAACAGTCAGAGGTCAGGGATGAAGATTAATGTCAAGTTCGTTGGCGCTACCTATAGTCTATGCTAAGTTATAATACCCAGTTATGGCTTGTTTTTAGTAATAATGGTGCTAGAAGTAGGATGTTGGTATTTAGGATACAACAATTATAGGGAGACTAAGTGCCGTAAATGTTTTGAGTATCCGGTTCCAGGTTCAGGTAAAATTATTTGCAAAAATAGACACGAAGACTATACAATCATACATACAATTATTACGTGTTTATGTATGGACTTTTCCTGAGTGTTTTTATTTAATTTTTATTTCTAGCTTATTTTTGTTAATTTCAATAATTTGTTCCATATAATATATATATATACAGTATAGGCTATCCTTCATCGACTTTATATCATAACGTGACAGTCGTAACTGCACACCGACATAAACAATATTGTTAATGGATGCGGAAGTCTCTTCATGGAAAAGCCTTTGTTGACAACAGATTGATTTTTTTTTTTTTTTTTGCGAGACCAGTGTTCCCTTTGACATACTGAACAACTTCACTTTTATCACTGGAAGATACGGAAGTTAACCCTTTCTATGTACGATGACACTTATTATATTCTGGGTAGGCTATTAAGATCAAGACGGATCTGTAAGTTAATTAAGTTTTACGAGTTAATTGAGTTCGAGTTTACCAGTTCATAGCCCATTTGTTCACAACTCATATTATTACCCATTTTGAACCCCCATGTTGACTTTGGGGGTGGTTTCCGAAGCAAACGCCAGAAATAAGTGTGCCGAGTCTTCTTTGAGTCCCACCCAGTGGTCCCGAGATCACACCCAATTCAGGTCATGGAATGTGTGTGTGTGTGTATTATTATTATTATTATTTTTTATTTTTATCTTTTTAACAACTATAGATACAGTTACTGTCTTCAGTGAGCAAAGAGGATGGGGAGTTGTATTGGCTTCCAGGCCTTGATCTGAAAGATATCCATTTGGGGACCTTCAGGTATATAATGCATTACATCAGTTGCATTCTTCTTTGTGCATACCAATCAGCTAGGACCTATAAACTTGCAAATAAATATTATGTTCCTCTTCAAATTGCCACGCCCCTACCACAGTAAGATCCGCCCCTATGCAACACATAAACTTTTAAATAATTATTCTGTCCCTCTTCATATTACCCTGCCCCTTCCACACTAAAGACCTGCCCTTATGCAACAAATAAACTTTAAATCATTAATCTGTCCCTCTTCAAATTGCCCCGCCCTATCCACGCTAAGCTCCACCTCCTCACCTCCCTCGAGAATGTGGTGGTCGCCCCTGCTGTTGGTGAGGGCGAAGAAGGTGGCCCAGGCATGGAGGGTGAAGAGTGTGAACCGGGCACAGAGGGTGACGGAGTGCAGGTTGCGCCCCGGGTCCAGGTGGCCCTTGTACCAGGCCACGGTCTCCAGGCTGGCCACACGGTCCTCCTGGAACCTCAGCACCATCACACCTTCTGTTCGATCTGAAAGTTAACTAATTTTGTACCGGTGACGTCTATTTTATTTTATTTCAGCTATATTTAGGCGATTTTATGGAGCTTAGGATAGATATATGGTAACTGAAAGGATGAATGGAGATAGTCTGTAGCCTTTTAATTGGTAGACGTACTTCCTAACCTGAATAAAATCGTTAAATAATTGCCATAATATAATAAAAAGACGTCGACGGTACAGATGGGATTAAGGGAGGATAATTGAGGGAGAGTTAAAAACGGCACACCTACTGTATATGGCAGTAATTCCAGCTGATTACCTCTTGTCCAATGTCTCGTCTTGTTGTAATTATTTATTAACAAAGGTTTTAACAATTACGGTCACACAAGTCAATTGCCTTATAATAAGTGGGCAGTAATTTCCTTCAGTCGCTGACACCCAGTATATTTAACATACTCAAGATAGCCATACCACTGTAGTAATTTAAAGGCATAGACAGACATTATAGTCAAACCATTTTATGAAGTCACTTCTCTTGGTATTGGGAGCACAGGAGGTTCGACTTATCAAGTGTAACTTGATACCACGGATATGATAGCTCGTGATATCTCCCTCTCTCTCATTTTGTTCAAATTAGGAAGGACCTAATGAGAGAGAGAGAGAGAGAGAGAGAGAGCACGAGCTATCATATCTGTGGTATCAAATTATACTTGATAATCCGAACCTCCAGTGCTGCCAATCCAAGGGCAGAGAAATGACTTCATAAAATGGTTTGACTATAGTTCGCCTATACTGTTTTTCAGCTGCATGATATTTGGTTGTGACAAAACCTTATCTACTTCTTAACCCATGTAGTATCCAATGACAACTCTCATCATATTAGTTGGGCTATCACTACACGATTTTATTAAACTTTGGAAGGAATTACGGGAATCCATGGTAAACTGAGATCAATTTGACCTCTCTGATTTCCAGCGGTTCTGTCAAAGTATCACAGTACTGAAGGGGTGGATAAAAGTAATAAACTTACGTATAGCCATGACAGCCAGGCAGAGGACGAGTAAGAGTGTTCCAGCGAGCCCCATGATCCTCGGGTCTTTGATATACACACACCTCCTTGCCAAGCCGAACACAATCACCTGCACTGTAAAAAAATATCCGTAAAATTAACCCTTTATGTATAATGACATATTTACTTAGATTCTGGCCAACGTGAGACGATATTATACAGATGAGGAAGGCCCCATGAGAATTAACAAAAATTATCTCAATTATTCTCAAGTTAAATCAGCCATAATCCTTAACCCGTTCATTACTATAATGGCTTTCTATACTTTGGGATGGCTATCATTTAAATATTGTATTCAGTTTAGGTAGGGCATATTTAAATCAAAGGTTAATTGAAGTCATATTTACCCCTGTGGTTCCAAGGAGTTATTAGTTCCGCAGCTGAAGGAAATTAATATTTGCCAAAATAAAATATAAAATTGCCAATGTATTGAAAGAGTTTTTACCAATATGATTTATGAAAATTCTTAATTTCTAGGTTTCATAAAATCGTCTGTGATTATCCAGATTAAAATGTTAATGCAGCCATTGTATTGAATGAGTATTTATCAACTTGATTCATGAAGGTCTTCCCTAGGCTGCATAAAAACGCATGTTAGCCAGAATAAACTGAAAATTACCCCATTGTACTGAAATAGTTGTCACCCCTTTGATTTCCAGTATTCCCTCTTAAGGGGGCTCACCTGTTTCTTTTTCTCTCCTTTTCTCTCTTTGTCTGCCCCATTCAGCTTAGGGCCTACTGTTTTAGGACGTTTATCCCCACCCAGGTGTCTATTTCTTCCTGGCGAGCGATAGCGAGCCAGCATTGTATGGAGATATCCGGCTTCACCGGAGACATTTTTCTATCGAAAAATTTACAAATTTAGCCTGCTGCCAAATTTTGTTTTTAAATATGCTGGCTCGCGGAAAAAATCGACACCTGGATGGGGGTAAACGTATTAAATCAGTAGGTTGAATCGGGCCGAATGGATACAATCCAGAGAGAGAGAATAAAAAACGAGGTGGGCCCCCTTAAGCTGCATACAATCCCTACGCCTCTCACCTTAGCGCTAACGGGTCCCTGGCACGACTAGCTAAAGAAAAGTCTAAGGTATTGGAGGCGTGCGCTGGTAAACACAATATAAAGAAGAAGGAGAGAGGGGGAGGGGAGGGGGAGGCGGAGGGAAGAGGAGGGGGAGGGGGAGGGAAGAGGAGGGGGAAGTGGAGAAGGAGAGAGGGAGAGGAGGGAAGAGGAGGAGAGGGAGAGAAGGAGGAGAGAGGAGGGGAAGGTGGAGAAGGAGGGGGGAGAGGAGGAACAGAAGGAAGGAGGAGAGAGGGGAGGGAAAAGGAGGGGAAGGTGTAGAAGGAAGGGGAGGAGGAGGTGAAGGAAAGGGGGGGGGGGATATTCTTTAGAACATAGATAGCGGGCAATTTCTCCTCGTGTCACAATTTTAAAGACTGAAAATGGCATAGCACTGAAACTGCCCCTAATGTTTATATAATCCTTAGTAACCTTCATAGTCAAAGGTACAATGTTTTGACAGACAAGAGAGAGAGAGAGAGAGTGTGTGTGAGTAAGTTAGAGAGTGAGTGAGTGAGTTAAAGATAGATAGACCGCCAGATAGATAGATTAGAAAAGTAAGGCCTTGGTCTCGATTACAAAGTCAAAGGTACAATGTTTTGACAGACAGTAGAGAGAGAGAGAGAGATTGTGTGAGATAAGAGTGAGTTAAAGATAGATAGAAGATTAGAAAAGTAAGGCCATGGTCTCGATTACAGTCAAAGGTACAATGTTTTGACAGACGAGAGAGAGAGAGTGAGTAAGTTAGAGAGTGAGTGAGTGAGTTAAAGATAGATAAACCGCCAGATAGATAGATCAGAGAAGTAAGGCCTTGGTCTCGATTACAAAGTCAAAGGTACAATGTTTTGACAGATTGGAGAGAGAGAGAGAGAGAGACAGAGAGTGAGATTGTGTGAGAGTGAGTTATAGATAGATAGATTAGAAAAGTAAGGCCTTGGTCTCGATTACGTCATAGGTACAATGTTTCGACAGGAGAGAGAGAGAGAGGGGGTGAGAGAGAGTGTGAGTGTGTGTGAGCAAGTTAGAGAGTGAGTGAGTGAGTTAAAGATAGATAGACCGCCAGATAGATAGATCCGAAAAGTAAGGCCTTGGTCTCGATTACGTCATAGGCACAATGTTTGGCCCGGCCTCTATTATATATCCCCTTGGCGTGCGGGTATACATACCCTATAGCTGCCCGTAAGAACTGACAGACATCTTGCATTATCTATGAGGCAACATCTACAAAGGGACATTTGCAATCTCAAGGTACTGTCACGCTTAAGGGGACATGGGCCGGTTTTCTGGACCACTTTCTCCCTCATGTTTAGCCCCATTAGTTTTCAGATGTTAAGATGTTTGCCCCATTAGTTAGTCGGTTTTAAGACCTTTCGCCCCATGTCTTCGTCAATATTTAGACCTTTCGTGCTATTTAGGTGTCAACATTTTCTCTGGCGAACGATAGTGAGCCTGTAATGTTGGAAGAACCGGCCTTTGGCCGGAAATTTTTTCTACCGAAAAATGTACAAATTAATCTAGAAGGGGGATCTAATGGATGTTTTTTTTAATTTTATGGAGGTCTAGGGAGGAAACTAGAAAAATAATGAATACATGCAAAAATAGGCCAAAAAGTGAACCCTTAAGGGGATATGGTTCACTTTTTGGTCGATGTTTTCATTTTATTATATATTTGTTCTAGTTTTCTCCCTAGACCTCCATCAAACTTAAAAAATATTCATTTGGCGTTTATGTTAGCCGAGGGGAAAACTAATATACATTGCTCGAAAATTGCAAATGTAACCAAAATCCTCTTATATCATAATATCCCGTAAGACGTCGGACCAGATAGCGTTAATTCATACGATCAATTAACCACTTGCGAGTTTCAGGCTTTAAGGAAGTTGGAGCTGTAGACATCGATATTTAGCAGAATTACCAGCTAAAATACGGTTGTAGTTCATTTATAAACACATACAATCAAATTCAACATACTATTTATCCATCAGAAACCTACATTATTATTGCATCTATATTTACTATCAATGTCTACAGCTCCAACTTCCTTATAGCCTGAAACTCGCAAGTGGTGAATTAACCCCTTCAGCACGATGACGTCTGTTCACCCTCGAATCTGGCTAACATTAGACGATGTTCTGCAGTTTAAGAAGAACCTGTGCTATTCGGAGGGGTTACCGAGATTGTTTTTACCCCTCTGAGTCGAGGTAGATTATACACTAACAAAAATCGTCTAATGGTAACCAGAATATGATGGAAGTCTTGTGGCCGACTGTACCAGTCATAAATAAATCTAAACGATGCTTGCTGGGGCTTAGTAATGTGACACCATTATACAATCCTGACAAAGCTAGCAAGCAAGAATATAGACCAGTCCGATCCTTCCATTACTAGGAGAAAATATGTATAGACAAAAATAAAGATTCCAATAACCACCTGATAAGTTCGGGCTATAAGGAAATTGAAGCTGTTATACATCGATATTTAACAAAGCCTCTAGCTAAAATACGGCAATAGAACATATATAATTACACATAATCAAATCTAGAAAACCTTTCTATACATTACAACCTCACATAGTTAATGTATTTCTGCTAAATATCGCATGTTTACTACGACTCCAACTTCCTTATAGTCCGCAATTCGCAAGTGATGAATTTCAGACGATGAAACATAAATTTTCCCTTCATTGACACAAATTGGCACAAATGTTGGTTCAAATTACCGATAAATGTGTCGTATAAATGGAGGATGGTTCACTTTTTGGTCGATTTTTGTTTTCATTGATTAAGTATTTTTCTAGTTTCCTCGCTAGACCTTCATCAAACTTAAAAACAAACATACATTATATCCCCCTTCTAGATTATTTTTTACATTTTTCGGTAAAAAAAAAAAGTCTGGCCGAAGGCCGGTTCTTCCAACATTACAGACTCTATCGTTCGCCAGGGAAAAAATCGACAGCTAAATAGCACGAAAAATCTTAATATTGACAAATATATGGGGCGAAAGGTCTTAAAATCGACAAACTAATGGGGCAAACATTATCTGAAAATGAAAGGGGCTAAACGATGAGGAGAAAGGGGGCCAGAAAAGCGGCCCACCTCCCCTTATGCTTTATGTACTGAATGTCAAAGTGATGTGAGTTGGTTGTCACAGTATGTATTATACGCTCGATGAAAAATGTATTGGTGTACAGTCGGCCAAATAAGTGATGTCTGGGCACCAAGTAAATTTCGATCAATAATTGGTATCAAGCCCTATCTAAGCATTAATTCATCGTTTCGAGCGAGATATAAAAGCATGTTCCTATCTTTACTCACTCTTTTCAACATTTGACAGACATTAATAAAGCATACAGCACGTAAAATGTAACAAGACTTATTTGGCCAACTGTACAGGAGGTCCGATGTGTGCGGTAAACAGACAAACTACCGCTGATGGTGTGAGCGATGCGGTAAGTCGATCACATAATATGTCACTGTCCTTCGTTCCGTGGTGTCATAATGTTTCGCTCATATTGTGCACCAATACCTATTTATTTACCTTATTTCACTGTCTTTCGTTCCGTGCTGTCATAATTTTTCGCTCATATTGTGCACCAATACTTTTATTTTTACCTTGTATACAGTAAATACCACAAAATATGTTTGCAACATTTATACAGAAACTACGTTTTTCACCCTCAGTTAAAATAATTGCACAAATGTGAACTTTCTATTACAGTATAATAATAATAATAATAATGCTTTAGGCAGTACAGAGGGTGTACACAGTGGCAAAAAAGAAGACTTGTTTACGTACTGTATAGAGAAGTCAATAACACTAAAGAAAAGCATGGAAGACCAGTCCCGCCATATATCAATAGAAAAGACCCCAAAAGCGATGTGATCATAATTCTATCTTGGTAAGTGTGTGTGTGTGTGTATATATATATATATATATATATATATATATATATATATATATATATATATATATATATATATAGTAAAATCCATGGGTTTCAACACTTTAACTACTGGGAGAGACTTAAGGAGCTGCAGCTGTACTCACTTCAAAGACGTAGGGAGAGATACATCATCATCTACGTCTGGAAGATTTTGGAAAAAAAGGTACCAAATCCAAACATCCAAGAGACTCAGCACCAAAGGCGAGGGAGGCTGTGCTATGTGAGGACTACGCCGGGATCAACACAAAAAATCAAATCCCTGATCCATCACAGCTTTACATACAATGGAACCAGACTGTTCAACTGTATACCAGCCCCTCTCAGGAACATGACCGGGGTGTCTCCAGACACCTTCAAGAAACACTTGGACATGTGGCTGGCCAAAATACCGGACCGGCCACCAACACCAGGATACCCCAGCACCAACTCCAACCGACTTCTGGAATGGAGAGTGGAAGAAAGGGAGCTGCCTGGTCGCAGTGGAGCCCCAGCTCAACTGTGTCACTAACGGACGGAATACAACTAAGTGTAACTAAGTGTAAGTGTATATATATATTATATATATATATATATATACCGGGTATATATATATATATATATAAAGAGAGAGAGAGAGAGAGTGAAAGAGAGAGTGAAAGAAATAGACAGTGAAAGAGAGAGAGAGAGAGAATTAGCGTTTACAAAAAGTCAAAGCCATCCTTAACACAATCTTCATTATTAGCCTACTTACCTTTTGGTACAAATGTTCGGTCCACATCAGGGAAGCCATATCAGCAGGTTTACACGTGATCTTCAAAAGAGATTATTCATATAATTAATACAAAGTAAAAGCGGATCTATTTATATTACACTAGCTGAGGTACCCAGTGCTGTCCGGGGGGGAAATTGAAGTATGGGCTGTCTATCTGGGGTGGGGGGGAGGAACCTATTATGGCACCCCCTTAGTATGCATGCCAAGTATGGGCTCTCCATCTTGAAAACTTGGGGAGTAGGGGGGTTCTACCCCCACCGCCCACTTAAAACCTATGCTGGTACGTCCTTGGTATGCATGCCAAAGTATGGGCTCTCCATCTTGAAAACTGAGGGAGTAGTTCGTGAACAAAAAGACATAAACAAACACTCACAGAAAGTGCCCTTTATATAGTAGATAACTAAATTTATATAAGCTTAGTAAAACACATTAAAATTATTAGCTTAGATAAATGTTTGCCTAGATCACAAAGAACAGTAACCACTCGGTCAAAAATTAAATAACATAAAACATTGAATTTAATCAATAATGTTTTGACACTAAACCACCTAAAAATTATCATAACTTGAAAAAATTACTTCCTATAGCCAGCGAGAGAAAAGGGAACCCTGCACCACATGACACCCAAGGAACTGAAGTTCTCGAAAAGGGGCTCAGTCCTGACGTTTTTCTTGACTTCCAGTGTGCTGGCTTCATAATCCTGAAAGTTCGATAGCCTCTGAAGTCCTATTTTAACTAACTAACTAACATGACACCCTTGCGAAAGAGACCCGAATCGTTGAAAGCATAATGTTGCTGGTAGAAAAATGCTGCAAAAATAGCTCGTGTGAATTAATTTTTCAGCATTAGGGTGCTTATCTCACTTTATGCAAGCCATGATTATTGACGATGTTATTCAGGTTTGGAAGGCCCTCTAATAATAAATGGAATAGCGTTCAGTATATCTCAGTTAATGCTCTGACTTCCAAATTCCTTACTAAGCTAAATAAAATAGTCTACTGATTGCCAAAATAAAAGGAAGAAATGTGTCCTCAAATACTGAAGGGGTTGGCTAATATATGTATTGACAGTATTCTGGCTATTCTAGGTATAAGCGAAAACAAAATCTGAATACTTACTAATGACACTGTGGTATTCCATGAAGCTCACCTGTAGTTCCTTTACCTGTACTGACGGACCAGGAAGTATAATTACAGTATATTACATATTCACAGAAAATATCACCTATCAATAATAACACACCACGTTTTCTCCAGTATATTTGCCCGAGCCATGGATATCTAAGAGAGAGTATCATATCAATGGTCCGAGCGTGAAGGAATAATTACGGGCACAGTCACTCATAAAAATTCATGAAACCTTCATACTTTTCACTGTGCAAGTTATCAGGTAGCCTACAGCTAAAGAAACTGATTTGTGGATGATATTTGATGTGGATTAATTACTAACCATTGTCTGTAATTTAATGTAATGTAAAATGCACTTAAAAATTTATTCAGATCGTTGTATTTGCAAAAAAGAAACCAAGGTCCACAAACTCTTATAGGTGACCATACTGTACAATTTTATGGAACAATCTTTTCACCAGAGGATAATGCATTAACCCATTCCCAATAGTTCACACTTTGGAAATGTTTAGATTAGTCTACATTAGTCTACATTCAACCTATATCGATGAAACCAACAGAGACTACAGTATAGAAGATATGCAGCTCTTCTTCTTGCTGGTGGTCTGCATTAAAGGGGCCCACCTCGTTTTTTATGTCTCTCTCTCTCTCTGGGTTGTATCCATTCGGCCCCGTTCAGCCTACTGTTTTAAGACGTTTATCCCCACCCAGGTGTCGATTTTTTCCTGGCGAGCGGAAGCGAGCCAGCATATTTAAAAAAATGCTTTTGACAGCAGGCTAAATTTGTACATTTTTCGATAGAAAATGTCTCCGGCGAAGCCAGATTTCTCCATACACTGCTGGCTCGGTATCGCTCGCGCCAGGAAGAAATCAACACCTGGATGGAGATAAAAGTCTTGAAACAGTTGGCTGAATGGGGCCGAATGGATACAAGCCAGAGAGAGATGGAAAAAGGAGAGAGACAAAAAAAGCAGGCCAGCATCACACAAGCCATTTTAGCAGCGATTTGTATCAGAGTCAGTACAATTTGACCACATGAGGATATTTGTCAGGATTGACATTTGATCGTATGATAACATTCAACCATATGACAACATTTGACCATTTGGTGGCATTTGACCGTATGATACATTTGCCAGACTGACATTTGACCACATACCGGTAACAATATATATCCGTATGAAGATTTTTTTTTTTTTTTTTTTTTTTTAATATTAGTTAAGACCACTGAGCTCCATAAAGGAACTCTCATAGGGCTGGCCCGAAGGATTCGATCAAGATATATAACTAAACGAGTAAAGATAGATCGGGAATGGCAGTAGGGAAAATGAAAGATCAGGTCGAAGGTAGAAAAAATCATATCGAGAAGCAAAAAATGCATTACCGAATGGAATCAAGTCAGTCCGGCCACATCAGCAACCGAAGAGACAAACAGGTCAGGTGTCTGCTACCTAGCCAGGCCAGGGAGACATGAGATATAGGCTGCCCGAGGACAGCTAAATGGGACAGAATTAGAATAGAAGGGGAAAAACATAGAATGAGGAATGAAACACGTACTACTCAAAATTAGTCAAGCTGAGGACGAAAGTTCAAGGGGAGATAGGAATGGTAAGGACCACAACCATCCCCCCGTCAAGCTCCAGTCGCCGGCCCCGAAGCCCCCCAACCGCGTCAAGGAGAGTAGTAACAGGGGGTAGATATTTGACTGTATGGTGACATTTGACTGAATGATAACATTTTACTATGTCAATTTAGCATATAATATTTGATCTAGTCCTATATGGTATATGAACATATTACCATATACAGTAATGACATTTGAGTGTATGAAGACATTTTGAGCACATATCTGCATAACAACATTTGACCGTATAATGACATTTGAGTGTAGAAAGACATTTGAGTACATGAACACATTTGAATACATGTTGACATTTGAGCATTGAACTATATTTGACTGCATGATGACATTTGACCGCATGATGACAATTGCCCATGTGAAGACATTTGACCACATGATGACATTTGACCGTATGATGACAGTTGCTCTGGTGATGACATTTGCCTGCAACATATCTGACCATATGAGAACACTAGACAGTATGATACTATTTGACCGCATGATGGGCTGTTCGGCCAGGCAGCCTAGGGAACGACTACTACTACTACAGCGTCACACTCAACACCCTGATGAACACCATGCTCCTGGACGAAGAGTCCTGACAAGGTAGAGCCTGCCCGAACCCAAACTGTGCGGTGCCGTAAACAAATTGTATAAAAACAGGTAGATGACCCATCAGGCCAAAATGCAACTGGCGCAAAATACCGTACCTCCAAGCAGTATCGTAGGCTTTCTTAAGATCAAAGTAAACACACACGGTCATAGGCCTTACACACAAAAGCCTCAAGTCGAATTAAGGCATCAACAGTAGGCTAAAACGTCTACGACGAAAACCAGACTAACATGGAGAGAGGGAATGCCTTTCAATTAAATATAGGCCTATCAACCGCAAGTTCACCATCCGTTCCAACACTTTGCAAAGGCAAGACGTAAGTGCAATAGGACGGTTTTGGAGGGGCTCCAAGCCAGCTTTCCCAGGCTTCAAAAAGGGAAACACAGTGGCCCCACACCAACCCAAGGGAAAGACCCCTTCCAGCCAGATGCAGTTAAAAAGTGCCAAGAGAAAAAGCAAAGCATCAGGACAGAGGTGCTGAAGCATACTACAGTAAACCCCCGATATTTTGGACTTTTTTTTTTTTTACTCGGAAACCCGCACTTCTCGGAATGGCATAGGCCTCTCGGAGATGTCCATGTATATCTCGGCAATTTCCGAGTTGGACGGGATTTGTGTCCGGTTTACAATGTTCTCTCACTCGGTTTTAAGTTATTTTAGGATGAATTAAAGCCTGTGCCTTTTAATTATTGTTAATATTAATTACTATGTACTGTACTGTCCCTGAACACATAATAAGGTTCGTATTTGTCATTAATATGATGAATTTCATATTTAAAAAAAAATAAATCTTAATTTTCTCTGGTGACGCTGACTTTCCTCTTCTAATTCGGAATTTTCCCTCTCTTAAGTCGGATATAAGTCGGACTTCGGACATCTCGGAAAATCGGTCTTCTCGGAAGTGGTCTCCCCCCCCCCCCCCCAATTTGTCCGAGATAGCGAGGATTTACTGTACTGTATAGGGAATATTATCATGACTGGGGGAAGCATCATGAAACAGGGAAGGAGATTGATCAAGTTCATTAATGGAAAAGGGGTGGTTGTAGCATTCCCCACCTAACAAACTAAAATCCAGTATGCAAGACTCTTCCCGGTGACAAAAACAGGAAAACTCAGGAGAACGGGTGGCAAAGCCTGAAACCCCAGCAAAAGCAGAATCAAAAGCATTCGCAATCACACCCTGGTCAGCAGTCAAGGCACCACCCACACAGAGGAGAGAGGGTCTGACGGGAGAATATCCCAGCAATCATGCGAATCCTTTTCCACACCTGGTTTAGAGGCGTCCGGGCATTAACAGAGGAGACATACGATCTCACTGGACCTCCTCCTAGCTTCCCTGAGAACACGGCGTACACGTGCACTCGTCCGACGATCACCCAACAAGAAAAACCTCAGTTTTTTACACCTATGTCTGGAAAACGCCGCTCGCTAAGTCTGTACAGCAATAAAACACTGAGCTGACCACCACGGCACAGGGCGTCTGGGGAAAGCACCAGAAGTCTTAGGGATAGATTGAAGAGCAGCTGAATGAAGCCTGGTGGTAAAATAGGAAGCAAGCACAGCAAACTGCGACCAGTCAGCCTTTATCAGTTCACTACCAGGGATGCCTAGTGACAGGGCCCGGCACAGTTGACTAAAAAAAAATGGAAGAGTGGTCACTGCCATGTAAATCCGGCAGGACCCCCCCCCCCCCCCATAATATCAAGGAGAGTATCCACAGAGCACATAGAAAGGTCAACAGCAGAAAACGTCCCAGTCTGAACATGGAAGTAGGTGAACTCCCCAGGCTTCAGAAACACACGTTTTCCAGCTCAATCAGGTGAGCAAGCATTGTACCCTTGGGATTAGGCAATCACCGCCCCCCACCAACGGATGACGGCCATTGAGATCCCCAAGCAACAAAAACGGAGACGGGAGTTGACGGAGGAGGCCCTCCAGATCAACGTTCGATATTATAGCCCCAGGAGGCAGATACAGTACAGGGAACCAACAGTATATAATTATACGATGTAAATAAATGCGTAACACAACCACTTGCAATTGGGAAACAACCCACACACAGCGGAAGGGAATATCAAACCGAACCAAAATAGTGCTGCCACCATGCCATCAGAAGGCGAAAAACAGAGAAAGAGGAAATAAAAGCTACGCAAAATTAGTCAAGCCGACGACGAAAGCTCGAGGGGAGAGGGAAACGCTCCCCCATCAAACCCCCCTACAATGACAATGGTGATGGGCTGGTCTATCAGAGTGAGAACTGAGCAATCTCTGCCATACCCATAGCTTACTCTGACTGTTCCTTTTACTTATATATTTTCTAGATCTCAAGTGACGGCGTCTCTTGCGTGGATTGACCTCCTAATCTACCAAGATTGGAAGCCAAAGCGTCACATCTTTCCTTTGCCCCTCAACTTTCTCTTCATAATTGCTGAGGGGCACAGGGCCCTGGGTGGGGCTTTGGTTTCCCGGGCGTTTCCGCACCCTCCTCAGCTCCCCGCCATGGAGTGGCTTCGGTCACCCAGGCTTTATTGTGGTCGTCGGAGGGGGGGGGGGGGGGGGGGGGGGCGCGCGCGCGCTCGGTTATGGCCTTGGCCTTGCTCAGGGCCTTGGGGCTGTTCGGCAAGGCAGCTTGGGGAACAACAACAACAATGACAATGGTCGTAGTAATTATAATGTAAAACTTGCAAAATAAACAAACCAAAACTGGGACGATACAAGATAAATGCAAAAGAACTAATCAAAATAGTTTTGTGGAAATAACGCTTGATAAAATAAAATGTTGAAATAAAAGAACACAATCCACCATAGGGTGTACACAACTACATGAGCAAGTCAATTTGGTTCCCAAGCAAACTGATCGCACATATAACAATGCACCATCGTCATGTTCAAGGAATTAGTCAATTTGGGAAGTCTGGGACGTTCTGGTAAATTTGACTAAATTCTGTGTGAATAAAGAAACTACAATTTATATCAAATTTTATATTAAGCTAAATTTGCAATTTGACAAGATATCAACAAAAGTACAAAAAACATATATCACTCACTAACGATAGTGCTATCGGGTAGGTACCTGTAAGCATAGCATGCTTCAAGTGACCCCTAACAATTACTACCCTACTAATAACCTACATTTATTGTACAAATAAACTAAGGAAATCGCAAAAGCAAGCCATTGATCCTATCGACAATGAATAGATACAATATAATAAATATAAATATTTGAAAATATGAAGGCACAATAGATTTAAACAAAAGAGTACCCTTTTAACAAGAACAATTAATTATAAAATTAATAATAATAGAAAAAGATAAACAATTAATACATACAGACAAAAAGTAAGCAGAGGTTATAATAGAAACTTCCAAGTTAATAATGCTTGATTAAAATTATTGACATCAAATTTTAAAATAGTCACAATAATTGACCTTAAAAAGATTAAATTTATGCAACAATTTACTTGCAACAAAACCTGTCTACTAAGTCTGTATAGTAACCTAGCTTGGGGTGCCTAAAATAATGAGCCTCTCAATATGTTCAATTATACTTAAATAGACTTGCACTTGAAAGGATAATCTATGAACCAGGTTGAATAAGACAAGTCCTTCAGCACCACTTTTAATAAAACACTCGTAACAAACTGTACAACTCTGCGCAATAGTAACTACAGACCTATGTGACTCTTACAGTTGCTGGGTGGCAGAACTATTATTAACCCTTTCAGTACGGTGATGCCATTTATTCTTTTATTCTGGCTATCATTAGAAAAGTTTACTGTAATTACTCCCTGCTGGCTGATTTTCTCAACTAAAACAAATTGCCAACTGTAAAAAAAGACTACACATTTTAGAAGCATTGAATACAGTAGTTACATAATCTGAGCGCTATTGAATCCACTGATGTGGAAAACCATACAGAACATCAGCTTTTATGAATCATAATGTAAAACTTGCAAAATAAACAAAATACAGTTTACAGGTCTTTAGAAAAGACCTGTGAATGTCAGAGGGACAATGAAGATATTCTGGACCCCTTTGACTTCCAGAGGTTCTTCCTAAGTTGAGAATAATTGTGTGATGTTAGCTAGAATAAAATAAAAATTACATCATCGTAGTGAAGGAGTTAAATATCATAATTTTGTAAATATGGACTCCTATACGCACTTTTTCCTGCATATTTTGGTTGTCAATGCTGATTTGGCAGCTTCTTAATTAAAATTCTGTTCACTTAAAATAATCTAACTAGACTCTAGTCACCAGTGCTGGTGAAATATAATCCCATAAGATTGCCGATCAAAAGAGCCTGTGTTAATCCGATATTAAAACACATTCAAACTAACTAATACTGCATTTGGCGACTCAACGAGCAACCAAGTCCAATGAACTTTGAACTCTGAATGAACTGTTAAATATCAGGATTTCATTTTCAAATTATATGTTTAACTTGAAGAGCAGTAACATAAAACTTATCCATAACAAAGTCCTATCCTCACATGGTGTTTATCTTACCTTTGTGTCATTGTAATTTTACATAGGTTTTGTTTTGTCCCCAGAATTTTGTTACAGTACTACCCTGGAGTTGTATATAAATTATGATATATCAGCTGTCAAGATATGACTATCATAAGACCTATTAGTCTATTTACCATGCATAAGACCATCATAAACGTACAACACAGGTACAGTATTGTATAATGTCCGGACAAATCAACCAGACCATTTCAACCAGTGCCAAATCAACCAGGACTAATTAAACCAGTGCCATATTGAATTATTAACCTAGCTTAACAGTACTGGTTGAGTTGGCTCTGGTTGAGAACTACTGGTTGAAATAGTTTATTGGTCAAGTTATCTGGTCACCATACTGTCTATCAGTATGTGCGTTGAAGTCCTCTGCTGAAATTTCCAGAGGACAATTAAAATTATAAATCTGGCGCCATATTGTTTGTGAAAATATATCCCTGTGATTTTTTCATAAGGAACTACAATCTACAGCTGTGTCTGGCACAGTCTTACTTATTTATCAAATTTATTATATACATCAGAATATTTTATCACATTAATATCTACCGACAAATCTACTTTATTCCTAATATGTGTCATGTGAATCAGCTGTTGTAGTTTAACCCCTTTAGTACCGAGTTGTCTTTGTCATTATTATCTGGATATAATTAGACTATTTTATCCAGCTTAGGGAGGACGTGTAGTAATTAATAGGCTTCAGACTATCTCGATTGTCCATTTTAACTACTACGGTTTCCTCTTAAGCTTCATAAAATCGTCTAAACATAGATGGAATAGCACAAAATAAATCCCCGGTAATAAAGGAGTTAATGGTACAGGAAAGTCTTGTTAGAACACTATCTTCATATCAGTCTCACAAAAAACACAGCTTATAAAACTCGACTTATACAAAGGAAATCTCAATAATTATAATGTAAATCTTAAAAAATAAACAAATCAAAACGTATACGAACACAGTAAAAAGACAAAATAACTACATTAATGTAACTAATGTAATAGCCAGTATAAGGTAGTGTTATAAGGAGACTATACTGTAATATACTTTTTATATTGAAAGAATACAAAATGCAAGTGAAATCATCTGGAGACGCTCAATGACTTCTAACTTTAAAGAAAAATGGCTTGGTCGGGTTTTGAAAACTATTTTGAATAAGCAAGTGGGAAATTATATGAGAAAGATATAACAGAAGGACTCGAGACAGGCTCTGTCTCGAGTCAGCCACCCCCAATAAAAAAAAAAAAAAAAAAAAAAAAAATATATATATATATATATATATATTAATAATAATAAAAAAGGGGGGGGGGAATGTGCCAGAGTATATAGATAGATAGATAGATAGATACAGTAGATAACAGAAGGAAGAGTTGTTGCTTAACCAGAAAATTCACTCTGATAATTTCGGAAGTACCGGTAATTCTGTCATAAACCACACTGAAATAAATGACAAAGTTGAGAGAGAGTTACAGTATATAGAAAGCATATCCGTTTTCCATAGTCTTACAAAGTTGAGAGAGAGTTACAGTACTGTATATAGAAAGCATATCCGTTTTCCATGGTCTATCTGAAACAAAACTACACCTGATGTTATGTGTGAGATTACCTTTAAGGAGGGATGGGCATATTTATTTGCTAGTTTCTATATCTTTTTATAATTGTTTTTAGTTTCCTACCTAGACCTCCATCAAGCTTTAAAAAAAAAAAAAACACCTAAGACCCTCCAAGATAACTTTGTAAATTTTTTGATGGAAAAATGTCTCAGCCAAAGGCCGGTTCCTCTTAAATTACAGGCTCGCTATCGCTTGCCAGGAAAACTTTGACACCTAAATGACACGAAAAGTCTTAATATTGACAAAGAAATGGGGCAAAAGGTTTTAAAATCGCCAAACTAATGGGCCGAATGTCTTATACTGTAATCTGAAAACCAATGGGGCTAAACATGAGGGAGAAGGGGGACCAGAAAAACTACCCATCTCCCCTTAATATTTACCCTAGTAGTAATCTTTCGATATGATAATGCAATTTAAACATTTTCTAGCTAACATTGGATGCCTTTACCCAGCTTAAGAATGACCCCTAGGATTCAAAGGGGTGAAAACTAACCTCGATAACTCTCTTGACTCCCACATATTTTTGCTAAACTAAATAAAATCTGTTTAATGAGAGCCAAAATAAATAAAAAAGGCATCATCAAACTGAAAGGGTTAACTTTCTCAGTTACAAGGCCGAGGCTGCAAAACCCAAATATCAGCAGCCCCAAAATATATAAGTACAGCACTTCCTGACTATCCGATAAAATTATAGAGTTTTAGGTGTTTGTGTTTGGGTTATGCCTGGTCCCAGAACACATCCCCATTTACCCCATAAATTTTAGGGTTTGCTATATGATTTTTCCATTTAAGATCGGGTTTTCAGGAGCGTAACCCAATTGTATATCGAGGAAGACCTGTAAACAAATGCATCTCTAAATGCTTAGAGACTTGCTAAGAAGTCAAATTTTAAACTTGATGCGTCTTGCTCCAATGTGTTCTAGGTTTATATAAGTTTCGTCAATCAAAATAATATCAGATGTCATGGTGCCGGCTTAAACAAACCCTTCCCACGAGTGAGTTATTCCATGCCTAAAATGTACACAGATATTGGTCATATATACCGGTAGTATAAAAGGAGTTTACACCTGAACCAGTCATGCTCATGCATAAAATAATATCTAGACAGTTTGATAATTATTAAATGTATTGTTCAATCAATTCATCATATAAAATGTTTTGAGGGATCGAGATAATTAAATTGCCAACATACACACACTTTCAAGACTGACTAACCCATACAAAGTGTGGTTTCAGCCTAGAGTATTGATGGTGGCATTCCAGGTAGCTGTATTTTGGCCTACCTCACTTGTCAAGTTCTTAAATTTGAGATAATATCAAAGTACCTGATCCCACGGCGTTTTCTAAATCTACTCCGCACACATTCTTCCACATCCACAAATTTGCAGCTCTTCACCCTATACTGATCATTCATTACAGTACTCCACATGCCCAAAGTATCATAAAATGTATATATATTATATGTATATATATTTATATTTATATATATGTTAGCCATGTATTCTGCCTAAGCAACGTGGCCTACAAAAGCTATGTGAAGAAACTGCCCATGTACATTTTATTACCAAATTACTGCTTTGCAACTAGTGAATTTTCATTGAAACACAAAGTTCTAATGCTTCAGAATTCACCTTTGAGAATAGTAGTGTTGGCATCTGTCATTTTTAAACCAAAGAAAATTTAAAAAATAAAAACTATAAAATAAATTAAAATGTAAAACTTGCAAACTAAACAAACCAAAATTGGGACAAGGACAATATAAATGAAGAAACTGATAATTTTAGTTATAAACATATTAAACATATATGATTCTGGATAGTAATAAATGGAAAATTATAAAAAATACTATAATTAAAGGTGAATTACATAAGCTGCATACCATCGAAGATGTATATTTTGTATGCATCAAAACATATTAAGGATGCTCAGGTTTGTGTATAATAATGTAAATTTAAGTCAGTAAAGAAAACAAATATTCAACAATTTTATATCTGGCGGCGTCTGATAGTTGACCGTCTCGCAAATTTCGCGCCTTCCAGTATTGTGATGACGTCATAGATTCTGATAGTTGTCAGGCAACAGAAATTTACCTTTAACTTAACCCAATTTATTTTATATGTTAGGGGCAAATTTAAGGATATTGCCAATAATGGTGTATAATTACTAGAGCCTTTAACGTTCTGCTAAATAACTTATCTCACTTTTTTTTTCACGTTTGTGTAATTCACCTTTAAATCCAAGCGAGAACTCTAATTACATTAAAACTATGATTATCCCATGTCTACAGTATAATAAAATTTCCAACAATAAAAAACTATCTGAAGATTGCATTCTGGTATGTCATTTCTCAGGATTCATACTGTACATAGCAAATAAAACATAATACAAGAGCTGTAACTAAACAAACTAATTTAATTAGGTATTCTAATGTTCAAGTACAATATTTCTAGAATTTGCGAGAAATAGGTCAGAAATAATGTAAATAAAGATTTGCTAAATACCGTAAAACAGGAAGACAAAAAGCAACCACCCCAAATATTTCAGTATATAAAATTTCAAACTATGTGCGAAGCAATATTTAAAACTGCATAAGTTACTTCTAGTGCATCCATAATCACTCGACAGTACATATATATATTATGTACCGTAATGTACAAAAGAGTGCATTTTTCAAATGTATCATAATTCCTTAAACCAACCCTAATAAAAATATGCTTATTAAACAGTAAGTATGCGATTGTCCACTTTATCAAATCACTACCAGTTATATAAACGTTAAGAAACTATAATGTATTGTGCAATAACAAGCACTTGGTAATTGTTGTGCAAATAATAATTCTACAATTTCAACCTATATCTTGCAAATATTTACTAAATCACAAAAAAAAGAGAGAGAGAGAGAGAGAGAGAGAGAGAGAGAGAGAGAGAGAGAGAGAGAGAGAGAGAGAGAGAGAGAGAGAGAGAGAGAGAGAGAGAGAGAGAGAGAGAGAGAGAGAGAGAGAGAGAGAGAGAGAGAGAGAAATAAAACAAAAAAAATCATAGAAAAATAGTACACCAATATATATATATATATATCAGCTGCAAGAGAAGTTCAAATATAACCACCCCAATCATGCAACAAGACCTGCTATAATACCTGTATGTATAGGATAAAATACAATAAATAATAAGAATACTTTGTTCTGAGGCTTATTTGTGCTTCCTAAAAAAAAAAAAAAGCAGCCTTTAATACAATTGTCACTTTCATTATACAGTATTCTGGCTAACACTACAGTATACAGGTACTGTAGTCCATTTATTTCCAGCTAACGCAATGCCCCTATCTTGATCACTCGGATATTTCCAAGATTCTGTAGCGAAATCTGCTGTTGATAATGGCATTAATATATAAAACTTTCATAATTTTCCATTAATATACGCGGTCAATAGCAAATGGATTCATTCTACTGGCTGTCAAAATAAAACGGAATGCTGATTTTATTCTATCTTGGCGATACCTCCAGGAATCAAAGGGGTAAACACTAACTAAATCCTTTGACACTTACAGATCCTTTCTATATGGAATAATATCTAACGTAAAAACCCTGTAACACCTACAGATCCTTACCAAACAGAATAAAATTGTCTAATGATATCCAGATTTTTTTCTCAAATGGAGTGATCGTACTGAAGGGGTTAATAAAGTAATACAGAACTAGTCCCACCATTCGGATTGATATGAGCTACTGGAATGTTTATATATATATATACTGTATACCGGTATAATTATACATTACTATAAAAATTAGAAAATTGTACAATTGCGGTCATTCATTCTGGTTATTTTCGAAGCTATCTCTGGATGAAATTAATTTTCTTATAAAATGTTACCTCTTATTTGCATTTTATGGATAATTTTATTCAGTTTGAAGTTTCAAAATGTTTCAATATTTATGACCATGACTGTACATGTCATTCATACATAGCAGATAAATAATTGAAAATAAAATATAACAATGAAAATAATAGAATGTAACAATGAAAATGAAAGAAAATAACAATAATATAAGCAATTAAAGTACTGTACCTGTACCATTAACAACAGCATTTTTGAAAGGGGCCCCCTCGAACAGCCTGCTGGAACAGGTCTCACTCAACACACCTTTTGGGCGGCTCGCTCATCCATGGCAGTCGAGGGGACGGAAACAACATAAAGTAACCAACTCTCCTGGTTGGGTGCCCAACCCCGAAAAGGGTTGAAATAGGGGAGCTATCCCCCCGCCAAAGGCGGCTTTCTAGGGCCTTTCCTAGCTGATGCTGAGAGGATTGGGTTCTAGTCATGTGGTGATGGGCTGGTCTATCAGAGTGAGAACTGAGCGATCTCTGCCATACCCATAGCTTACTCTGACTGTTCCTTTTACTTATATATTTTCTAGATCTCAAGTGACGGCGTCTCTTGCGTGGATTGACCTCCTAATCTACCAAGATTGGAAGCCAAAGCGTCACATCTTTCCTTTACCCCTCAACTTTCTCTTCATAATTGCTGAGGGGCACAGGGCCCTGGGTGGGGCTTTGGTTTCCCGGGCGTTTCCGCACCCTCCTCAGCTCCCCGCCGTGGAGTGGCTTCGGTCACCCAGGCTTTATTGTGGTCGGCGGGGAGGGTTCTGTGGGGGCGCTCGGTTGTGGCCTTGGCCTTGCTCGGGGCCTTGGGGCTGTTCGGCCAGGCAGCTTGGGGAAAAACAACAACAACAACTCTCCTGATCTTGCAATGACTACTATTTAACTATGCAATATTATGGATTACCGCACATAACATGCAGTCGAGTGAAGTGCAAATCATAACAAAACTTGTTTACACTGGGGGGAAAGTAAACTAATGAAAATAAATAATAAAGTAATAACTTAATCAATGCAGGGAAATATAACTTGCATATTATCTCATACATGGTATAAGTAATGTTAGAGGGCATATAATAGTCTGTGCTTTGCCTCGTATTGGTTAGTCTACTCGACTCACAACCAGGAGACCTTAAGGCGAGATATTTTTTTTTCTGGACCCCCTTCTCCCTCATGCTTAGTCTCATTATTAGGAGATTTCAAGACATTTGCTCTATTACTGTAGTTTGGCTCAAGACAGAGCCATGTGGATTTATATGAGTGATAATTGTTATAAAGCATCTGGTGAATAAATATGTAAATTACAAACTTCATTGATAAAACTATTTAATTAATCGACTTTCACAATTATAAAGACAGTTAGACAAAATTTGCTTTGCAACAGTATATTATAATTTTTATGCTAAGCTTGATATTTGCAGCATGAGATAAAGTATCTACATTCTAGGAAAATATGTATATGTATACAGTATGTGTAATGTATCAGAAAAAGAGCTGCACACCACAAGAGCCACAGATATCGAATTGAATTGATACTCCCAGTCAAAACCTTCCATATGCAGTTATTTTTTGTAAGTGTTGAGTGGTATAATTAGTTGTGATAATTTTGTGATGTATTATGAGAGATAGATAGAACGATTAGATTGTATTTGGAAATGAAGTGAAAAGGTCACCAATGAAAAGTGTGCAACTCTAAACTCTCACTTTGCATGAATTATAATGTAAAACTTGCAAAATAAACAAACCAAAACGTATATGAACACAGTAAAAAGACAAAACAACGAATCAAAATCGCTATGTGGAAACAATGCTTAAGTAAAATAATTATTTATAAATAAAAGAACACAATCCACCACATAGGGTGTACATCACTACATGAGCAAGTTAATCTGGTTCCCAAGCAAACTAATCGCACACATACCAACGCACTGTAGTCACGTTCAAGGAATTAGTCAATTTGGGAAGTCGGGGACGTTCTGGTAAATTTTACTAAACTCTGCATGAATAAAGAAACTACATTAAGTGTCAAATGTTATATTAAAATCAAATTTGCAACTTGACAAGATAATAACAAAATAGTACAAAATACAAACATAACTCACTAACGATAGTGCTATCGGGTAGGTACCTGTAAGCATAGCATGCTTCAAGTGACCCCTAACAATTACTACCCTATGAGACCAAGGAAAAAAGTGAGGACAACTTTTCCAAACTGAAAGCAGTGGAGAGGCGTTATTTCAGAATGGCATCTGGTATTTTGCAAGTTTTACATTATAATAAGCAAGCTAGATGGACTATGCAGTAGGGATGTGAAGAAATGTTCTTGGACTGGACGAGTGAGCTCTGGACATTGATAACTGATAGTTATGCAGCGCCATGGTCATGTATACAGAATAGATATCGAAGAATGCCAGGAAGGATACATGGAAGTCAAGTGAGGACAGTTAGTGGTAGATTAGATTTTTTTTTCAGTTAGGTCAGTACGCTATTATATTTTTCTTAAATCTATTTCTAGTGTTTATGAATGAATTAATTAACATAAATCTGGTCATTTGTCAGCACATCAAAGGCCATTGCTGCTTGTATTATAGATAACACCACACAATTTTACTCAGTCAAAGAAAGGCCTTATAATCAAAGGGTTAAGTATCGAGGCCCTCACTCCACATTCACAGTGCAAATACTGGTACAAACATTTTTGTTTTTTTATAGTTTGAAGGGTGTTTGGAGAGGCATTTTTCTTAGTCTAGTGGGCAAACTAAAAACACATGGCTTGAAAATGGCACAAGTAATCAAACCCCTGGGCCCTGAATAATAATTAAACAAATTATCATAATAACCCCCAAGATGTTGCACTAAATAGTTGTTTTCGTGTTGTTACTGTTCCCCAGGCTGTCTGGTCGAGCAGCCCCAAGGTCCTGAGCAAGGCCATGGCCATAACCGAGCGCCCCCACAGAACTCTCCCTGCTTACCACTAATAAAGCCCAGATGGCCGAAGCCACTCAAAGGCGGGGAGCTGAGGAGTGTGTGGAAACGCCCGGGAAACCAATGCCCCACCCAAGGCCCTGTGCCCCTCAGCAATTGGTTTTAACTTCTGACAAGTCAAGAGGTAAAGTAATCATAAATCATGACTAGACCTCAGTGCTCACTATATCTAAGAGACTACAGAACACTATTGCTAATATTCCCTTATCAGTTAGCCCAAATCTTCTGTGTTATAGGCTACCTCATATTCGCATTAATACACCCAATTAATGTGCAAATTACGCAGACGTGAATAGTTTGCATACACACTAGAAGAAAAAAAAAAAATCTCATTCTAACACTTTATATAAAATCTCTCACATACATCAACTTTAAGAATATACACATCTATTTTATTATTATTTTCAATACTCTCAAGCACACTCTTTCTTATATAAAATTCTTAGCAATACATAAGGCCTATACAGAAAAGCTAAACTGCTAGTGACGGCGTAGGAAAACTGAGATAATATTATATCCTGTGTAAAAATCCACACCTTCAACTTCGCTAAATAATCGTTGGTCTCAAGAAAAAGTGAAAACAAAATATATACCCATGGTAATGTCAGTAATATTAAAGTCATCACTGCATTAAAGTCGACACCTGCTCTATACTCTACTGTAAATTGCTGGTCTAACGTCATAAACGACACTTCTCAGTTATATATTATGTAAATTGTATGTGTATTCTTTTATACTGTATTCTCCACAAGCACTAGTGATTTTCTGTGGAAATTGGTGCTTTTGACCAACACATAACCTAGCTATTACTGTATTATCATTATTACAATACAGTATTACGCTTCACGTCTCCAGTAGTATTAAAATGGCATACTGTACAGGTCTCCCTCACTATCCGATGCCCCGATTTACAATAATGTATAGGGTTTTAGGTGTTTTGGCTGGTCCGAGAATGCATCCCCATTTACCCCATTAATCTTGGGGTTCGACTATACAATTTTTCTATTTAAGATCAGGTTTTCAGGAACATAACCCAATCGTAAATCGAGGGAGACTTATACTGGTAGTTTGCAATGGCGACGATTTTGGTGAGTTTTAGGACAAGATGTGAAATTAATACAGAGTCTTTAGTGTTATCGGCATTATAAAAAGTCAACAGTTCATCAGTCTCGACATACTGAACAGTCAATAGTTGATGAGAAAACTGTGCTGCATTTTGTGCTTCATCAACTAAACTGTTCCTTTAAACATCACTAGTGTTTTTTCTTGCAACCTTCAGACAACCTTATTAATCATAGAAAGCACCTCTCAAAGGGTTATATATGAAAAATCTGACTAAAATAGGTCATATAATTTTGTTTTTAATTTTGGCAATTACAAATATGAATTTCAAACCAGGTACAATTTTAAATTATTGAGTTTACACTCAGTTGATAGGTAGCCATAATTATAATGATTATTAATTTAAGTTCAAGCAGGGGTATTTATATCCAAATCTATAAGTAATGCAATAATAATATTACTGTATAACCTGTATATGGAACTCAGTGGTCTGGTTAAACTTCTGTATTAAAAAAAAAAAAAAAAAAAAAAAAAAAAAAAAAAAAAAAAAATGTAGGCCTATATATGATTCCTGAATTTGTTTATGTACAATGAACTTGAAAGTATTATTCCCCATTTTTAGACTACGTTATCCAGAAATCTAAGTACTGTACTTTCAGACTAGGCATCCGGTCAAAACTTTGAAAGATCAAGGTAAAATTCCAGAAGATTAAGGAGTAGGCCTAAATGTCTAAATGGCAAAGATGTGAATATCTGAACATTGGTTTTAAGTCCAAAAATGTATACCTGTATATATCTTTTCATGGTATTGCTGAAAAGAAATTAACCTATAATCAAAAATACATCTGCACAAAAAATGAGGGTTCCCTGCATTTTTATTTTGCTACCAAGTAGTAACCGAAGGTTTCAAGTTGATTACATTTGATAAAATGCGGCACAGTTTCAAGATTTAAGTAGTACTGTACTGCATATGAGAAGGCTGAAAATGATGAAAAACCATAGGAACGGCTTAGAAAATAACTATTGTACTTCTGCTTAAGAATGTGTTCGGTAAAACTGCACAGTCACACTCAAAAGTTATGGTCTACCTTCAACTATATATTTTGCTGTTGATAAAGTCCTAACTATACTTAAGCTTGAATATAAATGATGTTTATGTGTGATAAGGACTCTTATTTATGTGTGATAAGGACTCTTATTTATGTGTGATAAGGACTCTTATTTATGATAAAGCTAAGCAAAGGTGAAGTAAAGTTGGTAGGCTGTAACTTCTGAGCAATCACTGTAACTGTACAGTGGCGCTAATAAGTCATGTCTCAGCTGTCATTACTTTTTACTCGCTCTGTGCTGTATAATGTCTGTCAGATGTTGAATAGAGTGGGTTAGTGTAGGAACATGCTTGCATATCTCACTCGAAATGAATAAATCAAGTTTTAGACATTGCTGATACCAATTATTGATCGAAATATACTTGGTGCCGAGACATAACTTATTAGGCCGACTGTACCTTTGGCAGCTTCTATGCCACTCACATGCTCAGCCTAATATGTTCGCTTGGCTTTCAAAAATACATAATATTAAAATCTAGTACAGTATTTCCATTACAATCTAACCACTACAATTGTAATAAAAAAATAACTTAAGTGTGTTTTTTTATTAACCCGTACAGCCCCAGCGACGCGCCTGACGCGTCGGCGATGTATGTAACGCATAGCCCCAGAGACGCGCCTGGCGCGTCACCCTAATTGCGCCGACCGTAACCTCAGGTGTAGCCACTCAAGAGGGCTCAGATTTGTATGGGAACTGTGCACGTATCCCACGCAACCGTGCCGATGGTTGAAAACTTTCAAAGTCCACGTGCGTGCGCGTGAGCGCGCAATAACCTGGTTTTTTGGGGTAATTGCCTTCAATTTTTTACTCTTGTAAAATATGTTTTCGGGGGCTCTGTAGGACCATTCTTTAAGCTTTTTGAGCGGTTTTTCGTGGTTTTTCCTTCATTCCTAACCCATTCGCTATTGTTTCTGGAATAAAACCATTTTTTGAAAACCGGCCGGGTTCTGGTGAACAAACATTACAAAACTAGCCGGGGCTGGACGGGTTAAGCATAAACATATGAAGTTCCATTAATAAAAAAAAAAAAAAAAAAAAAAAAAAAAAAAAAAAAATCATTTAGATATTAATAGCATAAAGCAGATGGCAAAAATAATTATATATTATTCATTAAACCTATAAAGTAACTACAGTATAACTTTTTAAATAATTATAAATATCAAATCTCTTAATTATAATACAAAAAAATAGTAATGATTAAATATTAACACATGTATTGTACCTCACCAAAAAAAAGGGGGAATTAATACAGTCAAATCCATTGTTTTCAGACCCTGAGCTTCTGAACTAGGTGTCCAGTCCAGCGTTTACCTTCCTCTTTCCCTTTGAGATCATATTCTTTGCCACACCATGTGTTGTTTTGAACCAATCTGCTACCCAGTGGTGGTCTTCGGCAAGGTTTCTTGAATATAATCGACTCGGCCCTTTAAATCAAGAATCGAGGATGTCTCTCTCTTTTGTAGAAAGTCTGAAACATTGGAAATTTCACACTCCCGGGCAGGATCTCCCAGTCCAAAAGAAAATGGTATTACTGTACTGAAAAAAAATAAAACAAACATAATACTGTACCTCAACTATACATACAATCTCACCAACATCACCTTCAATGAAACCTAACCGGCCGAAGGTTATTATTATTGTTATTGTCAAAGTAATGTTCCTGCATCGGACGTGGAGGCAGCTCTACAGCGCCCCCTACCAAACCTCTAGCTTCCTCTTCCTCATCCCCCCGGCCTCCCCCGCCCCCTTCCTCCTCGTCCCCTTGGTGTGGTCGCATCACCTCGTTACCTTCCTCGTCCTGGTCCCCAGTAAGGTCGTCCCCCCCGCCCCCTAGGCCACCCTTACCGCCTCCCTCGGGGTCCACCGCCGCATCCAGGTTGTCTGGGGAGAATTGGAGAATCAAGTGGAAACACAGAAAGATAATTGGAATTGTTATTTTGTATCATTACTATTATTATTACTAGTAAGCTACTCGACAATAAAAAAACAAAAATCAGACTAATTGTGGGGGAAACTTTGTCCGAAAGTTAAAAATTTATGAAATATAAAACTGGTTACAGGAGCAGGGAGGGAGGTAAAAGTTCGAGAGAAGTAGAAAAATAACTAGGTTGGTTTGACTTGGAGCAAATGGAGGAAGTGGAAGAGGTGAGTAATGTAATGGCAGCCATAAACATAAGCAAGGCCTTCGACACTGTACCTGAACACACTAATTCAAAAATTACTTAACACTCCACTACACAACGACGACAAGAAATGGCTGACAAACTTTATCTCTGGCAGACATGCACAAGTCACCAACAACTATACATCCAAAACACGCACACTATCCAATGGCGTCCCTCAGGGAGCAGTCTCGTCACAAACAACTTTTCCTCCCACAATCCAACTTGGCTGATTAAACACATATCCTCTCATATGCATGTGCCTCCTTCAATCACATAGAAAAAAAAAAAAAAAAAAAATGCAGACGACCTTATCATCACACCACAATACCCTAAAGTCAAGCAAGCAACAAGCCACCTACTGTACAACAATACCGCCTGCAACGGGAACGATGGCTTCTACAAAACCACATGTCTCACGCCCAAAATCCTCCATCACTTTGCTTACAGACATGAATTGCACCTTCAACCACATTTCACACTATTCAACGAACCACTCCCCTTCAACCGAACCCCTGAAATACTTGTGTCTTCCCAGTTTTGGTTTGTTTATTTTGCAAGTTTTACAATTTAATATCTTATGACACACAGATGACATCACTCCACACATAGAAAACACAAACTCCAGAGCCTCACAAAATCTAAACGTCCTCACCTCAAAAGCCTTACAGTCAGAGACTTTGGCCAACAAAAAGAAACTGTCCAAACTATATAAACAGTACATCCGCACAACCATGCACAAACATCTGCCAAATATTACAACCACATCTACGTCAACATCCCACCCACACCTCACTCAACAAACCATCAACAGCATCCCACACAACACAATCCTAAACTCTCCTCCTCCCAAGATTAATCTATCAGCAAACACACTCCCCATAGAAACCCGAGTCACACTATCTAGCCTCAGGTTCGGCCACCATCCTTTATTACAAGATTACTAACACAGAATAGATCCAACCCAAGACCCTTCTTGTCCCCGCTGTAAACATCCCACCGACAACACAGAACAATTTATATTCCACTGCCAAACACTTGCCCCACAGACACAACTTTAACATCACCTCAAAGAAAGGTCGATTGAATGATACATATGGTAGGTGAGTACTGTACTGTACTGGATGGTTACAGTTAATTGAGAAAATCCTGGTCGAGTCATGTGTAGGATGGGTAAGATACGTTATAGACTTCCCATATACTGCTAGTTAATCTTACCTGCCATTTCAGAACATTCTTTTAATTCTTACCCATACAGAACACTTAATTCCTAGAGCAACCTAAAGCAATAACATGCAGTAGCCATGCAAAATACAAATGGTAACAGCATGCAATATATGTTAGTAAAAAATCTTTGTTTATAAGGAGTGGAAAATTTGTAATGCTGCAAATACAAGGCTGGTTAAAATAATCCCACATAGAACATAGACTATTCTCATTCTGCGGGAGTCTGGACATTGGTATCTTACGAGCAATGTTTCCCCAACTTTTATCGTCAATACTGGTCTCATAGCTATTTTTGTTTTAACTAAATTGATTAATCTTTCAACTACTGTCTGCTCCCACTGCAAAAGATCCCAGAAATGTTGCCGAATTTTTTTTGGCCATTGAATATTGACGATTAAAGCTCTCGTATGATATCCCTTAAGAAATATTGTACCAGAGAAGGGAAGGGGGGGTTTACTGGTACAGCCAATATTAATAGCCCACTTAAAATCATGAGGATAATTTGGGTGAAATCTACAAAGGAATAATAACTCTATCATTCTATGATGTGAAATGAATAATAGTAGGCCCTAGTAATGGAATACTAGAAACACAAGAGGACTGTCAAGGAAATGTAATTTTAAGTATACAAGGTTATAGAAAACTCACTATTTTGACTGTGCATTAAGTGCTGTGACATAAAATACAGTACTGTACTGATCGTGGGAGTGAAGATATTTTATTCTAACACTGACAAGTTTGATTAGTTGCAAAGCTGGTCATGCATTAGTGACTGAAATATATTGCTGGTTAGGTATGTTAAGAATAAACTACTGCACTGTACTGTGCAGTACAAGTATTATTGTTAATATATACCACACCTTTGCTTATATACACAAGTCTGTACTGGTTTCCTATCTCACACAGTTTATCATTATCTCACACAGTTTATCACTATTTTATTTTATTTTCCATACATACGAGCACCTACCCTCCCTTTCAGTTTCATTAATGGATAACACATATAAAACAGAACTGAAAGAGTGGCGCAAAAAAAATAAAAATAAATAACTAATTTTCAATTTCATCTGTACAATATTTTTTTTTTTTTTTTTTTTGCAACAAGTCTGACCAGAATGTCTTAGATGGATGAAACCTCAGAACCTGCCAGGCCAGAACTACTATATAAAGTGGCAAGGAAAAGTGAGCATGTCCTTCCACTTTAACCAGCAAAAGTAGAACCGCACCTCCACAAATTTAGAAAGGAAGCTTAAAGGTGAGGTTGTGAAGGTTTGGTATAATGCCCCACTTATTAAACACTCTTTAAACACTTATTTACATATTACATACCTGTACTGCATATGTAACCAAAGTCATGATAAAAGAACTCCATCAAACATACTATAGTCCGTTTATTCTAGGGTTGGGCAGGAATCGTAACCTCTAACCTCTGTAACTCAAAACGGGCTAGAGCAAATGAGCTGACAATTTCCACACCTATTCCCTAGAACAAGTCTTCCTATTTGGTAGAAAAAAATAGCTCGATTACTCTAGTCCATTTTGAGTTACAGAGGTTAGGAGGTTACGATTTCTGCCCAACCGAGAATGAACAGACTATAACTCATCACGGTCAAAGAGGGATAAGAACCTGGTGCCTCTGAGACAAGATTCACAAACATTACTCCAGTACCAAGAAGACTAGCTCATTCAGCAGAGCAGAACAAAGCTACAGTATTTCTATACAGTATCTAAGTTGGTTCTTTTAGTATGTTACTGACACAACTTTTAATGGTCAGGGTACTAAACACTACTAATCACCCCATAAATATATACCAAAATGACAATACCCAAAATAATTTCATATACATTTTCACCAACCCACCAATTAACTTACAAATAAACCTAATTAATGAAATCAATGAAGTAATGAAAGTAATAAAACACCAGAAACCAAATAACTATTAGAAAAACACCCAAATGACAATACCCAAAACACACCAATCATAAAAACACCTAAACAAATTACCCGAAACAAACGAAAGATACCCTAAAAAAATTACCCAAAGCAAAAATTTCAAAAGCACCAATCACACCTTTCATACATTACAGTACAGTACTTACAACACACCCATAAACTCCCTGTTCCATTAGTTTTGAGATTTTAAGAAGTTTTACCCTATAAGTTTAGCGATAAGATGATGCTTCACCCCATTCAGGTGTCAATATTTATCTTGGCGAGTAGTAGCGAGACTGTAAGTTACAAAAAATCAGCCTTCGACTGGGACATATTTCTATCGAAAAATGTACAAATTTATGTTGAAAGGGGTCTGGGTGGGCATATTTTAGTTTGAAGGAAGTCTAGAGAGGCGTTCTTGTTAGCCAGGGGGACAAACTAAAGTATTTTGCTCGAAAATGGCAAAGGCAAGTGAAATCCTCCATAGTAACAAAATAAAATAATAAAAACCGACAAGAGTTCGGACGAGATAGTGTTAAACCAGTCGCTAACTCCCACAACAGAGCATAAACATCACTGATACAACCTGACAGAAGCCGTGTCACAGAAGCAACTTTTTCTGGCAATTTTTGATGAGCAAGTTTTTTCTGGCAATTTTTGATGAGCAAGTTTTTTCTCGCAATATTTTGAGATTTTTTTTCATTGGTATCTGAAACTAAACTGAGGTATGTAAGGTGGTTGAATTCTGGCAAGACTTAAATTTTGAAGTTGCCAGACCATATTTGACTTAAAAAAATTGCTTGAAAATGTTCTTGTGTGACACTTCCTTAACCACTTCTGTCCAGTGACGTCTATTTAAACCATTGGCTGCAGGAGACGTTCCGGAACGCCATGGCAATTTACAGCAATTTACGGGCTTTTCTATCTATCTATCTATTGCCTGACGCCGTGATCCCCGAAGGGGTGGCCACGAACGAACCGCCCCCATGCACCTCTGTCCCCAGTCAGTCGACGCCCCTCCCCCCAACCAGCATCGCCTTCGTTCATGTACTTCCTCACTCCATCCTTCCACCTCTCATTCGGTCTACCTCTCCCTCTCTGTCCCTCCACCTCGCTCTCGTACACCCTCTTAGTCATTCTCTCGCTTTCCATACGTTCATATGGCCGAACCATCTCAAGTTGTTCCTTTTCACACTTTCCAGCACATCTACCTCCACACCACACCTCCTTCTTACTTCCTCATTAGTCTCTCTATCCCTCCATGTAACTCCGCACGCACTCCTTAACCCAGTGAGACCCAGCGTCGCACGTGATGCGTCGGCAGTGTTTGATCACCAACTCCCAGCGACGCATCACGTGCGTCCGACATATTAAAATCAGTTACGTGGCTCGTAAGGTAGGAAATGGCGGGAGAATAGGAGGGGGAGGTACCGTAGTGTGTGTGGGAGCCGGGCCGGTAGATGTGAGCGGGCCAAGACAGCCGCGCGGCTGGTGGTGGTGGGCTTAGTGGGGATACTTTACACCCTTAGTTCACCGCCACTTTGAACCTTCATTACTCCGGTCGTATGGGAGCTAGAGGCTTGAGATTTATGTGAGACACTCCTTAGGATGTATGCCGTACAATGCCATACTTAGTTTTTACCCTAGTGCTCCCGGGCGGGTGGTCATGCGGGGGGAGACGAACTTTCGACCCCCCCCCCCCCCCCCCCAAATGACCAAGGTGAGTTTTATTTTATTTTTTCTTCATTTCTCACCATTCTCTTCCATTTTGGCTCTACACAGATTTTTGAGGCCCCCCCCCCAAAAAAAAAATATCCGAGGTGATTTTTTTTTTTTTTTTCATTTCTCATCCTTGTCTTCCATTTTAGCAAACAAAAATAAGAAGTGAAAATGGCTTGGGACTGGGGTGAACAAAATATTATAACTAGCCGGGGCTCAACGGGTTAAGTAATTAATTTCCACTGCTCTCACTCTTGGTCTGAGTCTCTCAACCAACGTCCATGCTTCGCTTCCGTAAGTCAGTGTCGGGATTACCACACTGTCATGCAAGGACTTCTTCACTTCCATACTGACCACCCTATTTCTTGTTACTGCTTTTAGCGTTCCTACAACCCTCTTCCCCTGTTGTACCCTCTCCCGCACTTCTTCATCCATAGTCCCATCTTTACTCAACACACTGCCCAGATACTTAAAAGAGTTGACGATCTCCATAGCCTGACCGTTCAGCTTCACCTCACACTCTGTGACTTCACCCCTTTCGAAGACCATAACCTTGCTCTTCCCCGCATTTACCTTCAAATTCCGTTTATCGCACACTGTTCCAAACTCATTTACCAGACCCTGCAACTCCCATTCATTATCACTCATCAGAACTGTATCATCCACAAACAGCAGTATAGGTAGCTTCCACTCAATTCCCTCCCTTTTCAGCAATACACCAACATCCACTGCTCTTGATAGTATTTCTTTCATGACTCCATCCATATATACAGTAAAAAACCACGGGGACATCACACACCCGTTTCAAACCAACATTCAGGTCAAAGAACTCGCTCTGCTCACTCTCCACACGTACTGCGCCTTTGCACCCTCATACATGCTCTTCACTGCTTTCAGCAACTTGCCCTCTACTCCGTATATTCTAAGTACTTTCCACAAACCTTCTCTATCCACTCTGTCATAGGCCTTCTCCAAGTCCATAAAGGCAACATACACCTTTTGTTTCTTCTCCAGATATTTCTCCACAACACAATTCAGGGTAAAAATCTGATCTACACATCCTCTTCCCTTCCTAAAACCTCCCTGCTCGTCGCCTATCCATTTCTCTGTTCTCACTCTCACTCTCTCAATCACTACCCTACTGTATACCTTCCCTACTACGCTTAGAAGACATATTCCTCGGTGGTTACCACACATTCCTCTTTCCCCTTTGCCCTTATATAGGGGGACTATTATGCCAGTCTTCCAGTCATCGGGTGCACTCCCCTTCTCCCATGCTAGTTTGCACATTTTCCATACCCATTCTATCACTATCTCACCACCATACCTCAACATTTCCCCACACACTCCATACAGGCTTTTAAAGTCTCTTAAAGCCTGTAGAATCAAGTGCGAGCGAGCGGGAGCGCGGCAGACCCCCCATCCTCTCTCCAGCCAGCCGGCCGAGGCACTGAGGAGTATGAGCCATACTCTCGCTAGACATACAGCGCTGTCAAAGGCAAATGTAGCGCGATATTAGCAATAATTATTCAGTATTAGCGGATGTCTATGGTAGCGATGCGTGTGAAGCCCTCGCGCTACGAAGCTAGTTCTGGTGTCATTTTGAAGCTATTTTCTTCTAGTTTTTGGCTGAATACATTTAATTTCATTCAGACACTTGCTTAGTTAATCAGGAGTGCCTGAATGAGCCCTAATATGGCGGAAATATGCCCGCAGTTTAAGTGTTCATTTTATTCTAGCTATACTGTATTTAGACAATTTTGTGCAATTTGAGAAGGACCTGTGATAGTAAAAAGGGTTAGCCTACGCGAGATAGTTTGAAGCCTGTTATTTGCTGGAGGCCCTTTTCAAATAAAAAAAATTGTCAAATAGTAGCCAGAATAAAATTAAAAGAACGGCGCTGGTACAGAAGGGGTTACAAAAGGTAACAAATAAATTGCTAACATAGTGTACATTACAGGAACGGTTTTGTCAATCAATTATATACATTGACCTTGCTCTCCATAAGTGTCATAATTAGCAGCAACCTACTATGTTATTTACAATATATCTCTGAAGGAATTATTTACAAGGGGAGTGAGGTGAAATGCTATATTACAGTAGCTACAGGCAGGGTCCAGTGAAGTGATAATTAACAACATAAGTTTGTACAGTTGGCCACGTGAATTCTTGGCCACTCTTGAGATTTTATGTATGGAAGCAAAAATAGTGTGGTTGACTTTATATGAATAATGTTTCATAAAACTGTTAATTGATCAAATTAATTAATTGAGTAGTTAATGTGACTATAATACCCATTGAAACATTATATCATTTACATTTTTCAATTGTTGACACAGTTTACTGGACAGCAAATGGAACTGCAGAACTATCAAACTAATTTTTGACAACTGACTTAGAGTAAAATTAAACGCCTGTGAATGAAATATGGAAGCAAGATTCCATAAGAAGTTATTGATACCATGATATCCAAAACATTAATACCAACAATCTTCTCATGCCAAAACTCAAAATTTTGCCCAAAGTCTTTGTTCATGTGTTTGTGCCCTTAGTGTCTACTGGTGCCCAGAAACATGATGATAGGTGGAATTTCAGAACCAGTGCTCCAGTAGTGTAGATGAAAACAAATGCATGCCTGCCTTCCATATCTCACCAAGATGTCAGGGCAGTCGCGCGAGAGAGCGGGAAAAATCTGAGGGGAGTTAGAAGTACGCCTGATGTTGCTGTTGTCCGAACTGAGGCTGCTGGTAGTATCCTGGCAGGACTCGGCGGTATTGGGCCACTTCTTGATCCGGGTATGCTTGTAGGTCCGGTAGATGGTCTTGGAAGGCCGGTAAAGAGTCCTGAAGATCTGGCAGGGGATTCTGAAGGGCCGGCAAGTGATTCTGAAGGGCCGGCAAGTGATTCTGAAGAGCCGGTGATCGCCTTTGAAAAACTGGTAAAGGATGCTGAGGGGCCTGGATGGGGTTTTGAGCGACAAGAGAAGCTTCATCATCCAGTTCTCCGGCGTGGTTGTGGTCATCAGGCTTGCGTACCACCACCAACGGGTTGTCGATCTGTTCGTGGGCGTGGTTCTTATCCTCAGTCTCCCTGTGGGCGTTGGCAAGGGGCTTGCTGATGTCTATGTGGCCCTCCTCCTGCTTCCCTTTTTCCTGCTCCTCTCTCTGCTGCATCTGCTTACTGACCATCTGCAGCCTCTCACGGTTTGTCTGCTGCTTTGGGTCTTTCTTCATCTGCCCTGGCTTCGTCCCCCCATTCAGCAGTTTCACTAAATTAACACCTGAAATACACCAAGCACACACACTGGAGACCCTTCAGAGAACACGGTAGCTGGACAACTCTTCACCATGGTACCATTATGATGACTATGACAGAATACAGTACTACCCTATCTTTCAGACTAAACGAGGGGAATCGCTTTCTAGAGGTAGGCTACTTTAGATTTTCACCTAGAACTGAAAGGCCAAGGTAAATTCTTTGAAATAGAGTCTGGATATCTATCTATCTATCTATCTATCTATCTATCTATTGCCTGACGCCGTGATCCCCAAAGGGGTAGCCATGAACGAAACTCCCCCATGCACCTCTGTCCCCAGTCAGTCGACGCCCCTCCTCCCAACCAGCACTGCCTTCATTCATATACTTCTTCATGTGTTCATATATGTTCAGCTGTCAACAAAGATAAGTGCTACAGAGCTACTTTTCATTATGATATTTTATCTTGATTTTATATGTATATTACTAAATAGCTCACAAACAGGCTTCAACTATCATAAAGATAGTTTAAGACTGTACTGGTATTCTTTGTTTGACATTAAATGTTTATAAATAACTCTAATAGTATAAATAAAAGTAGCTCTGTACCAGTTACTTATGTTGGTGGGTGTACCTCACTCGTCTGGACTTTTACTGAGCATGGTAAATCTAGACAAGATACCTAGTCCAAAAGACATGGCTTTTTGGTAGACTAGGGCACAAAAGAGAGGGTTTTACAGGGTTTTACTGTTCTAGTTGATAAGTTATTATCACATCATCGGGATTGATCTCTGAACTTGTCAAAATTAAACACACTGGCATACATGGTGACCGACATGTGAAGACTCTCTTGCAACTTTGAGGACAGGGCCATCAACGGGCGGAAACTTCTTCCGACTTACCCTACAACGCCACCAAGCACCAAGAATAAGCACGAGGGATTTCCAACACTTGTGATAACTTGCATGACCCTTTGAAGGCATAACAAATTACAACAATCAACCAACATCATGATGTAAAAATAGACAATAAAAGATTACATATAAGAATAATGGTACCTGTACTTGTTTTAAAGAAAATACCTTATTACTATGACATGCAAATTCTGTGCAACATTCATTTTAAAACAATTATATGCAACTCCAAGCCTAATTTGTTTTCAATTCCCAGGTTCCAGTACAGTATATTTAATTACTAAGTTTATAAATATTTAAAACACACTGTGCATTGTCAAGTCATCCTGCACAATCATTACAAAAGCTTTATTTAGATATTTAGGTAACAATCAAATTTAGTAAAAAATTAACGAACAGAAATAGAGTAGAAGCATGCAGTGCACACTTTAAATTTAATCAGGATCAAGCAGGTCAAAAGCAAAAATGTCTTCCCACCTTAACTCTGAGTGAGGTTACAACCAGGGCTATTGAAAACCAGGGCCCAGATTTACCGACCAATAGGAACTACGATACAAACATAATTAACCAAAAATACAAACAAATAATTTTTTAAGGGGTTCATCCTTCCGTAAATATACCATTTTGTGGTAATTTTTATTTGTATCTTTGTTGGTATTTGCCATTAAATCTGGGCCCTGAATGCCTGAACATCTGTATCAAAAGAGTGGGGGCAGGAAGGAGGGAAGGAGAGTTAAGTGGATATCACACAAGATATTTTTATCAACTTATAATGGCTACGGTAAACATTTTTCTGGTATCATTTCTAGGATCTTTTGCATTGGTTCAGTAACTAGACTGAAGATAGATGAATTTAGGTGACAGGATTATTAAAAACTTACCTCATCAGCTGTCATATCAACGTTGAGGATACCGTAAATGTTGAATGAAAAATTGTTTGTGTGATACCGGTATTGACTTTATAGTGGTTCAGGCAATCAAGCTTTTAACCCCTTATTGGCGGTGCTCGACTTAAGTCGTGCACCAATTTGCAGCAAGTTAGGAGCATTATTAAGGCTTTTAAAGGGTTAAACTCGAGTGCAAATGGCTGGGAGCGCAGCGGGCCAGACAGCCGACTCCCAGGGCTTACCGCCGCCCATTAACTCATGTTCCCTGTGTTTTCGAGAGGCCGGCAGTGTAGCCAGTAGTGAGCATAGCTGGGAAAAATATACCGCTATACGCTAAACTCCCAGGTTCGTGGCACCATTGCAAGAGAACCACGAGTGCTACGTAGCTCGTTCTGGTCTCATTTTGAAGCTTTTAGTGTCTAGTTTTATGCTGAATACATTTCTTTTCATGCAGATCCTTGATTGATCATTCAGGAGGGCCTGAATATGCCCAAAATGAGCCCAAAACACCCCCGCTAGACAAGGGTTAATAGATATGACTCCCCTCTATTCAAAACAAAAGTGTGAGGGAACTTTGGCTTTTGATTCGTCACACTATACCTAGTAGGCTACATTTATCACAAATAAAAACTCGTAACAAGATGCAAAAAGCTTCCAAGATCAGATATAAGCACTACCGTACTTTACTAAATTAGGGGCTTCAACAGCTCTGTCTATTGGGGTTGGTTTCAAACACCATGGATAAATCTATGACAAATATATGGACAACTCAACCAGTAGACCAGACAATCAGTACAGGTAGATCTCAACCAGTGTCAACCGAACCAATACCTATTTGAAGTCCTAAACTAACTTGACCTACTCATAACCTAAATCAGTGCCAAATATAGTCCTAACCTAAGAGTATTGGTTGAGTTGGCACTGGTTCAGATCTACAGGAAGAAATGGTCTACTGGTTAAGTTATCTATTATCCGCCAAAGCAGATCTTGAATCCCATGAGCTAATGTTCATGAATATAGCTTTTCTCGCTAAATGGTATTCAGACTTTTTAATTAATGAAAAGCCAGCAACTTGGAGCTAAATTTTATCTGAAAACTACTGCACAGTACTGTACTGAAATTAGACATGGGGAAAGTAATTATGCAGATGATGATGCAGTGTTTAACCCCTTCTGTACCGGAGACGACTGTTGTATCTAATTCTAGCTATATTTTGACAATTTTATGTAGCTTAAAAAGGATCTGTGGTAGTTAAAAGGGTTGATTGAGATAGTTCGAAGCCTTATAATTGCTAGAGATCCTTCCTAAGCTGAATAAAATAGATTAGTGGAAGTCAGAATATAATGAAAAGATGTCGCCGGTACAGAAGGGGTTAAAGCTGCATAGTACACTCCCTTGATTGGCAAGGCTAGGGCGTGCCCTTGTTACCGGCACTTTATGATTATGATTACAGTTTGCAATCAATCAACTATAATTACAACTCCTCACCTGCATACCGGTAATTGAATATCTGCAATGACTGGAATAAATCAATTAAGGTACTCTAAATGTTTCTAGCAATGTACGATTGCAGTCATTAATGCTGATACAGTACATACATCTTATAAGCTGCCTCTGTCTGAACTGAATCGCCTTATTAATTATTCACCATATATTTGCCCGATGGTTTGTTGAATTAGTTTGAGGCTTTAAGGGGAGGTATTTGGTAAAACTAACCCCCTTCTCCCTTATGTTTTGCCCTATTAATTTTGCAATTTTAAGACTTTCGTTCCATTAGTTTGGTGATTTTGAGACTTTTGCCCCCATTTCTTTGTCAATAGTACCTTTCGTGCCATTTAGGGAATTAGTGAGCCTGTAATTTTAGGAGAAACCGGCCTTTGACCGAAACATTTTTCTACCGAAAAATGTACAAATTTATCTCGAAGGGGGTCTAAGGGGTGCTTTTCTAAATCTTGAAGGGAGGTCTAGCGAGGAAACGAAAAAACAAAATGGTAAATAGATAAATAGACCAAAAAAATTCCCCTACTCCCTTAAACTGTAGCAGAATTAATGACCATGATTGTACAGTCCATCATTCCAAGCCTTGCCTTCTAAACCAACTACAAAGTTCCACAACAAAAACAAACTACAGAGGGGAATATAAAACACAACTATATTCTCCAGCAATCCTTTTTAAACAAGTTTGGTCTGACAGCTTTGAATTACTGTGCAGTTTTATAAGATTTCAGCAATCTATATACTGTAGTTACTAATACCAATAGAGTAATAAATAATGAATAAATGTTGCCAAACAAATTTGCTGATCAAATATTGCTGGACAGATCTTGTGTGACTGCTTAAGCCTTTCAATACGGGGATGCCTTTTTTTTTTTTTCTATGCTGGCTGCCAATACATAATTTTATTAAGCTTAGGAAGGATCTGTGGAAGTCACCTACTTTTATTATGAAAGTCTGTACACTAAAAATCTTAGAGGTCCCTTTTAAGCCAAATAAATAATTTATGTTAGCCACAATTAAATTATAAACATGCCATTGTACTGAAAAGGTTAAAAAATGTGAAGACTATTAAAAGACAGACCTCGTTTATCCCTTGAGATATCTTCTAGCCTTTGTTCCAGTACTGCTTGCAAGGGAAATGTAAACAGGTAATTTGTGAGACATTAATCCTATTAAATATTCAGTATAAAATATAAAAGAGACAGACGCCTAACTAGTCTGCATATGGTCAGTCATGTAGTTACAAGTACCGTATGTGTTCTACTGTACCTATGTTTAAATAGTTACCGTACAAGTATTGTATTGGTAGCATACCGATTAATCGTAATTTCATATGTAATTTTCTGTAGGCTATCTATCACTAATATTTCTAATCCTTTCTCATTCCAAAGTTTAAATTTTTATAACTGCTACGTATCCCTATTTGGGAGAAACAGGTTCTAGTTAGTCTGGCGGATTTCATGGCCGACCACACCACTACCTAGGTGAATGGTATTTTTGTGGCGACTCCCCTATGTGTTCCAAACCAGCGCACTGCTGTGAAGTTGGCTCGCCAGTTATGCACCTTACCAATTTCACCACCAGCCCAAAATTAAAGGGCATAATGGAAAACATAATTTTTTCACTGAAATCAAATCCAAGACTTCTTGGCTGGAAATTATTTGCGCTGACAAATGCACATGCAATCAATTATTTTTTAAGTGTGTAGTATAGTATTAGTATTAAATCTTATAGGCTATCATTTTAATGTAAACATGCAGCCATATATCTTTATGAACATACTGCCATTTCATCTCCCATAAAAGTCTTCTTCAAGCTACAAACGTAAAGTCAAATATATTTAATTTCAATCATCAACAGCTAACAATGTATTCCAATCCTTTAACATTACCGTATACATGTATCTATTCTAAGTAAATGAAGACAATAAACTTTGGGATATTTTTAAAGTTAGGTAATATAAGCAATATTAAAGACACTGATGTGTAGATATGGCACTTACGACAATAGTAAATACTAATATTTATTACTATTATTGGGAGGCGGGTGCCCAACCCCGAAAAGGGTTGAAATAGGGGAGCTATCCCCCCGCCAAAGGCGGCTTTCTAGGGCCTTTCCTAGCTGATGCTGAGAGGATTGGGTTCTAGTCATGTGGTGATGGGCTGGTCTATCAGAGTGAGAACTGAGCAATCTCTGCCATACCCATAGCTTACTCCGACTGTTCCTTTCACTTATATATTTTCTAGATCTCAAGTGACGGCGTCTCTTCCGTGGATTGACCTCCCAATCTACCAAGATTGGAAGCCAAAGCGTCACATTTTCCCCTTGCCCCTCAACTTTCTCTTCATAATTGCTGAGGGGCACAGGGCCCTGGGTGGGGCTTTAGTTTCCCGGGCGTTTCCGCACCCTCCTCAGCTCCCCGCCATGGAGTGGCTTCGGTCACCCAGGCTTTATTGTGGTCAGCGGGTAGGGTTCTGTGGGGGTGCTCGGTTATGGCCTTGGCCTTGCTCGGGGCCTTGGGGCTGTTCGGCCAGGCAGCATGGGGAACAACAACAACAACTATTATTGGGGTGAGGGCTGGTCCTATCCAGAGTGAGATTTGGCATCCTCTACCCAACCTTAGCTGATTCTGTCTGTCTCTTTTACTGTCCTATTTTTCCTTCTGGGGGCAGGGTGCTAGGACTCCTCCTCCCCTTGTAAAATTCTCCTACTCATCAAGACAGAGTAAGGGGCGAGGGAGCGCGAAAGTGGTCCCGGACCCTGAGAATTGGATCCTTGAATGTTCTTTCTGCTCGAGCTGTCTCAAGTCGGCCACCCCCAGCAATGGGGTATGTGCCCAAGTACATACATACATTACTATTATTATTATCATTTACTCTTTCAACCAGATAACAAATTTTTGCTTCAAACTATTTATCTTCAGCAATTTTATTGAACTTAGGAAGTACCTCTCACCATAAAAGTGTTAATCGATATACCTTTTAACTCTTTGATATGGATAGCTCCTACCTAACCCAAGAAAAATCATCTGGTAGTGGTATTACATAATGTCAATAAATCCTAATCTGATTGAATGGGTTTAAGGGGGGATGGGTCCTTTTTATTGGTTCATTCATGTATCTTTTATTATTTTATTAGTTTCCTCCCTAGACCTCCATCAAGCTTAAAAAACACCCTCCCAAGACCCTCATTCAAGATAAATTTGTACATTTTTCGATAGATAAATGTCCCGGCCGAAGGCCGATTTCTCATAAATTACAGGCTCGCTATAGCTCGCTGGGAAAAAATCGACACCTAAATTACACGAAAAGTCTTAATATTGACAAAGAAATGGGGCAAAAGGTATTTAAATTGTCAAACTAATAGACCAAACGTCTTATAATCTGAAAACCAATGGGGCTAAACATGAGGAATAAGGGAGACCAGAAAACCAGCCCATCTCCCCTTATTAACGGAGAACTAACCTTGGTTCCGCGGCGGCTGTGGAGGAGGAGCCAAGACATTCTGTGCCTGCTGTTGTTGGAAGGCATTGTTGTTGTTGTTGTTGTTAGGGGGCATCAGGGGTCGGTTGTTGGGATCAGCGGCTATGGGGGGTGCCGGTCGTTCCACCACAGCATTACCTGCAAATACATGAATAAATTGAGAGATTATTTACCAAACTGTCTTGATAGCGTAATACATAGTGCGCGGAATTTCGATGTGAGTATCCTGGGTTCGAGTCCTCGGAGTGCCACATGTATTTGTTGATTTCATTAATTGAGTTTAGAGGTGAAGTTGGTTGGTGTAAAAAACATAATAATACCAGCATAGTTCAGTTTTGTTTGTTTTTCTCGTGGAAAAGATGCTACTCAATGAACGGTGGGCAGTAAAGGAGAGAAATGCAGATGTAAAGCCGGTATCACACGAGAGATTTTATAGCCAACATTCGATGATCAACATTTTTCTGGTAACATTTATGGAGTATTTTGCACGGGTATCGGAAACTAGACTGGTGATAGATGAATTTAGGTTACCGAAAAATAATAAAGGTTGACCTCATCAGCTGCCAGACCAGTGTTGAGGATAAATGTTGAGTGAAAAAGGGCTCGTGTGATACCGGCTTAAGTGTACAGTACTGTACTAAAATGTGTATGGTGAGATGGACGTGTTGTGTGTCCCAAAATGACAAAATTGCAACTAAGGAGTTGAGAGGGTGCCAAGGAAGTTGGAACTGAGTGCATCAGTGTCAAGATGCACAAGAAAAGGCTGAGGTGGTTAAGACATAGGATGAACTTGAAGAAGGACAACTGTGTGAAGAAGGGCTGAGTGTGAATTTGTGAGTTTGTTTGTGTGTGTGGGGTGGGGTGGGGTGGGGTGGGGGGGTTAAGGAAAACACGGGACCAGGTCTTACGGAAGGAGGTCAGGTAATTGAGAATTAGTAGTGATGCAGCACTCAATTGTATAACACATGGAATGTTACAATAAGATAAAAAAAAAAAACTATCACATGCACGAACAGTGATAATGATGATGCCAGTATATGAAGCTAAAACATTTTTATTTTTATTTCTAGAGGGTTATTACTTGTGGCATTATGCTTTACAAATTTATGATTTACTATTCTATATGCCCATTTACCCATGCAATAACATTCAAAATTTCACAAATAGTTATCCAAAGTACCGCACACTTAAACTTAAAATATAAACTTACCTATTAATTTCTCCTTTAGTAAGATTCCAATACAGTACAGTACTGGATGTTCAATGAGAAAGCATAAACATTTCGAAAAAACATACAAAATACGAATACTGAGAGAAACTAGCACTAAATAATAGCATTCTGGAAATTCACAATAAGGGACATCAACATTTATGGTTTGCCTATTCAGCAAAATAGTTTATTTATTTTATTCTGGCTAACGATATACAATTTTATTCAGCTCAGGAATTATTTATATTAATCAAAAGGGTATGAATATATGTATGTATGTATGTATATAATCAGGCCCATAACATAACAGAAAACAATTAACGCTTTGACTAACAAATACCATTCCTAAACTAATAAAATGGTCTAATGATAGCCAGAATAAACAGAACACAATAACCCCTAACGAGCGGGCATATTGGCCTAACTTGATCTTCATACCCTGCACATTTTCATGCATAAGCAAGAGCCAGAGTGTAATACAATGATATATCCATGAAAGTACAGTAATAGAGATTTCCAATGACACCTGAATCATCTCTATAAAACGTCTGGTTGTCTTGCCATGATATTGCATAGGTCGACCAAAGTCGCTAAAAATTAGCGTTTTCGAGCTATTTTCGCTATGTGTAACGTTGCGATGGTGCGAGAGAAGGCTATCTCGCACCCCAGTGCGCGTCTAGACTTGGTGGGCACTGCATGAAGCCCTCCCGCACTGCCTGCTCTCACTTGCCTCACTCCCAGGCCACATAATAAGCGGATTTCAGTCTCCGTCAGGTGACGGACGCCGCAGTAATTGTGTTAATGGGCTATGTGTCATAATTTCACACATACATTAATACTATGGGACCATACAACTTAACTACCCATATACCTATTATACCATAATAAGTACAGAAGGGCAAATGCAATATATAAATAAACATGCTACACTACTCAGTCAGCAGTCCTAGCAAGGCTAAATGGCTTCACTATAAAAAAAAAAAAAAAAAAAAAAAAAAATAAGACCTATAACTCTCCTAACATTTCTCTAATAGTTCTCCCACCGCCATACATATACTGTACCGGGAAATTAATGTGCTATATCATTTAGTACTAGTAGGTCTACCCTGCACTGCTCCTTTCAGTAATCTGATCCAATCCTTCGGGCCAGACCTATGAGAGTTCCGTATGGAGCTCAGTGGTCTGGTTAATCTGCTCTACATAACAAACTAACTAACCTGCACTGCTCGTGTTAAAAAATACTCTCTCCCAATCCTATCCTAATCTTTCTCCCACAACCCTCGCACATTATGCAGCTCCAAGGAAGAGAAGTGGACTGACCTTGATGGCGGGGGTGGGCGAGGGGGAGGGGGCGGGGAGGGGAGTAGTGGGGGCGTGGGAGGCCAGCCAGGGGGGGTAGTGGTGGCCGGGCAGCTGGCAGGAACGACAAGCCTGACACACAACGACAAAGGTTCACACACAACACAAGCCAACATATAAAGCACTTGTGGGTCTATCACACATAAAGCATGGTTTCTGGACAATATAAACAAGTGACCATTTCAACCAGTAGATCCTAACCAGTGCCATTTTAGCCAAGCCTAACCTAGAGTCCACTCGGGGTTTTTCAGCCAGGCAGCCTTGGAAACTTCTACTACTTTTCTAGAAGTTGTAAACTTCTACTACTAGGCGGGTGCCCAACCCCGAAAGGGAATGAAATAGGCGAGCTAAAGGAGTTAAAAGCTGCCAAAGGCAGCTTTCTAAGGCCTTTCCAAGCTGCTGCCGAGAGGATTGGGTTCTAGTCATGTGGTGATGGGCTGGTCCATCAGAGTGAGAGTTGAGCATTTTCTGCCATAGGCCTCCCCATAGCTTGCTCTGACTGTTCCTTTCGCATATACATTTTCTAGATCTCAAGTGGCGGCGTCTCTTTCGTGGATTGACCTCTCTACTGCCAACCTAGAGGTTGGCAGTCTGGGAGCCAAAGCGACATATTTTTCCCTTTGCCCCTCAACTTTCCCTTGATAATTGTTAAAGGGCACAGGATCCTGGGTGGGGCTTTGGTGTCCCGGGCGTTACCACACCCTCCTCAGCCCCTCGCCTGAGAACGGCTTCGGTCACCTGGACTTTCTTAGTGGCAAAGCTGGGAGGGTTCAGTGGGGGCACTTGGTTATGGCCTTGGGACTGTTCGGTCAGATAGCCTGGGGAACAACAACAACAACAACAACAACTACTACTACTACCTAGAGTCCCAACCTAATGTCTAAACCTAACCTAATCTAACCAAGTCTAATCAAACAGAGTTAGTACTGATTGAATCTACTGGTTAAATATGGTATACCTGTACAGTACAGTACTGGGAGAATTATCCAGTCACCATATGAGAAGTTTTAATTGTCGTTTATATAGATGGTTAAGCACTGGTTGAGATGATATTGAGCCTCCTCAAACTAAAAGCATTCTGAAACATAACACACAAGGCAACACAGAAAGGACACACAAAATGTAAATCTACACATAACACACACAGAGGGAATAAGTCACTTACCCCTTCAGTACGATGCTGTTTTTAGTCTATTCTAGCTAATATTAGACACATTTATCTAGCTTTGGATTTATATTTAGGAATCAATTCTAACCAAGAAACTAATGTGCCGAATGCAGACTGTGAACATAGGGGGAGCTGAGCATAGGGGTAGACCAAGAAAAACTTGGGATCAGGTACTCCGGTCCAATCTCAAAACTAAGATCTTGACAACAAAGGCAGCCCATGACACGGTCGCCTGGAATACCGCCCTTAAGGACGTGAGACTGTAACCACACTCTCTGTGGATGAAATGGTCTTCAAACGTGTATGTATGTATGTATGTATGTAGAAGACTCTCACTCCTACTGAAGGAAAAGGTGTATGCTTTGTGCATAATGACCTAAGCTTCAGAAATGTGACCGGTTAAAGTGGATGATATCAACAGAATGGAACATAATGAAATGAGAATGGCCAGATGGATGTGCAGGGCCAAACCACAAGATAGGATATCTAATGAGGAGTTGAGGAGACAGTAATGCATCAAGAATATCAGTGATGAGTTACGTACAGAGCATGTTTGGAGGATGGATGAACTAAATTGGGTATGAAATTCTTGAACATGGAAGGAGCTCCACCGAGGTGTTGACCCAGAAAGATGTGGTAGGAGACCATACTCTCTGATCTTTAATTTTAAAACCAGACAAGTGAGGCAACTCTGAACAGGGCTGCCTGGAATGCCGTTATTTGGACGGGAGACTGAAATTGCACCTCATGTGGAGCAATATGGGAGAGGGATAAAATCTATCATTGTTTCCACATAGCAATTTTGATTAGTTGTTTTGTCTTTTTACTGTGTTCATCAAAGTTTTAGTTTGTAAGTTTTATATTATAATTATTAACCTATTGACTTCTACAGGTGCTTCCTATACTGAATGAATCATTTAAGGGTAGCTACAATATAATTCAGATGATGCCATCGTAATAAAGGGGTTAAATTACAATAAAAGCTTACAGCATTCCGACACATAGCACAAAATCTGATACAGTACACATAAACCACACATGACAACATATAGTCAAAGCACTCTGCAAGAAATACAAAACAACCGTCAACTCTTACAATCACCTATTTCAGCAAAAAAAATCAGTAAGTATGGTTTGGCGACTTCTGAATTACTACAAATTTAACGGATTTCAGGCACTTACAAATTTTCTTTACCTTCAATCTAGTTACCATTTACTAATGCAACAGCCCCCCTACTACTACGCCCCTTGACGCGGTTGAGGGGCTTCGGGGCCGGCGACTGGAGCTTGATGGGGGAGGGTTTTGGTTATTTCCCTTTCCCTCTCCCTTCAAGCTTTTGTTGTCGGCTTTACTAATTTTGCGTAGTTTTTCATTCCTCTTTCTATGTTTTTCCCCTTCTGTTCGTATTCTGCCTCATTTGATCGTCCTTCGGGCAGCCTACATGTATACCACATGCCTATTGGTCTGGCTATGTTATAGGCTCCTGACCTGATTTGTCTCTTTGGTCGCTAATGCGGCCGAGCTGACTTAATTCCCCTCAGTAGTGCATTGCTTTGCATCTCGCTGTGATTTTGTTTCTACCTTAGTCCTGATCTCTCATTCTTCGCCCTTGGTCACTTCTTGGTTGGTGCCAGGAGCGGATCGAGCTCAGACTTAAAGAGGGGGGGGGGGGGGGCTGATATATATACATGAGGGGTGCCATAACTTTATATGTATTGTATTTCAGATAAAATGCAGCCTATATCAGATGTAAGGGCGCAATTTTGGTCACTAGGGGAGGCCCCCCCCCTGGATCCGCCACTGGTTGGTGCTGCAGTGTAGCAGTTCTTGCCTCATCCTTCGGCCCTGCCCTATATGAGCTCTGTTGTGGAGCTCATGTGGTCCGGCTGACAAAAGGGGAGGATGGCGTAAGTCCCGACCTACGGTCATCCTACACAGTAAAGACTGGTATAGCACCTTCTTGTTGTAGGACTATTGAGGATGGAATGGTTGAAGGCATTGCAGGTGCATGTGCTGCAGGGGGACTTTGAATCCTGCTGTGGCACGATGAGGACTTAGTCAATATCAGCCAGTGATGACATGATCAGGCAGTGTTATGGCAGGACTTTCTTGTAGAACAGTCCAACTACTGAAAAGTAACCCACCCCATCTGAGTCCCTACAGTGTAATGGAAAAGTACGCTAAACCTTTGTATAGATGGCTAACATTTCAGGGATGTTTTGCATTGGTATCAGAAACTAGATAAAATCTAGATTAATTTTGTGCTTTTCTTATACCGGTTTTACTGTTTCTAAACAAAATTAGCCCCTCCACCACCCCCAGCAGCGATCATGTCACTTTCTACGTTGTTACTCTCAAGCTGGGTTGACATTGAACCTACCTGGTGGTTGTATTTGAGGATGATTGTCTTTGTGGTCATTGATGAGAGGCTTGGCTGCTGCTCCATCCTTCCCTTCCACCGCTCCACCACCTTCCTCCGCTGCAACACAAATACAAATACGGTATAGAGAAATTCAAGCAACACCAGATCTATTACTCAATGCGAGGATACTTGTAAAAAATAAAAAGCAGTTATTAATTTGTGAACACAGTTAATCAGGTGTTAACTAAGAGATATTCTAGTGAACATTTTTAATACTTTGATAGTGAAGCAATTAATGACAAAAGTAGGATGTTCATTCCATAAGCTTAAAACCCGACTGAAAAAGAATGCCTTGCCTCAAGCGAGTGAAAAGGCTTTCCAATAACCTTACAACCATTTCTGCTTGTGTAATGTGAATTATCAATTGTAAAGTACTGTATTTGTTTACATCTGCATTGTGAATGCCATTCATAACAATTTTCAAACATGCTCTATTTGCACCATTTCAATACGATATTGAAAGTGAAAAGAAAGTGAAATACATGATAAACTGTGGTAACATCTTATATTATGTTCCAATAGATCCAAAATGGTGACCACAGCTTGCTTAGATTTATTTGTGATGTAGATGAAGCGAGATAATAGCAAACACCAAGAATTAATGGAAAATTGGAAAATAACAGACATTAATGGAGAAAGCCTGCAAGGTAAAGGGCAAAGAAGAATGTGTTACTTTAATCCTTCAGGCTTCATCCAGCCAACTTATATACTGTACTGATCAAACAAAGATTCATAATTACAAGACACACTCATAATTAGAATATGAAACCAAGGCACAAATTCATTGAACAGATTGGACACGCTGATGGAACATTTTTAAACATTCCCATGAAATACATGGCTGAATCAGTAGGTTTCCTCATTTAATGTTCACTGTTTCAAGTTTATCATATAGTATGTATGTATGTATGTATATACTCAGGCATATACCCCATAGCTGGGGGTAGCCGATTCGAGACAGAGGTTCCGGGACCACTTTTGCGTTTCGCCCATTTCTGTCTCCTCTAGTAGTGCACCAAAATACTTGTGCATGTGATTGTACATGCCAATAATGTGGAAATAATTTTAATTTTAAAAAACAAATTTCCTGCTATTAATTAAAGGTTGTTTTCATCGTTCAGCATAATCAGCCTGACTATGCTTAACCCCTTATTGGCGGTGCTCGACTTAAGTCATGCACCAATTTGCAGCAAGTTAGGAGCATTATTAAGGCTTTTAAAGGGTTAAAATAGAGTGCAAATGGCCAGGAGCGCAGCGGGCCACACAGCCGACTCCCAGGGCTTACCGCCGCCCATTAACTCATGTTCTCTGTGTTCTCGAGAGGCCGGCAGTATAGCCAGTAGTAAGCATAGCTGGGAAAAATATACCGATATATGCTAAGCTCCCATGTTTGTGGCATCACTGCAAGAGAACCACGAGTGCTACGTAGCTCGTTCTGGTCTCATTTTGAAGCTTTTAGTGCCTAGTTTTTTGCTAAATATATTTTTTTTTTCATGCAGATGCTTGATTTATCATGCAGGAGGGCCTGAATATGCCCAAATGAGCCCAAAACACCCCGCTAGACAAGGGTTAATACTTGTTATATAGGGGTCAGAAACTAAGAGACATGTCCTACTCTTAACAGGTTTGGAATTAGCAGTCATAGTCACAACCATGTAGAAAGGGTACTGCATATCCCATGTCAAACTTAAGGCTGAATGTTAATTTATGAGAGAAAATTTGATATCACCTACAGTATACTGTATACTTTAAGACAGCCAATGGTTGCAGCGATTTATTATTAGACTGTGTGGAGCTATGCTACCAGGGGAATATGATTACAGGGTCTGCCAGGTTAACCTGGACTAAACTGGTAACACTGCGTACAATTATGTTCTCCCAAAAAACATAAACAGATAAAATAATACCTCACACTAATGGAGCAAGCTATATTCCAAGTTTGGCATAACAGAAAATAATAAACATACAAATTATAAGACATCATCATCTTCTGAATGTATGCATTTACTTTAACACCATCTTCTAAATGTAGGCATCTACTTCATGAACCTTTTTTTCAACTGCAGATAAATTGACAAAATCACTGAAAAATAACCCCCCCCCCCCAACAAATGAATAAACATTTGTTGTTGTCATTTCCTAGGCTGCCTGGCTGAACAGCCCCGATAAACATTTGTTAAACATAATTCCTCTTACACAATATTTTTCATTTAAGCTTATCTGAATTATTACTTTGAGAAAAAAAAAGTAATTTCTACTCCCTATTCTGCATTTAATAAGGAACTGTACCAGTACTGTATTATAAAAGGCAATGTATAATGATTGCAAAGACATTGTTTGTCAAAATAAAATATCTATACAGCGGATTTGGCAATGTAATTAGATTAGAAAGGCAAGTGTTACCAATTTCATCAGGTTAATCTGGCTGATCTTTTAGTGTTGGGGTGGTTCTGTGTGAGAACCATGAAGTACAATAGTCATACAAGGACAGTAAAGGAGGAAGACATATATAGAAATGATCGCTCCATGATGTGGGGAGATGGATGTGCATGGCTTCCTTGAGGGCAAAAATACAAGCGAGGAATTGAGAGGGCAACTCAGCATTGAGTCAATCAGTGTTGAGATGTGTAAGAAATAACTGAGGTGGATTAGATAAGATATAAAAGAGTAGGCCAAATAAGTAATTGAGGACCACTGATACAGTTCTCAATGGCAGCTTAGGAACAGATTCTGGTAGCTAAAGGGTTAAGCACCATGCAGTGTAGCAGGGTGAACTGAATGCCAGTCTACAGCACCCTTCAACAGATGAAACAGCTCATGCATTGTGTAGCATACAGTGTTAGTATGACTCAATGAAGCACTAGCTCCACACCTGCCATGTCAGCCACTGAGAACCTTGGCCTAGGTCGTGGTGCGTTAGGTGGGTCCCGGGGCAGGATGGGAAGGTCCCGGTGGAAGACGATGCCCCCCATACCTGTGTCCCTGGTCCGTACCGCACCGCCATGCACGTACCCAAGCTGACCCGGGCCCCAGGCTACCTCTGTTGTGACAGCCACATGTGTGAATAACAATATGTCAAGTCTTTTGTTATTTAAATTCTAGGTTATTCATCAAGAATTTAAACTGCACTATACAGTACATTAAAAATGCTTGTACTCTATGTTGAGCCATTGTTTTGTAAGTCTACACCATGATGGTCATTAAAGGGCAACTCTCCATGAAAGCATGGTTAAGCCTGTGTGGAGGCCGCTGTACAAAAACTTAAGGAGGGAATGGATGCCATAGGCATATAAATAAATGTGAATAAAACGAAGGACAAAGGTGATGGTAATGAAATGGATGGTGATATTGCAGTGAAGAGTGGTGTCTGGTCATGTGATGAATGCAAGATAGGTCTGAGTAGCAAATCTATTTAGTGTAGTGCGTGTGTGAATGTTGGGTACAACAAAGATGTAGTGGTGTGAAAAATAGACTGAGAGCTGTGGTTAACTTAACAATCTTTGGGAACTGCCAAGCTGAACCTAGGTAGAAGAGTCGACACTGGGGATGTGTTTAGAGGAGTATGTCAATAAATTTTGCTATCTGGGAAACATAAAAAGTTCTGATTTTTAACCACATTTGAACTAAGGGGAAGCTGTAGCTATGCTGCATGTGTAAAAATGCTACTTTAAGTTAGTAAGATGAGGATAATCAAAGAGGAACACACCCATAGACTTGAGCATACTAAAATTAATATGGTGAGTCATCACAGTAGGATTGAGGAGTCTGGCCATCAGCTGACCAATGCATTTCTTTTTTTAATGTACTGTATTCCCATTGAGAGGATCTGTCTGCCGGATTCAGTGGTCAATTGAATCACTAACTATGTGGGTGGTAATTTAGCGGTGTCTTCCTCACCGAGACTTGAACCCACACACTTTTGTGGAGTGGGCTTGCCAGTAGCACACCTTAATATTAGACCTTGCCACCCAACATGATAGGGATTTTTTTTGTCATATGCGCCAGTTCTTTACATTAGCGGATTCAATAGTGCCCACATCTATCTATTGCCACATCTATCTGTAGCCATACACAGAAGGCCCCAAGCGGACCTATCCCCTGTACGAGGGACAACCCATGCCAGTTTACTGAAGGACTTACAGGATTTACCACTCAATTTAGGGTTAGGATGTGGTGAGTTGCAGTTCTCGATATATGGAAAAACAAATATACAGGCAATTTTAATTTAATTTTTAATTTAAATCGATGGCGTAGGGATGTGGCGACGCTTTTCCCATACCTGTGACTGTGTTATATTCAGAAAAGTGTATCATTATTCACTAACTTGTTCAGGTTTTAGTTCTTGTAAGATGATCTGTTATAACTTAGAACAAACCTATATATCAATACTAGCTTCGTGAATGTTCAGTGCATTTTTGTTCTATGTGGATGAGGGAGACAAAAGGCAGGACTGCCTGTGACGAGTACTTCCCCCCAGATGTGAAAGAGTGACAGGGCCAAAATCAAGGAATGTTCGAGCCAAAATGCCTGGACACACAGAGTTTGAAGCAATTTAAGTCATGGTGAGAAATGCCTTGAAATGTAATTGTGATACCAATATGGCTGGATGTAAGTTTTGATAATAAACCTTGCAGCTCCCTCATAGAACTAATGAACCTCAGCGCTTAATTCCACTTTCTCACTCTCAAACTCACCTAAGAACTTGATTTTACTTGCCCACTCCCCCCTCTACTACCCAAATATGTTCACCTATGTCAAGTTCGCCACTCTGTAGTGGCACCGAAGAGTGCACCGCCCTTCGTTGTGGTTTGAAAATTGGTGCAGCAGAATGTTCGAAAGGACGGAGCGCTTCCCTGAGAAGGTGGGCTCGTCTGGCACTTTATGCAGTTCGACATCGAGGGCTCTTTTGAAGCTGTCTAATGGGATACCCCTCATGTCTCTTACTCGCTGTAGGAGTTTGTTGAAGAGACGTGGTCCTCTATGTGATAACCAAACCTCTCGCAGCGCGCCCATAGCACCCCAATTTTAAATCCTGTCTCGCTGTCAATAAAGGCCTAAGTGGAATGTATTATTATTATTTCTTTTATAATTTTCCACTTGCGATATCTTGATGTGTTTGATTCAACACCTTCACCATTATATTCTATTCTACTTCCCCATTCCCTTTGTCTCACATGCTCAATTCTGCTTCCCCAGCCCCACCATATCCTTTATGTGCTGAGGTCTACTTTATACTCTATTCAATTTCCTCACTCAATATGCTCGATTGGACATAACTGCTTGCCCAATATAACTTTGTGCTTGATTCTACTCCCTCAATCTCACCTTTGTGTTCGATTCCCGGTAGGTTGAAGGGCCCCGGGACCAGCTTGGGTGGTAACGTTACTATCACTTAACGCTTATGGGCAGCACCTGTTCTTCCGAGTCAAATTCTACTAACCACCCCCAATTGCTCTCAAGGATTAATATGTGTGTGTGTGTGTTTTTTGTTTAATTTATTTTTGTATTATTATAATTGAGCGTTTCCATTGCTCTTGGACTTTTTGAGCCCTCACACCCTTCTTCAAGCTTGAAACACAATCGCTACACTCTACTTTAAGCTAACTTTGTAAATTTTTGGGTAGAAAACTGTCCCAGCCAAAGGCCATTTCCTCCTATATTGCTGGGTCACTATTGTTCGCCCCAAAAACAAAATCAACACTTGAATGGGGGTAAAATGTCTAATATCCCATTTTTTGTTTTATGATGTTTTTGTGTTTTCCCTGTTCTTGCTCTGTCTTGAGTCGGCTACCCCCAAAATGGGGATTGGGCCTGAGCATATAGATAGATCGATAGATAGATAGATCCCATAAACTAACGCAGAAAACCATCTCACCTTTGTGTTCAATTCCTGGCAGGTTGAAGGGCCCCGGGACCAGCTTAGGTGGTGATGCTGCTATTGCCTCTCGCTTATGGGCAGCCACCTGCTCTTCTGCCTGGTAATAGACGGAAATAGAGAATTATCATTATTAAGAAGTATTTGGCAACAACCTACAAATAACACAGAAGAAAAGTGAGAATAAATCAATAAGACTAACCAAAGGAAAGCAGGAAATTTTTGTTTTGGCTTAACCCTCTTGTGTACCGTATCTACCATGTCTAATAATCGGCGCAAATTTTCTGTTGCAAATAACTAGAAATCACTGTGCCACCAATTATTTAACATTTGCTACATTATATACAGTACTTTCAGGCTAGGCATCAAAAATAGATCTATATATATTTTTTTTTTAACACCTTACGAGCGGCCTATGCGGTTTATTTATGTGTACCGCACAGCGGGGTGTTTTTAGCCAAAATAGGGCTGTTTACGTGATCATTTTCATGCCTAAATAAGACCCAGAACGTAAAACAAGTACCTATCCCTGAAAGGGCATAAACAGAGCTTTCGAATGACACCATAACGATCCTTGTATGATGGATAGTTTTCTTGCAATAACCGTGCAACGCGAGTGCAAAAAGCAGGTAATTCGGTACTTTCAGTACATAATTGAGTATGTAGCGAGTGAGAGAGGGAGGAGGGAGCTGAGATTTGTGTCAGTAGGTTCGCCGCGGTGGTCTGGAGCAGTCATACGCTCGCTAGTCTCCTGCCACCACTTGTCTCTCTCTCTCAGCCACATTACGTGCTGAAATTGCCACTCGAGTTATGTCGAGCGCCGCCACATAGTCCAGCTTTTTTTAACTCGACTTATGTTGCTCGCCGCTAAATAAGGGTTAAGGAGACAATGAACGGAGGAAGGAAAAACACAGATAAAACAAAAAGGTCCATGTGCCTAAAGGCATCCTCCATTCATAAAATGTTTGTAACAACTGGATTTAAACTTTTGTAGATTGTAGGTTTGTGGAAAGCAACTCGAGGGAAATGAATTCCAAAGAGTAGTACAGTACTGTAGTTCTAGGGATAAATGAATTTTGATAAGCAGAAGTTCTGCATTGTGGAGGAGAAAGTGTAAATTTATGGGCGCTCTCAGCTGCCCCAGTTCTACGGGGAAAGATGTGGAGAGGCTACACAATTGAAGCAAGTTCCTCGGAACAATTGCTGTGAAAATATCTGTAGAATAATGCAAGGGATGCAACGTTTCTTCGTATGGATAATGTTGTTGTTGTTGTTGTTGTTGTTCCCTAAGCTGCCTGGCCGAACAGCCCCGAGTCCCTGAGAAAGGCCATGGCCACGATCGGGCTTTCCCACAGAGCTCTCATTGAGTGTAGATTGTGTTGTTGGCGTAAGTGGTTGTTGTTGTTGTTGCTGTTCCCCAGGCTGCCTGGCCGAACAGCCACAAGGCCCCGAGCAAGACCAAGGCCATAACCGAGCGCCCTCACAGAACCCTCCCTGCCTACCACAATAAAGCCTGGGTGACCGAAGCCACTCCATGGCGGGGAGCTGAGGAGGGTGCGGAAACGTCCAGGAAACCAAAGCCCCACCCAGGGCCCTGTGCCCCTCAGCAATTATGAAGAGAAAGTTGAGGGGCAAAGGAAAAATGTGACGCTTTGGCTTCCAATCTTGGTAGATTGGGAGGTCAATCCACGGAAGAGACGCCGTCACTTGAGATTTAGAAAATATATAAGTAAAAGGAACAGTCAGATTAAGCTATGGGTATGGCAGAGATCGCTCAGTTCTCACTCTGATAGACCAGCCCGTCACCACATGACTAGAACCCAATCCTCTCAGCATCAGCTAGGAAAGGCCCTAGAAAGCCACCTTTGGCGGGGGGATAGCTCCCCTATTTCAACCCCTTTCGGGGTTGGGCACCCGCCCTGGCGTAAGTGGTTGTGTGAAATGCAGTCTTCTATGATGTGTTTCATGGTATGGGGTGCTGTGTTACATCCCGGGCAGGCGTCGACAACGGAGTCATCCAGTCTCTTCTGATAGCTCAGGAGAGCTGGATGGTGTCCGCATCTCAGCCTGGCCAGGTGGACTCTGTCCTCGCGAGGAAGGGAGGATTCGGAAGGATGGATTTCGGGAGGTCGTGCATGCAGCTGCATGTTGTCTGTGAGTGAGTGGATGGATCGGTGAGAGATATGAGTATGGATGTGCTTCTGGAAGTTGGTTCGGGGTGGGCAGGGAGGGAGAGAGGACAATAATTGTGTGTGATACCGTGTGCTGGGTGTTGTTTTGATATTTCTTGGTGTCAGTGGGTGTGTTGCCATGTAGTTTAGTGGGTGGTCTTGGTTCGTGGAGGCTGCTGCCAGGAATTGAGTGCCTCTCATGTCCAGATGGTCTTTGACTTTGAGGATTTTGGTTTCTTGATGTAGGTGATCTGTGGGTGCAGTAGCTGTGCAGCCTGTAATGATCTTCAGGGCTTTGTTTTGAATAGTCTGTAAGGTCTTATGATGTGTTTCAGCTAGGTTAGAAGCCCAGGCTGGGCTTGCGTATTCCATCACTGATCTTATGTATTGTTTATATACTGTGGTGGTAGTTTCTTTGTTGTGTCCAAATTTTGTGTGAGCAAGAGACCTGAGGGCGTTAAGTCTGGGTGTCAGTTTATTTTTAATGTTTGTGGTGTGCTGTTTGAATGTCATATGAGTATCATATGTTACTCCTAGGATTTTGGGTGTGTGTGTATGTGTTAGGGGTGTGTTGCTTATGGTGAGTTGAGGGATGTATTCGTGTTCTCCTGTCCAACTTGTGAGCAGGGTTGCGGTGGATTTGGCTGGGGCTAGATTAAGTCTGTTTGTAGTGCACCAGCCATGTAGTGTGTTGAGATAGGGTTGAAGGAGATCTGTTGCTCTTTTTGGGTCATGGTGTGTGCATGTGAGTGTTATGTCATCTGCATAGGAGACTAAGTTTATTTGGGGCGTATTGGGTGTAGTTATATCGTGCATGTACAGATTGAAGAGTGCGGGCGATAGGACGGATCCTTGTGGGACTCCGTTTGGAAAGTTTCTGATTTTAGATGACTGACCGGCAAAAGATACGTGTGCACATCTGCCTGCTAGGAAGTTGGCCAGCCACCTTTTTGTGTTGTTGTGCATGTTTGTGTTGTAGATTTTGTTTGTTAGGTTGTGGCGGGGGATGGCATCGAAGGCTTTACTAATGTCAAGTGTGGCTAATAGTGATCTGTGTGGTGGTCTAGCGGAGTTGATGCCGTCGAAAGCTCTTTGTGTAAGGTCTGTGAGAAGAGTGTTTGTGGAGTGCAGTGGCCTAAAGCCATGTTGTGTTGGAGCTAGGGGTAGGTCAGGTGTAATTAGTTGTAATACTAGGCGTTCCATGACTTTGGAGGGGGAGCAAAGGAGTGTGATGGGGCGGTGCGAGGAGGGTAGCGTGGGGTCTTTGTTGGGTTTGGGGAATGTGATGATGATACCATGCTTCCAAATGTCTGGTATTGTGTTGTGTGAATAGCTGTAGTTTGATATGTTAGTGAGTGCTTGTATGCCTTGTGGTCCCAGGTGTCTGAGGTGGTTGTTGCTTATGTTGTCTAGGCCACAGGCGGGTGAGTGCTTGAGATTGTTGATGATATTCTTTGTCTGGTGATTGGTGAAGGGTGTATAGTCAGGGTCTGTGGGGAATTGTCTCTTACGTCGGATGACACGTCGGTCGTCTTTGTGACTTTGTGACACGTATGGATAATGTAGGAAGGTCCTGTGTGATTACAGGGTTATTGATTAATCTAATAGCTTTATTTTGAATTTTGTCCAACTGCCTCAATGCAACCACTCCACTTCCACTCCACAGAGGTGAACAGTAATCCATCTGAGAACGCATATGACTTTTATATATTACGGCCAACTGCTCGTCAGTGAAGAATTCTCGAACTCTGTACAGGAGTCCCAGTTTTTTAGAGGCATTCTTAGCAATGCTTCTAACATAATGTGTCCAGCTCAAGTTAGTAGTTAATGTTACACCGAGAATGTCAATACTAGGGGAAGTGGGAATATTTACATCATTAAAAAATATATGAGAGTCAGTGAGATTCTGTCGGTTAGAAAATTGAATGTACAGTACTTGGTTTTCTGTGCATTAAAGGAAACTAGATTCTTTTGTCCCCATTCATTAATTCTAGAATGGTCCTGGTTCAGAGAAATTGCAGTGTTTATTTTTGAATTTATAAGATCGGGTTGGGTGAAAGAATTGGTAAATGTGAAGGAACTGTGGAGTGTTGAGTCATCTGCATAGGAATGTATTGGATTATGAGTGGTAGATATGAGATCATTGATATGAATGAGGAACAGAGTTGGGGCCAAAACTGATCCCTGGGGAACACTAGCATTTATTGAGTGAAATTGAGAATAAAGGCCATCTACCATTACACATATTTTTCTGTTATGAAGATAAGAAGAAATTAGTGGAACTAATGATGCTAGGCCGTAGTGTGACATCTTCGACAATAAGGATTGATGCCAGACTCTATCAAATGCCTTTGATATATCCAGTGCTATTGTATGTGTTTCACCATGTTGGTCTGTAGCTTGGTTGATTTGATGTGTAAGGCAAAGAACGTCTGCAGTTGATCGACATCGTCTAAAACCATATTGCCTATCACTGATTAATTTATTATTCTCAAGATGCTTAATTATGTGATTATTTAATATAATTTCAAAGACTTTACCAAGAGTGGAAGTTATAGCTATTGGTCTGTAGTTTGATGGATCTGAAGAGGCACCTTTTTTAGGAACTGGATGGATGTTTGCTTCTTTCCAGGGTACTGGGAAGCATGAGGTATGAGTACACAGACGGAAAAAAATTGCCAATACAGGAGCGAGCACCAAGGAGCAATTCTTAAGTACTATTGGAGGAATTTCATCTGGACCAGGAGCCTTATCTACTGAGAGATTCTGCAAAATAGTTTTGACATGTCTGGTGTGGATCTTAAGTGAGGGAATTTCAGGCGAATTAAAATTAAGTACAGGGACATCTTGATTTATTTCATCTAAGGTTGAGTTGGTGGAGAAAATATCCGCAAGAAGGTTAGCTTTACCTCGTGGGTCACTTACAAGATTGCCAGTCGGAGATTTTAATGGTGGAATGGATGAAGCAGTAGTGAAGTTGGATTTGAATGAGTTAAGAGTAGACCAAAATATTTTGTTATCATTTGGATTATTTACAAGTTTATTTGCCTGCTTGTGGAGAAAGTTTGATTTAGTTAGGTTTAATACAGTTTTGGCATGATTTCTGATGTTTCTAAAGTAATTAAAGGCTTCATGTGTTTTTTATCTTGTGTATGCATTGTAGGCTATTGCTTTTTGTTCAGTTACTCTAGCACAATTATGGTCAAACCATTTAGGTGAATTAGATCTTTTACTGTACTTTTGATAAGGAATAAAAGTTTCCATTCCAATTTTTACAAAATCTTGGATGTGGCTCAAGGTGGTGTGTGCATCATTAGAAAAGAAAGAGGTCCAGGGAATATCAATAAAGAAACCTTGAAGACCCTCCCAGTCTGCCCTATCGTAATGCCATTTAGTCACCAAAACAGGTTTAGAGTGGGAAGGTGTGGTAGGTGATAGACAGGTGGCCTGTATCAGACAGTGATCAGAAGATCCAAGTGGGGACCTCACTGTAACATTATAATTTTCTGAATTGGTTGTTAAAAATAAGTCCAGTAGGTGGGAATTATGATTAGGATTATCTGGTACACGGGTGGGTTGGTTGACTAGTTGAGTGAGATTAAATGAGTCTGCAAATAGCTCACATTCAAGGCCAGCATCATCAGTCCTGGCTGAATGAGTGAGCCATTCAACATTATGGACATTAAAATCACCCAACACAGTGATTTCAGAAGAAGCATTTAAGTTGAGGACACTGAGTTGTGAGGACAGAGAATCAAAAAGACTTTGCTCTGGAGGAGTATTTGGGGAACGGTAGATGCAACATATGTATTTAAATTTACCAGCAGAAATTAATTTGTATATAGAATAATCAAAATAGGGACAATTGAAACTAGTAACCTCCTCCAGGGCAATTTCAGATTTTGCGAAGCAACATATACCTCCACTAGGTCTGAAATTTTGGAGCAGTTGATAACCTGGAAAATTAAATCTAGACGTGTCAGATGTGGATGTTACTTGAGTCTCTGTCAAAAAAAGGAGAGTAGGGGATTCTGCTTGAAGAAATTGATGTACAGAATTGATGTTAGAATTTGAAATGCAAACTTTCTTAACATTATCTGGCGCAACGTCTCAAGGTTTATGATAATTATTATAGAATGCTTTGATTGCATTTTGCCATTTTTGAACAATGCATTTTTAGCTTGCCCACTTGGAAAGAAAAAATAATAATAGGAAAAGTGGGGATTGGGCCTGAGTAAAGTATATACGGGACATACATAAACAAAGAAGCCTCCCCATGCTCCCTTTAAACTAAAAAATACTTGCCCTAGATCCCCCATTAAGCTATATACAATATGTACATATTTTGGGAGAAAAATTCCCCGGTTCCTCCTAAATTGTAGTAGAATCGCTATCACTCACACTAAAAAATATGACACCTGAATAGGGTGGAATATCTTATAGTTGCCAAATTAATGGAGTAAAACAGGGAGGATAAAAAAAAGACCCACCCAGCACCAGATAGTGTTAAGTATGAAGCACCTCAGTCGTTCAGACTTTATCTTGTTCTTTCAAACAAACTCTGAAAGAGAGGGGTACATGTGTGAACTAAATATTGTGTCAATCTTCAGAAATCTGTATTGATCTCTCAGAGTTTGTAAATAAAAAGCTAAACCCGGACTGGAGACCTAGGGTCAGTTTCAAAACATTTCCATTATCTTGTCTCTCTACGATCGTCGTATCCTAAATGCCGGCATCGTACTTCTAGATGCGTTTTTTTACCGCCATGCACTTCCTGCTCAAGAGTGGGACCTGATGTTTCAGGGACTTCAGTGGACAGCTGTATCCAGACCCTACTCACCAAGCCAAGGGTTTATGGAAACCTGGGGTTTGATAGAGAGAGGGGCGGGGGGGTTACTGAACAGTGCTGTAGCTACTGTATTGTATTACAGTATACAGGTTATGTATTTGAAGTACCGTTACTGTGTTTACTTGGTTGCCCCAGGTAACACCTATGGGAACTATACAAACTCAAAGAAACTGGCCACAGTAAATAGGCAGAACCAGAGGCAGCACAATTTACAGCTTCCTGGAGGTGAGACTGAGGAAATCTCAAGGAAAAAAAAACAAAAAACAATAGCTATAATAAAATTGATAAATGAAGTTGTTCTTGTTGTTGTTGATTTTCCCCAAGCTGCCTGGCCAAACAGCCAGGCCAGAACCGAGCCCCCCCCTAACATAAAGTAAAGGGTGACCGAAGCCACTCCATGGCGGGGAGCTGAGGAGGGTGCGGAAACGCCCGGGAAACCAAAGCCCCACCCAGGGCCCTGTGCCCCTCAGCAATTATGAAGAGAAAGTTGAGGGGCAAAGGAAAAATGTGACGCTTTGGCTTCCAATCTTGGTAGATTAGGAGGTCAATCCACGTAAGAGACGTCGTCACTTGAGATCTAGAAAATATACAAGTAAAACGAACAGTCAGAGTAAGCTATGGGTATGGCAGAGATCGCTCAGTTCTCACTCTGATAGACCAGCCCATCACCACATGACTAGAACCCAATCCTCTCAGCATCAGCTAGGAAAGGCCCTAGAAAGCCGCCTTTGGCGGGGGGATAGCTCCATGAAGTAAATATAAATGAAGTAATATATATATATATAGAAAGGTTCCAAACAATAAATGTTCAAATAATGCCTAAGTGGAGGAATCAATACCGAGCCAGGACAATTCACAAACACCCAAGGCAGGACATGAGGACATAAGGATTCCAAGCACTAATAATAGATAAAAAAAAAAGCTGAACATAGGAATAATGAGAACTACTCTACGGGAAGGGAAAACAAGCAATCTTCCACAAAGATCATTAGTAGTCACTAATCCTTTTTCACAAAGCTAAAAATTGTACACAACGGGATACAACGCAAAGCAAATAACACGGCGGCTAAAACAAACATGACACAAATTCTTCCTACAAAAAAGCGAAGTCGCACTGAAGGAGCAGTCCCTCACCCGGATGGCAGTTCCACCACTGTTTTGCTATTTTATTTACCCCCAGTGGGGCCCAGGCTGGAAGCATACCAAGCACAGGAATTCTGAAGATAGGAACCAGCGGCCCACTGCTCCAGAAGCATATCATTACATATGCATTTAATGAACCTAGCGTATGAAGGAATTAAGCAAGCACTACAGTATATTTAAAGACTTATGTACATAGATTAAACATTAACCCCTAAACAGAAACAGAAAGAATGAAGAGAATACCAAAATACCGGAAGTTATTCATACAACAAAGCAAAAGGAACACGCTCACATGTCACCCAAGACAGTCACAAATCCCAAACATTATACCAAGCCCCAACACCAAGTTACCCTAAAAAATAATAATGTAGTGTTTGGTTCTACCTTGATCTGTAATGCCTTCAGTTTGGCCTCGAGTTCAGGGACTCTGTTTAAGTCGGTCTGTGCAGCCTTCAGTTTGGTCTCAAATTCAGACACTCTATCCTGACTCTCAGTCAAGTCACCAAAAGTTTGTGTGATCTTCTTGCGCAGGTCTTCCAGGGTATATTGTTGGGTGCTTGAGTGGACTTTTTCCTGCAACAGTCATAATAGTCCACTCTCAAGAATCACGACATATTGTGTATGGGTCAGAGCCATAACTTGTACTAACTTAAAATGTAAAACTTGCAAACTAAACAAATAAATAAATAAAAGGCCAATAAATGACTTAAGAGATACAGAAACAGTCCTCATTAATCCTTAAGTATTAGAATGTTTTTCTGAATTTATTCTGACTACCATTAGATGGTTATATTTAGCTTAAGAAGGACCTTAGGGATTGAATGGGGTACAAGCTAATTCAATAATACTTTAACTCTCACAAATACTTCCTAACCCAGTAAAATCATATAATGTAATGATAGCCAGAATAAAAAAGTAATCACCTTGAAATATCTCGACACAAGACGACAATACTGTACTGTACTAACAATGTTTTTTATATTACAGTACTGAATAAATACACTTAATCCTCTCAGTTAAAAGTGTTCACTCTGGTAATTAGAAGCATTTTCTGGTAACTCTATTCAAGCAGCTTCCGAATAAAACTTGTAAGAAAAAATTGTCACTTAAAATAATCTACTTTTAGTCTAGTTGCTGATATCAGTACAAAATAGTGTCAAAATGCTGCCAGAATCATGTTACTTGATCAACAGTTGCCAGTAAGAGAGTTTGTGCTAATCAGCCCTTTGTCAAACCGTGTTAACAGTCACAACTTGTCTTTATTGTCTAGTGCTGTAGTTACACAGCTCATGCTGTACTGCCAAAGTAATAAACAGGTGTTTAATTATCTGACTAATAGTATACAAAGATTGTATATATATTATATAGAATCATAGGTATTATATAATTTAGCTAATTGTCTTATCCTCAACCAACCACTGAAGGCACCACTGGTAACACTTCTAAATCTACTGTCTTGCTGATAGAGCAAATATCAATGGAATTATTTAAATCTTTAATATATTATGTTACCAGGGGTAGAGTTTCGGCCTGCAGCACTCTTAAGTGCGCACTTTTTGTTACACACAGACCAGTTACAACCAGATAATAATCTCATTGGAAAACTAAGAATTAGTTAAATGTAGTTTATCACTGATGTAATAAATGTAATCAAAATCATATTAAAACAAACGAACAAATTAATTGGGTACTGTATACTGTAATTGCAACAAACATTTAATTTCAATCTCCTTCACTATCTATCTATTGCATGACGCCGTGATCCCCCTTGAAGGGGTGGGCATGAACGAAACGTCCTCATGCACCTCTGTCCCCAGTTTGTCGACGCCCCTCCTCCCAACCAGCACCGCCTCCATTCATATACTTCTTCACTCCATCCTTCCACCTCTCTCTCGGTTTACCTCTTATGTGCTAAGTGACTTGAAACTATGCACAGATGCTTGTTGAGCAGATTCAAAAGTTTATAATTGCTTACCAATGCCATTTAACCCTTTCACGCACATATGACGCAGAGGTTGCCAGATTAGCAATAAGAAATAGTTCTCTCACTCTTATAATTACCTCTCCAAAATTAGTTTTCTGCCCACAGCTAACTCAAAGACATAAACTAAAGGTTTCTAAATACCCCTGATGGTAACAAAGGCTTTAAAGTATCCCTAATAGGCTCAAAATTGCATCATATGTCGGAGAGGGTTAAGATCAACAGGTAAACACAGTAAGAATATTAAATGACATTGATGAACCCTTGAAAGATTTGTGGATGCAATTACACTGTACTCATATCTATCTATCTATTGCCTGTGATCCCCGAAGGGGTGGCCACGAACGAACCGCCCCCAGTCAGTCGACGCCCCTCCTCCCAACCAGCACCGCCTTCATCCATATACTTCCTCACTCCATCCTTCCACCTCTCCTTCGGTGCACCTCATATCTAGCTATTAATAAAATGACTCAGACAAAATATTTGCAGACATACGGTCTCTGTGAGGCACTCATTAATAAAACCCCTAGAAACATAACCAATTAAAGGGAGAGGAGTTGTTTTTCTGGACCCCCTTCTTCCTCATGTTTAGCCCCATTATTTTTCATATTTTTTAGATGTTCAGCCCATTAGTTTGGTGATTTTAAGACCTTTCGCCCCAATTCTTTGTCAATATCAAGACTTTTCGTGTTATTTAGGTGTCAATTTTTTTATTGGCGAGCGATAGCGAGCCTGTATTTTAAGAGGAATCGGCCTTTGGCCAGGACATTTTTTCTATAAAAAAATTTACAAATTTATCTTGGCAGGTGTTTTTTTAAGCTCGATGGAGGTCTAGGGAGGTAACTAAAAATAAATGAAAAAGATACATAAATGAGCAAATAAATACACCCATCCCCCCTTAAATAAACCCACAAATGTATTGAAAGAGTCCCCTTAAAGTAGCCTACCTGTTCAAGCTGGCGTCTTAATGTGTTGATCTGGGCGTCCTTCTCGGCGATGGCATCCACAGCATCATCACGTTGGGAGACCAGGTGGCCGTTTGTTTCCTTCAGTTTGGCCACCTCCAAGTCCCGTTCCTCCACCTGCTGACCGAGGCTATTCTGGGGTGGGCGGAGAAAAGGGGAACGTCGGTCAAGTGCACTTTTTCATATAAAAAATTTGCTCCAGAACTAAATTACCTCTTAAATATACTTACTTCAAAAATAATTAAATATATACATCACTTGCTTCTGAAAATTACTTGTTTCAAAAATCGCTTGCTCCTGAAAGAAATATACATACATACATACATCAAATTTTAAGACTGAGTGCTCCACACATGCGTGCAGTTTCAGTCTCTTGTCCTAATGGTGGCATTCCAGGCAACCCTGTTAAGGGCTGCTTCACTTGTCAAGTTTTTGGATTCGAGATAGACACGTATAGTCCGATCCCAGGTCTTCCTCGGTCCACCCCTTGGTGCAGCTCCTTCCACAATCAGACCTGCATCTTTTCACCTAATTTTATTCATCCATTCTCTCCACATGCCCATACCATCCCAGTCTACTTGTATGCATCTCCAAGCTAATACTCTTTATACCTTAGCATCTCCTCAACTCATCATTAGTTATTCTATCCTGCAGTTTGGCCCCACACATCCATATCACCATTCTCACCTCATTACGTTCCATTCTGTTGACATCCTCTACTTTAACGGCCCATGTTTCTGAGGCATACATCATTGCCAGAAATAAACTCCTACCTGTAATACACTTGGTATTCACAACATCGTCATGGTGGGAGACCAAGTAGCCGTTGGCCTCCTTCACCTTGGCCACCTCCAGGCCCCTCTCCTAAATTTTGCATTTGGGGTACAGAGAAAGAAAAAAGGGGTAGGTCAAGTAAAATATACATACCAGTATGAAAAACATGCCCTACACTTGTTCCTGAAAAAAACTTGCTTTTCAAATATGGTTGCTCCTGCAAAAACACTGGCTCCTGAAAAACACTTACGGTACTCTTAAAAGAAGCATGCTCCTCAAACATAGTTGCTCATATACTACATACCACTTGCTCCTGCAGCGTGACAATCTTGCTCTTGAGGCTGGTGATCTCATACTGCTTCTTCTGGTTGTCTTGGTCCTTGTTCTTGAGTATGTCATCCCCTTCCTGGAGCTTCTTCTTAAGCTTGTCGGAAAGGCTGTCCATCTCGTGAACCGTCTCTTGGAGTGCCGCATTCTTCTTCTCAGATTGGTCCTGCTTCACGGCACTGAAATATAAAGTAATAACACATGTAAGAATGGTGATGGTGGAGCCTGGAGCTGCCACATAACTCATGTGTTCATACATTAAAAAAAAATAAAACACAGAATGCCCTGTTCAGAGCTGCTTTATTCATCAGGGTTTTTAATTCATGATTAGAGCGCATAGTCTGATCCCCCTACTCCTTGATCCAGCTCCCTCCACGTTCACCTATTTGCATCTTTTCACCAAGTTTAGCTGATCAATCCTCTCTACATGCCCAAAACCATCCAAGCCTGCATGTCCGCATCTCATCACTGATACTCTTGATAGTTAACTATCTCCTCAGCTCTTCACTAGATATCTTATTTGGCAGTTTGGCCCCACACAGTCATCTTGTTACATTCCATTCTGTTGATATCATCCGCTTTGACAGGCCACGTTTCTGAAGCATAGGTCATTGTGCTTCTAATACACAAAGTGTATACCACTCTCTTCAAGGGGAGTAGGAGTGATCTCATGGTAAGAAATGGCAGGACTTCTCTAAACTTTCCCCAACCACATCTAATTCCGACGACAGTGGCGGACTCGGTGGGGGGGGGGGGGCCCACCAGCAGAAATGGTATCTCCCAAGTAGTAGAACTTGTCCACCAGTTCCAGCGACCCGTTGCCAAAGTTCACACTCTTCAGCTGGTCATTCAATACGAGCTTACCGAATCCCTTTACATACTATACGAGTACCGGTACATACAATGTTCTCAATTTCGAAGGTCTTCCTTGGCAGAGATCCTATTATTCTAGTAAATTCAATTCAATTTTCTATTCTTTCAACAGTTCAGAAAACTATTGCCACTACTTACCAATACTATGAGAAGACTCCCTCTCCCCTTAAAGGGAAAGTTTCCCAGTGTGTACGGTACCACCTCCTCTACGTAGGGTACGTAGTACCCGTCTTGCAACACAATCCCACCCCTACTCTGGGCAACTCTCCAACCCAAGAGTGAAACGTTATTCTCAGACTTTCTTCTATTCAACTGCTGAGCTCTGGAACTCTCGGTCAATATGTAGGATTAGCAACAATATAGGTAACAAATTTCTAATATTAGTTTGGGGTTCCTATCATCATATGCTTCATTGCTAGCCTATATAATTTGGGATGGATGTAGATTCCGGGCGTACGGTCGTCATGTTTACATAGGGCGATCGCCGCGGTTAACTTCGCGTCTATTTTGACGGCGATTTTGTTTTTTTGGTTATTTGCCCCCTGCTGGCAATATATAATCATGATGACAATATGTCAAAGGGGGGGGGTGAGGGACATATTGTATCCAATGGCATTCAAAATAGACGGGAACATGATTGCAAAGGTCCGACGCCTCCCCCGCCGCCGTCATGTTTACATTTGTCGATCGCCGTGGTTAAGTTCGCGTCTATTTTGACGGCGATTTTTTTTCGGTAATTTGCCCCCTACTGGCAATATGTCATGGTGGGGTGAGGGGGGGGGCTCCCTCAACATATTATTGTATCCAAAGGCAGTCAAAGTAGACGGGAACATGATGGCAAAGGTCCGACGCCACTACGTGTAGTGTAAACAAGGCTGGCGGTACGCCCGCACTTAACATTCTTGCCTATAATTTTTATCCTTGGGAAAAAATAAAAAAATCTTGGGATTCTTAATTTTTTTCTTGGGATTTTTTTTGATTTTTTTGTCATTAACCTAACCAAAAATCCTAACCTAAACAAACCTAAATGTATTTGGTATTTTGGGGGCTATTAGATTAGTAGAGTGTTTTAAATATCTAGGAGGAACGATAAGCAGGAGTGGAGGTATGGAAGTGGAGGTAAAACAGAGTGTGTGTGAAGGAAGGAAGGTTTTCGGAGCAATGGGAAGTATGTATGTGGAAGACGAGAAATCTCGGAGTGAAAGTAAAAAGTGCACTGTATCAAGGAATTGTTGTGCCAACAGTGATGTATGGGGCTGAGACATGGGCTCTGAAGAAAAAGGAGAAAAGAGGGCTGGATGTGATGGAGATGAGCTGCTTGAGGAGTATGTGTGGAGTTACTCGTAGAGACAGATTGAGGAATGAAGAGATACGTAGGAGAGTGGGGCAGCAGGAACATTTGTCAGCCAGAGTGGACAGAAGGGTGCTGAGCTGGTATGGTCATGTTGAACGAATGGGAGATGAAAGGCTTACAAAGAGAATATGTGAGTCAGGTACAAGGGGAGATAGAAGGGCAGGAAGACCCCCATTGAGATGGAGAGACTGTGTAAGAAAGGCTTTGGATGATAGAGGAATGACTATAGATCACGCAGGGGAAGTGGTGGTGGACAGGAGTGAATGGAGAATGCTTGTGAATAGTTGAGTGAACACGTGGTCATATGGAGTAAGGGGTCGGGCGCAAGTTCGACTAGATAATAGTCCATCAGGCGCCTGGCCCGGGGAGACGATTAATATGAAGGGTGTGCCTGGAAGTGTGGTGGGAGGGCTTGTGGCTTTGGCTCCGCTGCATGTCTGCCTGCCGAGATCGGAACCTCTCCGGGTGGTCAGGGGCCGGGGGAGTGCTGGAGCGACCTTGGTAACCCTGGTCTCTGGGTCTTCTCCTGGGTGACCTGGATGTGTGTGAGTTTGTGTTTATTTTTTGTTTTATGTTGTTTTTGTGTTTTCCCTGTTCTTGCTCTGTCTTGAGTCGGCTACCCCCAAAATGGGGATTGGGCCTGGGGATTGGGCCTGAGCATATAGATAGATAGATAGAGATAGATTAGATTAGGTTAGGTTATTTTTTTTTAGTTAGGTTAATGAAAAAAAAAAAAAAAATGCCCAAGGATAAAAATTATAGGCTATTGCAATGGAAGCATATGATAATAGGAACCCCCAACTAATATTATAAATGTGTTACCTATATTGTTGCTAATCCTACATATTGACCGAACTCTCTCCCAGAATCAGTCATTCCCTCTTCCTATTATGACTTAAATTGCTTCAAATTCTGTGTGTCCAGGCATTTTGGCTCGAACGTCCCTTGATTTTAGGCCTTTTTGGCCCTGTCACTCTTTCAACTCTGGGGGAGGCACTCGATACAGGCAGTTCTGTCTTCTGTCTCCCTCACTCACATAAAAAATAAAAAATAATAAAACAACTGCTAGGCCTAACCTTTATCTAACAGTTGCTAACCTTTACCTAACAGTTGCTTAATCTTACCTAACAGTTTCTAAATCTTACGGTTACCTAACAGTTGCTAACTCTTACCTAACAGTTGCTAACTCTTACCTAACAGTTGCTAACCTTTACCTAACAGCTACTAACCTATAAATATACAGTAACAAACAAAAAATATAAGCTATATATAAAACAGTTAGGTAGAGATATCACGCTTGATAATCAAACCGTTTTATTTGGTAAAATATAAATTTCCGGTGTAATTTTAACAGTCCTGGAGGTTCTAAGTATCATAAAATACAACATAGAATGGGTTTTTATTCACTGAAGCGGAAGGTGTTGGACAGTTGGACTGAACAATTACGCAGGAATCCCGTAATCGAGGAGTTGTTGTTCTGCAATCTGCAGAATACCCGGCAAGAATGTAGAGTTCAGGCGTACTGCGGCTGCCCGCCTTGTTTACACTACGCGGAGCGGCGGTGGACGTTTGCCATCATGTTCCCGTCTATTTTGACTGCTGTTGGAAATTTGGATACAATAATATGTTGAAGGGCCTTCACCCCCTATGACATATGTCATCATGATATCATCATATACTGTATAGGCCCTATTGCCAGAATGGGGCAAATAACCGAAAAAATCGGCGTCAAAATAGATTATTTACCTAATTGTAGTTTACAGGAGTTGAGCTAAGCTCGTGTTGTCCCGTCTCTCAGTCTACTTTTATCCAATTTTTTCTTGAAAATATGGATGTTCCTTGCCCCTACCACCTCCTCCTCCAGCCCATTCCATTTGTCAATACATCTATAGGGGAAGCTAAACTTCCTGATATCGTTCTTGCAGGTAGGTCTTTTTACTTTGTAGCTGTAGACTTCTTCTAGCCGGAGACATTGAGAGCAACCCAGGACCCACGTACACATACATATGTCCAACTTGCTCAAAACCCATCACTTCGAGTCGCCACACTAAGGGTTCAGTTCTCTGCAATTCATGCAGGAACTGGACCCACTTCACCTGTACAACACTTGCCTCCAAGAAACACTACACGAACACCTGGACCTGTTCCTCATGCCCCTCCCTCTCCCAGTCAAATCCCTCGCCTAAAACCCGTCCACCTCTCCTCCCCAACCCACATCATCCACTCCCCCCCCTAAAACCCGTCCACCTCTCCCCCCTAACCTTCCCATACCATCCACATCAACTCAACACACCACACCCCATCCTAATCCATTCCAACCCCCATCTCCTGCTCCCCAATCCCCACCCCACCCATCCCAACCTCCAGCCCCTCCCTCACCCCCACCCAATCCTCGTGCAGCAGCACCCAACATACATCGTGCACATAACATTAACATTCTCCAATTGAACATAGATGGCATTAACACAAAGAAACACGAACTCTCACACTTCATCAAACAACACAACATACACATTGCCATCTTACAAGAAACAAAACTCCGCACATCACAAAAAAACACCCACATTTCATAATTTCACCACCATCAGACAAGACCGGGCTGTCGGCGGGGGCGGTGGACTCATCACCCTGGTACACAATGAAATATCATACATAGTAACCAGTGTACAAACCAAATCCCTCCTCCCCCCAAATGATAACACAACAGAAATACAATCAATTAAAATACGCACTGGCAACAAATCCAACATAACCATCATAAACACATACATCCCTCCCCAAACATCCCCTACAGTACCAAATGAATACAGACCACACTTACAACACATCACAAACACCCCACACATCATCCTGGGTGGTGACTTCAACGCCAAGACGTCGGCCTGGTTTGTCGACAACCCCGACACAGACAGAGGGCTGGTACTACAAAACCAAACAGATAACCTCATCATCCTTAACGACATCCATCAACATACCCATATTCCTCACCAAGCCCTCTATAACCCATCATCTCCAGACATCACCTTTTGCTCCCCAGAACTCGCCCCCACAACATCCTGGAGGGTGGTCAGAACCTTAGGCTCTGACCACCTCCCGATCATTATCACCACCAAAACCAGACTCACCCCAGCTAGCCACAAACACACATACACCAATTATAAAAGAGCTAACTGGGAAGCATTTACAAATGAGACAGAACAACACTTCACAACTCTAAACAGTACACCCATCACTAACATCAACAATGCTGTACACATACTCAATAAAACTATCCAAAACGCTGACAAGAAACACATTCCAAGAGGTAACAGAAAAAGACACAACCTCAACTTCACACCAGAAATTCAAAACCTTTTCAGACAACGCGACACACTGAAACACTCCCCAGCACCCCACACACAAGACATCACACAACAAATTCAAGCACTCAACACCCAAACTAACAACAAAATACAAGAACAACAAAAACTAAATTGGAATAACTTCCTACAAACACTTGATCACAAAACAAATCCCAAAAAACTCTACAAAACACTAAACAGCATCACACTTTCCAACAGCAACACAACCACATGCTGCAATCACAACAACAGACTCTACTCCTTCATGTAAACAACAAGCAAACACTCTCATCAATCACTTCTCACATGTCAGCCACCTAAAACCTCACAAAGACGACCGACGTGTCATCCGACGTAAGAGACAATTCCCCACAGACCCTGACTATACACCATTCACCAATCACCAGACAAAGCATATCATCAACAATCTCAAGCACTCACCCGCCTGTGGCCTAGACAACGTAAGCAACATACACCTCAGACACCTGGGACCACAAGGCATACAAACACTCACTAACATATCAAACTACAGCTATTCACACAACACAATACCAGACATTTGGAAGCATGGTATCATCATCACATTCCCCAAACCCAACAAAGACCCCACGCTACCCTCCTCGCACCGCCCCATCACACTCCTTTGCTCCCCCTCCAAAGTCATGGAACGCCTAGTATTACAACTAATTACACCCGACCTACCCCTAGCTCCAACACAACATGGCTTTAGGCCACTGCACTCCACAAACACTCTTCTCACAGACCTTACACAAAGAGCTTTTGACGGCATCAACTCAGCTAGACCACCACACAGATCACTATTAGCCACACTCGACATTAGTAAAGCCTTCGATGCCATCCCCCGCCACAACCTAACAAACAAAATCTACAACACAAACATGCACAACAACACAAAAAGGTGGCTGGCCAACTTCCTAGCAGGCAGATGTGCACACGTATCTTTTGCCGGTCAGTCATCTAAAATCAGAAACTTTCCAAACGGAGTCCCACAAGGATCCGTCCTATCGCCCGCACTCTTCAATCTGTACATGCACGATATAACTACACCCAATACTCCCCAAATAAACTTAGCCTCCTATGCAGATGACATAACACCCACATGCACACACCATGACCCAAGAAGAGCAACAGATCTCCTTCAACCCTATCTCAACACACTACATGGCTGGTGCACTACAAACAGACTTAATCTAGCCCCAGCCAAATCCACCGCAACCCTGCTCACAAGCTGGACAGGTGAACACGAATACATCCCTCAACTCACCATAAACAACACACCCCTAACACATACACACACCCCAAAATCCTAGGAGTAACATATGATACTCATATGACATTCAAACAGCACACCACACACATTAAAAATAAACTGACACCCAGACTGAATGCCCTCAGGTCACTTGCTCACACAAAATTTGGACACAACAAAGAAACTACCACCACAGTATATAAACAATACATAAGATCAGTAATGGAATACGCAAGCCCAGCCTGGGCTTCTAACCTAGCTGAAACACATCATAAGACCTTACAGACTATTCAAAACAAAGCCCTGAAGATCATTACAGGCTGCACAGCTACTGCACCCACAAATCATCTACATCAAGAAACCAAAATCCTCAAAGTCAAAGACCATCTGGACATGAGAGGCACTCAATTCCTGGCAGCAGCCTTCACGAACCAAGACCACCCACTAAACTACATGGCAACACACCCACAGACACCAAGAAATATCAAAACAACACCCAGCACACGGTATCACACACAATTATTGTCCTCTCTCCCTCCCTGCCCACCCCGAACCAACTTCCAGAAGCACATCCATACTCATATCTCTCGCAAATCCATCCACTCACTCACAGACAACACGCAGCTGCATGCACGACCTCCCGAAATCCATCCTTCCGAATCCTCCCTCCCTCGCGAGGACAGAGTCCACCTGGCCAGGCTGAGATGCGGACACCATCCAGCTCTCCTGAGCTATCAGAAGAGACTGGATGACTCCGTTGTCGACGCCTGCCCGGGATGTAACACAGCACCCCATACCATTAAACACATCATAGAAGACTGCATTTCACACAACCACTTATGCCAACAACACAACCTACACTCAATGAGAGCTCTGTGGGAAAGCCCGATCGTGGCCATGGCCTTCCTCAGGAACTCGGGGCTGTTCGGCCAGGCAGCTTAGGGAACAACAACAACAACTTTGTAGCTGTGGCCTCTAGTTATTCCTGTATCCATAATTAATATATCCTCCCTATCCAGCCTCTCCAGCCCCCGGGTGCATTTGTACATCATTATCATGTCTCCCCTCTCTCTCCTCTCTTTTAGACTCGGTAGATTTAATTTGTCTAGCCTCCCTTCATATGGCAGTTCTCTGAGACTTGGAACCAATCTAGTAACTGCTCTCTGGATTCTTTCTAACTTGTGAATATGCTTCTTTAGATGCGGGGACCACACCACTGCTGCATACTCCAATCTTGGTCTAATCATACTTTTTATAATTTTCGCTACCATGGTCTCATCCAAGTAGTTCAGAGCAACTTTCATATTCCCGGCCATTGCATACATTCCGCTAAAGAGCTTGTTAATATGTTTCTCTGGCGACAAGTTATCTTGTATAATCAACCCTAAATCCTTTTCTTTTTCGGCCTTGCTAATTATATTATCTCCCATCTTGTACTCCCAATTTGGTCTATTCACACTTCTTCCCATATTTAACACAAGGCATTTACTTATATTAAATTTCATTTTCCACTTGGTGCTCCATTCGTATATTATATCTAAATCCCCTTGCAGCTCCTCACAACTACTTTTATTTGTTATTTGTCTCATAATTTTTACGTCATCTGCAAACATTGACATGTACGAGTTTATGCCTATCGGCAGGTCATTCACGTACATAAGGAACATGAGAGGTGCCAACACAGATCCCTGCGGCACAGCACTCTCAACTTTCCGCCACGATGAGTAAGTTCCTCTAATGTTGGTCCTCATTTCCCTATCTGTTAAATAGCTCTCCATCCATTTCAGCAAACTCCCCCTGACACATCCTAGCGTCTCAAGCTTAGATAACAATCTCTTATGTGGTACCTTATCGAATGCTTTGGAAAGGTCTAAGTAGACGCAGTCCACCCATCCGCCTCTTTCTTGGAGTACATCTATCACCCTACTGTAATAACATAGCAAACTGGTAACACAAGATGTCCCTTCTCTGAATCCAAATTGCGACGCGAACTTAACCGCGTTACCGTGGCGAATGATGATCGACCTATGTAAACATGGCGGCGGCGGACGCTTGCGATCATGGTCTTGTCTATTTTGACTGCCTTGATAAAATAATATGTTATCCCCCCCCCCCCTCATGACAGCAGGGGGCAAATAGGCCTAACCGAGAAAATTGCCATCAAAATAGGCTAAACGCAAAATTAACCGTGGAGATCAACCTAGGATCAATATACGAGTAGTGATAGACAATAAGTTAAATTTCTCTGAACATTTAGTGGAAAAGATAAACAAAGCCAATAGAATTGTAGGGCTGATAAGGAGGACATTTGTGTCACTTGACGAAGTAATCTTCAGGAATCTCTATACAGCGCTGGTTGGGCCGCACCTGGAATATGCGAACCAGGTGTGGGCTCCATATATGGTAAAGGATATAGAAGCAGTGGAGAGCTAGCAAGCTAGTACCAACGTTGAAGAACGCGGGCTATGAGCAGAGGTTCAGGACACTGGCATATAGGAGAAAGAGAGGGGATATGATAAGAGACTTTTAAGATAGTGTCAGGAAAGTATGATGAGGATGTGTGTGAAGGTATCTTCTTGATGCGGCAGGGAACGAGAGGATACTCTAAGAAAATTTACAAAGAAAGAAATAGGCTTGAAAAGGCAAAGAACTCATTTTGTGATAGCTAGTGGTAAATGAGTGGAACGCGCTGCCCCAGTATGTAGTCGATTCCGAATCAATAAGGGAGTTTGAAAGTAATCTTGATAAATCATGGGGAAGACAAGATTTGAAGTTTGATTATAAAGCAAAAATACAGAATAGTAAAAAATTTGCGTCTGCTACCGCCGCCGCCAACACCGTGAACGACCGCAGCAGTGCAAGTACTGGTACTGAGCTGGATACACAGGCCTAGTTTGCCTTTTTCCAGAGGATCTACTGTAAGAAACTGCAAGAAACTAGCCTATGTAAACATGACGATTGAGTCATTGAGTTTGACGACCATACGCCCGGACACTACATCCATCCCGAATACCCTCTTCCTTGCTCACATAGAAAGAAAAAAAGTAATAGCCTAGGCTCTAACACACTTAACAAAGCCACTCCAACAGCTTCCTCTCTCTCAAACACCCCTTCTCCCCTCTCTACACCCTTCAGAAAATAGTCAAAGTAAAAGTAGCTACGAGGTGCCGTTGTAAAGGCGCCGCTGGTAAATGTTTATCACCAACCAGTGACGAGTTTTTCAGGTTATTTTTTGATATATAGTGTTGTTTAATACCAAGGACTGTCGCATTTTACTATTTTCCCATTATCCATCAATCTTAAGACACGGCCCCCGATAGTGGGGAGGGCTATGAAGATCAGGGAAATTGTGGAGTATAAGGCGTAAATAAAGGGGTAATAGTCCTATTGGAAGAACTCTGAAAATACAATATTTAAAAGTAACAAAACCTGAAAATGGAAAAATCCGAGCCAAGTTTTGACCAAACTTGGCTCGGGTTTTTCAATTTTTCAGAGTCCAAAATCACAGTAACCTCATTTCGAAAGTTGGCTCGGGTTTTTTTGTTTTTCAACGTGGATAAAGCCAGTAAGCATGTGGTTAAAATTAGCCTAGCCTAGCCTAACCTAACCTAGTATAATGGGTGGGGGCTGCCGCCCCCACACCCCCGCTAAATCCATGAAATCCGAGCCAAGTTTTGTCATTAACCTAACCAAACCTAACCTAATATTATGGGGGTAACATTAGCCTAACCTAACCTAGTATTATGGGGTTATTAGCATATCCTATCCTAACGTAACCTAACCTAACCCAACCTAGTATTATGGGTGGGGGCTGCCGCCCCCACCCCCCCCCCGCAAAATCCCTTAAATCCGAGCCAACTTTTGCCAAAAAAACCTGAGCCAACTTTCGAAATGAGGTTACTGTGATTTTGGACTCTGAAAAATTGAAAAACCCGAGCCAAGTTAGGTCAAAACTTGGCTCGGGTTTTTCCATTTTCAGGTTTTGTTACTTTTAAATATCCTATTGTATTTTCAGAGTTCTTCCAATATTACCCCTTTATTTACAGCTTTTACCCAGCAATTTCCCTGTTCTTCACTATCGGGGCCCGTGTCTTAAGATTGATGGATAATGGGAAAATAGTAAAATGCGCCAGTCCTTGGTATTAAACAACACTATATCAAAGAAAACACCATCTTCAGACTGATCCGGTAAATAAAAATACCAAAGAAGATGATTTTTTTTATTCATGGCAGGTTGTTAAAAATACGGGTGGGAAAGTCACTCAAGAAGCAGGATAGTAGAATAGGTATGAGTGTGACAAATACATTCTCTCCTTTGCGAGACGAATGTGAGGGAAAAGATAGTCAGGATAGGGGAGGGTTAGACAAAGTGCCTGCCGCCGACTCAGCTCCAACCGCTGACGCTGTGCTACCTACCCCCCCCCCCCCCCCACCAAGGGAGCTTCTGCCACCACCGGGGGTTCTCCAACTGCAGCTGCTGGATCCTCCCAAGGGAAAGGTAAGTCTGTGTCCCGAGAAGGTAAGTCTGTGTCGATTGTGGGCGACTCCATGGTAAGACATTTAGTTAGGGCTACCCGCACTAAACTTAGGAAGGTTGTGTGTCTGCCTGGCCATGGAGTTGGGAGGGTTTTAGAGAAGATGGACCACATCTTGGAAGATAGTGGAGATAACCCCATTATCTGTCTCAGTGCGGGAGTAACGATGTTGGTAAGGGTAGAAGTGAGGAACTGCTGCAGCAGTATCGGGATGTGTTAGATAAGGTTAGGATGAAGGGAGGGATCCCTATAGTACATTGTATCCTACCCAGAAGAGGAGTTCCCAAGGAATGGACATCCAGGGCGATTGGTGTCAATTGCCGGTTGGAGAAATATTGCAAAGAAAAAGCAATACCATTCATTGATAACTGGGATAGTTTCTATGGGAGAGATGGGACGTACGCAAGGGATGAGGTTCATCTTTTACGGTTAGGGGTTTCCACATTAGCTAGTTCTTTAGATAGGGTGGTTGTGGGGTTTTGAACAGAAATATTGAGAGTGTAAATGAGAGGTTAAATGGAACAATTTTAGCGTCAGGCGAAAGCGATAAGGATATTCAGTCTCATGCTAAAAATGATGACTATATTGCTAATGATAGTAGTGATGGTGCAACGGAAGATGGAAATGTCGTTAGAAATAAAGGTAAATTAGGTATAAAGAAAAGAAGTAAATTGAGAGTATATTACACAAACTGTAGGAGTCTATGTAACAAAATGAACGAACTTAGAGCCTTTGTTAGCAAAGAAAATATAGACATAATAGCGCTAACTGAAACGTGGATTAATACAGAAACCAGGATTTTTTTTAGAAGAATTTGATATACCAGGATATAGTTTGTTTAACCCTCCAGCCCCGGCTATGTATTATATATATATTCCCCGAAATCCGGGGGTTTTGGCCGAAAAACGTCTACGCCTAGGCTACCGCATCTTTGTTATTTGGCTTGCTTCCACATTCCCGCGCATCCCCAAGCGTAGATGTGTTTTGTACCTGTAGAATGGCGTTAAGTAGAGCTCTCTAAGTCAACTGGTTCAGTTGTGATGATGATTTCATTGGAGATAACTTTATGGCAAAAACAGACACTTTACACTACTTTTCGATACTTAACAATAACATACAGGCACACACGAACAAGCGACACACTCCTTCTTGTGGCCGGAGATGCGGGGCATCGGTCCAGCCGGCTGTTGTTTACATGCGTCGGACGTACACCTCGCACACCAAGCTTACAGGCTTTGAGCTCATGGGTGTTTAAGAGCCCTTCCGGGTAGCTCGGGTGTGTTTTTTATGGGTGTTTAACCCCTCCAACCCGGATGGGCTCTTGAACGCCCATAACAACCTCGGCCCGCGCAACCCGGAAGGGCTCTTGAACGCCCATTGCTTGCATGCGTGCTTTCGAATGCCGCGCGTACATTTTCGGTATCGTGGGACGGTAGGTGGCGCCACCAGGCGTAAACTCCGCCACAGCAACAGTATCTACCCCGACGCCATCATGGACAGTACGCCAAATAGTGATTCCGCTGTGTCCGATACCGTGCTTCCTACGACGCCCTTGCTTGTTCGTCGCGCCTTACCCCGACGCCATCGCCTAAATGTGTTATCTCCCGGAGGTATTGAGACGACATTGAGACTTTATGAGCGAGCTGATGCCAAGCATAATGTTGATGATGAAGTCAGTGACGACTCCAGTAATTATAAGTCGAGTGATTATGGCCATGAGAGTGATAAAGAAGAGCAATTCCTGGGATTTGCGAGAGAACATGACAGTGATGAGAGTGATGAAGGTGATGTACCAGTTGTTGAGGAAGCTGGTTTACCTAAAGACAGTGAACTTGAGAGAGTGAGCGAGTGGGAGAGTTCAAGGTCACTCACCAAATTTCGCTTAAGTGACACGACGCCAAGCCCTTCCCCTGGTAAATCGCCTTTCAAGCTACATTTGTATAAGCAGAAAATACTTGAGAAGGCGGCCGCGGCAGCTAGGGAACAAGCAAAACTACTTGGTGAGGATGAGGCTGTGAGTGAGGGTCAGCGTGGTGACCCTTCTCGTCCGCCATTGTCTCCCTTATCTACCCACGCCACCCAAGATGACCCGGATGCCCCGCATTCTTCCCCACCACCCCCACCATTGCCAAGGGTTGAGGACCCCACACTTTCGGCCTATTTGCCTCCTAGGTCCCCCGACAGGAGACATACTGCTGCCGAAAAGGGGAAAGGTAGGAAATATACCAAGAAAATTAAGAAAAGTAAGAGAGTTTTGTTCGAGGCTCCCGCGGCGTCCACCCCGGCCGGCCCCAGCCATACGTCCCCGCAACTTTCCCCACGGTCCTCCCCACCTCTCCCGCCTTCAACATGTCTTCCTGAAGAAGTCTTTGAGCTCGCATCACCAATACCTGGCCCTAGTGACAGTGAAACATTGCTTTCTGTCACTCGTCGCAGGCCAAGGAGCCCGGGACCTCGGGGGGACACAGCCTCACCTGCCACTCCTTCCCCACCTCGCCCACCCGCACGCCGCCCACGCATCACTGGTTCCCCGCCAGATTATGTGGGGGCCACTGATGATGAAGGGCACCTCTCTGAAGACTCTGGCCATGATTACATAGGTCCACCGTCAGGGCAAGATGACCACTCTGACGATGACTATATGGACATCGACGACCCTCGACCCATCCGCTTGGCCCGGCGTCGTGCTGCCCACCGCCCTGGCCGCCCCCCTAGGGCGCGCGCCTCCCGAGTTGGCCGTGGGCGTGCTGGGCCACCAGCTGGAGCTCCTTGTCAGCGTAGACAAGACCCATTCTACGTTTTTCAGTGGCAAGACGTAGTTGATGAGGATGCATACAACCCTGATGTGCCAGCTTTTGATGAGGTACTGGAGGGTTCAGGCGTTACCCCCAATTTTCCTGCAGGCCCCAATGCTCCACCACACGAACTGTTTGAGGCCTTCTTTGATGAGGAGGTGGTAGGCTATGTTGTCAAAGAGACAAATAAGCAGCACCAATTCCAGGTCCACTTTTTGGGAAAGGTGACCAAGGGCCACATGAGGCAGTGGACCCCAGTGACTCATAAAGAGTTCATGGTGTTCCTGGCACTCACCATGCTAATGCCTCATGTCAAGAAGCATAGGTTGCCTGACTATTGGATCACCAATGATCTGATATCCACCCCTGCCTTCGGGAAATATATGTCTCGCGACCGGTACCTTGATATCCTCGCAGCGCTCCATCTTGTCACCAACCTTGACGTCCACCTCCCAGACAAGCTGTGGAAGATTAGGACGTTGTATGAGATGATGCGAGAACGCTTCACCTCCTACTTCAAGCCCTTCCGCAAGGTCGTCATTGACGAGTCTCTTGTGCTGTTCCGGGGAAAACTCAGCTTCCGGCAGTACATCCCCTCAAAAAGACATCGCTTTGGCATAAAATTCTTTGTGCTGTGCGACTGCCAAACTGGCTATGTCCTGGACTTCCTGGTCTACAGCGGGAAGGAAGGGGACTTGCTTGTGGACCCCCTCATTGGCTTTGGCGGAGCAGTGGTGCAAGCCATGATGGACCGCTACTTTCATAAGAATCACGTCCTCTACACGGACAATTATTACACGTCCCCCACTCTCTCACAGTACCTGCATGAGCGCAAGACGGGGACTGTAGGCACAGTACGAGGGAAAAGGAAGGGCATGCCACCTTTCCCTCCAAAGACCAAAAAAGGTGATGTGTTCAAGAAGAAGTCGGGGCCCATTCTGGCTATCCACTGGCACGACCAGCGGAAGGTCAACCTCCTGACCACCATCCACAAGGGGGAAATGGTGGAGACTGGCAAGGTGGATCGCCGCACCCAGGCCAGGGTGACCAAGCCCGATGCTGTCCTGGACTACAACATCAACATGAGGCTGGTGGACAAGTCCGACATGCAGATAGGCTTCATTGACTGCCTGCGTACCTCGTGCAGATGGTACAAAAAGTTCTTTCTGCATATGGTGGACATGTCAGTTCTGAATGCCTACAACATATACAAGCTTCGGAATGTGAACACACCCATGAAGTTCAATAGCCTGCGGAGGTTCCAAAAGCAGGTGTTGACGGAGCTCCTGGAGAAGTATGCTATGCCACAGAGGGCAGTGGCACATCCTGGGCCCGCCGTTATTGACCGCTTGCAGTCTGCTCAATACTTGACTAGGCACAGGCTTGGTTCCCTGCCTCAGAATGAATCCGGAAGAACACAGCAGAAGCGGTGCCATGTCTGCTACAACAGCAGGGTGAAGCCGAGGTCAGGTAAAAAGTCAACCCTGGAGTGTGTGGAGTGCAAGGTGGCACTCTGTGCTGTAGATTGCTTCTTTGATTACCACTCCAAGCTGGAGTTCTAATAATCATACTGAAATTGCCAAATAAAATGACAATATGTACACTATAATTATATATAGACAAAAAGTGGAAGAAAACCAATGTATTGTAATACAAAAGTCATGTATTATGAGAACATTGATACAAATACAATTACACCATAATAATATGTGAAAGTGACACATATGTATATACCAAGTGACATTCATATGATTAGAACCTATAGAAATATAGAAATCAGTGAAAAAAGACACAATAAATTGTATATAAATCGTTTACAAATCATATAACTAAGTGAAAGTGACACAAGACCTAATATTTGATGGCCAAAGTATAATAAACACCTGTGATAACGAATAATCAGTGCCTAATACAACAATAACCTACCTCAATTACTAATAAAATGTACGGTATCGAGTGAAAATGAGCATTATCAGTGACAGTGACACTCTCTAAAGCATATTTGTCAAAGTGAAAGTGACACAAGACCTAATATTTGATGGCCAAACTATAATAAACACCTGTGATAACGAATAATCAGTGCCTAATACAACAATAACCTACCTCAATTACTAATAAAATGTACGGTATCGAGTGAAAATGAGCATTATCAGTGACAGTGACACTCTCTAAAGCATATTTGTCAAAGTGAAAGTGACACAAGACCTAATATTTGATGGCCAAACTATAATAAACACCTGTGATAACGAATAATCAGTGCCTAATACAACAATAACCTACCTCAATTACTAATAAAATGTACGGTATCGAGTGAAAATGAGCATTATCAGTGACAGTGACACTCTCTAAAGCATATTTGTCAAAGTGAAAGTGACACAAGACCTAATATTTGATGGCCAAAGTATAATAAACACCTGTGATAACGAATAATCAGTGCCTAATACAACAATAACCTACCTCAATTACTAATAAAATGTACGGTATCGAGTGAAAATGAGCATTATCAGTGACAGTGACACTCTAAAGCATATTTGTCAAAGTGAAAGTGACACAAGACCTAATATTTGATGGCCAAAGTATAATAAACACCTGTGATAACGAATAATCAGTGCCTAATACAACAATAAGCTACCTCAATTACTAATAAAATGTACGGTATCGAGTGAAAATTAGCAATATCAGTGACAGTGATACCCTAATAAACATATTTTATATAATTGGCCTCAAAATAACTAGAAAATATCAAATAAACATCACATTCTCAATATCAAACACTAAAATCGTCTAAGGGAGATAAATACTTTGGCGCGGCGAGCGGCTAGGTGCGTCGTAGCCATGGCCGAGGCGACGCGTCCGAACGCGGGAAGAATTTGCCGCCGAAAAGCACTCGTCTTCCCGCGCTCACCATTATGCAACCAGAGGGGCTAGAGACCTCTACTCAACGCCATTCGACAGAGGAAGGTTTGTGGAACATTATTCTTTTTTATTTACAACATTACATGACATATTCATTGACTTACAGAGTAGTTAACATAGGCCAAAGATCGTCAAAACACCCGGTACCGGAGCACAGTCGCAAGCTATAGCCCCCGGGGCTGGAGGGTTAAGAGCCCTTCCGGGTCTGATGGGTTAAATATGACCGAACAAGTAAGAGAGGTGGCGGTATAGCAGTGTTTGTCAGGAGTACATTAAAAAGCTGTATTAAATCAGGTATTAGACTAAATAACGATAATGAAAGTGTTTGGGTAGAGGTTAACGAAGGTAGTGCGACCATAGTTATTGGAGTTATGTATAGACCGCCAAATGTGAGTAGAAATGACGGAACGTCATTATGGGAGGAAATTAAAATGGCATCAAGGTTTAGCAATGTGTGCATTATAATGGGGGATTTTAATTTTCCGAATATAGATTGGCAGCATCAAATAGGAGACTCTGATTCTGAGGAGTTTATAGAGGTAGTACAAGATAGTTTTTTTTATTTCAATTCATATATACGCCGACTAGAGGTAATAATATTCTCGATTTAGTTTTCAGTAACAATGAACATATGGTAAATAATGTAGAGATAGGGGACCACCTAGGAAATAGTGACCACAATTCTGTGTATTTTAATATACAATGGAAAGGTAATACCAGAGAGAATACAACATTAATACCTGACTTCAGAAAAGCCAATTATGGTGGGTTAAGAAGAGCCCTATTAGCGGACCCTATGGTCAAAAAATTAAGTCGATCCAGGTGTCCAAATGAGTGTACCCCTTCTCAGGCACCTGTCATCTTAAGTCAGGAAGAGACGTCAACCTTGGTAGATACATACGATAATTTTATCGAGTCAGTATTCAATGCACAAAATAAATACATCCCCAAAAGAAAATTTAGATCAACACAGAACCAACCCCAATGGATGAATAATAGACTATTAGATCTTCTAGGACAAAAGAGAGGAATATATAGAAAAATTAGGAAAGGCGAAATTCACCTACTTGCTTACTATCAGAATCTATCAAGACAGGTGTAGCGTATTAACATCCCCATACAAAGCAGGTGAAATAAATGACGTAGAGAGTGTACAAAGAAATTTCACTTCGCATATAAGTTCGATAAAACATCTACACTATTGGGAGCGTTTAAGAGCACTGAATCTGTACTCACTGGAACGTAGAAGAGAACGTTACCTAATAATATACACGTGGAAAATCGCAGAGGGTTTAGTACCAAACCTACATACTCCGATAGTCATGAAATTCAGTGATAGGAGAGGCTGGGAATGCGAAATCCCCCGGATGAATAACAGGGGTGCTATGGGCTCTCTGTGAGAGGGCTGGTTATCACACAGAGGCCCACGTCTCTTCAACAAACTCCCACGGCGAGTAAGAGACATGAGGGACATCTCGTTAGACAACTTCAAGAGAGCCCTAGAAGTCGAACTGCAAAAAGTGCCAGACGAGCCCATCCTCGCAAGGGAGCGAGCTGTCGCTTCAAACAGTCTACTGCACCAAATCACCACCCATAACGAGGGGCGTCGCGCTCCTTGGTGCCGCTAGAAGAGCGGCGAACACATCCAAAGATCAGAAGAAAAGAAGAAAGGTAAAAAGGGATATTAGGAAAGAAAAAAGAAATTATGAAATTAAGGTTGCCAATGACTCAAAAAATAATCCTAAAGCTTTTTACCAACTACAGTATATAAATCCAAGGTTAGAGATGTAATTGGTCCCCTTAAAACTTCGATAGGAGAAATAAGAACATAAGAACATAAGAAAATGGGATTCTGCAGAAAGCCGATTGGCCTAAGCAAGGCAGATCCCTGTCCCACACAACCCCAGTTCAATTACAAAGCCCAATTATAGGCTCAACACTCTAATACCCTGAGGATCATCTTACCAAAACGGTTAGAGATTAATGCAGGATTATGGGGGTATGCAGAGTGCTGATTGGCCCAACCCAGCTGATCCCCCTTCACACCCAACCCTTCTCGTCCATATGCTTATCCAATTTTATCTTAAAGTTCCCTACCGTTTTAGACCCCACTATAGCACTTGGTAGTCCATTCCACCCATCTACAACTCTGTTACCAAACCAATATTTGCCTATATCTTTTCTGAAACGAAATTTATCTAATTTGAAACCATTGGTACGAGTTCTTTCACTATCACTGAGCTTTAGTACATTTGTCATGTCCCCTTTGTTAATCCCACCAACCCACTTGAACACCTCTATCATATCCCCTCTAACTCTGCGTCTCTCTAACGAATGTAAACCTAATTTCTTCAACCTTTCTTCATACGAAAGATTTCTAATATTATGGATCATTTTTGTCATTCTACGCTGTACTCTCTCCAATGAATCTATGTCCATTCTGTAATAAGGACACCAAAATTGGACAGCATAATCCATATGGGGTCTCACTAATGACAAGTAAAGTTTTAAGATAACATCAGCAGTTCTGTTACTCACACTCCTAGAGATGAACCCGAGAATCCTGTTTGCCTTATTACGAACGCTTATACACTGTTTTCTAGGCTTCAAATCATTGCTAACAAACACACCTAGATCTTTCTCACAGTCTGAATTTTCTAATTCTAAATTAGCTAGTTTATATTTAAAATTTGTTTGCATCTTCCCTATCTTTAATACCTTGCATTTGTCAATGTTAAACTTCATCTGCCAATTTACTGACCATTCATGTAAGGTATCTAGATCCCTTTGGAGGCACTCTATATCGCTATCTGAATCAATTGATCTCCCCATTTTAGTATCGTCTGCGAATTTACTTATCCTACTAGTTATACCTAAATCTAGGTCATTTATGTATATAAGAAACAACAGGGGACCTAATACCGATCCCTGGGGGACACCACTTTTGACTGCTCCCCACTCTGACTTGGTACCATTTATGCCGACTCTCTGTTTCCTACCAATTAGCCATGACCTAATCCATCCCAACAACGATCCTCCTATTCCATGTGCCTCAACCTTTCTGATCAATCTCTCATGAGGGACTCTGTCGAAAGCTTTACTGAAATCTAAATAAATAATATCATATGACTTGTCACTATCTACTGCTTCATATACCTCTGAGAAAAAGCTAAGCAAATTAGTAAGGCAAGAATGTCCCTGAGTGAATCCATGCTGAGAAGAATTTAATAAGTTAAATTTGTCTAAGAAAATGACAGAAAATGATTTAGAAATGTGCAGTACATTAAATAGTCAATTTCTTTCCGTTTTCACTAATGAAAATTTGGCACAGTTTCCAGAAATCCGTAAGGTATATAGCGATAGTATAGAAAATACTGTAGGTTAAGTACGGTTACTATAAGTAGAAATGATGTGCTTAAGGAAATTGACAGACTGAAACCTCATAAATCGCCTGGTCCTGATGAGGTATATGCTAGAGTATTAAAAGAATGTAGGGATGAGTTAAGTTACCCATTAACATTTCTATTTAACAAGTCATTAGAGACAGGTATAGTTCCAGAAGCTTGGAAGCTTGCAAACGTAGTTCCGATCTTCAAAAAAGGTGACAAATCAATAGCATCCAATTACCGTCCCATTAGTCTTACATCAATCATAGGAAAGCTACTAGTACATTTAATTTAATAAATTCTTCTCAGCATGGATTCACTCAGGGACGTTCTTGCCTTACTAATTTGCTTAGTTTTTTCTCAGAGGTATATGAAGCAGTAGATAATGACAAGTCATATGATATAATATATTTAGATTTCAGTAAAGCTTTCGACAGAGTCCCCCATAAGAGATTGATGAGAAAGGTTGAGGCGCATGGAATAGGTGGGGCGTTGTTGGGATGGATTAGGTCATGGCTAATTGGTAGGAAGCAGAGAGTCAGCATAAATGGTACGAAGTCAGAATGGGCAGCAGTCAAAAGTGGTGTCCCCCAGGGATCTGTATTAGGTCCTCTGTTGTTTGTTATATACATAAATGACCTTGATTTAGGTATAACTAGTAGGATAAGTAAATTTGCAGACGATACCAAAATGGGGAGAACAATTGATTCAGATAGAGATATAGAGTGCCTCCAAAGGGATCTAGATACCTTACACGAATGGTCAGTAAATTGGCAGATGAAGTTTAACCCGTTGAGCCCCGGCTAGTTATAATATTTTGTTCACCCCAGTCCCAAGCCATTTTAACTTATTTTTTTTGTTTGCTAAAATGGAAGACAAGGATGAGAAATGAAAAAAAAACAAAAAAAAATCACCTCTGACATTTTTTTTTGGGGGGGGCCCCGGGCCGGTGGGGGGTTGGGGGAGCTTCAAAAAAATTTGTTGAGCCAAAATGGAAGACAATGGTGAGAAATGAACACACAAATAAAAAAAAAACTCATTTCGGTCATTTGGGGGGCGGGGGGGTTTCAATAGTTCGTCTCCCCCGCATGACCACCCGCCCGGGAGCACTAGGGTAAAAACTGAGTATGGCATTGTACGGCATACATCCTAAGGAGTATCTCACATAAATCTCAAGCCTCTAGCTCCCATACGACCGGAGTAATGAAGGTTCAAAGTGGCGGTAAACTATCCCCACTAAGCCCACCACCACCAGCCGTGCGGCTGTCTCGGCCCGCTCACACCTACTGGCCCGGCTCCCCCACACACTACGGTACCGCCCCCTCCTATTCTCCCGCCATTTCCTACCTTACGAGCCACGTAAGTGTTTTTTATATGTCGGACGCACGTGATGCGTCGCTGGGAGTTGGTGATCAAAGACTGCCGACGCAACACGTGCGACGCTGGGTCTCAACGGGTTAACATTGACAAATGCAAGGTATTAAAGATAGGGAAGATGCATACAAATGTTAAATATAAACTAGCTAATATCTATCTATCTATCTATTGCCTGACGCCGTGATCCCCGAAGGGGTGGCCACGAACGAACCGCCCCCATGCACCTCTGTCCCCAGTCAGTCGACGCCCCTCCCCCCAACCAGCACCGCCTTCGTTCATGTACTTCCTCACTCCATCCTTCCACCTCATATTCGGTCTACCTCTCCCCCTCTGTCCCTCCACCTCGCTCTCGTACACCCTCTTAGTCATTCTCTCGCTTTCCATACGTTCCATATGGCCGAACCATCTCAAGTTGTTCCTTTTCACACTTTCCAGCACATCTACCTCCACACCACACCTCCTTCTTACTTCCTCATTAGTCTGTCTATCCCTCCATGTAGCTAATATGGAATTAGAAAACTTGAATTGTGAGAAAGATCTAGGTGTGTTTGTTAGCAATGATTTGAAGCCTAGAAAACAGTGTATAAGCGTTCGAAACAAGGCAAACAGGATTCTCGGGTTCATCTCTAGGAGTGTGAGTAACAGAACTGCTGATGTTATCTTAAAACTTTACTTGTCATAAGTGAGACCCCATATCCAGGATTATGCTGTTCAATTTTGGTGTCCTTATTACAGAATGGACATAGATTCATTGGAGAGAGTAGCCTACAACGTAGAATGACAAAAATGATCCATAATATTAGAAATCTTCCGTATAAAGAAAGGTTGAAGAAATTAGGCTTACATTCGTTAGAGAGACGCAGAGTTAGAAGGGACATGATAAGAGGTATTCAAGTGGGTTAGTGGGATTAATAAAGGGGACATGACAAATGTACTAAAGCTCAGTGATAGCGAAAGAACTCGTACAAATGGTTTCAAATTAGATAAATTTTGTTTCAAGAAAGATATAGGCAAATATTGGTTTGGTAACAGAGTTGTAGATGGGTGGAATAGGCTACCAAGTGCTATAGTGGGATCAAGAACGATAGGGAGCTTTAACCCTCCTGGCCCGGTTGTCATTTTAAAATGACACCACGAACTAAGGGTAGGAGCCCGGGTGTCATTTTAAAATCTGTAAGCTTGAAAGCCTATTCAGCTTGGTCTGAACGCCGTGCGTCCAACGCATGTAAACAAAGCCGATCGTTACGTCACCGCACCTCCGAAAACAAGAAAGAGAAGACTCGTTTGTTATTGTATGTCTGTATGTCGTTGTTTCAGTAGTGAAAAGATCGTCATATCGCTAACATCGCCTGCAAGTGCTCTCCACTGAAATCGTCATCACAACTGAACCAGTTGACATAGAGAGCTCTACTCAACGCCAGTCTACAGATTGGAAACCGCACTACATTTATAGATGCGTGGGAAATTTCTAGCAGTTAAACTAAACAAAAATACGGTAGCCTAGGCCTAGACGTTTTTCGGCCAGATCGCCCGGGTAGCCCACCCTGTCATTTTGAGAGCCTGCCCGGGCCAGGAGGGTTAAGATACAATTAGATAGGCATATGGACGAGATGGGTTGGGAGTGAGGGTGATCTGTCAGGTGTGGCCCAGGTGTGGGGATCTGCAGATCCCCGTTTTTCTGACCTCTGACCGTTTCGGTGAGGTAAGTCCTAATGGTGTTTTTAAGCTGGGCTTATAATTAGGGTTGGGTGTGACAGGGATCTGCCTTGTGTAGGCCAATCGGCTTTCTGAAGACTCCCATTTTCTTATTTTCTTATGTTCTTATGTTCAAAGTACAACAAATTACCGGTACCTGAAAAACTCGTAGCACATACCACCACGACCTCCATGTTAGGGCTCGATCTTCAAACTGAGCCCGCCCGGGCCGGAGAGGGGCGTGACGTGACGACTGAAAGACTGTGTAATTGGTTGATAATTTGATGGAAGGCTGTGATTCGTTCCATGAGTGACGAGAAGCATTGTGATTGGTTCATGCTATGGTTCATGAATCATGATTCATAAAAAGACCGCTAGGTGTAGTGACGTTCGACTGAAAGCTTGAGGGTAGGAGCTCCCGAACGACGGCCATTGTGTACTATTGCGGCGCGGCCATCGACAGGGAGGTATTTTTTAGTTTCTCGTATTTCACTTAGGCTAGGCCCTATAACGAATTTGCGACGGTAAGTACATATACACCACCAAAGGATAATATTCAAGGACATTAGTGCAACGTTATGAGAAACAATTTATTAGGGAAAATAGGCACCAATAGATTCGCCATATTTTTCTCCATAGGCCTAGGCTATAGTCCGCATGGAGGATTTTCGTTATCAACAAATTGAAAAATACCCACTTCACAGACAAATACACCAAAAATCTAAGTCAAAGCGGGGGTGTGGGGGCGGCAGCCCCCACCTATAATACTAGGATACGTTAGGTAAGGTTGTTAGGTTAGGCTAATGGGTCAATATACAGGAGGCGCTACAATATAGGTAGCAAAATTATAATGGTAGTTTTGGGTTCCTATCATCATATGCTTCATTTCTATATACTTTTTATCCCCGGGAAAAAAACAAAAAATCATGCGTTTTTTATTTTTTTCTTGGATTTTGTTTTTATTTTTGTATTAACCTAACCAAAAAACCTAACCTAACCTAACCTAAATGTATTTGGGGGCTATTAGGTTAGGTTAGGTTAGGTTTTTTGGTTAGGTTAATGACCAAAACAAAAAATCCCAAGAAAATAAATGAAAAATCCCAAGATTTTTTTTTTTTTTTCCCGGGGATAAAAAGTATATAGAAATGAAGCATATGATGATAGGAACCCAAAACTACCATTAGAATTTTGCTACCTATATTGTAGCGCCTCCTGTATATTGACCGGCTAATGTCCTTTCAAAGGGGTATAGGCTAGTAAACACTAGGATAGCCTATACCCAGTCAGAGGTAAGAAGAAGAAGAGTCCTGCAGTAGTGTCCTTGAATGCTACCCAACAAAGTATTGTATTGATAACACACTAATAGACCTAATCATCGATGGGGCCCGTCACTGGTTGGTCGGTAACTCTTACCGCGCCGATTATCCCTCAATAAGCCTAGGCAGCGCTACCTTCACCTTACCGGACAAGTCGAGTTCACAAAAAATCCAAGATTCAGACAAAGTATACATTAATTGATGGCACTGCTAAATATTACAATCATCCATTAGTTCAAGCATCCATTCACACTATATGAACATTCTCGGCTGTCGGGGCTTGACCACAACTCAATAATTGCCGTAAACATTGACACGCAAAGTCGGAGGGCAGCCATTCTTGCACTCTCTCCTTCCTTTCTCACCTTATTTTAACTTCGGCCTGTAATTTTTCGAGGTCCTGCTGTAGGTCCGCATTTTGTGAAGAGAGTGTCCAGTAGTTAAAGCCTAAAATGAGAAGTAAGACAACAAGCCCCACCAAAATAAAGGGGGGTGTCCGACCACCTCCTCTTCGTATCATCTCGACCTGCCACTGTGCCACACAACCACTTGTCCTATTTATCTATCTCCAAAATGTAATATATAAAATCAAATATATAAGTAATTTACTTAATTCATAGTGTGTTTACTCCCTATTTTGTTTAGATTTCACCCAAGAATTCACTAAGAATGCGATTTTTTCGCAGTTATTAAAATAAATATTGTTTTAAATGTTGGTCAAAGCCACAGACAAATATTGAGCCCGGACGTTGTACACAGATGACAACACAGGTGCTCGGCAACAAAATAGTCACGTTGGTCATTATTCATTACCATTATTGGATTTTTGTGAAATACAAAATATCAATATAATTAATGTCGAAATTACAAATTTGAGTTAATAAGACTAATCTCGCTTATCAAATGCTAATTTTCAGGTACAGTTGCCCTCAGAGATACGTTAATCTCGATCTCGATCTCGATTGATAATGTGTAGGGCGGGACTTGCGCATATAAGGGTATTAGGGTGGAGGATGGGGGGAGCTAAGTGGAGGGTTTATGGTGTGTGTGTGTGTGATGATGAAATGTTAGTTTATTCTATTGCCGCATTTTCCTTTACCATCATTATCTCCGATAGATCGAACCCCACCCAAGGCATCTCAAAACCTGTGGGTTTTTAGGAGGGTTAAATTCCCTTCAGAGGTTTGTACCCCGCGCCAGGTACCAGGAAAGGTTGATCCTAAAGGTAGCCTGGGGATATTTCCCTTCCTATTTAACCCTGGAAAAACCTAGCATTTCATTGGTGGCAGCTAAGGAACGTGACCAGGTAGCTACGTGGAGCACCCGTCACGCGAACCCTAAAAACCATATTGAGATAGCTATGGTAAAAAGGCTACGATACCTTACGACCTTACGAGGCTAGGGACTAGCCTAACTAAAAAGGAATGTGGTGTAATGCCCTCGAAAATGTCCCGCACCCACAATAATACTAACCCGAGTTGATGTCAGGTATAGCGTAAAATAGTCGTAGATGGTAAGTCCAATAAATTCATCACGTGATAACACCACGAGACTATCACCTGGTTCTTAAAAATCGGACTAAGGTTGCTATACTTTTGTACGTCCGTGGTAGTACAGTGGGTTAGCGCGCGGGCCTGGTGGTGATGGTGGTGCGTCACTAACCAGGGTTCGAACCCCACCCAAGGCATCTCAAAACCTGTGGGTTTTTAGGAGGGTTAAATTCCCTTCAGAGGTTCGAACCCTGGTTAGTGACGCACCACCATCACCACCAGGCCCGCGCGCTAACCCACTGTACTACCACGGACGTACCACCCCATAGTTGCATTCCCCGGTAGCATTTGGCTAACGTATTCTACTGCCTTTTCAAACTCCCATATCAACTGCAGCCTAATGCCACCCCCACGCCCAGAGACCTTAGGGTTAAATTCCCCTATAGCCCCCCTGCACTCCTCCCCTCTCATTATAAGACCCCGCGCTTCTCTACTCTTGTCCGACCTAGCCTCTCTCTCATACCTCTTGAAGATCCTTGAATTGTCCGTTGCTAACGCTCTCCAACCTTTTATATATATACTCCTATCCAGCCTACCTTCACTTAGTAGGCCAGAACAACATTAGAACTTTACTAGCCCCTTGCATGCCATCTATTCTCTTACAACCCATTCACAACCCTGCACCCAATGGTCGTCGGTGCGAGGCTAGCCACCTCGCCAGTAACTAACTTCTATTGCCATACTTCCAGATAAATGTGGCAGAGTTAGCAACCCAGTCTCCACCACATCCAGCAAACCCTACAATTAACAACCAGCCGAGTAAAACCAGCTAGCCAAGGCACCTTCGGTTTTGGTATTAAGGACACCCACATCTGTCTCATACACAGAGGGTTATTACAAACACTGGTGATATGGCAAGCCCCTAGCCACAGCCGCCGGACGACTATCACCGAGAGAGGGCGCCCAGCTCCCCCTTTTTGCCCACCCGAGGAGGGAGACCCCCACCCCCGCGGAGGTATACCTGGCCCCAGTTTTGACTTCCGAGTCATTACCAGGTAGCACAGGAATTCTTCCTATCAATGAACTAACCATGCATGACTAACACCTTTACTAACCTCTATTAACTCACAATAAACCATTTACCTTTCTTGCATACTCTGATCACTAAATTAGCACCTCAGCTATACCATAGAATGAAGATTGAACAATCTAAGAGAGATGCTCCTATCACAGCTGTCCCCATCCTCCTCGCAAAGTAGATCCAGTCTCTCTCCCATAAATACTTCCAGTATAGCCAAAATAGTACCTCTTACTAAGGCTCAGTTATATGAAAATATAAAGGCTTCCTATAGCCATGTGCCACAACAGTAAATACCATCTTACCTAGTCCCCATATCTATTGAGAGCTCAAATAAGTCCATAAGACTCGAGATCCCTACTGTCTACAGGGTCCAGAACCGAGCCTATAAATCTAGCTCCCACCCCCAGTCAAATCAGTTGAAAGCTAGACACCAACCAGTGGTCACTACCCTGCAGTTAACTTCTAGCTCTGCCCTTGTGTTGTTCCGGAGTTGAGATTCCAGAGCCGGCAGACTCCGTGGCAGAGAAGACTTATAGAAGCATCTGTCCATGTACAAGTCCTAACGTGCACCTTATAACCTTCACACAAATTCGTGGGTATATAAGTGTGTAGCCAGCAACGATCGTCAAGAGATCCGACTTGAGAACTTCCTACATTTTGGACCACCTGGACGGCCGAGGAACCAGTCGTTAGCCCCCAACATCACCGGAAGCAAGATAACCAGGACCAGATCTACAAATACTATTCAAGATTCATGTTGCTAGTACTAAGTGTTATAGTACTAGTTTGATACTCACTTATTAACTTTCTATAAAGTGGCTAAAACCTTGCCCAGTGTAATTCATATTTAACCATTCCATTTGGGACGTACTAAGCGTATCAGTGCTCTTTAATTAACAGGCGACATTGACTTTCGTAATTACCTTATTCAGATATTAAAACTCTAGTGATATCTAACGTTCGCCCACTGATTCGTGTTCTACGTATTTCTGCCATAAGAATATAAAACTTAGATCAGTACCCCCATCAGGTTACTAGAGATTCCGTGTTCTACAATATACGCGTGTCTAATCCTAACTGTGAGCCGCTACTTGGGCACGCGACCAGCCAGTAAGAGATCAAATCAGTGAAGTTGAATTACACGAATATATTGAGGTCTTCCAGTAAAATAAAACTTGCTAATTAAACCCGTGATCAGAAGAATACCTGAACGTTGGAAGTGGGAGACTAGGCTCCATCCAGATCCGCTAATGCTAGCAGTTCCCTTCTATTATTTGTTTTGTGCGAGAATTATTATCTTTCTATGCTCTTTGATTATTTACTTCAATAAACGTGAACTTGTGTCGTGTTACCGTGTATTTATTTTGTGTTCTCTATTCCTCATACCTTGTATTGTGCATGCAGCCTTATATACCCAGTCATTCAGAACTCACCTTACCCAAGTTAAACCTGTAGAAAAACAGGGCATAACATTGGCGGCAGCGGTGGTTCTTGATTCGGATAAAAGGTTGCATTACATTGCAAGTTTGGAACAGCCAGAACACGAGAACATCATGGCGCACTCTCCTCACGTTCCCATCCCACATTATGATGAAACAAATTATGTGATCGAAATATTCATGGACATAGTGAAACCCTTACTTGACATGGCTTATACCACGGACGCACAAAAAATAGCCGTAACATTAACGCACCTGGGAAAAGCCGTTTCCCATGGTTGCCTATCAAGTGACCCTGATCTCACCTGGAACGAATTTCGCACAATAGTGATAGAAGCCATTAAGCCTTCGTTGGGCATTTTCGTGGCCCACACCCGTATCCTAGACACTAAATTCGAAGGCGATGTAGATGCCACAGTGAATAAGCTTGCCCAACACATAAAAATGTCTTTCCCCACGTTGACCAGAATCCAACAAGAACAGCAAATTCTGGTCAACCTTGTGTCGATATTGCCCTCAGCAGTAAAAGACCATTTCCGGGTGCACGATTTCGTCGGATACAAAAAAGACCTCATCACGATCTGACGTATTTTGGCCGTGCGCACAGAAGCACCCACTCAAATCGCTACAATCAAGAGGTTTCCCATGCACCCGCAGCAAACCAACCACCAAAACTCCAAGAATGCCTACCCAGCCTCATCCTTCAACAACAGACCCACCTACCCTTCCGGCAAGCCCCAACCCAGTAGACCCCGGTTTCAACCGACCCAGCCACGCAGAATCTTCAACCGGAACAGCAACTACAACACCTACCAAAGTAAAAACCCTACCTTAGTTATTATCAACCCCTATGATTTCCCTGCCTGTAATGCTCAGTGTGCCCTCCATCAAATTCGTGACTCTGCCAAACCTCACCCCTCGACTCCTCGCATTTCTGTAAATGAAGAGGAGTGGGGACAAGAGGAAGAAATAGGCCCCCCCTATCATGACCTCAGACGATACCGAAGAAACCCTGGAGGAGGTAGATACCGACCCCCAGGATTTTTAAAGTATCCCCCGCCCACGATGGGCTCGGCGGGGGACGCCATAACTAGTTGCACTGCCCCCATTTATTACATGGCCAAAATCAAGGACATTCCTGTCCGCTTGCTAATCGACACGGGAGCTGCCAAGTCATGTTTGTTCAAATCTTACTATGAAAAACATCCCCGACTATTTGGCCCTTTGTTAAACACTAAAACAGAACTCATCTCAGCTGCTGATACTTACTTAAATCTCCTAGGAGACACTTTACCCCTATCAGTAACCACTCCTGACCCCCATGCTCGTTGTTATCACACATTCACAGTATTTTCCTCCAACTGTAAACAATATGATGGTTTCCTTGGACTTGACCTCCTTCAAAAACTCCAGGCCCAGATTGACTGCGGCCAAAGGCTGATCTCATTCAAAAACAAATTCCAGCCCAAAGCCTCTGACAAACCAATCACGCAGAAACCCATTCCCAAAAAGAAAAAACAACCTCCCCCTCAACAAACCCTGAGTCAGGGTTACCAAGTTGCAGCTAGCACTAAGGTGACTCCTAAAACCTCCCCTTGCCCCGAGTGCTCTCAAAACCTCACTCCATTCAGTAAAACAATGCCTCAACAAACGAAAGAAGACAAGTCCAAGCAACTCCCTCTCGGTAACCCCCTCAATTCTCGTAACTCTGTCCAGAATAAATCCTCCCATGTTTTCAGGACAGACTCTGAGATATGTACCCATAATTCTATCCAATGTTTATGTACACATGTTTCCAGAGAAAATGCCGACCAATGTACCCAACAATGTTTTGCCCATGCCCCCAGAAATGTTCAACTATCCCACAACCAACACCAACTCCCTTGTGACAGTTTGCCGTCAGTAGCTCCCTTTTCCCCCCACACAATTCACACCCCTAGAAAATTTCACAACCCCACACTTGACTCGCCCTCTCATGACCAACAAACTCACCAGTCCCACATAACCTGTAACCAGACCGTTACTGCCACCAAAAAAATTCCCCACCTTCGTCCTGTTAACAACCCCACATCAATACACCAGTCCTACACCAATAACCCATGTTCTACACCTAACTTTTTCCCCACCAACCCTCCGCAGTCCCCCCAGCAAATCCCGTTTTCTAACTCGCTCACCTCTCACCCCTCTGAACCGCCCGCACGCGCCGTTAATCCCCCCCTCACGCGTGCCGACCGAGGGACACGACCATGTTCCCACCATGCCCCCAGAAATGCCCAGCTATTCCACCACCACCCCAATCCCCCTTGTGACAGTTTTTCGTCAGTAGCTCCCTTCCACCCCCACACAATCCACACCCCTAAAAAGCTTCACAACCCAACACTTGACTCGCCCTCTCATGACAAACATAACCACCAAACCCACATAAACTCCAAACAAACCGTTACTGCCACCGACAACGCTCCCCCCACCAACCCTCCGCAGTCCCTCCAACAAATCCCGTTTTCTAACCCCCTCACACCGCGCCCCACTGATCCTCTCACACGCGCCGTTAATCCCCCCCTCACGCGTGACCGCCACCAAAGTGACCTTGCCCCCCTTATAAGTACCAAGCACCTGCTCGCCAGTCAATCCCCCACCATCATTAGCCCAGCGGTAGTTCAGGATAAATGCCAAATTCCCCCCCACCATCAAAAATGGGTGAACCTGCGGCCCATACCCCAAACTCACATGATATTTTCCCTCACTAACACGTCCCCCATCCCCCATCGTTGCCTCTTACAACCCGCCATAATTTCCGCTCGCATCAACCACATTCTCGTGGCAAATATCTCAGAGGAACCCCTGACATTACCAAAAGGTCTCATTATAGGAGACCTCGAAACTTTCGATGACCTCCCCATACATTGTAACGACACCCCTACCAGCCTCCAATTGCCCCCTCTTCCTGAGACACTATCTGACCACCAAAAGAACGGCATGTACGACCTACTGCTGGAATTCAGTGACGTGTTTGCTCAACAACCCACCGAAATCGGACAGACTGATGTAGAACAACTCATCATTAACACCACAGGCCCCCCCATACGACAACCATCCCGTAGAAAGAACCCCATACAACGTCAGGAAGAGGAACGCCAAGTCCAGGAAATGTTAGAGGCCGGGATTGCCACCCCGTCCATTAGCCCCTGGTCTTCCCCTGTTGTCTTAGTCAAAAAGAAAGATGGGACAACCCGTTTTTGCGTCGACTACAGGAGGTTAAATGACATAACCATTAAAGACGCTACGCCCTTACCCCGAATAGACGATTCCCTTGACTCCCTATACGGATCCAAATGGTTCACTACCCTCGACTTGCAAGCAGGGTATTGGCAAGTGCCTATCAAGGCCGAGGACCAAAAGAAAACAGCATTTTCCACTAGTGGTGGCCATCACTATGAATTTAACGTCCTACCTTTTGGCCTCTGTAACGGACCCGCCACTTTCTCCCGTTTGATGGAAACGGTATTACATGGCCTAACCTGGGAAACCTGCCTAGCCTATCTGGACGATATTATTGTGTACTCTCCAACCTGGGAAGAACACCTCCTCAGGTTGAGACAAGTCCTTCAAAGAATCCGAGCCGCCGGGTTGAAATTAAAACTCAAAGTGCATGATTGCCCGGAATAAGGTAGATTTTCTCGGACACGTGATATCTGAACATGGTATTGCGCCAGACCCAAAGAAACTTCAAGCCATACAAAACCAAACCCCACCCACCAAGGTTAAAGGAATACGTTCGTTTCTAGGTTTAGCCACATACTACAGACGTTTCGTCCCCCACTTTGCCACCATAGCCAGACCCCTCCACCAACTTACCCACAAAGACACCCCGTTCGCCTGGACACCTGAAAGAGACCTCGTGTTTAACACTTTGAAGCAAAAGCTAATCCAAGCCCCTATTGTCGTTTTCCCTGACTACCAGAAACCTTTCCGTCTTTATACCGACGTATCTCTGTACGCCATAGGTGCAGTATTAGCTCAATTCAGAGATGGAAAGGAACATGTGATAGCATATGCCAGCTCCACACTCACCCCACCCCAACAAAATTACGCAGCCACCAAGAGAGAGTGCTTAGGGATCATTTGGGCACTCAGCCACTTCCGGTCCTTTGTGTTGGGCGCAAAACTCGAAATAATTACCGACCATCAATCTTTACAATGGCTGCGCAGGTGCGAAACCAACTCAGCCATTTTGGTACGTTGGAGGGAGACACTAGAGGACTACGACTTTACCATACAATATCGTCCCGGCAAACTCCATATTAATGCAGACGCCCTGTCATGTTTGCCAGTACCAAAAGACCCCCCCACCAACCTAGCCGCCTTACAAAACACTCAATTGGTATCTACCCCCACCCCCCGACAGAATGCCCCCCCAGCCCCCTCCCTAATTCAATCTTGGGAAGCACGAATCAGACCCCTCTGGATACCGTTAAATGTCTTCAGGAGACTGACTCGCTGGGGAGATCAACTTGCCACAGACACTGGTCACATAATCTTGGACCCCACCATAGCCCACGACTACATGATTGCCATCCACGAGGGAAACGGCATACACCTTGGACAAAAGAAAATGTTAAAGATCTTCACAGACCAATACTGGACCCCCAACCCCTCCAAAATTGCACAACGAGTGACAGAATCCTGCAAACCGTGTTTATTGGGAAAGGATAGATCACGCACCCCAGGCCCAGCTGGTACCATTTCTGCCAACAAACCGTTCCAAGTCCTATCCCTCGACATCATGGGCCCGTTCCCTTCTTACGCTGGCAACCGCTATATCGTCACATTTGTAGACGTATATTCAAAATTTTTAATAGCCTGCCCAGTAAAAGACCACACAGCCACCACAGTCGCCACACTGCTTGCCACAGAAGTGTTCCCTATATTCGGCCTTCCCCTTGCTCTTCTATCGGACAATGCCCCCGAGTTTAGTGGACACGTTTGGCAACAATTCACCCAACAATGCGGTATTAAGATTAAATACTCATCCCCGTACTGGCCTCAAGGAAATGCTATATGCGAACGCAGCCATCGCACCATCAACAACCAGTTACGTACAAGAATGATTGCTCTTAACACCTCAGACTGGCCATCCCAACTAAAGATGATACAGTGGGGTATGAACACCTGTCCTCGGGAAGACGGTATTTCCCCTCATGAACGTGTTTACGGTGTACCCCCCCTGTTACTGCCATTCCACCACCACGCTCACCTTCCCTCCACCACCTCTACAATTGACCCATTGCAACATCTGCAAAACACCCTCCATACCGCCCAGATCTGTCAAGACACCAAAACTGATAACATCGATGACAAAAACCCTTTCGCCATCCATGACACCGTAATGGTAGCCAACCTCCCTATCACCAACAAGTTAGGCCCTCGCTATGTCGGGCCCTACACCGTCATACAAGTCCCAAATGCCTTTCAAGTCACCATCGACTATCACGGCGTGACTCGCACGCTCCGAACTAGATTCGTCCGAGCGTTTAAACCTCTAAAGCCACAAGACATTACCCCACCCCACACGTCCGACACTAAATTAAACATCCCTACTCACCCTCCCATTCAGGCTATGAATATTCCCATACAAACCCCTAAGGACCTAAGCCCTCCAGCACCGAACCGACAAATAATTTCTCAACATACCCCACAAACTAACCTCCACAAACCCCAAGCCCCCACTATCACACCCTCTTCCACCATGACACCTTCCTTCACTTCTGATAGTTAAGTTCCTCCCCAACTTATCAAAGTACGAAAACCTCCACCCACAACCCCGACCACAACAGAAACCCTCCCGTCTAGCCCTGTGGTGCCTCCACCAGGCACCACAGTGAGAAAACCACCACCCCCACCCCAAACCAAGTACACACCCAACCGCACCACACAATCTACCTCAGTAACCTCACGCTACAACTTACGCCCACGACAAAAATCGTTTAAAACCTCCAGAAAACACACCCTGCTAACCAAGTTCTGTAGGGCTGCCAGACCACTACCCCCCTCCTCCTCCTCCTCTTCTTCTTCTTCGTCGAATTCTCCCCCACAAAGGGAAAGAAGACGAATAATCACCAGCAAATTACCAACCTCATCAAACGACACACCCCACACACGCCCCTACCCCCATCCCTCCAACTTAAATCTACACTCCTTACCCACCCGTCTAGCCCCCCCCCCCGCATCCGCCCCTTTCCCCTCCACGATCCCCACCCACACACCGACCAACCTCCTCATCTCACCGAACCACCAACCAACCAACCCCTAAGAAATCCGCCCCCCCCCCCAAAGTCACCCCTGAGAAAAAACCCACATGTCATTTACCTATAAAACGTGCTTCCCCTCAATATAAAACATCGTCGAGCGACTCAAGTCCCACGACAAACATCTACCTTCCCACCAGGACCGCCAGAGGTAGAATAATCAACAGACCCATCAGATTTAAAGACAGCGATACAAAAATAACACCCCGTTCTGACACTAAGGACCCAAGCCACACAACACACACACCCCCTCCTTCCCACACACCTCCTTCACCCACCTTACCTAAACCGATCTTGCGCATTGCCTCACTATATATTCCCAACCTACAACACCGCCCAAGAAAACCTAATAAAACCCAGACTCACATTCCCCCTTCATCCCCAGCTCTGTTGTCACGCGTGAATCCCCTTTCGGTTAGTAAACCATTCACCACACTAAACAGACCTCCTGTCAATCCCACACACCTCACTCCGACCCCCACGGGGGAAAGCTACAAACCATTCATACGAAAGGTTAAAGTAAAAACCCCCACTGGACACTTGGCCCGTGTACCACGCCCACATCAAGCCCGGGCAGCCGCCCGCCACAACACAGAGGACACATTCTTACAGGTATACATTGACCTGCAAAAGAAACCTGACCGTCGCTCTCTTGCTTGGTGGAACCTTCTAAATACCCTTAAAATGACCTACCATGATTATGCTTCTTTTTACTTCACCCTTGAGGCTCGAGGACGAGCCTATAATGAAGGAGAGGGAAGTAAAATGCCCCAGAACAAGAAGCCCACCACAGAAGCCACGAGCGAACACCACACAGAAACACCTGAAAGAAAGGTCCACAGAACGAAAGGACCAGCTGACCGAGCCAGCCATTTCAGACAGCCCAAGCCCGCAGGGCTAAGCAGCTCCAGGCCGCACTTACCTACCTTTTCTAAACTGACCATTTTCCACACCTCACGTACACTACCCCCCTCGTGTCGTACACTCCTAACTACAAAGATGATGAACAGGAATATACATTCATATTTAAAACACCCATGCCCTGTCCCGACGTTGAGCCAATGCCAACACATCAGACAGCCATAATTATATCTATGTATGTTCTTACATCCGAGAAGTAGATGTTATATAATTATCTTAGAAGTTAAAATACCCACGCCTGTCCCTAGACCTTGTATATCACTTCCCATGACGAGTATAGATATATGTAACCCGTGCTCAGTCGCCCCCTTACATTGTTCCTCTAGTAACTAAGTGTCTCTATAAAATATTAACTGCCACCAGTATTGATACGACATAGCGGCACTGTCCTTGTGTCGTATTGTGCCAAGTACAGATCAACCAGGTTTCATCACCTTATTAGGACGACGACTATAATGTCGTCGTTCATCGATGTATGCAATCCTTAGTTTAAGTATTAATATTAACATTCCCTAACATCTTGTCTTGCCAGACTAAGCTTCTGAAGACCCATCGCCCCATAAATCTATGTATTCAATCCTTAGGTTAAGTATTTTTATCTGCCATTGTGTTCACCTTTTTCCATTTACTTTTCCACAATTGTCATACGTCTTCCCCTTGCCTCCTTCGTATCCACAGTCCACACTACGCCAATTTACTTCGTGTCATACACCTCTTACCCCAACCAGAGATTGTATAAGATAACCTTGTTACCAGTATCTGTCATAAGTACCCCGAAACAATAACTAAGTACCCCTACGAACTGCCGCTGTTGTTGATATATATATATATATTTCATAGAAAACGCAGTTCCCAGGGCCAACTAATAGTATCCATAACCCCTTGGACTGTGGTGATCACATAACTCTATCTTTTCCAGACTCATATACCACCCCATAGTTGCATTCCCCGGTAGCATTTGGCTAACGTATTCTACTGCCTTTTCAAACTCCCATATCAACTGCAGCCTAATGCCACCCCCACACCCAGAGACCTTAGGGTCAAATTCCCCTATAGCCCCCCTGCACTCCTCCCCTCTCATTATAAGACCCCGCGCTTCTCTACTCTTGTCCGACCTAGCCTCTCTCTCATACCTCTTGAAGATCCTTGAATTGTCCGTTGCTAACGCTCTCCAACCTTTTATATATATACTCCTATCCAGCCTACCTTCACTTAGTAGGCCAGAACAACATTAGAACTTTACTAGCCCCTTGCATGCCATCTATTCTCTTACAACCCATTCACAACCCTGCACCCAATGGTCGTCGGTGCGAGGCTAGCCGCCTCGCCAGTAACTAACTTCTATTGCCATACTTCCAGATAAATGTGGCAGAGTTAGCAACCCAGTCTCCACCACATCCAGCAAACCCTACAATTAACAACCAGCCGAGTAAAACCAGCTAGCCAAGGCACCTAATTCGGTTTTGGTATTAAGGACACCCACATCTGTCTCATACACAGAGGGTTATTACAAACACTGGTGATATGGCAAGCCCCTAGCCACAGCCGCCGGACGACTATCACCGAGAGAGGGCGCCCAGCTCCCCCTTTTTGCCCACCCGAGGAGGGAGACCCCCACCCCCGCGGAGGTATACCTGGCCCCAGTTTTGACTTCCGAGTCATTACCAGGTAGCACAGGAATTCTTCCTATCAATGAACTAATCATGCATGACTAACACCTTTACTAACCTCTATTAACTCACAATAAACCATTTACCTTTCTTGCATACTCTGATCACTAAATTAGCACCTCAGCTATACCATAGAATGAAGATTGAACAATCTAAGAGAGACGCTCCTATCACAGCTGTCCCCATCCTCCTCGCAAAGTAGATCCAGTCTCTCTCCCATAAATACTTCCAGTATAGCCAAAATAGTACCTCTTACTAAGGCTCAGTTATATGAAAATATAAAGGCTTCCTATAGCCATGTGCCACAACAGTAAATACCATCTTACCTAGTCCCCATATCTATTGAGAGCTCAAATAAGTCCATTAGGGGAGGTGTGGTGGAGTGGTCATGCCACTGGATTGGTAATCCAATGGACCCGGGTTCAAATCCCGATATGTCAATCGGAAGATATTATTGGGATTGAATTTGTGCTGTACCTAGTATCAGTGCATTACCACAAAGCCCACCGAAATGCCAAAAAAATACCCTCATTGTTCCCTGATTAAATAACACTGTATGAATATTCCCAGATTCAAAATATGTTACAGGGGGACAATGCCTAGTGAGTTCACTGCTCAATAGGTGGCGTTCTGAGAGTGAGGGTCTGAGTCTGAAGGGTGAGACGGTGAAGCACTTGAGCGAAGCAACCAGCAGCTTCAGAGATGGAGCTGCTTCGAGCCATGATGGATGCCTCACATGTCTCACTCCCCAGACTGGAACAAGACCTCACGGGCTTCACCGTGTTGAGCGGTGGAATGTACAGGCTCTCAGCCTATGCCCGAGAGGGAGTAGTTGGAATATAGAAAAAAAAAAAAAAAAAAAAAAAAAAAAGAAAAATAAGACTCGAGATCCCTACTGTCTACAGGGTCCAGAACCGAGCCTATAAATCTAGCTCCCACCCCCAGTCAAATCAGTTGAAAGCTAGACACCAACCAGTGGTCACTATCCTGCAGTTAACTTCTAGCTCTGCCCTTGTGTTGTTCCGGAGTTGAGATTCCAGAGCCGGCAGACTCCGTGGCAGAGAAGACTAATAGAAGCATCTGTCCATGTACAAGTCCTAACGTGCACCTTATAACCTTCACACAAATTCGTGGGTATATAAGTGTGTAGCCAGCAACGATCGTCAAGAGATCCGACTTGAGAACTTCCTACATTTTGGACCACCTGGACGGCCGAGGAACCAGTCGTTAGCCCCCAACATCACCGGAAGTAAGATAACCAGGGCCAGATCTACAAATACTATTCAAGATTCATGTTGCTAGTACTAAGTGTTATAGTACTAGTTTGATACTCACTTATTAACTTTCTATAAAGTGGCTAAAACCTTGCCCAGTGTAATTCATATTTAACCATTCCATTTGGGACGTACTAAGCGTATCAGTGCTCTTTAATTAACAGGCGACATTGACTCTCGTAATTACCTTATTCAGATATTAAAACTCTAGTGATATCTAACGTTCGCCCACTGATTCGTGTTCTACGTATTTCTGCCATAAGAATATAAAACTTAGATCAGTACCCCCATGAGGTTACTAGATTCCGTGTTCTACAATATACGCGTGTCTAATCCTAACTGTGAGCTGCTACTTGGGCACGCGACCAGCCAGTAAGAGATCAAATCAGTGAAGTTGAATTACACGAATATATTGAGGTCTTCCAGTAAAATAAAACTTGCTAATTAAACCCGTGATCAGAAGAATATACCTGAACGTTGGAAGTGGGAGACTAGGCTCCATCCAGATCCGCTAATGCTAGCAGTTCCCTTCTATTATTTGTTTTGTGCAAGAATTATTATCTTTCTATGCTCTTTGATTATTTACTTCAATAAACGTGAACTTGTGTCGTGTTACCGTGTGTTTATTTTGTGTTCTCTATTCCTCATACCTTGTATTGTGCATGCAGCCTTATATACCCAGTCATTCAGAACTCACCTTACCCAAGTTAAACCTGTAGAAAAACAGGGCATAACATGGATATTATACAAAAAGTCTTAAAACTGTTATCAAGTTCCGAAAGTCTGAATCGGGTTGAGATTAGACCCTGTGGAAAAGCAGGGTTGAGTTGGCTTGATATTGGACACCCTTTTATGGCATTTGGGTGTGAAATACGACACCATTTCCAGTCTATCGGAGATAGTGATGGTAAAGGAAAATGCGGCTTTTGTATGTGATGAATGTGGGTGTTGAATCTTAGGTTGGTGGAGAGGTGGACGCCAAGATATTTGTATGAAGGAACTGATTCTAGTGGTTGGTTGTGTAATGTGTAATTGAAAGTGATGGGTGATCGGGAGCGGGTAAATCGGAGAAGTTTACATTTATCGGGGCGGAAAGAAATCTGCCAGGTGTTCTCCCAATGTTTGAGGGCATTTAAGTCTTGCTGGATAAGTCCACAGTCGTCTCTAGTCAGTATGGGCCTAAACATCAAACTATCGTCGGCAAATAGTCTAGTAGAAGAGTTAGGTGTTGACAGAGGAAGGTCATTAATATAAAGAAGGAAAAGAAGAGGGCCAAGAACGGTGCCTTGTGGGACACCAGAAGAAACAGGGACAGAGTCTGAGGAAGAGCCGTCAAGGAGTACTCGTTGAGTCCGTTTTGTAAGGAAATTAGTGATCCAGTGAAGAGTAGGTCCAGTTATACCATAAAAAGCTAATTTATGCTGAAGTCTTTTGTGGGGTACTTTGTCAAAGGCTTTGGTGAAATCGAGGATAATAGCGTCAACCTGTTTAATGTCTCGTCGGTCCAGTTGTTTAGTTATGTCATGATATGTGGCAATGAGTTGTGTTCGCATGATCTTTTGGGCCGAAATCCATGTTGTGCGTCAGTAAGGATGTTGTTTGCGTCTAGGTGATTCATAATGTGTTCTAAAATTTTGCATGGGATGGATGTGAGTGAGATGGGTCTATAATTCTTTGGGTCAGTCCTGTCACCTGTCTTGAAAAGGGGAGTGATGTTCGCACAAAGCCAGTCAGGTGGAAGGATGCCTGTGTGAAGTGACTGAGTAAAGATGCTTTGCAGGATGGGGGCAAGGATTGAGGCACAATTTTATAGGATAAAGGCAGGGATGTTGTCAGGGCCAGTGGCTTTGTTTGAGTCAAGTGTCTAGTAGTTTCTGTATGCCGTTAGTCGTTATGTCTAGGTGGGGTAGGTAGGGGTTTTCTGGCATGTTAGGTATTTGGTTGTTTTCTTGTGTGAATACTGATTGGAAATGAGTGTTGAGTATCTGTGCTTTGTGTTCTGGAGTGGTTTGTAGAGTATCGTTGTGTCTTTAAGTGCTGTGATGGTGATGGATAGTTCGAGCTTTCCAAATTTCCCAGGGCAGTAATGGGCGAGCTCACACAGGCAAATCATGTGTTCGAGTCATGTAATCAAGCCTGGCACATCTAGCCTACTTGTTGACCACTTTCACAAGCTTACATTTAATAGTGTCTCATTCGTCAAGTCAATGAATGCGCCAATATTTATATTTGGCGCCATTGCTGCCTATATAGGCAATTAAGAGTTTTAACCCAACGAAAACGCCATTGATGTATTTTGGGAGCGTCTATACGCAACCGGATACCTTACCCTTTATGCATGCGCGAAAATGTAAGCCTCCCTTGGCCCCACCCACCGCCCCCCGTTCCCCGCGTTTAAATAAACCCTTCAAACCGTTCCTGCCAGCTCGCTAGAGCTCCCGCCTGGCATTCCAGAAATCCAGTATTCAATCCCACTCGAAGTTTAGTATATTTTTATATTTTTATTTTATTATTTGTGTTAAGTTATATTATATTATATTATATTAGGGTTAGGTTAGGTTAAGTTAGGTTAATCTAATTAATATAATATAATATTTGTACATTTTCGGCAGTGGGCGGGGCCTGGGGTAAGGTATCCGGCTCCGTACAGACCCTCCCTGTATTTTACTCCCTCGTATGCGAAAAAGAGGGGGAAGGATAGGGAGGGAGGTTGGAACCCATGTAGGGGAGAGGAAGGAGGTACTATAGAGTGATTATACTACCCAATCACATATTGCTTCCATTGAGTGCCTACATGTGGGGCTTTTTTTTATGGGCTTTCTTCTGTGAGGCCTATCGCTTTTGCCGGGCTAAGAGTAGCTCAAGGAGGTCTCCATAATGGCAGCGGCAGGAAACTTCACCTTAGTGACAACCTAATTGTAGCCTACCTCCTATAAATTGGAAACTCCCTACCTTCACCGCGACAACAGGGCTCGTTGTGCGTATTGTCACCTCTGCGAGGTCAACAAGAGCCACCCATAGTAGGCTATTTCCCATTCCATCTCAGGATATCAGTGCTCGATAGTGGGAGGATGAGACTGAAATGGAAGCAATATGTGAATTAGGTGGTATGATCTTATCACCATGGACCTCTTGCCTTCCCATAATATGTGTCTTACCCCCTCTCCTCCCCCCCTTTTTTCCCTCCACTTCACCCCTCCTCATTCATTCTATATTTTCCGTCTAATTTCACCCTCTTTGCTCTCCCCCGCCTGAAATTTGTCGAGTCAGCACTCTCCCTTCCTCCCATCCTTTAACCTAAGAAGTGCGCATGGGGATAATTAGAAACGTCACCCTGTGCTGACGTATTTGAGCTGTTTCCATCACTAAAATATTAATTTTACTATAAATAGCATTAATACTTATCCATACGTACCTATTAAGGGTTGATTATAAAGGTATTAACCTGAAACAACAATAAAACGAGTGAAAACAGCGTTTGGATGGTCAAAATCGGAGATACAGGCCGCGAGTTATATAATGTATGGGTGAGGCAACCTGCTTTCCCGCCAATTTCCCCCAAGGCCACTGAGACACAGTCGATCGATACTCTCTCTCTCTCTTGCACTCGCTTGCTAACAGAGATGACAATGCCCTGCTTGCAACTCGCTAATGTTAGCACGAAAATATACCTCAGAATAAGGGAATAACAGGGAAAATAGGTGATAACTGAAGGAGGGGAGGAAAGTGGGGAAGGAGGGGAGGTAGAGGAGTGATATTTTGCATGGCCCAGGGGCCCAAACAAGAATAAATAAATAAATAAATCGATGTTTAAAGTTGATTTTTTTTTTCTCTGACTCTTAAGAGTCTTCCCGCAGTCCGCCGGGCGAACTCTTAAGAGTCTTCCAGCAGTTCCCGGGTTAACCTAAGAAGTGCGCATGGGGGGTATGAGACACCACACTCCTGTGCCGACGTATTTGAGCTGTTCCCATCACTAACATCGTTATTTTACCATAAATAGCATTAATACTTATCCATATGCACCTATTATAGGTTGATTATAAAGGTATTAACCTGTTACAACAATAAAACAAGTGGAAACAGTGTTTGGATGGTCAAAATCGGCGATACAGGCCGGGAGTTACATAATGTATGGCTGAGGCAACCTCCCTGCCCTCCACCCCTCCCCTTGTCTGGAGAGACGCTGTTCCGCAATAGTCTCTCTCTCGCTCTTTCCCACGCTTGGTAACAGTGATGACAACGCCCTGCTACCAACTCGCTAATGTTAGCACGAAAATAGACCACAGAATAAGGGAATAACAGGGAAAATAGGTGATAACTGAAGGAGGGAAGGAAAGTGGGGAAGGAGGGGAGGTGGAGGAGTGATATTTGGCATGGCCCAGGGGCAAAAAAAACAACAAAAATTGTTTTGGGTGTTTTAAATGGATTTTGTTTTCCCTTACTCTTAAGTCTTCCCGCAGTCCGCCGGGGGAACTCTTAAGAGTCTCCGGCAGTTCCCGGGTTAACATGCGCGGGAGATGGCCGTCTCACACTATTGTCTCGCGAGACCTTGGAGAGGGAATTATGTCGTGCTCTCTCTCTGCTCCCAACCTCCCCCGTCACAAATATACGGTTCTTGATTGGATATTTGCTGTTTACACCTATTTTCTGATCTTCAATGTTTATTATACAAGCAACATATACGCATTTGGAACAGTACGTAATATTGCTTTACAGTATATGGTAAATATAAAAAATTCTGGCAGATGTGGAGGTAAACAATTCACACGGACGGCACTTTAAAAATCATGAATGGTACTCTCCTCGGGTTAAGGGGGGAATTCACTAAGGTGTCACTATGGGAAGTTTTAAAAATGTTAGGCACTGGCATGTTTGGAACCGCTTCCTTTAATTATTATAGTCTGGGGACGTCTTCTTGGAAGGTCTCAAACCGCTTCCTTTAATTTTAGAAACTGGTGTGTGAGCCTCGAGCCTCACTGGGGGTTTGATAGCATTGAAACTATATCTGTGAGCATCGGGCCTCACTGGTGTTTTGCTAGCATCGCGCCTATAGCTTGATGAGCATTGAGCCTCACTGGAGGGTTACTAGCATCGAGCTTCACTGGGGTTTTGCTAGCATCGAGCTTAATACTAAAGAAGGCATACAGACCAGATTGTGTTCCTCCTGTTGTACTCATAAACTGTGCTTCCATGCACGACTCCTTGCCTATATAGTCAAACTATTCTGTCTGTCTTTCCTCTAACATCTTCCCTTCTTGCTGGAAGTTATGTGCCAATGGGGGACAATAAAAAATTTGTCTGCTATTTTTCCCGCCTTTGGTTCGCACCAACCTAAATTTGTTGCCATCGAGTGAATTGAATTTTTAAAATCGCAGTCATCAAAATATCACTGGATTTCTATAGTCATGAATGTTACAGACATATTACTCTAACATTCTATTCAGTACATTGTCCAATATACAAAGTATTTATGATTAATAAAACATATTTGATTAGGCCCACAAAAACACATGGCAATCATTCGAAAAATAGTCCTGTTAATATTTTAATAGATAGGTATCCATGTCCTAAAATTAAAATGATATGTATAAAAACTCGAGATGAACTTATAAAATAATCGTCATTAGCCACTTTACTGGATATTAATTATACTATTATAAACTAGTTTCAGATCTGGCAAGCGCATAATAAATTGATGCCAGTGTTCGCTACCCATAATAGTCATTATACGAAACTTCTCGGACAGTAAACATCTCTTCCCCACTTAACTTACTTTGTTAAATTTGACATTAGTTGTGCATCTATGTGCACATTAGCAGTAATGGTGGTAGATATTTGTTTCTCACAGATGGAAATCTTAATATAATGTGGATTATAGTCTTAATAAAGGTAAAATTTTCAGTTATAGATTGTGTCGTGCGTGCGTGTGTGTGTATTCCAAGGTTGCCAGCGCACATCACATCTCCAAACTCGCCCAAAAGTAGCCCAATCACTTAACCCGGGAACTACGGGAAGACTCTTAAGAGTTCCCCCGGCGGACTGCGGGAAGACTCTTAAGAGTCAGAGAAAAAAAATCAACTTTAACCGGGGAACTGCAGGGAGACTCTTAAGAGTTCCCCCGGCTGACTGCGGGGAGACTCTTAAGAGTCAGAGAAAAAAAAAATCAACTTTTGACATCGAAACATTTTTTGTTTTTTTTGTTTTTTGGCCCCTGGGCCATGCAAAATCTCAGTCCTCTACCTCCCCTCCTTCCCCACTTTCCTCCTCTCCTTCAGTTATCACCTATTTTCCCTGTTATTCCCTTATTCTGAGGTATATCGCTAACATTAGAAATCCGGTTGCAGGGTGTGGTCATCAGTGATAGCAAGCGAATGCAAGAGAGAGAGAGAGAGTATCGATCGACTGTGTCTCAGTGTCCTTGGGGGAAATTGGCGGGAAAGCAGCTTGCCTCACCCATACATTATACAACTCGCGGGCTATATCTCCGATTTTGACCATCCAAACGCTGTTTTCACTCGTTTTATTGTTGTTTCAGGTTAATACCTTTATAATCAACCCATAATAGGCGCATATGGATAAGTATTAATGCTATTAATGGTACAATGAATATTTTAGTGACGGAAACACCTCAAATACGTCGCACAGGGGGACGTTTCCAATTACCCCCATGTGCACTTGTTAGGTTAAACATCGAAAAAAAAACATGTATTTTTTTTTTTTTTGGCCCCTTGGCCATGCAAAATATCACTCCTCTACCTCCCCTCCTTCAGTTATCACCTATTTTCCCTGTTATTCCCTTATTCTGAGGTATATTTTCGTGCTAACATTAGCGAGTTGCAAGCAGGGCATTGTCATCTTTGTTAGCAAGAGAGTGCAAGAGAGAGAGAGAGAGTATCGATCGACTGTGTCTCAGTGTCCTTGGGGGAAATTGGCGGGAAAGCAGCTTGCCTCACCCATACATTATACAACTCGCGGGCTATATCTCCGATTTTGACCATCCAAACGCTGTTTTCACTCGTTTTATTGTTGTTTCAGGTTAATACCTTTATAATCAACCCATAATAGGCGCATATGGATAAGTATTAATGCTATTAATGGTACAATGAATATTTTAGTGACGGAAACACCTCAAATACGTCGCACAGGGGGACGTTTCCAATTACCCCCATGTGCACTTGTTAGGTTAAACATCGAAAAAAAAACATGTATTTTTTTTTTTTTTGGCCCCTTGGCCATGCAAAATATCACTCCTCTACCTCCCCTCCTTCAGTTATCACCTATTTTCCCTGTTATTCCCTTATTCTGAGGTATATTTTCGTGCTAACATTAGCGAGTTGCAAGCAGGGCATTGTCATCTTTGTTAGCAAGAGAGTGCAAGAGAGAGAGAGAGAGTATCGATCGACTGTGTCTCAGTGGCCTTGGGGGAAATTGGCGGGAAAGCAGGTTGCCTCACCCATACATTATATAACTCGCGGCCTGTATCTCCGATTTTGACCATCCAAACGCTGTTTTCACTCGTTTTATTGTTGTTTCAAGTTAATACCTTTATAATCAACCCATAATAGGCGCATATGGATAAGTATTAATGCTATTTATGGTAAAATTAATATTTTAGTGATGAAAACAGCTCAAATACGTCAGCACAGGGGGATGTTTCTAATTATCCCCATGCACACTTCTTAGGTTAATACCGCACAACAGACAATTTCAGCTATTTTAATCCTATCACACACATTTTCTGATATGTTTATCTTTAACAGCCATGCATGTATGATACTATGAGTTCCCCAAATATAACTAGGCCTAGTCCCATATAGCCTACTGTATGAGTAGTGCCCTACGTGTCACATCATTTAAATATTAATGAATACCACATACATTATTATCACAATCATGCACTCATCAAATCTGCATCAATGTTCCAATCCCCCCTCACAAACAATCACTTAATTAGGCTATTCAGTCACCACCACATAGGCTACCATACATGTATAGTACAACCAACAGAAAGCCATAGCTGCATTTTGTGTCACCCCAAAGTCTGATAACCCACTCTCATTAAAGTGTGGTGGCACAAAATGACAAGGGGCGATCCAGACTTTTAAATATATACATTATATGGACAACCTTTCCTGACTATTTTTAAGAATGAAAGTAAATATGCATTGCAGAATAATTATTACAAAGCAAATAAAGACAAAATAAAAGCGAAATAGCGTAATATACCAAATATCATGAGGTATGTCAGGGACTGGAATAATCGACAACAGAACATATCGGCAATAAATTTGAATATATATAATTTAAGATGTGTTGTGACATTACATATTAGGTGAAATTATACAACATATTTATTTGTTTAATATTAGAGCAAGAAATAATCGCATACATAGAAATTTCAATAATTCTGAGGAGTGACGGATTAATTACCGTAACGAACACTGATTTTCTGAACTTGACTCTTGGTCAAGGTCACGAGGCTAGATGCCCCACCCACCCCTCAATATATCTATGTTCCTACTGGCCCTCACGCAGCCGTGGTGCTTAGCGCGGTCGAACCTATATTTCACAAATGTTATGATATTTATATATATGCATGTAGTTAATTAGTAATATTGTATTGTGTAACCTAATCAACCCGAATGATATACATTTAAGTAAGAATACACAGAAATATAATCGTGATTAGGCGCGAATGGAGTGGCACCGCGGCTGTGGCCGGCCAATGTTTATAAACAACACGCTTTAGGCCTACATATCAAGATCAATAATTAATGATCCATCATTTCGATATTATTTTGATCTAGTTGAATTTGTAAAAAATTGTGATGACTATTCCTATAATATAATCGCTTACTTTGAGGTATTATATATAACAACTTCGGTAACTAGGAGTAACATATGATACTCATATGACATTCAAACAGCACACCACAAACATTAAAAAGAAACTGACACCCAGACTTAACGCCCTCAGGTCACTTGCTCACACAAAATTTGGACACAACAAAGAAACTACCACCACAGTATATAAACAATACATAAGATCAGTGATGGAATACGCAAGCCCAGCCTGGGCTTCTAACCTAGCTGAAACACATCATAAGACCTTACAGACTATTCAAAACAAAGCCCTGAAGATCATTACAGGCTGCACAGCTACTGCACCCACAGATCACCTACATCAAGAAACCAAAATCCTCAAAGTCAAAGACCATCTGGACATGAGAGGCACTCAATTCCTGGCAGCAGCCTCCACGAACCAAGACCACCCACTAAACTACATGGCAACACACCCACAGACACCAAGAAATATCAAAACAACACCCAGCACACGGTATCACACACAATTATTGTCCTCTCTCCCTCCCTGCCCACCCCGAACCAACTTCCAGAAGCACATCCATACTCATAACTCTCACCGATCCATCCACTCACTCACAGACAACACAGCTGCATGCACGACCTCCCGAAATCCATCCTTCCGAATCCTCCCTTCCTCGCGAGGACAGAGTCCACCTGGCCAGGCTGAGATGCGGACACCATCCAGCTCTCCTGAGCTATCAGAAGAGACTGGATGACTCCGTTGTCGACGCCTGCCCGGGATGTAACACAGCACCCCATACCATTAAACACATCATAGAAGACTGCATTTCACACAACCACTTACGCCAACAACACAATCTACACTCAATGAGAGCTCTGTGGGAAAGCCCGATCGTGGCCATGGCCTTTCTCAGGGACTCGGGGCTGTTCGGCCAGGCAGCTTAGGGAACAACAACAACAACAACAACAACTTCGGTAGGTTATCGGCCTTCTATAGGATTATGACGCTTCTTTTGGAGATTCTGAGGATATAGCTACAGTAGGTACATTTATAATTATGACATCCAAATCGATTATTTATATATGGATATATACAAAAAGTCTTAAAACTGTTATCAAGTTCCGAAAGTCTGAATCGGGTTGAGTTTGCTTGATATTGGACACCCTTTTATGGCATTTGGGTGTGAAATACGACACCATTTCCAGTCTATCGGAGATAGTGATGGTAAAGGAAAATGCGGTATATGATGAACGTTTGTATGAAATGTAGCCCAGCTATAGACTACTCAACACTCGACACCTCTACAACTTTAATAGTATATAGAACCAGCCCAATTCCGCTTTCCTCAATGTTAGTTAGTTAGGATAATACTTCAGAGGCTATCCACCCCATCACACTGTAAATCAAGAATATAATATCGTTTGAAATGGAAACTCGCAAATCTACGCTTCTGAACGAATCCTAACTAGCCCAATGGTGCGAACAAAAGAAGACCTTGGCAACACTGTGTACGTATATCCCGCCACGGTCAGCTGACGACCTAAACAGTCGCCCGTGGAAAAGGCAGTGTTGTAAACAAAATTGTCATTATCTTTTTCGAATTTCCTGCATCTCCACGTATGTAATTTGCTGCCTCTGTGTTCTATGACATTCTGATTCACATTGATTGATTTCCTGTCACTGGTGTAATAAGAAATATAGCCGGGGTAACATACTGTATTTAGCTGCCCGATTTGATAGTGGATTATAAATTGGTAACTTAAAAGCTCACGATAGCTTGTTTTGTAGGAAAGAAACTATAGTGCGCAGGCGCAGACATTCAACCTGCCAAATTCTACAGCTATAGAATATAATACCGTATGTTCAGCCAATTTCTACTGAAACACGTATTTGTTAGTAACTAAAAAGGAAGTAAATACAATACTTCAATGAGTATTAAAATTTCGCCCAGCCTATCACACCACATTAGATGAAACTAAATTTCTTGTTCAATAAGCTGATATTTATGTATCAAATTATGTTAATTATTATATATTCACTGCATTAACGAGTATATAACCATCATATTATGAATCTAGTAAAAATATACTACACAACTATGTGTCATAGATAGTTGAGAACTGTATTAAACCTTTTAAATCACGAAAACCATCAAAACACCTCAATGGTGTATCACACACGATAGTCATTTGAATAAGAACCCCAGCGCCATCTGGATTTTTAGTACGGTTTTCCCTCATTAGAAACCCCACGGAAGAGCTTCTTGTAGTGACCACCAGTCGTAAAATTGTCGTATAGCCGCAGGGCATAGGACAAGCGGTAATAAACTAGGCAACTCAACAATATATCCAGCTTTATTTAAAAGACACTACATTCACAAATGATGTTTTTTTGGCAGTAACATATATATTTATGCACACACAATTAATATATGTATCAACTATATCCCTATAATCATTACACATGGCAAAAAAAAAATATATATATGAGAATCCACAAATTGCTTGCAAAGTATGAATGTTAACTTGATAAGCACCAAAATCCTTATAGAAATAGAATATATAATAAACACGTTATAGTAGAATTGTTTACAGTGGAATAAGCTACTGTCAGTAAGTTTAACTATAGTTACAACTCAATAAACGTATGGACGCGTATTTATATGAGGATATGGCAGGAGTCCCCATAAGTCATCACTGCCGACGTACGATACACACTCTCCCCCACTTCTCACACTCACACGCGCGAGCAACCCACTGTTCTTTTCGTTTCCAAAAACTATATCGACAGCTTACTTAATTTTCCACAACTTCTGTTGATTTCTTGTAAAAACTGATCATATTATGATAATACATTGCATCAATTAATAGATCAAATCAAAAGGTGGGTGGGACTCGTTAGCCTTGGTCGGCAACTCATCTAGGGGAGACAACCTTATACAAATTCGGGTGGATGGGACTCGTCAGCCTTGGTTGGCAACCTGATACAAATCCATATTGCTTACCTAAGGGTAAGGCAGGTTAGTGGATGGATTAGCCGAACACCACTGTAGAAAAATAGTGCTAACAAGATACACAGAGGGCCTCGGAGTCGGACCGATCCTAAATTCAGTGGTCAATTCTGTAAGTCCTTCACTAAACTGGCTCGGGTTGTCCCTCTCACAGGGAATAGGTCTGCTTGGGGGCATTCTGTGTATGGCCACCCTCGTAAGGGGAGTAAGGCGTCCGGCAATAGATAGATAGATAGATCAATTAATAGAGCATACTTATATGAAAATATAATCATGCTTTTCGTGATATAGTAATAAAGAGTAAAGGAATGGCGAAATCCTAGAACGGCGAGGAGACCTGTTTACGGATAGAGATTTTGTTACTGTACAGGCAGCAAAATTGATAAGCTCGACTTGCCCGAGCAAGTCGACGCTCAAGACAAATATTTGGTAAAGCCTGTCTTATTTTATGGACTATTATAATATTCTACTCTACATGAGGTTTAAGCGCTATATAATGTCAAACACTTCTAAGAAACTTACACTGGATGAATTATTTACTTCCTAAACCTCTGAATAGAGGAACTGAAGCGAAAATATATTGTGTACAAAGGGTTAGACATTCAGAGAAATCTAGTTTTATATTTATAAAGAGCGAATATGCTACAAATTAAACACACGAAAACTGCTTCAAAAATTATACTAATGGCTGCTAATAGTATACAACGCATAATATTCGTATATTTCTTTTGGACCTAAAAAATATAGTGGTTCCTCCCCAAAGTGACCATTCTCCATCTGGTGGTCACCCAAAGAAGCTTGCCCGTGGCACGTCTAATTAGGGCTGTCCTATCTCCAGTTCTAATTCTAATATTCATTAATGATCTTAACTGTACCTATAGTCCTATCCGCTCATATGCTGATGGCTACCTTATTTATACACTAATCAAGTAGTTTTCCACAACATCCCACCATACAATCAATCCAAAACTCATGTGCTGTGGGCATAGCATGCCTATCTTCTGATCTGTCAACTATTTCAAATTGGGGCAGAGAAATTCTTATTACTTTCAATGCTTTAAAAACTCAGTATCTCCATCTATCTAACTGTCACAGTCATCCACATGACTATCTCTTACTCTTCAACAACCCACAAATCTACCCTTCACCTTCTTCCAATATTCTTGGTGATTATCCTTCTTGGAAAGACCATATCACCACTCTTGCTAAACAAGGTTCCCAGAAGTTAGGTGTGCTCAACCATCTCCGTAGGTTTTTTACCCCTGCACAGCTTCTTGCTCAGTACACCCTTGCTTCGAGTACTGTTCGCATGTGTGGGGAAGTTCCACCCATACTGCACTTCTGAAAAGGGTACAGGCAAAAGCATTTCGTCTCAAGTCACCTCTTATTAATTCCCTATAATTTCTCACTACACACTGCAATGTTGCATCTTATCACTCATCTACCACTATTACAATAATCAGTATTATTCAGAGCTCACTCAGTGTATACCTCCTCCATTACAGAGAGTGGGTGGCACCTCCCTTTCAACACATTCCCACCCCTATTCTGTCCAACTCTCTAACCCAAGAGTGAACCAATTTTCTGTCTTGGTCTTTATTCTACTCAACAACTAAAGTCTGCTACTCTCTACCACAATCTATCTTTTCCTAATCCTATGACTTAAACTGCTTCAAGCTTCATTTGTCCAAACATTTTGACACTGACGTACCTTGAATTTGCCTCCCTATCTCTTTCAACTTTGGGGAGGGGCACTTGTTACAGGCAGCAAGCATTGACTTTTGTCTCCTTCATACACATAAAAGAGGGGAAAACAAAAACAAATTCCTTGTAGCTATAAACACTCACAAGTAGTTAATTACTGTACAGAAGACTCTTGAATTGAAATTAAATAAATGGAAGTTTCTCTTCAATAACCTCTATTTACACCTTTATGCCCACTCTGAATATAATGGGTATTTGAGGTTCATGGCAATATGAAATTTGGATTATGAGGATTCAACTGTTAATTGCTCACTGCCATGTATCCTTTCTCCCGAATCATTCCCTGTACCTCCCTTTACACCCATCACAAATACTTAGAAAAAAACAAATGGAAAGCAAAATTATACTGAAAACAGAATAAACAAGACAAAGGTAGCAGCAAATGAGTGTATAAACATACGAAGTAAAAGAGAAATTAAGAACAAATAGAATACAAGCGGGACTAAAGCTGTAAGACACCTGTGTATCACCTTTGACATTGTTTGGGGCAGAAGTTTGGAAGAAACTAAAAGAAAAAGAGAAAACTAAATAAATAACATCCACAGTATTTAACTAAACTGTTTACAAGTCCTCAGAACGACACCAAAATGTGCTCTCCTCCAATGAAGCTAATGGAATAAAAACTGAACATGAAATGAATCAAGGAAAGATGGAATATTTCATTAATTTGAACAATCAAGACAATGAAGCAATAGAGGTAAAAATTAAGACATACTGTGAAGACAATTATAATGTAAAACTTGCAAAATAAACACACCAAAACTTGGACGAACAGTCAAAAGACAAAACAATTTATCAAAATCGCTATGGGGAAACCACGCTTAACCCTTCCGACCCGGGCTGCCTTACAAAAGGACGGAGGTCATATCCGGGCGATCTGGCCGAAAAACGTCTAGGCCTAGGCTACCGTACCTTTGTTATTTTAACTGCTAGAAATGTGCACGCATCTGTAAACGTAGTGCGGTTTCCAATCTGTAGACTGGCGTTGAGTAGAGCTCTCTAAGTCAACTGGTTCAGTTGTGATGACGATTTCCGTGGAGCAAATGTTTCCGCGATGTTGACAATATCGGAGCTTTTCAGACACTAATTTCGTCTGACGTCACAACAACATTGATCCGACGTCTCCTTGTTTTCGGAGGTGCGGTGACGCACTGACCGGCTTTGTTTACATACGTCGGACGCACGGCGTTCAGACCAAGCTGAATAGGCTTTCAAGCTTACGGATTTTAAAAGGACACCCGGGTACCGGCCCATCTGCCGCGGTGTCCTTTTAAAAGGACACCCGGGCTGGAAGGGTTAAGCAAACTAATACTGTAATTTATAAAGAAAAGAACAATCCACCACATAGGGTGTACTAAAGACAATGAAAGAGAATAATATAAAAACAAAACAAAAATCTGAAAGCAAAATACAGAATAACTGAAAATCTGATAAGAATGAGTGAAATCGAAGCTAAACAAGAGGTAAAAAATAAAGTGCAAATACAAAATATGGAAGAGATGCTTGAAGATATGAGAAGTGGAATTAAAACTAGAAAAGTGCTAGAACAAGAAATATCTGGTAACTACTGTATTATAATGTAAAACTTTCAAAATAAACTATATCAAGGATTTAAGCTTTGAAAATGCTAGAACTACTTTTATGACAAGGACAAGAACTTATAATGTAAAACTTCCAAAATAAACAAACCAAAAATTAGATGAACACAGTAAAAAGACAAAAGAACTTACTACGGATAAATTAAATACCAGTAAAAGCTAATAACATAAAGAGAGCACATAATAATGAGAGGGTTGTTTGTGGAAGAATTGTAATCAGTACTAATATTCTTAGTGGTATAGTGTACAATGTGTAAGCCCATCAAAGGACTTAAGAAATTTGATAAAGGATTAACTACAAATTTATTGAAAAGTACATATATAAAATATATTCCTACAATTATTCCCTATCTTTTACTTACTCATTCACTTAAAAAATGAACTTCCATTAATTAATTTGCTAAGAAATTAACACTAATAAAATGTTACACGGGCATAAATCATATATACTGTAGTATCATATGGATGTGTGTGTGTGTGTGTGTGTGTGTAAAAAACGGTTATCAGCTCTTCAAGTATCACATAAGTATATGTATGCAGCAATAATATGTAGACCTGCCAGCTGCAGTGCGGTCATAATGTGCTGTGGTGTAATGGTTTAGGTGCTTATGTTCTGGGTGTGGTGTCCCGAGTTCGAACCCCGGGAAGGCCATATGCTTTCATTAGTCTATTCAAGTATATTGGGGGTTTGTATTTGATATTAATGGTAAAGAACTTATAACTAAAGGACCTGTGGCATTAAATTCTATAAGGCCTCTGATGATATATTCCCTTTGTAGCGAAACATGCAAGATATGTTGGAGGTAACGATTGCTTATATAATTATACAGTATATATATATAATACGCAGCATTAGATTCCCTCTCTAGCAGAACATGGAATATATTCTAACTTATAGGAATCCTATTCTACCAGAGCATAGAGGATATAATTATAATATAACGTAACACGTTCACCACTCTGCCATACAAGGAGCCATAGTATAGTATAATGGAGGATTATTAGGGCCTTTGATGAATATTGGAATCATATAAAGTTTTTTTAAAAGGCATCAATGTATGTTGAAGGAGACCGTTTTCAGGGCATAGTTTTAATAATTTCTCGTCTAACAGCTTCGATCAAAATGTATGGTTCATCAGAATTTAGCCACCTAACATAGCTCAACGTCAGCTAGTCTCATTATCTATACCAATATCAAAGAGCCCCGAAACGATTCAAGAGTAATCTTGTCCATCGAAAATTAAAGGTAAAAGAGCGCATGTGATCTATCCACTTAAAGGTGTATGATGAATGTTTGGAATCTAGTTCTTTCTACCAGAACCAGGAGGATATTGTAGATGTAACGGCTGCAACTTTCTCTCCAACAACTGACATTGTCTTTCCTGTTAGAGCAAGACCAGCGGCACCAATGTTCTGCAGCTTGGCCATATGGTCTGTGTTGACGATGTCTTCGACTTTTGTTTCCTCTTATTTCCGGAAGATAGAGACTATACCGGTTGTGATACCAAGAGCCACCTTGCCAGCCAGGCCAAGGCCAGCTGCACCTACGCTCTGCAATATAGCCACCTGAAAGATACCGGGTACATATTATTTTCATATTATCACCGATCCACCAATTAACTTACAAATATACCTAATTAATGAAATCAATGAAACTAATTGATACATGTGGTACCCCAAGGATTCAATCATAGGATACTCACGCCGAAATTCTGCGAACTATCCATTACGCTATCAAGATACTGTAGTTAAAGGTTTATGCTCAAGCCTACGATTGACTGTTTGAATTTACATTGCAGGTATTTATTAGAATGCTGTATATTTCATTACAGGTATATATTACAGTACCGGTACTGTATATTACATTATAGATAATATTAAAATACTGTACTGTATATTAGTCTATACAAAAAACTTAAAAGATTCTAATTAAACAGTAAACAATTATAAATATAATTAATTTGTGATGGATTTAATTATTTCACACACAATTCTATTCGGCATATAGTTTATTATATTTGCCATAGATTTCTACAGGTTGGGCAATACTATACTGTAAAATGTAGATACCTGCATATGTGTAATTTGTATGAGGCTATCCCATTTATACCTAAAAGTATTTTCATAAAATAATGAGTTTGTATTACAAATGCTAAGTAAGTTTACTTAACTTTGGAAAAGCCATTTTGATTAAATGGCACACCTTAGGTCAGTGTTATTCACTAATTTTTTCGAGAGAGCCAAAAGTTCATGACATATTCAGAGTGAGAGCCGCATAAGCCATAAGGCAAATAAGCCACAAGGATAAGCAGAACAAAATAATATATAGGGATTTAATTACATATTTTTGTGGGTTTCCATAGCCACAGATTTATAGAACAAGACTATAGGGAGCGCCAACGAACTTGACAATAATCTGAACCTCTTAACGTCTTATAACTTAAGTGAATGCAGAAAAGGATATAGGAATAGTGATAGACAATAAGTTAAATTTCTCAGAACATTTAGCGGAAAAGATAAACAAAGCCAATAGAATTGTAGGGCTGATAAGGAGGACATTTGTGTCACTTGACGAAGAAATCTTCAGGAATCTCTATACAGCGCTGGTTAGGCTGCACCTGGAATATGCGAACCAGGTGTGGGCTCCATATATGGTAAAGGATATAGAAGCAGTGGAGAAAGTGCAGAGGAGAGCTAGCAAGCTGGTACCAACGTTGAAGAACGCGGGCTATGAGCAGAGGTTGAGGACACTGGGGCTTCCGACACTGGCATATAGGAGAAAGAGAGGGGATATGATAGAGACTTTTAAGATAGTGTCAGGAAAGTACGATGAGGATGTGTGTGAAGGAATCTTCTTGATGCGGGAGGGAACAAGAACGAGAGGACACTCTAAGAAAATTTACAAAGAAAGAAATAGGCTTGAGAAGGCAAAGAACTCATTTTGTGATAGAGTGGTAAATGAGTGGAACGCACTGCCCCAGTGTGTAGTCGATTCCGAATCAATAAGGGAGTTTGAAAGTAATCTTGATAAAGCATGGGGAAGACAAGATTTGAAGTTTGATTATACAAAAAATAATACAGAATAGTAAAAAATTTGCGTCTGCTACCGCCGCCGCCAACACCGTGAACGACCGCAGCAGTGCAAGTACTGGTACTGAGCTGGATACACAGGCCTAGTTTGCCTTTTTTCAGAGGATCTACTGTAAGAAACTGTAAGAAATAATTCAAAATTAATTAAAGCAATCGGGCTGACATTTCTATAATTTGGGAAGAGTCCACCAGGAAATAGGTGTAGATATTTAAAGCCAGTTTACTCAAGGTCCTTTTGAGTTACGAAGAGGTCAGGGATCGGTATTTGTGTCAAGTGCGTTGGCGCTACCTATAGTAACAATTATTATATTGAAAGTCTTTAGTAAAAATAAATTATATTAAAATTCTTGACTTTACTAATATTAATTCAAAAAATAAATCTATATATCTATCTATTGCCAGACGCCTTTAAAAAAAAATATATATTTTCATTTAACCCGGGAACTGCAGAAGACTCTTAAGAGTTCCCCCGGCGGACTGCGGGAAGACTCTTAACCCGTCCAGTTCCAGCGACGCGTCTGGCGCGTCGGCGATGTATGTAACGCACAGCCCCAGCGACGCGTCTCACGAGTCACCCTAATTGCTCCGACCGTAACCTCAGGTGTAGCCACTCTAGAGGGCTCAGATTTGTATGGGAACTGTGTACGTATCCCACGCAACCGTGCCGATGGTTAAAAACTCTCAAAGTCCACGTGCGTGCGCGTGAGCGTGCAATAACCTGTTTTTTTGGGGTAATTGCCTTCAATTTTTTACTCTTGTAAAATAAGTTTTCGGGGGCTCTGTAGGACCATTCTTTAAGCTTTTTGAGCGGTTTTTCGTGGTTTTTCCTTCATTCCTAACCCATTCGCTATTGTTTCTGGAATAAAACAATTTTTTGAAAACCGGCCGGGTTCTGGAGAACAAACAATACAAAACTAGCCGGGGCTCCACGGGTTAAGAGTCAGGGGAAAAAAAAATCAATTTAAAACACCGTTTTTTTTTTGTTTTTTTTTCCCCCTGGGCCATTCAAAATATCACTCCTCTACCTCCCCTCCTTCAGTTATCACCTATTTTCCCTGTTATTCCCTTATTCTGTGGTATATTTTCGTGCTAACATTAGCGAGTTGCAAGCAGGGCATTGTCATCACTGTTAGCAAGCGAGTGCGAGAGAGAGAGTATCGATCGACAGTGTCTCTCCAGACTTGGGGAAAAGTGGCAGGAAAGGAGGTTGCCTCAGCCATACATTATGTAACTCCCGGCCAGTATCGCCGATTTTGACCATCCAAACGCTGTTTCCACTTGTTTTATTGTTCTATCTATCTATCTATTGCCTGACGCCGTGATCCCCGAAGGGGTGGCCACGAACGAACCGCCCCCATGCACCTCTGTCCCCAGTCAGTCGACGCCCCTCCCCCCAACCAGCACCGCCTTCGTTCATGTACTTCCTCACTCCATCCTTCCACCTCATATTCGGTCTACCTCTCCCCCTCTGTCCCTCCACCTCGCTCTCGTACACCCTCTTAGTCATTCTCTCGCTTTCCATACGTTCCATATGGCCGAACCATCTCAAGTTGTTCCTTTTCACACTTTCCAGCACATCTACCTCCACACCACACCTCCTTCTTACTTCCTCATTAGTCTGTCTATCCCTCCATGTAACTCCGCACGCACTCCTTAAGTAATTCATTTCCACTGCTCTCACTCTTGGTCTGAGTCTCTCAACCAACGTCCATGCTTCGCTTCCGTAAGTCAGTGTCGGGATTACCACACTGTCATGCAAGGACTTCTTCACTTCCATACTGACCACCCTATTTCTTGTTACTGCTTTTAGCGTTCCTACAACCCTCTTCCCCTGTTGTACCCTCTCCCGCACCTCTTCATCCATAGTCCCATCTTTACTCAACACACTGCCCAGATACTTAAAAGAGTTGACGATCTCCATAGCCTGACCGTTCAGCTTCACCTCACACTCTGTGACTTCACCCCTTTCGAAGACCATAACCTTGCTCTTCCCCGTATTTACCTTCAAATTCCGTTTTTCGCACACTGTTCCAAACTCATTTACCAGACCCTGCAACTCCCATTCATTATCACTCATCAGAACTGTATCATCCGCAAACAGCAGTATAGGTAGCTTCCACTCAATTCCCTCCCTTTTCAGCGATACACCAACATCCACTGCTCTTGATAGTATTTCTTTCATAACTCCATCCATATATACAGTAAACAACCACGGGGACATCACACACCCGTTTCAAACTAACATTCAGGTCAAAGAACTCGCTCTGCTCACTCTCCACACGTACTGCCGCCTTTGCACCCTCATACATGCTCTTCACTGCTTTCAGCAACTTGCCCTCTACTCCGTATATTCTAAGTACTTTCCACAAACCTTCTCTATCCACTCTGTCATAGGCCTTCTCCAAGTCCATAAAGGCAACATACACCTTTTGTTTCTTCTCCAGATACTTCTCCACAACACAATTCAGGGTAAAAATCTGATCTACACATCCTCTTCCCTTCCTAAAACCTCCCTGCTCGTCGCCTATCCATTTCTCCGTTCTCACTCTCACTCTCTCAATCACTACCCTACTGTATACCTTCCCTACTACGCTTAGAAGACATATTCCTCGGTGGTTACCACACACTCCTCTTTCCCCTTTGCCCTTATATAGGGGGACTATTATGCCAGTCTTCCAGTCATCGGGTGCACTCCCCTTCTCCCATGCTAGTTTGCACATTTTCCATACCCATTCTATCACTATCTCACCACCATACCTCAACATTTCCCCACACACTCCATCTGTTCCTGGTGCTTTCCCCAACTTCACTCTTTTCATGGCTTCCCACACTTCTGACCTCCTGATCCCCACCTCCTCCTCCACTACTTCTCTTCTTCTCCCTCCCATACCATATCCAGCTATGTTTGCTGGCTCTTCATTCCTTTCATTTAGCAACTCACTGAAGTACTCCCTCCATCTTTCGACTCTCTCCTGCTTCTCGGCTAGCATTCTCCCATTCTTATCTTTCACACCCTTACTGTTTCCCTTGCTACCTTCCCTAACTTTCTTGACTTCTTTCCAGAACAGTTTCTTACTCTCCCTCCATTTTACACTCAGATTCCTTCCAAATTCCTCATCTACTCTTCTCTTACTTTCCTTCACTACTCTCTTCACCACCCTCTTACTCTCCACGTACCTCGCTCGTTTCTGTCTCTCGGAATCTTCATTCCCTCTACTACCCAACCACTCTCTATATGCTTTCTTCTTTTCTTCCACAGCTATTCTTACCTCTTCTGTCCACCATGCTGTACCTTTCACTCCCCTCCCTCTTCTCCTCACTCCACACACCTCCTCACATGCTGCACAGATCTCATCCTTAAACACCTTGCTCATCTCCTCCACTTCCTCCATAACTTCCAGGTCGAACCCACCTAGTCGTCTTTCCACTGCTCTCCTGTACTCCTCCCTGATTTCCTCCTCCTGCAACCTCTCCACCCTCCTCACCATTCCACCCTCCTCTCGCCTCCCTCCCGCTCTCCTCACCCACTTCTTTTGTATCCTAACCTTAGCTACCACTACATAATGATCAGACAGACCCCCTCCAATACCCCTATACACCCTAGCATCCATCACAGATTTCTTCATTCGTTCATCCACACATACATAATCAATCAATGACTTTCGTTCCACCACTGTCTTATCCTTCATCGTCAACATCCGTTTCCACGTGTACCTGTGGATCATTCTGTGTCGGAAGAAGGTGTTGGCTATCCACAGCCTCCTCCCCACACATACGTCCACAAGTGCACTACCATTCCCATTCACCTCTGATGGTACCCCCCACCCTCCCACCACTCCCTCAACTTTCCTATCACCCACCTTACCATTCATATCCCCAATCAGAAATATTCTTTCGTTCTTGTCAAACTTCTCCAGGCACGCCTCCACATTCATCCAGAACTCCTCTTTCTTTCTTTCAAGTATATCCTCTGTCGGGGCATACACGCATACAATCACCCACGTTTGTATTCCTACTTTCATTCTCACCCACACAATCCTTGAACCCACAGACCCATACTCTCTTACACATTCCTTCCATTTGCTACTTACAAACAAACATGCACCTTCTCTCGCTGTTCCTTCACTCACTCCAGCACACACACCCATTCCACACTCCCACTCTCTCACATCTGAACCTTTCCATTTGGTCTCTGTCATTCCACATACATCCAGCCTGGCATTCACTAACACTTCCAGAACCTCTCTCTCTTTTGTGCCATCATTCATGCCACTAACATTCCACGTAGCCATTCTCAGAATGTCCGAAGGCATGTCCTTAGTCGGTCGTGGTTCGTCAACGTTGGTTCCGTCCGCATCCGAGGCTGTTCGTTCGTTTTTCCTTGCTTCGATATTTTTTCCGGGTGGGGGTCGCAAGCCCACCGACCCAACCTCTTTAGTCGCCTCTTACGACACGCAGAAGGCACGTGGGGCATATTCCCTAACCCCCAGGGGGTTATTTATTGTTGTAACAGGTTAATACCTTTATAATCAACCTATAATAGGCGCATATGGAGAAGTATTAATGCTATTTATGGTAAAATAAATATTTTAGTGATGGAAACAGCTCAAATACATGCGCACAGGCAGAGGTGTCTCATACCCCCCATGCGCACTTCAGAGGTTAATGTTGCGATGACCGGAAATGAGTCAGCTGTTCTTTTACTTTCTCCATGTTCGTTCTCCTCTCTCTCATCATTCCTGTATAATGGGTGCTCTCTCTCTTTTCTCCTTTTCTCTTTGTGTTGAATAATTTTGAAAAGTAAAGAATTGCCAGGGCCACTAGGCCTATTCCCATTAGCAATTTTATTAAGTGATACGTCTGATACGGCATAATGATGCAATATATGTCTAATACTTTGGACTTTTCTTTGATTACCGATGAATTCTCTCTCTCTCTCTCTCTTTTGCGAGCCGCCACTGGCTCGCGAGCCGCGCAATGAAGACCAATGCCTTAGGTCTATGTTAATCATGGTTCATTATTGACAATAAAATTTTTGTTTGTGATGGAAACCATTTGTGACAGAGATCGGCACTCTAGAAAACACCCACAAGTTGACAACTCGATTGCTTAGACTAGTGTGAGTTGTTGATTGAAAGAGTTAAATTGTGAAAATTATGATTGTACTGTACTTCAAAATATATATATCAATGATTAAAATAGAGAAATTTGTGAGCATTCTGACCGTTGAGCCTGCCACTACTCCGCCACTACCGGCCGCAGCTGCCGACGACATCATGCCCGCTCCGTAGGATCCTGCAGCGATCCCAGCGACTGTAAACCCAAGGCCTGTAGTGGTACAAAAGAGACTGGGATTGGCTAAGAGAAAAATAAAAAATACGTAGGCAAACACAAAAAGGAACCGTTACAAATATACATGCTACAACATCACCATTACAATCCAGCAGATTCTCACATACGCATACACACATATTCTTCAAATAGGTCCTCCCACACACTATACAGTATAACCCCTCTCTTTTTGGACTACTGTAATTGAGGGCAGACCATTTCCAGAAATATGCAATTTCTAGAAGTGCTAATCACATTAGTTGTTTAACCCTTGTCGGACGGGGACATTTGTAACTTTTACGACCTGTGGCGGGCAGATTTACCCTAAACGAGCATCATTCCATGCTCTTTTTCATGCATAAACAAGAGCTAGAGCGTAATACAATTATGTATCCGTGAAAGGGCGATAATAGAGCTTTCCAATGACACCTGAATCATTCTTGTACAACGGGTTCACTTGCAACCATGTTGCAACGCGAGTATAAAAACCTTAAAATACGGTAATTCCCGAGATTTTACCCTATCTAGCGAGACGAGGTATATGTACACGTGCTGTGGTGAGATTCAGTGGCGAGACTTGGTCCACGCTGAATGGTCAGAGCCCGCCTGCGGTCCTCCCACCCCGTGGACTCTCTCTCAGAGCCGATAATGTGCGCAATATCCCTTGCTACTTAAGTAGAGTCCTGCTGTTTGGGCATAGTTTCTCTAAGCCTACTTAAGTCGTGAGCCGCTCTTTGAGGGTTAAACTTCTACCTTGATGTTTTAGTTTTAGAATTTGTTAGAAAAAAGGAGACCACATGCAGTCTGAATCGGATATCAAATATGTAAACATTTACTCAAATCTTTTAGACAAAGTTCAAAAGACCATGTCAAGGTAAATGTCCAAACAGAATATCTTGGACTTCTGGACTTAGTCAGAAAGGGCAAGGTAAAGTTCAAACTAGATATCTATAGCTTATTCATTATACTTAGGCCAAAATTCTGACCCCGAACCTCTTAATAACTCAAAAAAGGGATAAATCAAATGGGCTGTAAACTTTCACACGTTTCCTGGTGGACTCTTCCCTAATTGTAGAAATGACAATGCCATTACTTCAACCTATATTGAGTTAGCCTATAAGAGGTTAAAGGTCACGATTGCTGGCCTACTTATAATGAAGAAATTATAGTCTGAAAGCTGCAAGATTTCGGAAGCTCGGGCTCTGATTGAGAGGGGTTTTACTGTAGGCTACCTTGATTTGTAATATAATGGACCATGACTACGTGATAATGCAATACAAAGAGCTAGAACTAATATGGCTTAAAAGGACTAAAGCTTTAAGTAGTATACGAATACCAGGTATAGTATTGCTATAATAGCGCGCTGATCGGGAGAGTTTGGCAATGATCTAATGATCTAATTTGACAGATTTTTTCTAAAATTAAGGCATAACTCATCTAAATTACCTTAACTTATCGTAACCTAGTATTATTATTTTGTCAGCTGATTAGTTTGGCTTTAGATATGGGAAAACAGAGGACGACCAGCTGTTATTAACATATAATTCTGCATCTTCCTGGTTTGATGCTGGGTTTGTGGGTGACGTGGTGCTGTTCAATTTCTCGAAGACCTTTGATGTGATCAATCACAACATCTTATTGCAGAGGCTCAGGTGTCTTGGTGTCATGGGTATCTTCTTGGATTGATTAGGGTCCATTTTGAAAAAAAAAAAAAAAAAAAAAAATATGTATGTGTCAGTCTCCGGGGTCAATAGCAGCTCCAGACGGGTGGAGAGTGGGGTACCATTGGGCTTGGTCTTGGGGCCAATGCTCCTTCTTGTTTACGGTAACCATCTGCCATTCTTCATTACCAATAGGCCTAACTAAGTTCTTTGCAGGCAATCTAAAAATTTAATTGAAGATAAAAACAGCATTTCCCGTTTTCCTAACCCTGGATGTATCTATGTGTCAAGAGGGATAATGACTTTTTTTTTTTTTGCTAGACACTGTAATTCCCGTGAAGGGGTGACCATGAACATTAGGCGTTTTGTCACAAATTGCTCGGTCAAGTTGCCCGGGCTTGATATCTACCAATAACATTTTGACAGAGCAGGTTTGACCTCCCGACCCTTTGATCAGCAGCTAACGCTTTACTGACTATGTCACGGCTCGTCTAAAGTTAGTCAGAATAAAAAAATCAAAAGGCCGTTATCGCGCTGAAGAAGCTAACCAGTGCGTCACAGGACACTCTTAACCCTTTCAGTACTGGTGCTGTCCTTTTAACTTTACTCTGGCTACTACTAGACTATTTCATTATTTAAAAGTGCCTCCAGCAACTAACAGGCTTCGAACTATCCCACTTTAACCACTTTTACTACCACAGAATCTTCTCAAACTGCACAAAATCGTCTAAGTATAACTAGAATGAAATAAAAAAAGACGTCACCGGTACAGAAGGGGTGATTAACTGGTAGTGGACAGACAGGTAAATAAATAAATAAATAAATAATGAGATATTCAAGGCATCATCATTCTTACCTCCAACAATAAGTGGAACAGAAGCCACAGTCGCAACTCCCCCAACCACCCCATAGAGGATTGATGTTTTGTCCAGAACCATTATCTGAAAATACCAAAGTTAATGATGACTGCAGAAGTAATAGGCATGTTAAGGGGATGTTTTTAGTTTGGACCAATATAAAGGAGCCGGACCACAGATATTTTCAAGGTTATTTTTTGTTAGTTTTGATTGTTTATCATGGTTTAATAATAATGTTTATTACCAGAAATTAGTATTTACCCATTATCCATCAATGTAAATTTATGGCCCCCACTAGTGGGGAGAGCAATGAAGAATTGAAGATCAGGGAAAATTAGGGGTTAAAGAAAGAAGAGACATAGCGGAATACAGAATAAGTAGAGGGGAAGATAGAAATCCTCATCCAAAAACCCTATTTTGTCATTAACTTAACCTGGAGGCTGCCGCCCCTAGACCCCCGCTGGTACTGTATAAGCATTGATGTAGAGGTTGAGAAAATACTGGAAATAAATATTTACCTATTATCCAACAACAGGGTAGGGTCAGATGGAAAATAGGGTTTTTTGTTGGCTGCTGGCCACAGATGAGGATTTCTAGAAGTCCTGAGGCTGAGGGCACCCCCCCCCCCTCTACTTATTCTGTATCCAACGGCAAAATGGTAAAGAAAATAGAGCGCTTCCTTTAACCCCTCATTATCTCTGAACTTCATAGCCCTACCCACTAGTGGGGGTCATATTTTAAGATTGATGGATAATGGGTAAATACCGTACTAATTTCCGGTAATAATAATAATTATTAAACAATGACAAACCTAAAAAATAACAAAACCAACAAAAAATAACCTTGAAAATAGCTGTGGTCCGGCTACTAGCCTATAGGCCTACATTGACCGTTTTTTTTCTTGAAGTATTTTATTTCAGGTTTCCCATCTCTTCTCCTAGCTTCCTATTTAACTCTCTTCTGTGTAGCTCGTAAGTCATGCTCTCTTTAGGAAGTTTAGCTCACCTTACTATTCCCAGAACCCCTACACGCAGTTTCATCTTTTTTTCTTTTTTCCTATTTACACCTTCAATTATATCTTTAACCTCAGCACCGTTTTCTGCTAGGCCATTTCCACTAGCCTGAATGATCAGGAGCCCTTCTTCAAGTGCTTCCCCACATTGGATTGCCTCTTTCACTATGTTCTTGCTTCCCTTCCCTTCTATAGGCACATACTCTTACTGCCCTCTGCTTCTAACTTAATTCATATGATTATATATCTCCTACTATAACCCTTGCTGTCTCCTTGCTCTTTCCTCGAGCCGTTTTCTTATCCCTGATTTTTCTTTGGCCTGGCCCCATCTTGTTGTCTTGCCTTACGTCGAACTATGGTAAATATCCTGTTTTTTACTAGTATTTTTTATTTATTTTCCTTGTTTTTTTTAGGCGTGTTATTTTATGAACCCCGTCGGAAATTGCAAAACAAACATTATCCATCAATCTTAAGACACCAAAGCAAAAAAACATATTCGCTCGCTCGCGATCACATTTCCGGCAATTTTGACTGCCGTGGGATACAAAAATAAGTTAAGGGGGCTTTGCCTGGGATGGATGTAGATTACAGGCGTACGGTAGTCATGTTTAGCCTACATAGGGCGATCGCCGCGGTTCTTCCTAATTTGAACAAAATCACTTGGGTGTCTTCACTTTATCTAATGATTAATTAATAGAAGTACTGTACTGTATATTGAATGAGGGAATATGAGAGAATGACAAGGAATATGGGAGGTGAAACAGGTCATACACGCTTATCAACCAAACTGTCCAATATCAGCTACTAAGTGTTTACAGAAGGCCGTGCGAAGGATCGCAGTATAGCCAAGAATGGAGGACTCCGGGTCGCTCATATACTTTTAAGTTGAGGGACCCGCAGAGGGTCGCTCTCGGGCGGCATGATATGCGGGGGTTGTGCTTTTAGGACTAATGGTTAGGGACAGGATCAGGATTAGGGATGTAATGATTGGTGATCCTTGTTCTAAATGAATCAAGGGTGGGGCTATTAACTACAGTACCGGTACATGAGATGGGAGGTGATTCCACTCTTGGATGCTGCGGGGAAAAAATTATTGTCTAATTATGTCCGTGCTTGCCTGATACGTGTGGTATTTTAGGTTGTGGCTGCGTCTTGTAAATCGTATACTTGTAGGGTGTAAATTATATATATATATCTTTGTCTATGTCTACTAAATTGTTAGTGATTTTATATAACATCTGTTGTCTGTGTATTTGTCTTCTTGTTGCAAGTGGGTCGAGTTTAATGTCTTGTTTGAGCAAAGTGACAGATGTAGTGTGTCTGTAATCAAGTCTGATCCATCTTGCAGCTTTGTTTTGTATAGCCTCTAGTTTATTTATATTGTTGTGAGTGTGTGGATCCCAGACAGTGTCGCAGTATTCGAAGTGTGGCCGAACAAGTGTTTTAAATGCTAGAATTTTAATGTTTGCGTTGCACTTGGTGAGATTCCTACGCAGGAAGCCCAGGGCCTTATTAGTCTTTGCTCTGACGCTGCTAACGTGAGTGGTCCACCTCATGTCTGCTGAGATGTGGACCCCCAAATATTTGTGGGAGGGAACAGTATCCAGAAAAGTGCCATGGAGTTTGTAGGAGAATGGGATGATTTTGTTTGAACGGGTGAAACGGATATGGTGACATTTGTCCGGTCTAAATGTCACCTTGCCACTTGGCTTCCCACTCTTCAAGCGCAGTTAAGTCGTCCTGTAGTCGAAGGCAATCGTCCCTATTAGTAATTGGTCTATAAACTAAGCTATCATCTGCGAAAAGTCTAGTACAGTAGTAGAAGTAAGCGATAGTGGGAGGTCATTTATGTATGAAAGGAAAAGTAGGGGACCCAGGACAGTGCCTTGTGGGACCCCAGAAGTTACAGACACAGTGGAAGAGTGAGAACCCTGGAGAACAACGCGTTGATCCCGATTGGTCAAGAAAGTCTTAATCCAGTGAAGAAGTGCTCCTCGGATGCCATAATAATCTAACTTAGCTAACAGTCTTTGGTGAGGGACTTTGTCGAAGGCTTTGGCAAAGTCTAGTACTATGGCGTCTACTTGTCGAATTTTGGGGTCGTTAAGGGTTTGGGAAATGTCATGTGTGGTCACAAGTAGTTGTGTCTCGCACGACCGTTTGGGCTGGAAGCCGTGCTGTGCGTCAGTCAGTCAGTATATTTTGCCTATCTAGATGGTCCATTAACCCTTTCACGCACATATGACGCAGAGGTTGCCAGATTAGCAATAAGAAATAGTTATCTCACTTTTATAATTACCTCTCCAAAATTAGTTTTCTGCCTACAACTAACTCAAAGACAACTGCAGAGGTTGAAGTAACTAAACTAAAGGTTTCTAAATACCCCTGATGGTAACAAAGGCTTTAAAGTATCCCTAATAGGCTCAAAATCGCGTCATATGTCGGAGAGGGTTAAATGTCGGTGGATGATATGTTCTAAAATTTTGAAAGGAACTGAGGTAATCGAAACAGGTCTATAGTTAACAGGAGGGTTCTGTCTCCGGATTTGAAAATAGGAGTCACGTTTGCCAATAGCTAGTCATGGGGAAGTTCTCCGGTGTCAATGGTCTGTGAGAATATAACCTGCAGGATAGGGGCAAGAATGGCAGCATTCGCCTTTAGTATCCTGCAGGGTATATTGTCTGGTCCAGTTGCTTTGTTAATGTCTACCTCAGATAGAAGTTTCTCGATTCCACGGGTATGTATAGTCAGTGGAAGTATAGGTGGGTGTGGTGATGGTGACAGTTCCGGCAAGTCTGCTTGTTCTTGAGTAAAAACTGACTGGAACCGAGAATTAAGTGCATGTGCTTTGTCCTGTGGAAGTGTGACCAGAGAATCGTTATGTAAGAGTGTTGTTATACCAGTAGAGTCTTGTTTGCGCGCTTTGAAGAAGCTGTAGAATTTTTTGTGGTTTTGCATGTTGTTTGTGAGGAAAGTGGTTGTGTAGTTAGTTTCTGCTGGTTTGATTTTTTTTTGTAATGTTTTTGTAATGTTCCCAGTGTTCTGTATCGTTGTAACGTTTAGCTGTCTTGTATGCTTTTACCTTGTTTCTATGTAGTTTTAGTAACTGTCTATTGAACCATGGTGGTGACTGGTTCCGTGTAACGGTTTTCTTGGGTATGTGCTTGTCCATTGTGTCATGTATGAACTATGAAGTCACGAAGTCTGGTCCAATTTAGCTCAACAGAATTGGCCATTAGATCGTTGTCGAGGAATGTGTCTCTAAAGTCAGCTAAGTCTACCGAGATGGCTCCCATGTCAGCTCTGTTGTATTGGTAGATTTTCCTGGGTAATTGTTTCTGGATGTTTGGTTTTATGTTTGCGTCTAAAAGTATCATATCATGGTCACTAAGCCCTGGTAAAACCTGTGTTCGTGTAATAAAAGAAGTGTTGTTCGTAAGGAACAATTCTAATCTGTTGGATGTGACCCCGAGTCTTATGTTAGGGTTGTTTCTAGCTACGCTAATTTGTGTATGTGTTGGTTCGAGTACTGTTTGTGAGAGTGAATGGGTGTTGATTATGTCAATGAATTTTTCGTGTAATGATCTTCTGTCAGTCTGTGATAGTATTAGGTCGCCTTCATGGTCACCATTCTCCGTTGTCGCGTAAGCTGTCCAGTTAATGTCCGGTAAGTTGAAGTCTCCAGCCAGCCATATGTTCTTGGAGGGATCACTTTTAGATAAAGATTCGTCAAGGGACTGCAGGTAATCTACGTTACTGTTAGGGGGCCGGTAAAATGATCCTATATAAAGTGTCCTGCAGCCCTGTATCTGTGTTTTAATCCATAAAATTTCTGCATCCGCACTAAGTTCGGTGGCTGGTGTTACGACTTACGACTAGTCCCGGCTTCGTCGCTATCATGACCCCACCGTGGTCTCCGTTCTGTCTGTTTTTTCTATGTAAAGTCATGGTATAGGGACCGTCTGTCGGGAAAACTTCACTGTCTGAAATGTCAGGGTTGAGCCAAGTCTCTGTCCCTATAACGATGTCAGGGTCATAAGTCTCAAGGGTGTGGTGAAAAGTGGCTCTTTTGTTGATAATGCTGCGGAAGTTGATAATGAGGGTTCTGAGGGTGGAAGGCTCTCTGTTAGGGGAGTTTTCGGAGGTGGTTGTGGTAGAGGGGGAGCTAAGGGTAATTAAGGAGTTGGGTGGTGCTATCACTGCTATGGGGGTTATAGATAAATGGGGCTTGAAGGTAGAATGATTAGAAGTGGAATGGTAGGGTTGTTGATGCGTCAGGGAGGTCAAGTCATGCAGTCGGTTATGTGTAGGGGAGGAATAGTCAAGTTCTCGCCTAAGTCTAGGGTTGGTGTTAGCTACGGGTCACGGGTGAGATGGGGTGGTGTGGTATTGTTGGTCGCGGAGGGAAAGGTGTAAATTCAGGAAAGGAAAATCTATTTGAAGTAGGTATTGGATTAAATGAGAGGGAGGAAGCACAATTCGGGACTCCACAACGATCCCAGCAGATCCATGAGACTTTGGTCTGATTGGTCAACCAACCCGTCGAACGCCGCCGTGAAGCCCACAACACAGCTGATATGATACCAGCCCTGGTGGACGGAAGCCTCACAGCAGCAGTAGCACTGGATGGCCCGTTGCCCCCACTTTTCCGCCTGCCGACAAATTTGGCATGGAAACTTGGGGGCACGTGGGCCGGGGTTGACCAAAGCCCCAGTGTCACCACACTCAAGAAGTAGGGTAACTTTCAACAAGACTACATCGGCCTTATTTACCATGTTTTTTTTTTTTTTTCTTCAAGGATTATAGTGTTTCATAGGCTAGTTGTTTTGCATGGTTTGAGTGGAGGATTTGCATAAACTTAGGCCTTAGGGCCTACCCATTATCTATCAATCTGAAGATACAGCGTCAAATTGCGCCATTTATTGGGTGAATCGCGCTTTTACAGTAGGTAAGGGAAATTGTGGGGTACATTGGATACACGATGGGTTGAGGGGGGCAACGTCCCCCCCCTTGATTTATTGTCATCCTCATATATGTAGGGGGAGCAACTCTCGCCGAGGCCGCTGAGGTGGCCGAAACAACTCAAGGTAGTAGGGGGCAAAAACAGATTGCCGGTATTTAGTTTTTGTGAGTAACGCTCACGCCATTTATTGGGTGAATCGCACTCACCGCATCTTTCAAAATAAGGAGGTAAATTCGAAGGATTCATTGTGCGCAATGCTTTGTTTACGGTCGGGACTTATTATTTTAGTGTTATTTTTCGGTGTAATCGGGTTTTTTCAAGTGTCGATAACAAAATTCCTCCATACGGAATATAATGAGAAAAATTTAGCGAGTCTATGGTCCCTATTTTCCCCAATAAATTGTTTCGGTCAATATTTACGAGTCGCACCACAGCTGGGATCTCATTTCTAATGGTAGTTTTGGGTTCCCATCATTCTATGCTTCATTGCTAGGCCTAGCCTATATACTTTTTATCCACGGGATTTTTTTTTTTTTTTTTTTATTGCATTAGCCTAGGCCTAGGCCTAACCTAACTCAAAAACCTAACCTAAATGTATTTGGGGCTATTTAACGATTAGGTTAGGTTAGGTTAGGTTTTTTGGTTAGGTTAATGCTAAAAAAAAAAAAAAATTAGCCTAGCCTAGGCCTAAGCCAAGAAAAAAAAAAAATCCTGTGGATAAAAAGGGAAAATATTAAGGAAACCACCCACCAATTTTTTTTTTTTTTTTTTTTTAGTTTTAGTTTATTTGCATCAATATATATAGTGATTGACATTAGTTTCAACCTCCGTAAAAATCGTTTTCCCCTTTATCCAACGATCTTAAGACACGGCGCCCGATAGTGGGGAGGGCTATGAAGATCAGGGAAAATGTGGGGTTAAAGACATAAAAAGGCGATATAATGGCTTTTATGATGAAAGTTGGCTCAGGTTTTGTTGTTTTTCAACTTGAGAAAACCCCAAAATGAAAAAACCCGAGCCAAGTTTTGGCAAAAGTTGGATCGGATTTTAAGATTTTTCAGCTGCCTGCATAAAAGACAGCAAGTGCAAAAAAGAAGTTGGCTCGGGTTTTCTTGTTTTTCAACTTAAGAAAACCCCAAAATGAAAAAAAAAACAGTCAAGTTTTGGCAAAAGTTGTTGGATGATACATGAGATAGAAAATGAACTTGCCCTGTAAGCTCATTATCCAACAATTAAGCAACATTAAAGATTTTAGCCTAACCTACCAACCTTACCTAACCTAACCTAGTATTATGGTTTATGGGTGGGGGCTGCCGCCCCCACCCCCCCGCTGGTTGGATAGTACATTGGATAGAAAATTAGGTAAATTCCTAGTGTTAATTAGACTGAAAGGCAGGGAGAAAGAGGTCCGCCGAGTCGTGTTGTGTGCCGTCTATGGGCAGGAGAACCCTGGACAAATATCGTTACAGGTTCTAGGTTCTGCATCTCCCTTAATAGAATTTTTCGAGGGTTGACACTTATTTTAACATGGAGTATAGGTTATATTACATCCTAAATGAAATTTAAAATATCTGTGAAAATTCTTGGGTTGTTTATATAATAGAAGTTACTGTGGGACACGTAATATGTTGAAGGGGGAGCTCTGCCCCCTCTAAACACCCGTCACTTATGTCATCATAATCTGTTGTACTTCATAGGGGGTCCAATTAAGGAGAAAGTGAATTAACAGACGAAATTAGGCCGCAAACTACAATAACATAGCGGGCCGCCGTTTATGGGACTTTTTACACATAATTTTCAATGTTAATTTTCTCCCTTAGGCCTAATCGATTTTTCCCAATTATCAAACTTACATAAAAATGAAGTACAATTTATAGGGATTCCAACATGCATTTCAAAATTGTCATGAAAATTGGTGGGTGGTTTGCTTAATATATACCATAAAAAGTATATAGGGCCTAGCAATGAAGCATAGAATGATAGTGAGCAGGGTGCCAAAACAGAAATTATCCAGTTCTGGATCATTTTTCTAAGCTTACAAGGATCAACTTTGCGCGGGGGGTGCGGGGGGCGCAGCCCCCCGGTTCATAACAGGGGGTCCGGGGGGCGTAGCCCCCCGGCCGCCGGAGAAATTTTGAGATGTGAAGGTAAATATATGCACAATACATGCTCAAAATGTATTAAAAGGAATGAATAATATTGTAAGTAAAAGGGATGTTATGTATGTTTACTGGTGTTTAATCAGGATACTAGGGGAGCTGGCTGCCTGTACTTCAGTCTCAAAGAGATTCACTTCAGGTCCACTAATATAGGCATTGAAAACAGGTTTTTAAATTATTCTTAGCAGTCCCTGTTTTAGTTTTGTAACTTTTGTCCAATAAAGATTTCATGTATATTTGTTGTTGCATTCCAAGAACTATTACATACTTAATTTATATCCTTTCATATGATACATGAATTACTATAGAGTACTGGTTAAAATACATACCGGTACCAAGTTTCAAGAATAAACTTTGATTAGAACATTTGTTTGTCTATTATTTTCCCTGGGCCGAGTAAAAAATACCTGGGTAGGCTATTCCCATCTCGGGTTAAGTACAATCAGTAGGAACGTAGAAACTTACTTTAATTTTCACAACTTTAAAAGACTCAAGATTCTGCGAGGCTAATTCCGAAAATATTCAATCAAGTCTCCGTTACCCCCATGAAGTCAGGTTATAGTAATGACAAGACATACCAATAATATATGTTAGTTAGCGGGTGTGTGGACTGTGGGGATAGTGGCAGCCCCCACTTTGGACACTAAGACTAAGTAAAGTTAGGTTAGGGTAAGGTAATGCAAATTATCTACTCATAACATGATAAACAATTGAACAATAAACTACTGTACTATATTCCTTGAAGAAATAAAAACAAACAATTGTACATAAGGCTGCGGAAAGATTCTTTAGTGATACCCAAGTCATGGCCGGGATTCCGGGAAATCTATAAATGCAATGTAGGCGGTAGGCCTAGCTGCTGGCTGTACACTTATTAAATTGTACCGGTAATCTGGCTAAAAAGTTACCGGTATACAAAATGAGAACATAGAGGCAGGGTGCAGATCCCACTTTGGACACTAAGTTTGGACTTTGGTTAGGGTAAGTTATTGCAAATCTTCCACTCATAATATAAACTACAATAAAATAAGATACCAGTAGATAAGATACTACTGTAGCCTATTCGGCCTATAGCCTATACCTTGAAAACAAAAACAAACGGTAAGACTGCGAAAGTATTCTTCAGTGACAGGTCTACCCCTATAATTCCACGGCATGACGGCAAACTGTTATTGTCATAGGCTATAGCCTAGCCAGGGTGTCGAATGACGCTGTTTTTTTGAGTGATACAACTTTCTGTATAATGATAACAAAAAATTAATCCTAGCCTAGGCCTAGCCTACGTATTTTTATATTATTATTTTAAAAGTTAGACATCTAAAATAGGCCTAGGCTTAGGCCTACTGTGTTCCAAAACTCAAGAGTAGCCTAGGCTAGGTTAGCCTAGCCTTACAAAAAAAAAAAAAAAAAAAAAACAGGAATGTTGGTCTAGGCTAAGTTTAATATACACTTCCCAGGTCATTTTAACAGTTCTATTGCTTCTATATATCATATAATACACCATAGAGTAAGTTTTTAATAACTAGAAAAAAAGGTCATCTTCTAAATAATTACCATAATTGAGGACCTTTGCCGTTCCCGGGTTAAGAGTGGGCTCTGAGTCTTAGCCTACCAGAACCAGATTCCCAGCTGCCTAGCTAACCTTATTTTTTACTGTCTTTAACCTCAAATCTTCCTTGATCTTCATTAGCCTATCAATACATTATACATAGCCCCACTAGTGGGGGCAGTCCTAAGATTGTTGGATAATGGGTTATCCTAAGCCTAATATGCCTAGCCTCAGCCTAGGCTACTCATTTCTGCTTCAAATTATCATTATCATCATAGGCCTAGGCTAATACAAGTAGGCCTAGGCTTATCTGAAAAAATAATATGCTTGGCTACTTACAAAATCGCTGTTTGGTGCTTGCTAGAAGTCAGGTTTATCCAAAGTATCACCTTGAACTTATACCTTATATATAATGAGTTCCCCAAGATTAATATGCACAATATTAGAATGTGTAGGGCACTCGCACTTCACATGAAGTCAATGTTATATTCCAGCCCCTTAATTCACTCTATTTTTCCACAAATATATCGGTAAATAACAGCTAACACATTTCCAAGTGTTCCACAGTTGATTGGCGGCAAGCTAATTTGACGTCATCATTGGATTATTCTCGGAAACACCACAATGGAAAACATTGCTGATATTCGTTCGTTGTTTTCCATTGATCCAACCACATATATACCCCTGAAAAACCAATAATTCATCATAAAATCGAACTAATTTATAGCTTACCTTATGCCTCAAGGTCTTGCGCTCTTTGTCAAACACATAAAATTTATATTCATTCACTATTTTTAAGAAATTAGAGACCCCATAAAATTAGCACATACGAAAAAATTTAATTAGGAGTTTAATTAGGATCAGATCAGATCAGAAAACTAACATTCAAACTTAAATTAATATTTTACATTATTCATTTCAGTGAAATTTAGTCAATATATTAAACACATGGAGTAGTTTAGTTAATATATACTGTACATAGTTTTAGATAAATACCTATTATTATCCTTTAATCTACATATTATTGAGCATTCGAGTGCCAATAAAATTACGGTAGTTGTGTTCGTCTTGACTCAGCCTTCGGCGCAATATAACATCGGAGTGTAGGGGTACATTGGTTGTTTGTTTGTTTGTTTGTTTTAGCGGACTCTCCCATCCAGGAGTTCGTTCTATGAACGATGGCTGTTTCCTTATTGTAATATATATTTGTTATATTGGTGCTAAAGTCAGTCACCTCATCCGAACCGAACAAGTTGTGTTTTCACAGTGTAAACAAATCGCTGGACTTGGTTTTCGATTGCCGTACGGTGTGGACGTCCGCTCCTCGTCGGTCGCCCTTTGTCCACTTGCGGAATAAGACTATGTTCCGTTGCCCGTTTGTGTGTGCGGTGTTGTGAACTGTGTATGGTGGGCAGGAGGTGGTCTAGCCGTCGAGTGCGTCCACGGCCGATCGACAAACAAGACTTTGTTTACCGCCATTTTGGTGGCAGTCCTGACGGAACCGGCGCTGTGATGCCGGCTGGTGCCGAGTCGCTGGTGATGGAGTCCTCTCCGCTCTCCACGAAGCGCGACCGGACGTCCAGTGACCCCAATGATGGCGCTGGGGGCCCTGGTCTCGGCAGGAAACGCCTTCATCCTGGTTCGCCCTCTCTTGGTCCCGGCACTGATGTGGACTCTGACTTGCCGGCTGATGGTGAGGGTGGTGGGATCCATGCCGCCCATGTGGCAGGTGGTCGGGTGGTCCACTACCTCTTCCAGGAGAAGCAACGCCGTCCGGTGTTTAGTCGCCCGGCGGCAGTGACGAAGGCCATCAATGAGGCCCCTTTTGGCAAGTATGCGGTTGAGGGAGAAGTGAGGGTTCCTGGGACGGGCTTGTCGGTGTGTGTGGGGCTACCGTGGAGCTGTCCCTCCTCCCTTCCCATGCCCCCGGAGAAGATGGTGAAGTTGGGCGACTGGGATGTCACCTGTAAGGTTTCTGCTTCGCCGGCTAGTGGCCAGTATGTGTACGGTAAGGTTGGTCCTGTAGAGCCTTCCATCCCGGAAAGTGACCTCTTGCAGTCCTTGAAGGTTCTGGGGTCTACGCCGGCTGAACTGCTGGAGGTGCAACGGATGCGGACTCGGGCTGAAGGGGGTGTCTTGGTTCCATCGCTCAAATGCCGCCTCCGCTTCTTGGGTTCTGAGCTACCGGCCAGAGTGGCCATTGGGCATGTCAGTTTCCGGGTGGAGAGGTATACCTTCCCCCTCCTCCGGTGTTACAACTGTCATCACTTCTCCCATGGGGTCGCGTCCTGCAGGAACAAGGTCAGGTGTGCTACTTGTGGTGGGTTTCATCCGGCGAAGGCTAATGGGACGACGTGCCTTAACGAGGAGAGCTGTTTCTTTTGTGGTGGGCGGCACCGGGTGACGTCGGGGGACTGCAGTGTTCTACAGGCGGCCCGGGACCTGCATACTTCCTATCGTGGTGGCAGCCTAGGATTGGAAGAGATGAATGGGAAGCTTAGAGACCTCAACCCTCGGCGTGGGTTCCGGGTGGCCCCCCCCCCTCCGTCTGCCCCGTATCTGGTGGAGGCCCGGCGGTTGCCTACGGGGTTGGCGCATGCAGCTGTTCGTAATCGCTTTGACGTTTTGGAGGATGAATTGGCCTCGGACGGGGTGCTGCCGGCTGAGGGGATTCACGAACTGGGGGTCACTCTTCGGCCCCTGTCCCCGGCTGCGGTGGTGATTCATAGCGCTCAGTCACCTGGTCCCCGTCTCCTACGCTCTCCCCGCGCTTGTCGTGGTGGCCGCCCTGTCCCCTGCCAGCCTCCCGTCCCGGACCGTCCCCCTGTTGGTGCCGCTCTCCGGTCTCAGCCACCCGCCAGTGCTGTCCCTGTGGATGACCCCCCTGAGTCGGCCCACGCCGGACCGCCCTCCTGCCCCTTGTCCTATGCCGCCTGTGCCGCCCCTCGCCCTGCCGTTCCTCCTCGTCCTTCTGCTACTGGTGACTCCTTCCGTCGACTGCTTCTGGACGCCTTGGATTGGCTTGATAAGGGCACCTCCCTTCGTGACATTGCTATGGCCCTCGTTCCTCGGATGCTTGGGCTTTGGTTGGCAGCCTGAGGTCTGCTCGCTCCTGGCATAGTGTTTTTCAGTGTTTTATGTTGTGGTGTTCTAGTGTATCACTTGTCATTCGCCCGCAGGGCACTTCCATTAACAACCTTGTTTTGTGGCCAGTGTTTTTTACTTTTAGCCCGCCGGGCCTTAACTCTCTTTTGTTGTGTGGCCAGTGGAAGCGAGGTAGGGCTGTAGCAGGTGGTCGTCCCACCTGAGGTGCCCTTAAAGTGAACAAGAACAAGAACAAGAACAAATCGCTCTCATGACTCGAGCTCTGGATTTATCCGTCTATATTTACATTAGTAGCTGCATTTGGACTTCAATACAGGTGATATATAATAGTTCTAAGATCATAGCCAATGTAGAGTACAGTGTAGAGCAAAGCAACTATCGTTTGATGAGTGTAATGTAGAAATAGAATGGCAGGTTTAGCGGGGCTCCCGGCCGCCCCGGGACAGTCACAGGCTCTTAGCCTATTTCAGTATCAATATTTTTTCAGATGTTAGGTTCGGGATCACGAAGAAAATGGGCGAATTTTGACACACTGATAGTGAGGATAAATATAGGCTATAGGCCTATGTTCCTTTAGCCTATTAGGCTAAACATTATTTTAAAATATTGATATTTATGATTCATTACAACAATGAAGCATAGGCCTAGCCTAGAATGATAGGAACCCAAAACTACCATTAGGCTAGAAATGAGATCCCAGCTGTGGTGCGACTCGTAAATATTGACCATTGTTTCTAATATGGCGGATGTAGGCCTAGTCACCGCCCTAGTGTCCTTGAAGATTGTCCATAGTTTTAGTCAGACATTATAGACATAGGCTAGCCTAGTAGAACAATCGGTAAAATTCTAGTTTCACGTACACAGCGACAAAAGGGAGGCGCCGTTGTAAAGGCATAGCTTCCCGACCAACTATGAAGATCAGGGAAATTGCTGGGTAAAAGACGTAATATAATGATAATAAACTACATTAACAACATTAGCCTAACCTAACAACCTTACCTAACCTAACCTAGTATTATGTAATAGCTATGGTGCCGCATATGGGGAGAAAATATATATTTTTTTTTTACAGTAGGTATAATTCCTTATAGGGAAGCGCTCCGCAGGGTTGACTGGGACTTTGAGATTGACTCGAGGGATGTGGACAACTTCTACGTATACATCACTGACACTCTCAACAACCTAGTCAGTCAATTCATCCCAGTCAAAAAACTGCCTAAAACTGAAATGCCCCCTCCGTGGACCAAACTACAATCGAAACCTCTGTCCAAGCTCCGCAGTGCCACATGGAGGGAGTACAAGCAACAGAGGTCCATCCATGGCAGAAACTCCCCTCAAGCACTCCAATCCCTCTCCCGCTTTAGGGAGCTCAGTGAAATGTACCGCTCACAAAACCTAAATCTCCAGATCTCCTACGAAAAACAGCTAATTCAAAACCCAAACTCTTCTACTCCTACATAAGGCAAAAAAAATCTGACCGCCCGAAGGTAGGACCATTGACCCTAAATGGCCACCTAACCGACTCTCCCATAGCCATGGCAGAATCCTTTGCTGATGCCTTTGCAAGCGTCTTTCTTAACGTCCACCTCCAAGCTCCCGCACCTCACCAAACCTGTCCTGGTAGTCTTGAATCCATACACTTCAACACACAGGAAATTGAAGAAAAACTAAAGCAACTCAAACCAGACAGTGCAATGGGCCCGGACGCCATACACCCCAGACTACTGAAAGAATGTGCCGCCGAACTAGCAGTACCCTTCACTCTACTATTCAACCTCTCAATGACCTCTGAACAACTTCCCTCCCTATGGAAAACCTCCCATATATCTCCAATATACAAGAAAGGACCAAGGACAAACCCCCTGAACTACAGACCCATCAGCCTCACATCTGTAGCATGCAAAACCATGGAGAGAATTGTCCCCAAAGAACTCTACAGATTCTTCCATGATCACATGGTCCTCACCAACAACCAGTTTGGGTTTAGGGAGAACAGATCAGTTACCGACCAGCTCCTACTTACCTACAACTACATCACCTACTGGTACGACCGTGGGGAGCTGGTAGACCTAATTCTGTTCGACTTCACGAAGGCCTTCGACAGAGTCCACCACCAAACACTCATTGACAAGTTGCAGAGTATTGGTATTTCAGGTCACTTACTCAACTGGATCATCAGCTTCCTGTGTGGTCGGACCATGAAAGTCTGTGTGAGCGGAACCACAAGCTCTTCAAGACCAGTGCTAAGTGGAGTCCCCCAGGGATCTGTCCTAGGACCCCTACTATTCCTCCTCTTTGTCAACTACATTGGCTCAAGACTGCACAGCAAGTTCAAGATATTCGCTGACGACCTGAAGCTATACCTGCAATCCTCATCCCCGCGCCTAACCCAAGAACAACTTCAGGAGGACATAAACACCCTAGCTGCAACTGCAGCCTCCTGGGGCTTAGAGTTTTCCCCAGGGAAGTGTGCCCACCTACGCTTCACCAGATCACCTGCCCTCAGAACCGACCAGCCCACATACCTTCTTCAAGGTAACCCCATAAGACCCACGCAAGCCCACTCCGATCTAGGTGTAAAAATCTCCACAGACCTAAAGTTCCACCAACATATCCGGGAAACTACCCAGAAAGCAGGAGGAATTGCCTCCACTCTTCTTAAAAGTACAGTGTGCCGAACTCCAGACTTCATGATGAACCTCCTCACCACCGACATCCGCCCCATAATAGAGTTCGGATCCCCTGTCTGGAACCTGGGTTACTCCATGGACCTCAAACGCCTGGAGTACGTTCAGAGAAGATGGACCAAACAAATACACGGACTGGAAGGTCTTCCCTACAATGAGAGACTACAAAGTCTAAACCTCTTCTCTGTACAGGGCCGACTGATAAGGAGCGACCTCATACTCTGCCACAACATCTTCCATGGCAATTCACCTATCGCACCCACCGACCTCTTCACACTAGCACCGAGAGTAGGCACTAGGGGCCACAGGCACAAGATACAGATCCAACATGTATCAGTAGAAGCCCGAAAACGCTTCTTCTCCTGTAGAATAGCAGAGCTCTGGAACTCCCTCTCCGAAGAAACTGCTATGGCCCCAAATACCACTGCCTTCAAGAGACTCCTTGCCCAAACTCTCCCAGAAACCCTCCAAAGCTATATACAATAGCCTAAACAGACCTTCCTCCCTACAAATTTCACATGCCCAACTCCCAACTTCACACCCATATCAAAATAATCAAAGAAATTCCATCATCTTGTAGAACAACACACATGTCATAGACCAACACCCAAAGCAAATCCAAGAAGATACAAACAACCAGTTACACAAACATATTACAGTACATATACATCATCACACAATCTAGCTGGAGTATCCGTATACCTGTACTAGGGCCCGGACCCTCTGTAAGTATTGTCATGTGACACAAGCAGGAGACCGCGGCCCCACGAGGTAAGATAACGAGGTAAGGGCCTAATGCATTTCCGCCGCTTTGGACATATATAGGAATTAAGTATGGTATATGACAACTCTAAAGTAGCCATAGAAATTTATGAGTATGCTGTGAAAGCGAAACTAGAATTAAACCGAACAATCATATAGGCTATAGCCTATATAGGCCTACCCCTGCGACATTATAAATTGTCCAACTACTGGATGAAGTCTATATTAAAAGAAGCGGTAAATGTTTAGCTATGGTCCCGTTAAAATATCCTCAAATAACCTATTAAAAACTGTTCAGGGGACTGGTTAGAACTTGTAGGATGTTTAATTGAATGTCGGAAATCAGTATTTAGGCTACTGAGAAATATCAGTCTTAAAATGCGCTATGTTGTACGCCGCCACATACGCGCGGCCCCGCCCACTGCCCATAATGTACAAATATTATATTAGATTAGATTAGATTAGATTAGATTAGATTAATATAATATAATATAATATAATATAATATAATATAATATTATTTTTATTAATCTCACCACCACACCCCCAATGAAATTAGGCCTAATATAATATAATATAATATAATATAATATAATTATTATGTTCCTTCCAACAACCAACTATACTCCTAAAATCGATTAATGAAATTTACAAACACATGTGGCAGTCCGTGGATTCGAATCCAGGATGCTCACACCGAAAATCAACACCTTATGCATCGCACCACGTAGACAGTTAAAGAATGGTGGACACTGCCTACGATTTATTATGCAACTTCGAATCCTGCATATCAATCTAAGCATGTACACACATCCCAACTGCAACTCACGTAGGCTATGCATATGTGAATGGAAAGAGCAATTAATGGGGCCTTAACCACTAGGGAAGTCCTCTCGATAAATTACCCCTGAACCAATATCAATTATTATGTTCCTTCCAACAACCAACTATACTCCTAAAATCGATTAATGAAATTTACAAACACATGTGGCAGTCCGTGGATTCGAATCCAGGATGCTCACACCGAAAATCAACACCTTATGCATCGCACCACGTAGACAGTTAAAGAATGGTGGACACTGCCTACGATTTATTATGCAACTTCGAATCCTGCATATCAATCTAAGCATGTACACACATCCCAACTGCAACTCACGTAGGCTATGCATATGTGAATGGAAAGAGCAATTAATGGGGCCTTAACCACTAGGGAAGTCCTCTCGATAAATTACCCCTGAACCAATATCAATTATTATGTTCCTTCCAACAACCAACTATACTCCTAAAATCGATTAATGAAATTTACAAACACATGTGGCAGTCCGTGGATTCGAATCCAGGATGCTCACACCGAAAATCAACACCTTATGCATCGCACCACGTAGACAGTTAAAGAATGGTGGACACTGCCTACGATTTATTATGCAACTTCGAATCCTGCATATCAATCTAAGCATGTACACACATCCCAACTGCAACTCACGTAGGCTATATAATATAACATAACATTACCTGGGAAAGAGAGGGCAGGGACCCTGGGTGACCCATAGCGCATTTTAAGACTTATTTCTCAGTAAATACTGGTTTCCGACATTCAATACTAAACATCCTACAAGTTCTAACCAGTCCCCTGAACAGTTGTTAATAGTAGGATATTTTAACGGGACCATAGCTAAACATTTATCAAAGAAGCAACTATGTAGGAGTTACGGATTACACACATAAAGGCTAATTAAAACTTTAAAACAAAATCGAACCTTGGCCGTCTATGTTCTTGATGTGTTGGAGGGAAGGTAGCACCGTAGCAACTGATAGTCTGATACGCAGTGCTGCACTATTTCCGTAGAGGTAATGACGTCACATTTCCGCCGTTCTCTTGACAGTTGATTAAAGAAAACGGTGTCATTAATATACAGTAGGTGACTCACTTACACTTAGTTATAATCTATCTATCTATCTATTGCCTGACGCCGTGATCCCCGAAGGGGTGGCCACGAACGAACCGCCCCCATGCACCTCTGTCCCCAGTCAGTCGACGCCCCTCCCCCCAACCAGCACCGCCTTCGTTCATGTACTTCCTCACTCCATCCTTCCACCTCATATTCGGTCTACCTCTCCCCCTCTGTCCCTCCACCTCGCTCTCGTACACCCTCTTAGTCATTCTCTCGCTTTCCATACGTTCCATATGGCCGAACCATCTCAAGTTGTTCCTTTTCACACTTTCCAGCACATCTACCTCCACACCACACCTCCTTCTTACTTCCTCATTAGTCTGTCTATCCCTCCATGTAACTCCGCACGCACTCCTTAAGTAATTCATTTCCACTGCTCTCACTCTTGGTCTGAGTCTCTCAACCAACGTCCATGCTTCGCTTCCGTAAGTCAGTGTCGGGATTACCACACTGTCATGCAAGGACTTCTTCACTTCCATACTGACCACCCTATTTCTTGTTACTGCTTTTAGCGTTCCTACAACCCTCTTCCCCTGTTGTACCCTCTCCCGCACCTCTTCATCCATAGTCCCATCTTTACTCAACACACTGCCCAGATACTTAAAAGAGTTGACGATCTCCATAGCCTGACCGTTCAGCTTCACCTCACACTCTGTGACTTCACCCCTTTCGAAGACCATAACCTTGCTCTTCCCCGTATTTACCTTCAAATTCCGTTTTTCGCACACTGTTCCAAACTCATTTACCAGACCCTGCAACTCCCATTCATTATCACTCATCAGAACTGTATCATAATAATAATAATAATAATATTTATTCAGTCAGCAATTTACAGAGTTGGTACCACATAGTTTGTTACAAATATGACATGTACCAGCCTTGCATAATTCCAACTAAGGATAGCCCAATAAGGCCGTTAGGCGTATTTCCATTGGGGTCCTTGTGGGATTAGGTTAGCTGGGGAAAAGGGGAGGATAAAGAAAATAGATACTTTAGAAAAAGTATTTCTAGGGGGTTATTTTAAGATACCTTACATCCTATAGTAAATATCAGTAATCCGTAATCAGTAATCATTTCAGTTTGGTTTGTCTATCTCTTATGTCGCATTTAGTAGTAGACATAAGCTTGGTGCTCCCTTCTCGCAGCTGTCCGGTTCAGGTGTTCCTTCAGGCTACGTCTGAAGGAATACAGTGTTCTCTTTTCACGGACTGACTGGGGTAGGTCGTTCCAGTCTTTGATGGCAGTGAAGAAGAATGTTTGCTTACCCTGTCCTTGGATTCTCGGGACCTTAAAATTAAACATCATGTTTCTTGTATTATGTCCACTCCTCTCATTTGCTTTAACAAAATCATTCTTTAGATACTCTGGAGCTCTATCATAGAAAATTTTGAAGGCATTAAAATTTTCTATGACAGAGCTCCAGAGTATCTAAAGAATGATTTTGTTAAAGCAAATGAGAGGAGTGGACATAATACAAGAAACATGATGTTTAATTTTAAGGTCCCGAGAATCCAAGGACAGGGTAAGCAAACATTCTTCTTCACTGCCATCAAGTTGTATTCCGTCCGTTAGTGACACAGTTGAGCTGGGGCTCCACTGCGACCAGGCAGCTCCCTTTCTTCCACTCTCCATTCCAGAAGTCGGTTGGAGTTGGTGCTGGGGTATCCTGGTGTTGGTGGCCGGTCCGGTATTTTGGCCAGCCACATGTCCAAGTGTTTCTTGAAGGTGTTTGGAGACACCCCGGTCATGTTCCTGAGAGGGGCTGGTATACAGTTGAACAGTCTGGTTCCATTGTATGTAAAGGTGTGATGGATCAGGGATTTGATTTTTTGTGTTGATCCCGGCGTAGTCCTCACATAGCACAGCCTCCATCGCCTTTGGTGCTGAGTCTCTTGGATGTTTGGATTTGGTACCTTTTTTTCCAAAATCTTCCAGACGTAGATGATGATGTATCTCTCCCTACGTCTTTGAAGTGAGTACAGCTGCAGCTCCTTAAGTCTCTCCCAGTAGTTAAAGTGTTGAAACCCATGGATTTTACTGGTGAATGTCCTCTGGGTGGCTTCAATTTGTTATTTCTCCTACTTTTTGGGGAGACCAGAGCTGAGAGCAGTACTCCAGTCGTGGTAGGACCAGTGACTTCTACAGTGTTAGCATACACCTCTCATTTCTTGTGTGGAAGGTTCTCAGGATCCAGCCTGCTATTTGTTTTGCTGTTGTTGTGGCTTTGGTAATATGCTGGGAAAAAGTGGCGTCACTGCTCATATTTACTCCCAAGTCCTTCACTGTGTCCTTGGCGGCAATTTCTTGCTGTCCACTTTTGTAGTTGGTGTCGTTTTGTAGTGCTCTCTTGTTCCCGTACCTTAGAAGCTCGAACTTGTCTCCGTTTAGGGCCATGTTGTTTTCTTCTGCCCACTTCAGGATTTTGTCCAAGTCTTGTTGTAGTAGCTGAGCATCATGTTGTGAGGTGATTTTCTTCAGGAGTCTGGTGTCGTCTGCAAACGATGTGGCTGTTGAGTGTTCCAGGTCCCTGTCGATGTCTCCTATCATGATGAGGAATAGGAGAGGTCCCAGTACTGATCCTTGTGGTACTCCGCTGATGACCCCACCTGCTTCTGATAGGCTTCCTTGAACCGTGACTCTTTGTTTTCTGTTGGTGATGAAGCTGTGGAGCCATCTTCCAAGGTCTCCCCCTATTCCCAGTGATTTGAGTTTATGTAGAAGGATCCCATGGTCCACCTTGTCAAAAGCTTTGGCGAAATCTAGATATATGACGTCTACATTTTCTCCGTCTTGAATATCCTGTAGGATTTTGTCGTAGTGTGATAGTAGTTGTGAGAGGCAGGAGCGGCCTTGTCTAAAGCCATGTTGCCCCTCGTTGAATGCCTCGTTATCTTCCAGGAAGCTGACCATCTTAGCTCGTATTGTTCTTTCTATGATTTTAATAAGATGTGACGTCAGCACCACTGGTCTGTAATTTTTGGCTATGCCTTTACTACCCCCTTTGTGTATTGGTGTGACATTACCTTCTTTTAGGGATTGTGGTACATATCCAGTTTGGAGGGACTTGCTCCACAGCAGTTTTAGAGGCAAGGCTAGCTGATGTTTGCAGTTTTTTAGCAGTTGGGCATGAAAGCCGTCTGGTCCTGCCGCAGAGTTTGGTCCAATCTTGTCGATGGCTGCTATTATGTCCTCTGTTGATACTGTTACCGAGGAGAGTTGATGTGGTGTCCCTGGAGCGTTGCCAAAGAAAGTCGTTGCATTCTCGATTTTCTTGTCTTCATTTGGCGGGCTGAAGACACTTTCGTACTGCTGTTTGAGTATCTTGGCCATTTCGGTTGGGTCACTCTCAAGTTCGCCCGTAGGTTTTGCAAGTGGTCCTATTGTTGAGGTGTTCCTGAGTCTCCTTTTTGCGTATGCATAGAAGAATTTGCTATTTACTCGTATGTTTGCAACTGCTTGGAGTTCTTCGCGTGTTCTTTGCTCTTGGTGTGACTGGATGAGTTTACGTTCAACTTCATCGAGCTCTTCTTGTAGTTTGGTGATATTGTGCGCATAGCTGGTCTTCCTTTGCTTGGCTCTCAAGTACGTCCTTTTCTTCATTAGTATTTTTCTATCTCTGGGAATCTGCTTGATCTGCTTCCTGCTTGATTTGGGTGGTATGGTGTTTTTACAGGTCTCCAGGCATTGTTTCTGGAGGATACTGAGAGTTTCGTCGACGTTTTTATCTTCGAATAGTGCCCTCCAATCAGTTACTGCCAGTTCTGCTCTCAGTCTGTCCCAGTCTATATCTTTGCTGTAGAAGTTGAGATCTTTCAGAGAGGTGCAGGGTATTTGGCTTGATTCCTGTTGACATCTTCTTGGTGGTGTGGCGGCTGGTGTGGGGGTTCTAACTTTGATGAGGCTGTGGTCGGACATTATAGTTTTTACAGTTTCGTACGAGTGTACCAGGTCGAAGTTGTTGCCAAATAGTAAGTCCAGTGTGTTGTTGCCTCTTGTAGGTTCCTCGATGTATTGCTTCATGTATGCAGTGTCCATGATAGTCATTAGCTCCTTGGCTTGCTGTTTTTCATCCCTGGTTCCTCCATCTATTTTCATGGTTGCCCAATTGATGATGGGCAGGTTGAAATCTCCTGTGATGATGACATCTGTAGCGGGAGTTGGAAGATTTTGTAGGAGTGATTGTATCTTCTCTGTGACCTCCTTGAAAATTTCCCCTGTGGTGTTTGGAGGTCGGTACAAAATTATGATGAGCATGTCGGTTTGTCTTATGTGTACTGCTAGTAGCTCTGTTGTGCCGTTTGAGAATGCAACTAAAGTTTCGGTATTTGCAGCCATATCCTCCCTTAGGTAGAGTGCTACTCCTCCGTGGCTTCTGTCCTCTCTGTCGGCTTTGAAGAGAGTGAAATTATGGATATTGATCTCTGCATCCAAAATGTTTTCGTTCAAGTGTGTTTCTGTGAGGGCTAGAAAAATTGAGTTGTCTTCCTCTGCAATTTCTTCCAACATAGGGACTTTACATTGATTGTTTCGTGGGTAAAGTCCTCTGATGTTGCCCACAAAAAAACTAGTTAGTGGTAGTTGCACCTTCCTCTGTGGTTCATGTCTGGCCCCTCGGTTTGGGCTAGGACTGTAGAAATATTTATGATAATATTCAAGGACAGTAGTGCGACGTTATGAGAAACAATTTATTAGGGAAAATAGGCACCAATAGATTCGTCATATTTTTCTCCATATAGTCCGCATGGAGGATTTTCGTTATCAACAAATTGAAAAATACCCACTTCACAGACAAATACACCAAAAATCTAAGTCAAAGCGGGGGTGTGGCAGCCCCCACCTATAATACTAGGTTAAGTTAGGTTAGGCTAATGTCCTTTCAAAGGGGTATAGGCTAGTAAACACTAGGATACCCTATACCCAGTCAGAGGTAAGAAGAAGAAGAAGAAGAGTCCTGCAGTAGTCTCCTTGAATGTTACCGTTTTTTTTTAGCATTAACCTAACTGTTGTGCCCTCGAAAATGTCCCGCAACCACAATAATGTACTACCCGAGTTGACGTCAGGTATAGCGTAAAATAGTCGTAGATGGTAAGTCCAATAAACTCATCACGTGAAGACACCACGAGACTATCACCTGGTTCTTAAAAATCGGACTAAGGTTGCTATACTTTTAGTACGTCCGTGGTAGTACAGTGGGTTAGCGCGCGGGCCTGGTGGTGATGGTGGTGCATCACTAACCAGGGTTCGAACCCCACCGAGAGAAAGGAAGCTCTAGTGAAACTCAAAGAAATTAGGGAAGTACTGATAATAATTCTGCTAAAATTAATAACAAATAAATTCAAGTTAACTTATGCGTAAGCACCACAGTGATTTAACCTCAGGAAAATAATTACGTTTAGCTCCCAAATTCCAGAACCACTCTACGCAGGTAAATACCAAAAGTTCACATATCTAATTACTATATAACCTTTCTAAGCACAAGTGTAAATCCTCGATTGAAAGGAGTGCTACTCTTATCTCTGAAATAAATACAGGACAAGTGTAATCTTTCAGTTAGAAAGCGGTCCCTAATACTTACTTAGATATTACATAGAACAATCCAGTCTTGCGAGTCAGACGTAGGGGAGCCTCGTTCGTTCACTTTAATTGTTTTGTTCTTGACCGTTATTGTTCTAGCTTTTACGTATGCGATATTCTTGTGCAAATAAACGGAATATGAATACACGTCTTGTGATAATTATCCTCTATTGTCTTTCTGTGTCTGTGGTAAAACAACATAACTTCTCCAGTTAGGAAGAACCCACTTGATCAAAACCAATTAAACCCCAGTAAAAACCTGGCATAACATTGGCGGTAGCTGGTGGTTCTTGATTCGGGAAGGAAGTTGTTTGACACAGTAATCAGGAAAGAGATAGAGAGCACATTGCGTCATCATGGATCCAAAATTCCCCATACCGACGTATGACGCGGAAACTCAGGATATTCGCACGTACCTAGAGATGGTCAGCCCGCTAATTAGCCTGGCATACCCGACCGACGTAAGGAAGGTCTATGGTTTATTAATTCACCTGGGGAAGGCCGTGCCCCTGGTAGCCGAACATGTACACCCAGATTTGACATGGGACAACTTTCGGAATATTGTGAGCAACGCTGTTCAGCCATCACTAGGCCCCGTTGCAGCCAAAATCAACGAAATCAAGTACGGAGGGAACCTAAACAGTACCTTGAGAATAGTGAGCCGACAGGTAAAACGTGCTTACCCTCTGTACACTTATGAGCAACAACAGAAACAGGTGTTCTGTGTGCTCTTAAGGATCCTTCCCTCAAATATTAGGGAATACTTTGATATCCACGATCCCGTGGGATTTACAAAGGATATCATCACTATTCGCAAGCTGTTGGCCAACCGGCCTAAAACTTCCACAAAAGAAGCCATCAGAAACCCCCCCACACACACTCAAGTGTACCGAAGACCCGGACAAACCAAAAAACGAAGGAAAAGATCGCAGTACTCATCCCAAGGTAGCCCCCCAACCCCTCCCGTCAGGCCACCCACAAGGAAATCTGCGAAGCTTCCCTAATCACCATCATCCTGGTCGATCTTACCAGAACAACCAACAGGAAACCCGAGGCCCCCCCAAAAAATTTGAAATTCAGGATCTTCGCCCGTACCTAGAGATAGCCTCGGCAAGGAAACCTGTACCCTGGAACACTCACCCTCAAGAGCCCATTAGGTTAAATTACCCATTCAGTTGGGAAGCTTGCGATCCCGGTTACCCGATCCCTGACACCTGGGACCCAGCGAAGACAATGGACATTGAGTGCCAGTGTGAGGAGTGCTCTCTCCAGAAAATTTACCAAATTCAAGCCATCGATGAAGACCAAGAGGAAGAAGAAATAGAAGAAGAGATGGAAAACTCTCCTCGAGATTTTTTTGAGCCTCCCTTCAGTTGGGAAGCTTGCGATCCCGCTTACCCGATCCCTGACACCTGGGACCCAGCTAAGACAATGGACATTGAGTGCCAGTGTGAGGAGTGCTGTCTCCAGGAAATTTACCAAATTCAAGCCATCGATGAAGACCAAGAGGAAGAAGAAATAGAAGAGATGGAAGACCATGAAGACCAAGAGGAAGAAGAACTAGAAGAGATGGAAGACCCTCCTCGATATTTTTTTGAGCCTCCCCCGCCCATTTATATGGCCTCGGTGAGGGAGCCTGTGCCGTGGACACCTCCACCCACTTACCATCTACGACTATTTTACGCTATACCTGACGTCAACTCGGGTAGTACATTATTGTGGTTGCGGGACATTTTCGAGGGCACAACACTAACCAAAAAACCTAACCTAACCTAACCTAACCTAACCTAATAGCCCCCAAATACATTTAGGTTAGGTTAGGTTAGGTTAGGTTTTTAGGTTAGGTTAATGCTAAAAAAAAAAAAATAGAATGATAGAAACTCAAGACTACCCTTAGAAATGAGATTCCAGCTGTGGTGTGACTCGTAAATATTGACCCAATTGATTGCCCTACCATAACACACTTTCGACCTCCTGGTAATCTGTATAATGCCTTTTGTAAATATCTCATTACTCACCCAACAATATTAAAATATATTTTCCGTGTTCATCCTGCTTTTCTTCTTTAATAATATTAAGCTTATGTACCATACTATTTGTCTATGTTCACAGGTGTGGCATATACGTGCATGTACGCATGCACACATGCATGGGAATCACACATGTGCATTACTGTATTTATATAAATGTAGGAATACCACAATGTGTGAGGACGAACAGTCTAACTGTCGTCCTCACAATGTGTACCGTACCAGCTAGGGTACCTTAACCCTGTACCGTACGGTAATAATTATATAAAAACGCATAGCCCATAATATTGGGGGTTGCTTTCCTGTATAGTTCTGCTTATATTTTGATTACCTATGTACTATAAACTCTGAACATTGTATAATATGATGCATGGCCTTCAGCAACAACGTTCCCCAAAGTGTTGGGGCTTGTACTGAGTGGTAAATAAAGAATATGAAAACAAAATAGAGGCCTCATAATTTCTTATGAAAAATATATTTTAATATATAGCCTAGGCCTATAACTTTAAAATAGTTATTGAATTATAGAAGTAATTATACACAATGGCTATATATTATATTTTAATACATCTAGGTATATACAGTATATCAGTACCAGCAAACTGTGCCTCATTTAAACAGTATTAGATAAGCATACTCCTGTCCATAAACTATAGTGGGGTACCCCAAGGATCGGTTCTGGGAGCCCTGCTATTCGTTATATATATTAATGATTTACCAGAGTCGATACAAGATGGCAGTGACGTATAGCCTACCTATATGCGGATGATACAAAAATAATAAAACATATTACAAGTATTGAAGATTGTAAACTATTACAGGAGGATTTAACTGAAATGAATTAAGGTGGTGTGAAAAATGGCAGCTGGCCTTTCACCCTGATAAGTGCATTAGGATGAGAGTAGGAAAATCACACACAGAAGACTTCAAATATGAAATGCATGTGGCAATGAAATATGAATTATGAGAAGGGTCTCTGAGTGGTAATAAACTCTGAGCTTAACTTCAGAAGGCATTTGGCGGAGAAATTAATAGTGCTAACAGAACATTTGGTGGGTTTGATAAGAACTTTTGTAAGTTTGAATGAAGTGACTTTTAAGAAATTTTACACCACAATGATAAGACCACTATTAGAATATGCAAACCAAATTTGGCATCCTCACAAAATGTTAGATATTGATGTGGTGGAAAATGTTCAGCTTAGAGCAACGAAAATGGTGCCCTCCTTGAAAGGGCTTTCATACCAGGAAAGACTGAGGAAATTGGATCTTCCTTCACTGGCGTATAGGAGAACAAGGGGGGATATGATTGAGACATTTAAGATCATTAATGCAATATATGATAGGGAAGTTTGTGGAAATATATTTCAGGTAACTGAGGAGGCTACGACAAGGGGGCATAGTAAGAGGATACAAAAGATGAGACCTAGGTTAGACATTAGGAAAGTTTCGTTTAGATATAGAGTTGTAAATGTATGGAACAGCCTGCCCGAATATGTTGTAAATTCTGAAAATTTTAGGAAGTTTGAGATAAACCTTGACCGAGAATGCGAAGGGCAAGACCAAAAATTTAATTATAAAGCGCAGACACATGCAAGGCGTTTAAGCAATAGTGAACCAAGAACCTCAAAACAAAATTGAAATATCATGAGCCGGACTTAAAGGCCCTTAAATTGGCCTTCTTCCGGAAATTTTCTATGGTATTCTACGGAAACTGGTGCTGGATGGGAGGAAGGACGTCGATTGACTAGGGACAGAGGTGCATGGGGGCGTTTCGTTCGTGGCCACCCCTTCGGGGATCACGGCGTCCGACAATAGATACATAGATAGATAAATTGAAAGGTAAATCAGAACCCAAAATAATAGCATGTTAAGGTGTACAATAATGATGTAAAAATTGTGAACAGCAGTGAATTCCCCTAAAAGCTCGAAAGTGTTTGCAATTTTTTTTATACAAAACCGCACCAGTAACAACATTTCGACTCTAATTGGAATGTAAATGAGCATCGAGCATATGGAAAACAGACTGTCAGAGATAAAAAATCACACACACCATGATAATAGTGGGAACGCCTGCAGAAGAATACATTGGACCAGCATAACTCCACGAATACATGGACATGGCGTAAAATATTGTTAAAAACAACCAAAACCAATGGAGTATCCACACTTGGGAACTATAAACCCGAACAAATAGTTCGAGAAATTATAGGAAAGAAAAGTAGGCCTATGTGACATTGATGGATTGTAATCAGAAGTTTTATGGAATCACTGGCAAATCTATAATGTATATGTATGTATGTATCTATATGCTCAGGCCCAATCCCCACTTTTCCTATTTTTATTTTTATTTTCTAATTTACTCTATTTTATTATTTGTTTTGTTTTTATTTTCTTGGGGGTGACCGACTCAAGACAGAGCAAGAACAGGGAAAACACAAAACACAAGACAGAACAATGAACAAACACAGACAAAACACAAAATTCACACACATCTAGGTCACCCAAGAGAAGACCCAGAGACCCAGGATCACCAAGGTCGCTCCAGCACTCCCCCGGCCCCCGACCACCCGGCCGGAGAGGCTCCGATCTCGGCAGACATAAATTGAAATATATTAAGATAAATTCCATAACAGCACAAAGTCTTTAAATATAAAACATAAATAAGCCCTTCGATCAAGATATATGTGTTATACAATCATTATGGGAATCAATAAATCAGAACTAGAACAAAACACAAGAGTACCTGGTGAAAATGTGAATTACCGCCATATTAATAGAAGAAAGTTGGTCCTTTATTACCAGTTCCCGTTTTTTATTTACACAGAGAATGAATTCTTGTGATGGGAATCTTCTCCATATATAATATTTTCATAAACACAAGTATTTAGCACAAAAGTAATGCAGTATTTGGGAGTATCACCAGGGAACAGGCACATAGGTACCACATGGAAACCTCGGACGTACACTTACGCATACTAAAAGTTGCTCAGGGGTGGGTCCTTCCTCCCCCTACTCCACCCTGGGCAGGTGGAAGGGGGGAGTCGGATCCAAGTCTACCCCACCTTTCACCACCAAACTATCCCCAACTCCCCCACCTTCCTTCTCTAGCTGGTAGTTAGTGATTAGCGACGATTGTTCTCATGTATTTTAAATTATTGTTAAACCATCATTGCACATACTTACAATGGTCAACATCTATAATATATTAGGAATTTATTGATACAATATACTGTATACAGGTAATTGCATTCTTAAATGAGTCTCTATACACAACGTGTGTTACAAGAATCTCGGCTGCAGTGGTTTTCTGCCTCTGCCTCTCTCTCTCTCTCTCTCTCTCTCTCTCTCTCTCTCTCTCTCTCTCAACACGCAGACTACGAGGACAGTTCATTCAAGTTTTTAAAAATATGTAATGGGTTTGATGTGTATCATAGCAAAATGTTTAGTCTCAATATGAATACAATACGCAACCATGGCTGGCAGTTAGAATTGAAAAGGTTCAGCACTAGTATGTGTGGAAACTGTTTCCCATTTATGATCTGTTCTACCTGAAACAAACTTTCCTCAGAAGTTGTAAACATTTCCTCAGTTGAACAGTTCAAGAGACAGTAGATAGTAGTTTGCACACTATGTAAGGAGTGTAGTGCACTAAACAATCTCTCTCCTTCCACTTCGAATTTATCCCCGTAATGGACCGCAAGGTATTTGAGATACTAACTATTCCTTGTAACTCTCACATAGCACAAACTTTCTACAACTAAGATTTAATGGGTCTGAAAGTGGTATATTTCCCTTCATTAGTGTGTGTGTGATAAATGTTGCCTGTATTCGATACACATAGAGGAGAGTTGATGGTAAAACTGTCTATTAATCCTATTCATTATGTGGGGGTTTGTAGAGGTGAGGGGCTGGGATCACAGATAGAGACAGAGAAAGGGGAAGTGAGAAGGCGATCCCTGCTACACAAGGGCTCTATACTCAAACCTTACTAAAAGTTAACACCAACTTTGATAGTAATTTGTATAGAGTTCTACATGTTATTGATTGAAAAAAGCGTATAGGCCACATAGAATGAAATGGAGACCGGTTATATTATGTGTGGTATTGAATAAATGGGAGAAACTGATTGAAATAATAGACAAAATAATCAATAACAGTCGCAACACTATTACAGCCAATCTTTGCCTTTAATCCTTTCCCCTTATGATATAAAAGCCCAACTGTGTAAGTAATTTGAGAACCTAGGAGTAGATCGTAGAGGGCACGTTGATGTGTATTGCAATAATGGTGAACATAATATCCTTAACACTGTATGAAATTGGATTTAATTACGGTATTATTAAATTGAAATTACATTAATTCTTGATTGTAGAAAGATAGAGAGAGAGACACACACACACGCAGAGAGAGAGAGAGAAGGAGAGGCACAAGACTACTACATCCGAGATTCGTGTACCCCACGTTGTGCATAAAAACTAATTTTGAGAATACAATTATACAGTATATTGTATTTATAAATTCCTAATACATGTTAAATGTCGGCCATTGTAAGCATGTGCAATGATGGTTTGACAATAATTTGCAATACATGAGAACAATCGTCGCTAATCACTAACTGCCAGCTAGAGATCGAAGGAAGGTGGGGGAGTTGGGGATAGTTTGGGGGTGGAAGGTGGGGGTAGACTTGGACCCGACTCCCCCCTTCCACCTGCCCAGGGTGGGGTAGGGGAAGGAAGGACCCACCCCTGAGCAACTTTTAGTACGCGTGAGTGTACCTGTGTTACTGTGGATCACTGCAGCACTTACTGAAATGGCAGACTGACGAATTCCGTATGCCTGCTTCAAATATTGCTTTTGTACACATCATCATCCATGGTTCTTATGTTACTATTAGGTTATATTATAAGGAAAATAATACAATTGTTATGCATGTGTATTGTTATTTATTATTACTGTGTTATTCTATCATAAAAGTGGAAAATGTTCATTACGGAAATATTTCCGTTTTTGACGCCATATCCGTAGTGTATCGACTGCATCCGTTTAGCAGACGAATTTCCGTCCAGTGGCAGCACTGACTGATAGTGGTGGGCGTATCGATACCAAAGTATCGATATTTCCGATACTAGCCTACCTCTGTACTTGAAAGTATCGATTCTGAAGGCTTGGTATCGAGTATTATAAGTACTTGAGAAAACCATGCAAAATAATCGTGAAATGAATACAATTAGTGCCAAATAATGCAAATAATAGATAATAGTTTATTACTTTTCTATTATAGACCCATTTTGACCCATTTACCCATTTACAATAACCGATACTAGAAGCTATAGCTGCATTTTGTGTCACCCCAAAGTCTGATAACCCACTCTCATTAAAGTGTGGTGGCACAAAATGACAAGGGGCGATCCAGACTTTTAAATATATACATTATATGGACAACCTTTCCTGACTATTTTTAAGAATGAAAGTAAATATGCATTGCAGAATAATTATTACAAAGCAAACAAAGACAAAATAAAAGCGAAATAGCGTAATATACCAAATATCATGAGGTATGTCAGGGACTGGAATAATCGACAACAGAACATATCGGCAATAAATTTGAATATATACAATTTAAGATGTGTTGTGACATTACATATTAGGTGAAATTATACAACAGATTTATTTGTTTAATATTAGAGCAAGAAATAATCGCATACATGGAAATTTCAATAATTTTGAGGAGTGACGGATTAATTACCGTGACGAACACTGATTTTCTGAACTTGACTCTTGGGAAGACAACGTAAGGTCACGAGGCTACAAGCACATGCTCCGCAGCTCGGCCACTTCTCCCTCACTACCCTCAGTACTCCCCACACAGCCGTGGTGCTTTGCTAAACTCTGACAAATGTTATGATATTTATACATATGCGTGTACTGTTACTTAGTAATATTGTATTGTGTAACCTAATCAACGCGAATGATATCAATTTAAGTAAGAATACACCGAAATATAATCGTGATTAGGTGCGAATGGAGTGGCACCGCGGCTGCGGCCATGTGCTCTTATGTTTATAAACAATACGCTTTAGGCCTACATATCAAGATCAATAATTAATGATCCATCATTTCTATATTATTTTGATCTAGTTGAATTTGTAAAAAATTGTGATGACTATTCCTATAATATAATCGTTTACTTTGAGGTATTATATATAATAACTCCGGTAGGTTATCGGCCTTCTTTAGGATTATGACGCTTCTTTTGGACATTCTGAGGATATAGCTAGGTACATTTATAATTATGACATCCAAATCGAATATTTATATATGGATATATACAAAAAGTCTTAAAACTGTTATCAAGTTCCGAAAGTCTGAATCGGGTTGAGTTTCGACCCTGTGGAAGAGCAGGGTTGAGTTGGCTTGATATTGGACACCCCACAGGGCATTTGGGTGTGAAATTTCCAGTCTATCGGAGATAATGATGGTAAAGGAAAATGCAGCTAAAGTACTTGGTATCGGTACTCGATACCACCGATACTGAAATGAAAAATACTTGGTATCGTATCGAAATGAAAGTACAGTACTTGTATCGCCCATCACTAGCAACTGAACTGACCGTCACTAATAAACCCTAGCGAGGACAGTCTAGCCCACCAAAACAAACACGAACAGCTGTTCAGCTAGTGGGGAAACGGGCCTAAAAAATATCTATTTACATTAAATGAAACCTAGGGCTTGGTCTTGGTGCGAGAGTCACGCTCGACTGGTCGAGGTGTGGCCTTAGAATCGGCTCTCTCTCCTAGGATAAACTTATAAACTATAATGGAAAGGGACAGGTTGAGAGTAAAAGAAGATTGTTCCCCCGTGGGCATTCTCACCCGAGCCTCACTATTGTGAGGCTGATCTTTTCCTCCACACTCCCTCTAGGTAGTCCTTAACACTCCGTGCAGTGGTCTCATTCCACATGTTTAGGTCGTTCAGGCCAAGCAGGTAGATCACTATTTCGTCGAGACCCCATTCCTACCTTCCTACCACTGCATTCCATTCCTCCACACCAATTTCTTGCACTATGGATCTTAGCATTACCCGCCTTTCTCCTTCATATTTTCTACACTTTAGGAGGATATGCTTCACAGTCTCATCCTCCCCGCTCTCGCACATCTTGCATGCCTTGTTGCCTTCATTTGACCATCTATATGTTCTGCTGTTCAGCTCAAGCGACTTAGTTCGGGCCTTGAAGAGGAGTTCACCTCCGATGCTCCCATCGTAGAATGGCTCCCTTCTTGGCTGTTGCTTACACATGTACCATTCTAGTGAACTCTTGTTTCTCATATTCCCTACCCATTCATCCCTTGCTACGCTTTGTACCCGTTTGCCGATCTCTTTCTTCCATCTCTCATGGCTCCACATTTCCATACTTTCCCCCATCATGATACCACGCATTCCGTACTTCTCTATCTTTTTGTCGCACATCTTGTTCCACTTACTGCTCTCCTTAGCCCATTCAAATACCTTTCGTGCCCATCTATCACCATTCATTTTTTCCAGTCTGACCCGGTACCGTAGGGCTCCCTTGTCTATTCTTTCTTCAAAGGAGCTCCACCCCACGTCACCTCTCAAGGCTTCTACTGCAGTGTACTTGTTCGCTCCCAGTGCGAGCCTTCCGACCCTATTCTGGGCAACTTCCAGCTTTGCCGTGTCATTCGCCGTACACGGGATGGTTTCCAGACCATACATCAGGCCCGGCACAGCCATACCTTTCCACACTCCTCTCACTACTTCATACTTGTTCGCTCTACACCTTGCAGCACTACTAAGTCTTCCCACCCACTGGCTCGCTCTTGTTAGTCTCTCATCTTTTGTTTTCTCGCATCCTCTTGCATCCACTGTCATCCCCAGGTACTTGTATTCATTTGTTTGGGTAATAATATTATTCCCAAGTAGCCACGTCGCACCCACATCCGTGTCATCCCCATTCACTACTAGCACTTTACTTTTCTCCCTGCTAAAACTCACATTCAGATAATTCCCATATTCGGACACCAGATCTAGCATCCTCTGCAGATCCTCTCGGTTGTCGCTCATGATCACCACATCATCTGCATATAGCAAGATACCCAGACATTCGTTCCCAATTAGTGTTCCCCTGCCAGCTTCTTTCATTCTTGCAGCTATAGTTCCTCTGTGTAAATCCCAAACAGGAGGGGGGATAGCCCACAGCCCTGTCTAACTCCCCGCTTGTTTTCGACCCAGTCTGTCTCTATATCCCCCATACTGTATCTAGCTCTGGTATTCTCATACATACTTCTTATGATGTTTATTATCTTTTCACTCACACCTACTGTTTCAAGCAGCCTACACAACTTGTACCTGTTCACTCTGTCATATGCTTTCTCTATGTCTAGGAAGGCGAAGTATCCCTTCAGTCCAGACTTTTTCGTATTTTCTATCACTTCTCTCACTACAAACATGTTATCTTCCCCTCTTCTGTCCACTCGAAACCCATTCTGTTCTTCACCCATCACTCTGTTCCTTTCGAAGATCCCTTTCAGCCTTTCATTCAGCACCCCACAGAACACCTTGGAAATTGTGTCAGTTAGCGTTATTGGTCGGTAGTTTTTCAGCTCTTTCTTACTCTTGTGACCCCCTTTGTGCAGGAGGGTCACCCGGCTCTTGTTCCATTTATACGGTACTCTCTCTCCTGACCACACTTTCTTAGAAAGCCCATACATGCCTTCAATTACTCCATTTCCACCCTCTTTGTAGAATTCATATGGGATCTCGTCGTTTCCTGCGGCTTTACCAGTCTTCAGTTTCTTGACACATTTCATTATCTCTTCCCTACTGATCTCGTAATCCATATTTTCATCTACTGGTATCTTTCTTCCTATTATCAGGTTGGGTTCGCCCCTATCCTCCACCTCATTTGCACCCCCTATGTTTTCCCAGAATTCTTTTACTGCCCTAGCTTTCTCCGGTTTCCCTCTCACCTCTCTTCCATTCACCATTATCACTTTCACATTCACTCTCTTAATTGCTCTCCCCTTAAGAAGTCATACCATTCTCTACTGACCTCACCGCCTCTTGCCTTCAGCTCATCTACTACATCCTTACCGGCTTTTACTCTCACTTTCCTTATTAAGCCTCCTAGCTGTTATACTTTTGTGCTTCCTGTATTCCTCCCATGCTTCCTCATATGCGACCCGTTAGTTCTCACCCTTGTCCTTGGACCTCCTCAGTCTTCTACACCTTCGGTTGCTCTCTTTTCTTTTTTTCCTGGCGGATTTGATGTCTTGGTTCCACCAGCTCCTCTGGGGTCTCCTATTATTTCCTTTCTTTTTCCTCCCAACTCTTCTTTCAGCTACTTCTTTCACTGTCTTGGTGAATTCTTCATTCATTCTGTCTACCCCTCCGTCATCCCTCCAGTTCACACGCTCTAGTTCTTTCCCGAATTTTACCCATGGTCCGCTTGTTTCAGTTTCCATTTCTTACCCTTTGGTTTCCTAGCTTCCTTTCTCTCCCTCCCACAGGCATACTGTATCCACAGCATATTGTGGTCACTTGTCACATCCATCCCTCGTTTTTAGTCTATCCTCATGTATTCCACATTCTTCCTTGCATTCTCATTCACCAAGATCTAATCAATCGGAGATTCATTCTCTTCCGGCCCATGTCACTCGTCCCTCTGCGATAGTTTCATTTAAGATTCCCAGTTCATGCTCCTCAGTGAAATCCCTTAACAGTTGTCCATTCGTGTTCACTTCCTCACCCAGGATTCCGATGTGTCCGTTCATATCACCCATTACGATCACCTGTTCTCGTCTATGGTCGTTTACCAGTCTTCTCATTAGGTCATATTTCCTTTCATTATCACGTCTGGCATCCGGTCCCTGTACCGTCATGTAGCATATAATCAGTAGGATCCTTTCGGTCTTTCCTTTTGCCTTGTCGTTCAGGTAAGTTGCCATCATATCTTCACTCATCTCGCATTCGCCGACTTTTAACTCTTCAACCTCTATATCCACGCTCTTTCTCACTATTAGGCCTATACCTCCACCCTTTTTCTTCCATTTACTGCGCCCCTTCCCAGTCATTCTGTAGTTCTCCGTGTACAGTTCCACTTTTTCACGTAGCTTTGTCTCTGTTATACCGAGCACATCTATACCCCCCTCATACAGTACTTCACTCATGTCTTCCATTTTTCCCACTCCCCAGCCATTCACATTTAGGCACCCTAATCTAATGCAGCAGTATCATATAGGCCTACCTTAAAACAAGCAGATCCCAATGGACTTTGTAGTTTGAATAGGTCGGAGGTCGGAGGTCACGGGGTCCGCGGAAAATAGCTCGAAAATATAGTAAGGGGTGATGGGCTGGTCTATCAGAATGAGAACTGAGCGATCTCTGCCATACCCATAGCTTACTCTGACTGTTCCTTTTACTTGTATATTTTCTAGATCTCAAGTGACGGCGTCTCTTCCGTGGATTGACCTCCCAATCTACCAAGATTGGAAGCCAAAGTGTCACATTTTTCCTTTACTCCTCAACTTTCTCTTCATAATTGCTGAGGGGTACAGGGCCCTGGGTGGGGCTTTGGTTTCCCGGGCGTTTCAGCACCCTCCTCAGCTCCCCGCCATGGAGTGGCTTCGGTCAGCCAGGCTTTATTGTGGTCGGCAGGGAGGGTTCTGTGGGGGCGCTCGGTTATGGCCTTGGCCTTGCTCGGGGACTTGGGGCTGTTCGGCCAGGCAGCTTGGGGAACAACAAATATAGTAAAGACTTATAGTTCGATTATATTCTATAACAAAAAAAATTGGACAATGAAATCGGCCGAAAGCACACAGACAACTATTTTCCGGTACTCTGATTGGCGCGCACTGTTAAGGTTGGAACCCCCACCTGGACCCCGTCTTGGGCATGGTGTCTCAGTGTACAAATAAAATAGCGCGCACGCACGCACGCACACACACACACACACACACACACACACATATAAATCCTGTTCATTCACTTTGCAATTTGGAAGTATTTATTTTCATATATTTGTTTTAAACCTATGGTAATATTCGTGTCCGTATTTACTGTAGATACGTAAGGGAATGTAATAAAGGTATTTTTGACATTTGTATATCCATAAATATATGAATGCAGATCATAGCATACCAGCAACATTATAATTTTACATGACAGACTGAGTGAAGCATCTATTGGTTCAAAACGTGTGTTCATAAGTATGCGGCCTTGTGATAGTTAAAGTGAGCTGTCGTCCAGAAACGATGCGCCCCTATCAAAGTGTCTCAGAAATTGCGGTTTCTGACGACTGTACTTGAATAAACTAATGAAAGCATATGGTCCTACTAGGATTCGAACTCGGGACAACACACCCAGAACATAAGCATCTAAACCATTACACCACCAACACCCAGAAGCTTCACAACCTGGCTTTGAAAATACGGGTCATGTTCTCTTCATTCTAATATGACTACTCTCAGACGATGATATTCAGTTTAGAAAGGACCTCTATTATATCAATGAACCTTTTTGACTTCCATATTCCCTTCCCAACCTGCATAAAATCGTCTAAATATGGCTACAATAAAATACAAAAGACATGTCCCCCGTTCTGAAAGGGTTAACCCCTTCACCACCTTGACATCTATCTATTTGCTCCGGCCCATTCCCCATTTTGTGTATTTATTTATTTATCTTTTTATTTTATTTTATTTTTTTACTGGGGGTAGCCGACACGAGACAGAGTACTGACATAGTTTTCATAATATTCTGGTTACCGTTTTTTTCTTTAGCTTATAATCAACCTCCAGGACTCAAAAGGGTAAATACTATCTCAGTTTACCCTCTGGAATAACTTAGGTCCTTCTTAAACTGCATACCATCGTCTAATATTAGCCAAAATCGAAGGGAACAATGCGTCATGGTGCTGAAGGGGTTCAAGATTCAGAGGGGTGTGCAGGTATTATGGCGCGTGACTGTACATTTGAACACCTAATTTCCTGGTGTAATGATTTGAACACCCTCCAACCTCCCAAATGCAAATCCTACGTCAAGATTTCATGAGAATATTTGATTGAGGAGAGGTATTCGTTTTTTTTTCTGGGCCCCCGTCTCCCTCATGTTTAGCCTAATTAGTTTTGAGACGTTGGCCCAATTAGTTAGGTGCTTTTAAGACCTTTCACCCCCTTTCTTTGTCAACATTAAGACCTTTTATGCCATTTAGATGTTGATTATTCCTGGCAAGAAAAACCGAGCCTGTAATTTAGGAGCAACCCGGTACATTTTATTCATTAATGAGCAAATAAATACAAATCTCCCCTTATAGGAAATACATACATACCGTACAATGGTTTAGCGTAATTTTTCCATTACATGCATTGTAACGGCTCAGACGGGGTTGCCTTTCAGTAGTTGGAGTGTACTGTAGTACAATAAAGTCCCGCCACAGCACTGCCACACCAAGTCATCACTGTGGCTGATGTTGGTATACTGCTAACCGTGCCTCAGCAAGACTCAACAGAGTCCCCTGCAGCACCTGCACCTGCAGGTTTAGAATATTTTGTTCTATCATTTCCCAAAGTTATGCCCTTTCCTCCTGGGACACCCTGTATATATATATATATATGTATATATACCTGTATAATTATATATATATATATATATATATATATATATATATATATATATATAGGTACGATTTTAGTTTCTGGACACCCTATCGAGTTTCAACCCACCCAAACCCCAGACCCTTCAAATCTAAAATTCTGATTTTTTTTTCGGTAGAAAAATAGTGTCCCTGCCAAAGAGCGTTTTCTATTAAATTGAAGGCTCGCTACCACTCGACACGAAGAAATCGACTCCTGAATGGGGCAAAAGGTCTTATAATCGCCAAAGGGTGTAATGTATCTCAATTATCCCTTTAAATCCCACAAGTTCTTCCTAAGCTGAATATTATCGTGTAATGATAACAAAACAAAATAATCATCGGTAATCATATGTTGCCATCATGTTGGGTTTAGGTAATGATAAGGAAACGAATGAACACGATATATTGGTTACATGTCAATATTATTATGTGTTTTACACCAACTAACTTCACATCTAAACTCAATTAATGAAATCAACAAATACATGTGGCACTCCGAGGACTCGAACCCAGGATACATCGAAATTCCGCGCACTATGCATTACGCTATCAAGACTAGAATATACTGTACAAATATGATTCCTGCCGGTGCCTTATTATTGCCAAACTAATGGGTTGAAACGTCTTAAAATCTCCAAATAAATGGAGTGAAACAGGAGGGGTTCAAAGAGATCCCCCTCGGAGCAAATAGGGCTAACTCCTTTAAGACGCTGACGTCATTATCATCTTATTCTGGTTACCACTAAACGACATCCTTCAGCTTTTAACCCGTTCAGTACCAGGCACGTCCTTTTCATCATATTCTGGCAACTATTAGACGATTATATCAGCTTAGGAAGGACGTCTAGCAATAATAAGGCTTCAAACTATCTCAACCAACCCTTTTAACGACCACAGATCATTCCTAAGCTGCATAACATCGTCTAAATATAGCTAAACAAAATACATAACCCACGTCGCTGGTACTCAAAGGGTTAATCTACCTCTCGGAATCAGAGGGGTAAATACCATCTCCACAAACCCTCTGAATAACATTGGTCCTTCTTAAGCTGCATAAAATCGTCTAACCATAGCCAGAATAAAAGGTTAAATAAGCGTCATCGTGCTGAAGGGGTTAATCTGTTGGCTTGCGGAGAGCCCTTAACCCCTTCCTTACCGGCGACGTCTTTTGTATTATATTTCAGTACATTTAGACGATGTTTTGAAGCTTAAGAAGGATATATGGTAGCTAAAAGGATACACTGAGATGGTCTGTAGCCTTTTAATGAGTAGACATCCTTCCTAAGCTGTACAAAATCGTCTAATAGTTGCCAGAATATAATGAAAAGTACATCACCGGTACAGAAGGGGTTAAGGGGGGGGGGGGGGGGCATATATTTGCTCATTTATGTATCTTTATATTATTTTATTACTTTCCTCACTAGACCTCCATCAGGCTTAAATAACACCCAGCCAAGACCCTCCTTCAAGATACATTTGTACATTTTTCGATAGAAAAATGTAGGTTTCTCTTAAATTACAGGCTCGCTATCGCTCGCCAGGGAAACATCGACACCTAAATGACACGAAAAGTCTTAATATTGACAGAGAAATGGGGCGAAAGGTCTTAAAATCACCAAACTAATGGTCCGAACGTCTTACAATCTGAAAACGAATGGGTCTAAACATAAGGAAGAAATGGGGGGGTGGGGGTGGGGGTGGGGGGGGGGGGGGGGGAATAACGGCCCATCACCCCTTAACAATAGTCCGAATAAAGTGAACAAATTCATCATGGTAAACTGATGGGGTTAAATTACATTCATGAGCATCGGCTCATAACATTTTGAGATATCTTGTTTACAGACATACACAGACAGACACACGGAGGCAAAATTAACTTCGATGGCGAAGGTAAATATAATAAAGCTGAGTATATATATATATAGTAATTTGTATACATTTATAATACATTGGTTCATCACTTCAAAAGGTAAATTATAATTATGGACAATATAAACACCCTTATCATACCTTCTTTAAGGGAAGGTTTTTGTTTTTTTCTGGACCCCCTTCTCTCTCATGTTTAGCTCCATTAGTTTTGAGATCTTAAGACGTTCGCCCCATTAGTTTGGAGATTTTAAGACCTTTCGACCCATTTATTTGTCCACTTTAAGACCTTTCGTGCCATTTAGACGTCAATATTGTTCCTGGCGAGCGAAAGCAAGCCTACTATTTAGGAGGAATTGACCTTTGGCCGGTACATGTTACTACCGAAAACTGCACACCTTTATCTTAATGGGGGGGGGGGGGTCTTCAGGGTATTATTTTAAGTTTGACAGAGGTTTAGGGAGCAAAGTAGCCCCTTCTGCACCATGATGCCTTTATATTTGTTATTCTGACTCAAATTAAACGACTTTATGCAATTTAAGAAGGACCTATGCTATTCAAAAGGTTTATTGAGATCGTATTTACCCCTATGAGTCGTAGAGGTAAATTATAAGCTAAATAAAATCGTCTTATGGTCAGAATACGATGAAAATTACGCCAGTGTTGAAGGGGTTAAGCCCAAATATCGTACTGTACAGGTTGCGTGACACACACCCAGAATATAGTAGAGTTATAGTCTCCTTCTCTCCTTCCCCACCGCCACCACCACTCAACACTTGCTACACGGCTATCGGTACACACACGCACACCACGGCGTTAGTCAGGTAAGAGCGACATGGAGGTTTTCACTAATGTGGAGGTGTTCTGGACCCCCTTTTCCCTCATGTTTAGCCCTAATATCTTTGAGATTTGAATATGTTCACCACCATTAGTTTGGCGTTTTTAAGACCTTTCGCCCCATTTTATGACATTACGTGTGATAACCCGTGTTCGAATCCTGGTGGATCACATAATTATATGCTTTCATTAATTTCCTTTAACCGTCTTGGTGGTGTAATGGTTAAGGTGTCTAAAAATCTGTGTGTGATAACCCGGGTTCGAATCCTGGTGGATCACATAAATGCTTTCATTAATTTCATTGGTGGTGTTTGGTGTTGTGGTGAAAATAAAAAAAACAATAGATTTAGGTGTCATTTTGTTTTCCTAGTGAGCGATAGCGAGCCTGGAATTTCAGGAAATTTTTCTACCAAAAAATTTACACATGCATTTCGAAGGGGTGTCATTGGGGTATTTTTGTAAGCTTGACGAAGGACTAAAGAGGAAACAAAACACCTCCCCTTAATCCATTCCGTACCGGTGACATAGAAAGACACATACAATTTTGTTTTCGAACAAATAATTAATTTGAAGTACAATATTGAATGTATAAACCTAAGTACAAATGTATTTATCTAAACAATCTCGTATTATTTCATAACCTGTCCTTCTGCATATATATATATATATATATATATATATATATATATATATATATATACCGGTATATATATATATTTTGTTTTTACCTAGAAAATGTACAAATGACGGATAATGTGGCTTAAACATATTGCCAATCATTTTTTTATGATAGTTTTTTGGGTGGAGGAGGTAGGTTGCGTGACACCGTGAGTATGTACGGTACGTTATTACATTTTTTACATAAACGTTAGTAAAGCGTTTTGGAAGCTAGCCAAAAACGCTGTGCCGTGTATTTGCATGTTAAAACGATATTACTCGCGTTGATCAAGGGTTCGTAAAGGGGCCCACTTAGTTTTTTTTTCTCTCTCTGCTTCTCTCTCTGGGTTGTATTCATTTGGCCCCATTCAGCCTACTGTTATAAGACGTTTATCCTCATCCAGGTGTCGATTTTTGCCTGGCGAGGGGTAGCGAGCCAGTATATTTTTGGAAATGTTTTTTGACAGCAGGCTAAATTTGTATTTTTGTTTTTTTCGATATAAAAATTTCTCCGGCGAAGTCGGATTTCTCCATACAATGCTGGCTTGCTGTCGCTCGCCAGGAAGAAATCGACACCTGGATGGGGATAAAAGTAGTAAAACAGTAGGCTTAATGGGGCCGAATGAATACAAGCCAGAGAAAAAGAGAACAGAAAAAAGCAGATGACCCCCCTTAATAGTGGTAAGTATATATCTTGGTGTCCCTTCCTATATCAATATCAATATTAGATAGATAGATAGATAGAGTATATATATATATATATATATATATATATATATATATATGTATATATATATATATATATATATATATATATATAGAGAGAGAGAGAGAGAGAAAAAAAAGGATAGATAGATATAGATATATAGATACATTTCTACTAAGTTTGGAATATTGGGATAATCATGTTTATTTTTTATATTTTTAGTCAGCCACATTTGATGGTCCATCTTTCAATACTGCGTGTAGCCAGTAAATTATATCAGTCAAAAACAATGCATTCCAAGCAACAAATTCACTAAGGTATGCATAAATATTTCGGTCAGGGTGCTATGAAAAAGTAAGTGGAAACGAAATATTCTAGACTTTCAAATATTTTGACTCTACTCAATAACCTAGAGGGGTAAACAGTAGAAGTATGAACGCAAGAAACGTGAGCTTTCTTCTCTCTCTCGCCGGTTTCTCCTAAATTATAGGCACGCTATCGTTTGCCAGGAAAAAGATGGCACGAAAGGTCTTAACATCGCCAAACCAATGGGGCAAATGTCTTAAAATCGCCAAACTAATGGGGCTAAACATGAGGGAGAAGGAGGGGCCAGAAAATACCAAACCCGACCTTAAAGTTTGTTGGCGCCGGATATACACCAATGGTGAGACTCGGGTTTTTATGAGGGGGTGCTTAGGTATTGATGGCTGGTGAACGGAATGTATTGGACCTCCTAATATTTTGGCAATATGTCATGTACAAGACGCGCAGGCAGGGTATAGTATGTGTGTAGGGCATTACTTATTTATATTACGGTACTAAGATAGTGGAATTGACTATACATTTTAAATAGTAACATAATTAAATGTATACCTACACACACACACACACACACACATAGACAATATTATATATATATATATATATATATATATATATATATATATATTTATATACAGTAATTATATATACTGTATATACAGTATATATATATATATATATATATATATATATATATATATATATATATATATATATATATATATATATTCCGCTGTTCAGAAACTATGTGCGGACCTCCACTAAAGTCAATTATATTATATTGATTATTTTAAGTATAGATAGTTCAGAATACATGTGTATCCCTCAGTCAAAGTACTTAATGGTAATCCTACTATGGAATTCGCTTATACAGTATACATGACAATTCACTAACATCTTAAATTTTATGTTTCTCCAAGAATCATGTGCAAGCGTCAATCCATGTATTTAGTGTTGGTGCTGGTAGTTGCGCTCGACTCCTGTTTATATTCAGTTTTATTTATTTGTATATTGTTCTTATTATTATTAATATATTACTATTATCATTATTGTTGTTAAGGAAGCACGAGCTGATTGACCTCAATCGAATTATGCACCGTTGGATATGTAATTGTGTCGGTGACGCCTGTCAGCAATTCCCGTATATCCATTGTAATTCACTAAGTAATAACTTTAATTTATTGTATTTTGTATTTCATTAATTTATCTATCTATTTCTATTATTATTATTAGTGGTGGGGCTTCATTGCGTGTCTGCCTGCTGAGACTCGAACCTCTACGGGAGGTCTGGGACCTGGGAGTCTTTTGCAGGAGACCCCAAATGGGCCTAGGTCTCTTGGTCTTCTCCTGGGCGACCTAGATGTGTGTGAATTTATACATATTATTATATTTATATATTTTTTATGTTGTGTTGTGTTGTGTTGTCCATGTATCGACTCGGCCACCGCCAGCTATGGGGTATGTGCCTGAGTATATACTGTACATACATACAGTACATACATACATTATTATTATTTTCAGGAAGCATGTTCAGGCCTGGATCCAAGTATGCATCCTTGGTCTTGGCACTGACCTTGGCGAGTCCTATATTACGGGTTGCCTTCACCAATGGAACCACCTCCTCCCACATAACCTACGTCAAAACCACGTACTTCGGCGAGATTCTGGTGGCCTATGGGACAGCTATACATGCTGATCAAGTGTACGCCTCCTTCGTCACACAAAATGCAGGTTAGAATAGATTTTACAAGTTGCGTCCATTTTATACATTTTTTATCGTGCGTCAGGAGTCGATCGTCTCTTACTTATTTCATTAAGGGTACGTTATTATATGTATCTATTTATCTCTAAGTATTATTGGTATACATATTTGTTTTAGTTGGCTCCCTAGACCTTTATCAGGCTTTAAAAAAAAAAAAAAAAAAAAAAAAATCCGGCCAAAGGCCAATCAGATCTCATTATTGTATTACGTTACTTCTTTCAGCCAATCAGATGTTGTCACTCTATCTTGTTCAGTCTTAGCATTATCGCCATATGCATCGGGTGTTTTGAAAATAATAAGGCTGCATAGCCCATGGAGACTGACAACAGCTATTTTCAAGTTTTGTTTTGGTTGGTTTTGTTATTTTTTTAGGTTTATAAACGGTTTATAATAATGATTATTAATGGAAACGAGTATTTACGCATTATCCAACAATAGGGTTGGATAAGGAAAATATATATATATTTTTTTACCGGCTGCTGGCCACATAGATGTGGATTTCTGTAAGTCCAAGGGGGAGGGGGGGGGGGGGACTTATTATGTATCCCACTGCAAACGGTTATGGTCAAATAGAGCTTAGTTTTCACTTTTTATCCTCTTTAACCCCCATTTTCCCTGATCTAAATAGCCCTCCCCACTAGTGAGGGCCGTATTTTTAGAGTGTTGGATAATGGGTAAATACTAATTTCCGGTGATAATCATTGTTATTAACCCTTAATTGGCGGCGCACGACATATATCGAGTGAAATAAATTTGGACTATGTGGCGGTGCACGACATCTGTCGACCGCCATTTTCAGCACGTAATGTTGCTGAGAGAGAGAGAGCTGAGCGGTGGGACCACCGTGGACATACTGAACTGTATTCTACTTTCCTCCCCCCTTTCTCACTCGCTACACAGGGAATTATGTAAGGAAATTACCTTATTTTAGGGTTTTTGCACTCGTGTTGCACGATCGTTGCAAGAGAACCAGTGGTCGTACAAGGATGGTTCGGGTGTCATTGGAAAGCTCTGTTTACGCCCTTTCCGGGATAGATACTTGTTTTACGCTCTGGGTCTTATTTAGGCATACAAATGAGCACGGAAACAACCCTATTTAGGGTTAAAAAAAAAATGCTGAGCGGTACGGTCAAATAGACCACCTAGGCCGCTCGTAAGGGGTTAAGCACTGATAAACCTAACAAATAACAAAACCAAAAAAATGAAACCTGGAAAATAACTGTGGTCCGTCTCCTTAATATTGACCATATATATAACTAATGTCACTGTGCAAAAGGGGGAGGAAAGAAAGCACTAACCAATGTAGCTGTAAACTTTAAAAGTTGAAGAAAGTGTTACAGAAATATCGGAATTTCAATTTCACAACCTTGGAATTATGTGTAACATCAAATAGTTACTCATAAAAATAGTTGAAATCGCCGTTTTCTCTCTCCCCGTGACAAAGAAAACAGTGATATATCGACATACACTGCCTTATTGTGCCAAGCTGACCTAGATGTGTGTGAATTTGTATTTTGTTTTTGTCTGTTCATTGTTTTCTGTGTGTTGTCCCTATTCTGGCTCTGTCTTGAGTTGACCCCCCCCCCCCAAAAAAAAAAGGAAAAGTGGGGATTGGGCCTGAGTATATACTGTAGATAGATAGATATATACGCAAGTGTATGATAATAGGGTGGCCCGGGAGAAGGGTGGATGGGGTAGTCAAAGCTGCAATACCATGTGACCTCAGACTCTCAGAGGTTCACAAACATATAGAAGTATAAATAAGTAACACCCCGTTCTTAACATTAATCATCAATTACAAACCCCAATGTACTTCAATAAACTATTGAATTATTATGTTCGCTCTACCAACCGACTTTACTCCTAAACTCAATTAATGAAATCAACAAGCATATATGGTCCTCCCGGGATTCGAACAAGTATAAACACATGTGGCTCTTCCAGGGACCTGCCGAGTAGTGTGCCACGCTGACCCTCGGTGCCAAGCGGCGGGCAGTCAGGGGGTGGAGGGGGCGACGGAGTGCCATATGTCGGAGAAGGGACCCAGGGATACCACTCTCATCACCAAACCAAACTCCTCCTACACCTTCTGGGCAGGTGAGAGAGAGAGAGTACAAAGGAGTACAAAGGAGTACAAAGGAAATCAAGCAACAACAGATCTAGTGACCCTTATAGGTTGCTTGTCCTCCAGAACACTGAGGATCAAGTGTCCAAACAGTGGTTTAGAGTGGGTAAGGGAACATTGGAAAGGGAATTACTGCCCTGGAACTAATTTCCGTGGCAGGATTAGGAAGTTAGTAGGGGACAGATGGGTTAGTAATTGAGGGGGGGATAAAATAAAGTTATTCATTTACAAACGCAGTCAGTCGCGGGTTTGATGCGAGATATTTGTCTAGGCGGAATTTAAATGAATCAACGGTGATGCAGTCTATAACGTTTCGGGGAAGCCCATTCCACAACTTGACAACTCGATTGAAGAAGAAATTCTTAGATTCGTGTGAGTTAAAAGATTTACCAATAATTTTGCAACCGTTTCCCCGCGTGTAATTAGATTGGTCGATAGTGAAGTACTTACTACAGTCCATATTGTCGATGCCTTTGATGATTTTGAACACTTGAATTAAGTCACCTCTTAATCTGCGCTGGGTTAAAGGAAATAGATTTAATTCTCTAAGACGCTCTTCGTATGGTTTGTTCTTCAGGCTAGGTATCATTTTGGTAACTCTACGTTGAACTCGTTCTAGCTTGTTTATATCTTTTTGGTAATAAACCAATATTGGATTGAACGTAGTATTCCAGAAGAGGGCGGACTAAGGAATTGTAAAGGGTTAGGATAACTTCTTTGGATTTATGCTCAAATGACCTGCCTATAAAGCCAATTATTTTGTTTGCCTTCTTAACAACTTCTGAACATTGTTGACTCGGTTTTAGGTTACTCGATATTGTTACTCCCAGATCGGTTTCTCTGTTTACATTCTTAAGTTGAGTGCCATTCATCGAATAGTTTGCGTTCTCATTTAGGTATCCGATATGTAGTACTTTACATTTATCCGCATTGAAACTCATTTGCCAAATTTGGGCCCAACATGACAATTTATCTAGATTGTGTTGCATATCGTCAACTTGTTCTTTTGAGAGTACGCTATTTGCAATTTTTGTATCGTCAGCAAATTTTGAGATTGTACAGGTGAGACCCTCATCTATGTCGTTGATGTAAATTAGAAAGAGAATTGGACCTAGTACCGATCCCTGGGGTACCCCGCTAATTACATTGGTCCATTTAGATGCCTTACCATTTATGACTACTCTTTGCTTTCTGTCGCTGAGCCAATTTTCTATCCATTTCAACACACCGTCTTGTATTCCATGCGCTTTTAGTTTTAGCAGTAAACGTTTGTGGGGAACTTTGTCAAAGGCCTTTTGAAAATCAAGGTATATAATATCTACAGCTTTACTCTCATCGTAGAGGTTGAGGATATCGTGGAAGAAGTCCAAGAGGTTTGTTAAACAGGAACGTTTTTTACGAAAGCTGTGTTGAGTATCTTTAAGTATGTTATTTTCCTCTAAGTGATTTACGAGTCTGTCTCGTATGACCGTTTCTAGCATTTTACATACAACTGAGGTTAAGCTAATTGGACGATAGTTACTAGGTAGGGATTTGCTGCCTTTTTTTAATATCGGTGTTACGTAGGCTAGCTTCCACTGATCAGGCATAGTTCCAGACTGCAAGGATTTATTGAATAGTAATGTCAGTGGTTTGGAGAGCTCATCCTTAGCTTCCTTTAGAACTCTAGGCGAGATTGTATCAGGTCCAGGCGTTTATTTACCTTGAGTTTATCTAAACAATTCAATACTTCTCTCTCTGTAACGGTGATATTGCTTAGAACATCTGAATTATCAATCTGAATCGGCGATGGTGTAGGGATATCACTGAGGTCTTCTGTTGTAAAAACTGATGCAAAGAAGGTATTGAGGGCATTACTCATTTGTACTTCGTCTTTGGTGTATTCTCCATTTTCATCGACTAACGGTCCAACAGTTGAAGTAACTACTTTTTTCTTTCTGATATAACTATAGAATTCTTTCGGGTTTGTTTTACTTTGATTCGCAATATGTAACTCTAAGGTCTTTTTACTTTGCTTAATTAACTTTTTGGCTTTGCGTCGTAGCTCTACAAATTTCACCCGTTCTTCGTCATTTTGTGAGGATTTTAATCTATCATTAGTAAAAATTTTAGCAAGCAAGCAGTTTGAAATATCTTTATTCCACCATTTGGGCTTATTATTACGGCTTGGACGCCGTATTTTCGATGGTATGCAGTCTTGCACTGCTTTTAGGTAAGTGGTTTCGAATAACTTCCAAGATGTATTTATGTCGTTATTGTTAATTAAAAAGCTCCAGTCAGTCTCTTTAAACATAGCTCTAAGTTTATGGAAGTTTGCTTTCTTGAAATTAGGGACTTTTTCGATGCTACTATTTGGTTCGTTACTAGTAAACTTTAAAGTGAAAGTTATCGTACGATGGTCGCTGTTACTGAATTCATCACCAACATTCAAATTCTCTATTAATTCTTCTTTTGTTGCAAGTACAATGTCAAGAACGTTATTACCACGGGTCGGCGTTCGAACAAATTGATAAAGCGAACTCTCTTGCAAGTTCGCATGTCCGGAGTGTGAAGTAAGAGTATCGCCCCACTTGGTCACAGGTAAATTAAAGTCGCCAAAAATTACGGTATCTTGTGAGTTACTTACATCTGCAATTTGTTCGTAAATTTCTCGGTCAGTTTGCACTGAGAGAGAGAGAGAGAGAGGGGAGCAAGAGAGAGAGAGGGGAGCAAGAGAGAGAGAGGGGCGCAAGAGAGAGAGGGGGGAGCAAGAGAGAGAGGGGGGAGCAAGAGAGAGAGGGGGGAGCAAGAGAGAGAGAGAGAGAGAGGAGAAAAGAGAAAAAGAAGAGAGAGAGAGAACAAGAGAAATTAAGAGAAAAAGAGAAAATAAAGAGAGAAAAAGGGGAGAGAGAAAACAAGAGAAAAAAGAGAGAAAGTAATTTTTATTTTTAGACCCCATTTTGGTGCTGTAATTATTAATTCCTTTACCACCAATACGTAATATCCATCATATTCTGGTTACCACTAGACGATTTTCTTTAGTTTATAATCTACCTCTATGACTTAAATGGGTAAATACGATCTCGATAAACCCTCTTAGTAACATAGGTCAACATGTAACTCAATTCAGCCTAACCCAACTCAACCTAACCTAACTTAACTCAACCTAACCTAACTTAACTCAACCTAACCCAACCCAACCTAACCTAACCCAACCCAACCTAACCCAACTCAACCTAACCTAACTCAACCTAACCCAACTCAACCTAATCCAACTTAATGGATACAACCAAGAAATATAAAAAAAGCAGGTCACCCCCCTTAACAGAAACTAACCTAAGCTAACCCTCCAGATTCAGTGGGCACCTACTACGGGATGTTGGAGGACGACCTGCTCTATGTGGAACTGGAGGGCTATAAGGGCTTTGACGAGGGCAAGGAACTCTGTGGTCGGATCCCAGGCCACCGCTTAGGCATTTACAAGACGGATATCCAACACTCGAAAGTCATGAAGAAGATTTTTGCTAAGGACGGTAAGTTAGGGACAGGATTTACGTGATACAATTAGCGAATGTGGGGAATTAACTTCTTCCGTACAGAAAACCGAGCCTTCTATGTTAATTATAATTTACTATTGTTTTTTGTATATACTTTATCTTACCTTTGATAATTTAGAGTGTAGCTTAATGACACTTCTTTCTGTTACTTTACTTTTTGTGTTCATTTTCATTATATTTTATTGTAGTAATATTATTTTTTTTTAGTACTTTTTTCATACCTTCGATCATTTAGAGTCTTACCTAATGTCACTTCTTCTCTACAGAAAACCGAGGCTTCTATGTTTATTTTATTTTACTATTTGTGTTGTTGTTGTTGTTATTTGTGTTGTTGTTCATATACTTTGTTCATACCTTTAATCATTTAGATAGAACACCGAGCCTTCTATGTTTATTTTATGTTACTATTGTTTATTTTTTCATATACTTTGTTCATATCTATTATAATTTAGTCTTACCTAATGTAACTTCTTCTCTACAGAAAACTGAGGCTTCTACGTGGACCTACATAAGACCCGCGATGATGCTAGAGTCTGGGGAGATGACACACCTTACTATTCAACCCAGGGTCTATATAATTGGCAAACACCCTTTAACGCTCACATTAGCCACAGCACTTACTCCGTCTACTCCTACTATGACTCCAAGTTATACAACACGGATACATTATTTCAAGAGAGGATTGTGTGCCAGGCTAACCCCCTCAACATCACCTGGTAGTAAGGTGAAAATCGGTTAAGGGGGTGACCTATTTTTTTTCTTTTTCTTGGCTGTATCCATTCGGCCGCATTCAGCCTACCGTTTTAAGACATTTATCCCCATCCAGGTGTAATTTTTTTCCTGGCAAGCGATAGCGAACCAGCATTTTATGGAGAAATCCGGCTTCGCCGGAGAAATTTTTCTATCGAAAAATTTACAAATTTAGCCAGCTGTTTAAAACACTATCCAAAATATGGTAGTCTGCTATCGCTTGCCAGGTATAAATCGATACCTGGATGAGGATAAACGGCTTAAAACAGTAGGTTGTATTGGGCCGAATGGATACGCTATATGTATAATTTTAATGGCAACACAAATATTAAGGCAGTAAATAAGTGTTCCTATTGATCGTGTTTCTGGCAGCCACCAATGTAAACACGTTGTTGTTGTTGTTGTTGTAATCCTTCGCGGGCCTTCAGATACTGACAATAAAACACCAAACTAGATTATAACTACACAACAACAACTTGCTTATCCAATAAAATCTCGATTCCCTTCTACAGTGCCTATAATTAGATCCAGGTACCGTTGCCCACATAAGTTGTTTATAATCGTAATCTGATGTATGAAAGTAAATTAGTAGGCCTATACGAATGAAGTGCGAGTGCGGTTTCTTTATATTATCAGTTTACTAATCATATGAGTTAACCACTAGCCTATACACTCGTAATTAACCACTATACACTCGTAATTAACCACTATACACTCGTAATTAACCACTATACACTCGTAATTAACCACTATACACTCGTAATTAACCACTATACACTCGTAATTAACCACTATACACTCGTAATTCAATGATGCGCAATGTATTTCCATTAACATGGTCACGGAGAGGAACAGAACTTATATAAATATGTGGGCAACTGCAGGCTACGTGATGGCTTGGTTTTTATATATGTTCCTAGTTAATATGCATTGAATTACGGTGGTGGTTCATCTTCGCTCAAAATTAGGAAATAAACACCAAGAAAGATCGTTTCTCAGTCCATGTTGACGATCGTCTAGTAGGTGTTTCCCTTACGCCAGAAAAGTACGTTCCCCCACCGCCGGACTCTGGAATGCGGCCCACACTTTCCTTTCAACTTGAGTTTTCCGGGTCCGATTTTCGGATGTGACGTCACAGGCCCGAAAACGGATCCACAAAAGACGGCTCGTGTGAAGCGGGCTTTAGTAATTTTCTCGCTTTCCATACGTTCTATATGGCCGAACCACCTCAAGGCGTTCCATTGCACACTTTCTTACTTTTTCTTACCTTTGATAATTTAGAGTGTCACTTCTTCCCTACAGAAAGCCGAGCCTTCTACGTGGACCTACACAAGGCCGGAGATGTTGCTGCAGTCTGGGGAGATGACACATCTTACTATGGAACCCAGAGTCTATACACTTGGCAAACACCATTTAAAGGTCTATTATCGCGCCACATTAACCCCGTCTACTCCTACTATAACTCCAAGTTTCTCAACAAGGAGAGGTCATTTGCAGAGAGGATCGTGTGCCAGGCTAACCCCCTCAACATCACCTGGTAGTAAGGAGAAATTGGTTAAGGGGGGCAACCTGATTTTTTCTTTTCTTGGCTGTATCCATTCGGCCCCATGCAGCCTACCGTTTTAAGACATTTATCCCCATCCAGGTGTCGATGTTTTCCTGGCGAGCGATAGCGAGCCAGCATTTTATGGAGAAATCCGGAGACATTTTTCTATCGAAAAATTTACAAATTTAGCCAACTGTTTAAAACACTATCCAAAATATGGTAGCTCGCTATCGCTTGCCAGGTATAAATCGACACCTGGATGAGGATAAACGTCTTAAAACAGTAGGCTGAATGGAGAGAAAAAAACAGATAACTCCCCTTAAATCACAGAAGGTTTTTAGCTACCGTACCATTAAAATCTACAAGACAGTTATCTTGTTGATGTGAACAAAACATATACTGTAATGGGATACAGTACAGAAGACTGAAATATACATCTAACCAAATAACGTCAACATGATGACAAATTATGGTTAAAGAAGTATCCTAAGGAGGAGCACTTTACTCACAACACCTACTAAATTCAACAATGGGCAGTTAGTCTATAGTCTATTCGTTGTAAGTAGGCGAGAAATCGTGACCTCTATCCTCTGTAACTCAAAAAACGACTAGCGTAATCGAGCTAATATTTCTACCATTTGGGAAGAGTCAGCCAAGGAATACATGTGGTAATTTACAGCCAATTTGCTCAAGCCCTTTTTGAGTTACAGAGGTTAGAGGTCATGATTTCTCGCCTACTTACAGCGAATAGACTATAGCGACCCTCCCCGAAAACAATGTAGAGAATCGAACGAATTGTCTTGGAAAAAAGAGCCCATTAATTCGGCTCACCCCCTTTGATCAGCAAGCCGTCTGCCAATGGAGAGAGAGAGAGAGAGAGAGAGAGAGAGAGAGAGAGAGAGAGAGAGAGAGAGAGAGACATTACTTATATGGTGACATGAAGAAGCTTTTAGTGAAACATTATATGATCATCATGACTGCATCGGGAACTAGGCTACAGTCAAATAATTGTCTAAGAGTATGCAGGCGATTTATTCGGGCCACCCCCTGGGGGATTAAGGCCGAAGGCTATTTCTTCCTATTTTACAGGCTCGCTTTCGCTCGCTAGGACAAAAATCGACACCTACTGTAAATGGCACGAATGGTCTTAATATTGGAAACGTAATGGGGCAAAATATCTTATAATCGCCAAACTAATGGAGCGAATGCCATATTGTGGGGATTAAACATGAGGAAAAAGGGATCCAGAAAAACGAAAACCTCCCCTTATATGATCATTGCTATTCATGTCTTGTTTGTATAATCAACTTAGTAATATGTTTCCACTGTGTTCCAATATACAAAATGTTGATGATATTATAGTTACTACCATTTTCACGTTATCAGACTGACTTTCACCAATACAATATTAACTATCTTGTGCTTGGCTTTGTTAACTCATCAACATTCACATTGTTATATATCATTCGGTATTGGTTTAGATGTTTATGTTCTAGGTGTGGTGTCCCGAGTTCGAATCCCGGGAGGACCATATGGTTTCATTAGTGTATTCAAGTACGGTCGCGCTAATAAGTCATGTCCCAGATGTCATTACGTTTGGCTTAATGGTCTGTGCTGTATAATGTCTGTCAGATGTTGAATAGGGTGGTTAAGTGTAGGAACATGTTTTTATATTTCACTCAATACGAAGAAATGAAGCTTAGATATTTCTGATATTGTTGATACAAATATACTTGGTGCCGAGACATCACTTATTAGCGCAACTGTACATTGGGGTTTGTAATGAATGATTAATGTTAAGAACGGGGTGTTACTTATTTCTATAACTACACAACACAGAAGAGTAATAAATCTGTTAATATAACTTAATATAATATAACTTTGTATTAATTATTCCTAATAAGTTTACTATCTAATAATGTTTTACTAACGTTTTACCATATTATTATTATTATTATTATTATTATTATTATTATTATTATTATCATAATCATTAATATTATAGATGTTGTTGTGGTTATTTTTGCAGTAATATTATGAATAATGGGTTAATACGCGAAGATCGCATTAGGCCAGTTGTCACCGGCTAATATAGACATTAAGCTCAGACATTTCAATAATGAAATACCATATGTATCAGAAGCATGTATAGTCGTGGACAGAAGTTTCTGGACAGCTTATGGACAGACGAGCCATACTGATAAATAGCTTGAGCCACATAGAATACATAAACTAAAATTCATGTGTTAATAAGGTAAAATCTATATTTACTAATTTATATATTTGTGTATAATTGTTTAGTTTCCTCCCTAGGCCTACATTAAACTTAACATATACTGTATACCCCCAATGCCCCCCTTCGAGATAAATTTGCAGGATCGCTATTGGTCCAGGAAAAAATCGGAAACTAAATAGCACGAATGGTCTTAAAATTGCCAATGTTGTGCCATTACTTCTTACATATTTTTTTGCAATAATACAGAACGTTCAGAAAGGATATTGGGAATGCAGTTTAAGGGGACACTGGTTATTTTCGGGTCTATTTATTTTTTAGTTTCCTCGCTAGACCTTCATCAAGCTTAAAAAAAAAACACTCCATAGACACCCTTTCAAGATAAATTTGTAAATTTTCCGATAAAAAAATGTCCCGGCCGAAGGCCGGTTTCTCTTAAAATTACAGGCTCCCTATCGCTCGCCAGGAGAAAATCGACACCTAAATGGCACGAAAGGTCTTAATATTGATATAAAAATGGGACAAAATGTTTTAACATTGACAAACTAATGGTGCGAACGTCTTAATATCTGAAAACAAATGTGGGTAAGCATGAGGAAGAAGGGGGACCTGAAAAACGACCCATCTTCCCTCAAGATTGAAAAAGGTGGAAACAATAGGAGGATAGTTTAAACAATAGGAGGATAGTTTAAACAATAGGAGGATAGTTTAAACAATAGGAGGATAGTTTAAAGACAAGGCAAATGCCATTGATAACCTTTGATGTGCCTAACGCAACAACAGTAAGATGGCCCAAAAGTTAGAACAATATGAAAGGAAATTTCCAGTACCATTATGATATTACTAACGCTGCTACTACTACTACTACTACTACTACTACTACTACTACTACTACTACTACAAACATTAATAATATTAATAATAACACAAAATAATAAATAACTAAATGACTAAGAGGGTGTACGAGAGCGAGGTGGAGGGACAGAGGGGTAGAGGTAGACCGAATATGAGGTGGAAGGATGGAGTGAGGAACTACATGAACGAAGGCGGTGCTGGTTGGGGGGAGGGGCGTCGACTGACTGGGGACAGAGGTGCATGGGGGCGGTTCGTTCGTGGCCACCCCTTCGGGGATCACGGCGTCAGGCAATAGATAGATAGATAGAATAAATAATAATAATGATAATACAAAATAATAGAAATAATAAATTATATTAATAATAATACAAATGATAATATTAGTACAAATCATAATAATAATAATAATAATAATAATAATAATAATAATAATAATAATAATACCGGTAATAATAATAAATGTCTGTAAAATGCCTACGTTATGTTATCACTCAGACTACTATCACTAAAATGCTTACATTATCTATATTCCTGATTACTGTATCTGTATTGATGGACATATTTCCTCTTAGTAACCAGCCACACTCATACTTTAAGGGGAGATGGGCTGGTTTTTCTGGCCCCCTTCTCCCTCATGCTTAGCCACATTAGTTTCCAGATTTTAAGATGTTTGCCCCATCAGTTTGACGATTTTAAGACATTTCGACCCATTTTTTGTCAATATTAAGACCTTTCGTGCTATTTAGGTGTCGATTTTTCCCCTGGCGAACGATAGTGAACCTGTAATGTTGGAAAAACCGGCCTTCGGCCGGCCGGGAAATTTTTATATATATATATTTTTTTTACAAATTCATCTTAAAAAGGAAGGTCTCGGGCGGGTATTTTTGTAAGCTTGATATTGGTCTAGGTGGGAAACTAATACAATAATAAAAAGATACATAAATGAGCAAATAAATAGCCCATCTCCATTAACTTTATTAATTCTTTTATCATTCTAAAAGTGCGGATGTGGATGTTACTTACATTGCAAATGCGGATGCGGATGCAGCTGCGGATTTTGTAAAAATACGGAAAATTTGTGGATGCGGATATTTGATACATCTCTAGGATGAACTATATATTTCGTCTTTGACATCGACCTTTACTTATAAATACTTTCGTTAACAATTGATCAGTAATATTTCTATAGAGTGGTAGTTAAAACAAATAATGTGATATAAAGAATGTGTAAATATATTAATGCATGTATTTTGTGTTTCACTAAGGAGTGGCGGAGTTGATTGGTTAAGGGGGGATGATTCACTTTTTGGGCGATTTTTGCATGTATTCATTATATTTCTAGTTTCCTCCCTACACCTCCATCAAATTAACACAAAAATAAAATCATCAATTAGATCCCCCATTTAGATTAATTTGTAAATTTTTCGGTAGAAAAATTTCGGTTCTTCCAACATTACAGGCTCATTATTGTTCGCCAGGGAAAAAATCGACACCTAAATAGCACGAAAGGTCTAAATATTGACGTATAAATGGGGCGAAAGGTCTTAAAATCGACTAACTAATGGGGCAAACATCTTAACATCTGAAAACTAATGAGTCTAAACATGAAGGAGAAAGTGGTCCAGAAAACCGGCCCATCCCCCCTTGAACGGATCACTAGGGAGAGTTTCACTCGATTTTTTTTTCTGGACCCCCTTCTCCCTCATGTTGATCCCCACTTTGACATTTGAAGACGTGCAACCCATTGATTTGGCGATTTCAAGACCTCTCCCCCTCATTTCTGTCAATTTTAAGACATTTCGGGCCATTTAGGTTATGATGTTTTTCCTGGCGAGCTAAAGCGAGCCTGACATTTAGGAGCAATCGGCCTTGGTTCACATATATTTCAGGCATTTCCTCAAGCTTGATTGAGTTATATGGAGCAAGATGAAAACCTCCACTTAACCCCTTCTGTACCGGTGATGTACTTTTCATTCTATTCTGGCAACTATTATACGATTTTGTACAGCTTAGGAAGGACGTCTACTCATTCAAAGGCTACAGACTGTCTCAATTAATCCTTTTAGCTACCCCAGAGCTTTTCTAATCTGCATAAAATCGTCTAAATATAGCTGAAATATAACAAAAGAGACCCTCGGTAGTGAAAGGGTTAAGGGGAGATATCCACTTGAGGGACTTTTTTCTTGACCCCTTTCTCCCTCATGTCTAGGCCCATTGCTTTTGAGATTTTAAGACGTTTGCCCCATTAGTTCGGTGATTTTAAGAATGTTCGCCCCATTCTGTTAATTTTAAGACCTTTTGTGCCATTTAGGTGTCGATTTTATCCTGGCGAGCGATAGCGAACCTGTAATTTAAGAGTAATCGGCCTTCGGCCGGGACATTTTTCTACCGAAAAATGTACACATTTATCTTGAGAGGGGGTCAAGGGGGTGACATTTTAAGATTACTGGAGGAGTAGGAAACAAACTAGAAACCTCCCCTTAACCCAACCTTATCACTGGCCCTTGCTTATCACAGGGAATTTCCACCGTCAGCTTGCAACCTTGGCTCCGGCATACCTGTTATCATGCATGCCAAGCCCCAAGCAACCACCTCCAGTTCACGGCTCTCTGTACTAGGGAGTGGGGGACCTCATTCATACTTCCCCTTACCAGTACAACATCTACTGGAGTTAGTTCAAATAGGACTTCAGAGGATATCAAGCCTACTGGATTATCAAGCCAGCACACTGTAAGTTAAGAATAGTGTCAGGACTGGAGACCCTTTCGAGAACTCCAGTCCCTTTTCCTAGTGGATAGTTAGTTAGAATAGGACTTCAGAGGCTCTCAAACCCTTCTGGATTATTAAGCCAGCTCACTGTAAGTCAAGTATATTTTCAGGATTGGAGGATAAGATATCTTTATTTAACTAGGTCAGATATTTTGGTTATGTAGGCCTATATCAAAACCTGACACGCAACCTGCAGTACTTCACAGCACACTTTAGAGACATTTGTTGAATATCATTGAGGGAGCCCACCTCGCTTTTTTTCTCTTTCTCTCCCTCTCTCTTTGGCTTGTATCCATTCGGCCCCATTCAGCCTACTGTTTTAAGACGTTTATCCCCATCCAGGTATCAAAGTTTTCCTGGCGAGTAGTAGCGAGTCAGCATATATATATATTTTTGTTTTGACAGTAAGCTAAATTTGTACATTTTTCGATAGAAAAATGTCTCCGGCGAAGCCGGATTTCTCCATACAATGCTGGCTCGCTATCGCTCGCCAGGAAGATATCGACACCTGGATGGGAATAAACGTCTTAAAACAGTTGGCTGAATGGGGACGAATGGATACAAGCCAGAGAAAGAGAGAAAAGGAGAGAAAGATACAACAAGCCGGTGACCCCCCTTAAAGATATAAATAACATACCGACATGTAATCTATAATAACATACCGACATGTAATCTATAATAACATACCGACATGTAATCTATAATAACATACCGACATGTAATCTATAATAACATACCGACATGTAATCTATAATAACGGAGGAATATAAGCTAAATGTACCTACCGTATATACTCTTCAAGATCCCTCCTTCCATTTTAATGTGTGTGGTATTTTACCTCATTAACATAATGTATTCATTCTTCAGTACAAGCCACAACACCCTGAGAAACACTGTAGTTAAAGACATATGTGTATGTGTGAGTGTGTGTTAGGGTGTTAAGGGGGGATGTTTTTTCTTTTGTTTTGGTCTGTATATTTATATATTTTTTTTTGTAGTTTCCTCGCTAGACCTCCATCTACCTTAAATAAAACACCCCTAATTAGACCCCCTCTCCGCACGCACTTTTCAAGTAACTCATTTCCACCCCTCTCACTCTTGGAACTATAATGCGCATTATAGAATTACGAGTGTAGTTTCTTATGCAGTGGTTAAGGGGAGGTTTTTAGTTGATTCCCTAGACTTCCATCAAACTTAAAATTACTCCCCCTAGACCCCCTTTCAAGATAAATTTGTACATTTTTCGGTAGAAAAATGTCCCGGCCGAAGGCCGATTCCCCTTAAATTACAGGCTCGCTATCGCTCGCCAGGAAAAAATCGACATCTAAATGGCACGAATGGTCTTAAAATTGACATAAATGGGGCGAGGGTTCTTAAAATCGCCAAACTAATGGGGCGAACGTCTTAAAATCTCAAAACAATGGGGCTAAACATGAGGGAGAAAGGGGTCCAGAAAAAAATCCTCCAGGTGGAAATCTCCCCTTGTCAACTGATAGTTGAAAATAACCACATTCGCAATTCATTCATACCAATTTTACTTTTTCGTTGTTTTATGTTGTGTTTGTCTTTTCCCTGTTCTTGCTCTGTCTTGAGTCGGCCACCCCCAAGAAAAAAGAAAACAAAAATATAAAATAGAATCAAATAGAAAATAAAAATGAAAATAGGAAAAATGGGGATTGGGCCTGAGCATATAGAAAGATAGATAGCATTTTACTTTGCTAAACAAGATCACGACGAGGAACAGAATTTATGTGGGCAACTGTACAGCCATTAACAAATGAATGACGCATGTCAGGGTTTTCTTTTATTGCAAGGCATGGCTATGACAATTTTGTTTTTCTCTAATTTCAATGTTAAGTTGCCGTTATGTAATTTTATCTTACGCCGAATTTAACAGTGAGAGTGTATTATTATTTTTGGAGGGGTGACTATGCTAATATTATGTTTATATAATTTTAAGGTTTGTTTGTCAATATGCAGTTTGTGTGAATTATATATGGCACACAATATTATTTATGTTGAACCGAATGATATATTATGATCTAAACAAATACTGAGTGGTAATGGTAAAACTAATTGATGTATTTACACTATTATTCTTCTTTCAATGAAAGGACTGACTATGGTAATTTTTTGATTCCATTGTTTTTAAGTCCATTGATGTTTGGTTACAACATTCATCGTTTCCCTTTAAAATTAACTGTTGACTATGTAAACATATTTTTATATATCACAAATTTCCATTTGTGTTTATAAAGTGTACACATTAATATCACTATTGGAATGGAGTCGGTACTATTTCATCAGCATTGAGGTATGACTACAGACTCAAATTTGACCCAAATTTCAATGTTTGCTTGTCGATATCATCAACTTTGAGGAACTGTCTGATGGAAGAAGAGCATCGGATTAACCTCTTCAGTATTTGAGGACGCATTTATTTTCCTGGATATCAATAAGAGTTCATTTAGTTTAGGAAGGAATTTTAGAATTCAGGGTAATTGAGGCATATTTTACCTCGTTGATTTTTAGAGGGCCTTCCAAAACTTAATAAAATCATTTAATGATAGCCTGAAGGAGGGTCATGGGCGGGTGATTTTTTAAACTTGATGGAGGTCTAGGGAGGAAACTAATAAAATAATAAAAAGATACATAAATGAGGAAATAAATAGCACATCCCCATTAACTTTATTCTGGCCATAATTAGATGATATTATTCTGTATAAATAGAACCTCCTTAACCCTTTTAACTACCGCGCAGATCCTCCCTAAACTGCACAAAATCGTCTAAGTATAGCTACAAGAAAATTAAATAGAGGTCGCCGATACAGAAGGGGTTAAAGGGGATGGTTCACTTTTTGGTCGAAGTTTTATTTATTCATTACTGTTCTAGTCTCCTTGGAATAATACATGCCGAAAGAAACTTATGCAAAGAGGATGCATTTATTTAATGCGTCGAACGAATTTCGTTTTGTTTAACATAATGCTAATATACTGAGCTGCAAGTTTTGTGTAGGTATGATACTGACGAGGCTATGTCTGACTAAAGTTTTATTGCTTTGTTTTCTTAGCATATAATTCTGTCGTCTTTCTCCTCTGAACTGAAATTTCCTGCAGGAATTAGCAATTGACTGATTGGATAGCTGACAATTAATCTGAAAGTATTTGTCATACTCGTAGGAAACTCCATGGAAATGTATGTGTAAAGGTATTTCCATCTGTACATAACTTTCTCTGAGGTGCTAAGTTTTACATACACAACAGATAATTGAGCTACATAAAGCTAAACACAGATCTGTGTCTACGATGAGTCTTCTTGGAATAATCAGAATAACTAAAATTGATTCTAAAACTTTCAACTTCTGAACATTGCAGAAATTCGCAGGTTAGCCCAACTCAGTGAACATCAATTAACTAACTTCATTTATTCCCTCCCACACATACATCACTAATACAATCTAATATACTTGTTTATTAAACCACCCCAGGGTCACTCGCGATATGGAGGGTGAGGCACTAAGGACCAAGATGAGGGGGAGCGAGTGGAGCGCTGCTGAGGTGGACCAGCTGGGGAGTCTGCCGCTCTACCAACTGAAAACCACCACCATCAAGGCAGATCAGGATAACAAGATTCAGATTTTGGGTGTGGGGCCCGTTAACAAAGAGGCAGCCTACAAGTCGGTGCTGCTGCTGGGGGAGACGGGTGGTGGCAAGACCTCCGCTATCAACACCATGGTAAACTACCTTTATGGTGTCTCCTTCACCGATAAATTCAGATTCAGACTCAAAGATCAACAGGATGATAACAAGACTCATCGTGTTGTTGAAAGTCAAACCGATTATATCACCATGTTTGTGATCTACCACCAGCCTGGCATGCCAGGAAACTGCAACTACATTCTTGTTGATTCACCTGGCCTCAATGACACAAATGGAAATGACAAGAACATTAACAAATCTTTAACAACATTCCTGACAATATATTTCAGAGTTGATGTACACTGCATTGGTATAGTTGCTAAAGCTAATGACAACAGATTGACAAAGCCTACTAATGATGCTTTAGAGATCATCAAATCCAAACTTGGTAAAGAAGGTGAAAATATCATCAACTTATTGGCGACATATGCACGAGATGATGATGAGGTTTGTGTTAAAAGTGTCTTGAAGGAATGTAGGATTGCGATCAATAAGACTTACAAGATCGATAACCCAAAGGAGTTATATAAAACTAACAGTGATGATGGGAAGAAATCAAGGTGGGATTATACCATGGGAGTATTGGAAGAAATGTTCAAGGATGTGGAATGCTCTCCTGGGGCAAGAACAAATCAGACCCAACAACTAGTAAACGAGACAAAATATCTGAAGAAAAACAAAAACAAACTAGTAAAGACTGTACTGCAGTTAGTACGGAATACTAGAGACTTAAAAACAAATAATGGTTCATTGACAAATCAGAAATCAAATGCAACCTTTACAATTTATGGCAAACTGCAAAATGGCATGATTGACAAACATTATCATAGATGCAAGAAATGTGATGAAATTTGTGGACATGAATGTAGGGGTACCACTTGGACAGAAGCATTGGTAAATTCTGTAAGTAGTAGGAAGGTTGCTACTCAAGTTGTTGGACTCACAGCAGGAATTGCAGCTGGTGCTACTGGTGTGGGTGTTGGACCAGCAGTAATGTTGGTTGCAGTCTCAACCATCAACGACAAGATAACTGGAACATGTCCTGCTATGAAAGAAAAGGGTTGTAGCTTTTGTAAGCACAGCATTTCGGATCATATCACAGAGGAGCTTCAACGTCTTGATGCAAATGCCACAAAGGACTTCAACCGAAGAAAAGAGGAAATTGAAAAATTGATATCAAATGATAATCGCATTAATAAGAGTATTAGCATATCTGTAGACGACTTGGTGGAGCACTTGAGAAACATAAGATATAATATTTTTAATTTAATTAAGATCGATACTCTTAGCCTCAGTGAGACTCCTCGTACTGTAGTCTCTATCATAAAGGAAATTAGTACACTGGAACTGATGCGATGTTGTCACAGTTTTCTGGCCAAACTGGCCAAACTTATTGAACCTGAAGAACCTAAATCAGACAAAGATCACATAAATTGTGTAATTAAAAGCTAAAGGGAAGAAACTCCATGCAGAGCATATGTGCTATTTGAGTAAGTTGGAGTAACATATCCAAATCTGAAATGTGTTTTGTCTTCTTTGTTTATATATATATATATATATATATATATATATATATATATACTAAAAACGAGCACTCTCCTTCATTGGAAGGGACTCTTGTCTCCAGGCCTGGTGAGCGCTTTTAGGCTACTCCCTGACCTGGTGCCTGTAGCCTATTCTGGGATCTCTGATCTTTATTGTACAGTATATATATATATATATATATTACAGTCAGACTGTGAAACGTAGTCATTTCGTGAAATGACTAAGCATTTCAGTCAATCTGTGAAATGACTGGTTACTAACTGGTTACTAACCTAACAGGTTAGGTTAGGTTAGGTAGGTTAGGTTAGGTTAGGTTAGGTTAGGTAGTTCAGGTTAGGTTAGGTAGGTAGGGCAAACCCCATAGTTGCCTTCAAGCTCGTGAAAAGCAGATTGAGGTGTGTGATTGTGTGAACAAATTGATAAAAATATACTTTGAAAAGTAGACAGAATGAAAATATACACCATGTGAGGAAGAGCACTTTATTGACAACGTTTCGCATATAGCTTCATCTTTGTATACAGTTAGTTTAAGCTTCTCCTTTTACTTTTTTCATACGTTCACACACACACACACATAGTAGACGGAGAGCTCCGCCCATTATTCTTGACTCCACCAATCACTTGACCTCTGCATGAATTTTCCCGCCCTCTTTCCTCCTCCTCCTTCCCTCTTCTCCGTCCGAAAAAAAATTGTTGACTGGAAAAATCTTATGGTGTATAGCATTGGCCTCATGAAGCTATATGCGAAACGTTGTCAATAAAGTGCTCTTCCTCACATGGTGTTTATTTTCATTGTGTGAACAAATAATAGGTGGAGATCATTATAACCTAACCTAACCTAACCTAAATTAGGTTAGTAACCAGTGATTTCACAGATTAACTGAAATGCTTAGCCATGTCATGAAACTAGTTTCACAGTCTGACTGTAACACACATATATATATATATATACTGTATATATATATATATATATATATATATATATATATATATATATATATATATATATATATATATATATATATATATATATATATATATATTATATATATATATATATATATATATATATATATATATATATATATATATATATATATATATATATATATATAGATATATATATATATATATATATATATATTATATATATACAGTATATATTCAAACAATTGTGCAACTGGTATTGCATTATATAAACATTCATATGTATGTGTAATCAAAACAAAACCTTTAGGTCCTCCATCAAATTAATTACTTATTATTGTTGTAAGATATACAATTAGAAACAATAACTTCATCTACAACCATTTGTCTTTTAAAATACTTTCTATATTACTTTTCTCAGCTTCATTGTATGCATAACATAAACATCGCAATATATTACAAATCCTCATTCATGACAAACATTCAAATTTATAATTTTAGTATTATAAAGTGTTTATAATGTAAATGTAAAATTGACTGTGCTGTGATAACAAGGATGGAATATTGTTATACTATAACATTTTGATAAGTGAAAAATTCTACATGATAATTTCGAAGTACTATAACGCAGTTATGGAAATAAGAAATTAGTGTAAATACACGAGAGCTTCAAAAAGTGTCAGTGAAGCAGGAATATAGAGTGGTGCATTATATAGCACACTTAATGTATGTGTCATTCACACCTTAACCCGTAACTGGCGGCGCGCAACATATGTCGAATGAAATAAATCTGGCCTAAGTGGCGGCGAACGACATCTGTCGAGCGCCATTTTCAGCACGTAATGTTGCTGAGAGAGAGAGCTGAGTGGTGGGACGAGCGTAGCAACCCTATGACCATTCCCCACGACCACCGTGGACACACTGAACTGTATTCTACTTTCCCCCCTCCTTTCTCACTCGCTACACAGGGAATTATGTAAGGAAATTACCTTATTTCAGGGTTTTTGCACTTGTGTTGCACGATCGTTGCAAGAGAACCAGTGGTCGTACAAGGATGGTTCAGGTGTCATTGGAAAGCTCTGTTTACGCCCTTTCAGGGATATATATTTGTTTTACACTCTGGGTCTTATTTAGGCATGAAAATGATCACGTAAACAACCCTATTTAGGGTAAAAAAAAAACGCTGTGCGGTACGGTCAAATAGACCGCCTAGCCCGCCAATAAGGTGTTAAGAAGGCTCAAGATGATTCGAAACTTTCGTGTAATTATAATAAAAACTTCCTTCCGGAAATCACCATGCAAACTTAGCATATAACAAGGATACAAAGTAATCATTCTGGCAAATCAGCTGTTCATAATTAAACTAATGTTACATTGAAGTTAAAGTAATTATATAGTTTTCTCTAACCAATGTGAAAACTGTGATTTACATGTTTTGATTTATACAATGTGTAAACTTTGAAGCATGCTTCCCCATGCCATCTCTTCTGCTTTCAACTGAAGTTTTAATTCATACCAGAAGAAAATATATGAAATAGAATGGTAATGATTGGCTAAAACCGATATGTAGAGAGTATGCAATGTGTTTTACCTTATTTCAATAGATTTCAAAATACTAATGGGAATTTTATAATCGGCCTACAAAATATTGATAGGAATATCCAAGGGATGCCAGAACAAGGGTCTACCACTGTACCGTCACAAAATAATAGATTTAGCAACTTGTGTCCTGTGAGAAGCAAACAGAACAATGTCACTGTAACTCATATACATTTCAATCTTCTCAATGCTATGTGAATAATGTTGCACTAAATCCTGTTCGTATTCGGGTACAGAAGGCAGGTTTAATCTTCATCCCAGTATGCTCAAGATCTTATAATTATTAAATACACAGATAAATAACTTGTGAAATAATACCATACCTACAGAATACTGATTAGATATACAGTAAATATATCGAGGTGGCACTATAGTAGACGCTTGGTATATACAGTCTATATATTTTTGTTTTTTGTCTTCTATGTGAATGAGATAGACAAAAGGCATAACTGCCTGTAGCGAGTGCCTCCCCCAGAGTTGAAAGAGTGACAGGGCCAAAATCAATGGACGTTCGAGCCAAAATGCATGGGCACACAGAGTTTCAAGCAATTTAAGTCATAGGAAGAGGGAAAGACTGATTCTGGGAGAGAGTTCCAGAGCTCAGCTGTTGAATAGAAGAAGGATTGGGAGTATCGTTGGAGAGTTGCACGAGTATATATATATATATATATATATATATATATATATATATATTGTATTTATGATAGCGTATTAGAGGTCCACTGGTAGCTATTAACAGACTTTATAGAATTCACACCATTGAATTATACAAACGTAGAGTATATACCTCTTCCTGATGACTATGTGTTATATTAGCCATGTTAGCTTATGAATATGTATTATATTAGCTATGTTAGCTTCTTCTGCACCGGGGACGTCTTTTTATATATTATTCTAGCTATATTTAGAGGATTTTGTGCTGCATAAGAAGGATCTGTGGTAGTACATTTTGTTAAGTGAGATAGTTCGAAGCCTGTTAATTGCTGGAAGACCAATTTTAACTGATTAAAATAATTTAATAGCAAGACTGAAGTTAAAAGGACGTTGCCGGTACAGAAGGGGTTAAAGGTCCATTGGTAGCTATTAACAAACTTTATGGAATTCGCACCTTTGAAATATACACACGTAGAATATATACCTCTTCCTGATGACTATGTGTTATATTAGCCATGTTAATAAGTACAAATGCTTGAAATATATTGATAAGGCAACACCATTGTGACGTCACAGATATATTTGTAATTATGATACGAGATATCATATAGTTCTCAAGAAAACAAACTGTAGTAATTTTAAATCTGATGTCTACATTCTAATAAATATTACTAAGGTACCGACTTTTACATCCACAACTAATAGATTATTTATTTGTTTTGTATACTCCACAAATGTATATGAATCCTGACTTACGATGCATTTGGTGGAGTCCTACCTCCCTAATTACCATTAGTTAATTATTCACTCATATCTACTGAGGTAACTTTTGTATGAAAGTTGCCTGTTCTTTAGTTATATGCTCTTCATTATGTTCCAACTCAATTAATGAAGGAGAACAAGGGTTAAATATGATGCCAGTGGGCCTTTGAATTTTTGTTCTATGTGAATGAGGGAGGCAAAAGGCATAACTGCCTGCAACGAGTGCCTTCCCCAGATTTCAAAGAGTGACAGGGCCAAAATCAAGGGACGTTCGAGCTAAACTGCCTGGACACACGGAGTTTGAAGCAATTTAAGTCATGGGAAGAGGGAAAGACTGATTCTGGGAGAGAGTTCCAGAGCTCAGCAGTTGAATAGAAGAAAGTCTGAGAATAGCGTTTCACTCTTGGGTTGGAGAGTTGCACAGAGTAAGGGTGGGATTGTGTTGCAAGGCGTGTACTACGTACCCTACGTAGAGGAGGTGGTATACACTGGGAAAGCTCCGAGGAACACTGATTATTGTAGTAGCGATAGAATAGAGAGAGATATGCAACATTGCAGCAAAGAGAGAGAGAGATTGGAGAGAGTTGGTGACTGGACGGGAGTTAATGATACGAAAGGCTTTCCTTTCTACTTTATCTAGGAGTGCGGTGTGAGAGGTTCCTCCCCACACATGTGAACAATACTCAATACAAGGACGCACTGTGCCCCTGTACAGAGCAAGAAGCTGCGCAGGGGTTAAGAACCCCTTGAGGCGGTTGAGCACACCCAGCTTCTGGGAGGCTGCCTTAGCGAGACTGGTAATATACTCTTTTCAAGTGAGAGCAGAAGAAAAAGAGACACCGAGAACATTGAGGGAAGATGAAGGGTTGATTTTTGTATTGTTGAAGAATAAGGGATAGCCTTCTGGAGGTTCCTGACGGGTAGTAAGATGGATAAATTGAGTTTTGGAAGCATTAAATGCAACAAGGTTTTCTCTACCCCAATTGGAAATAGTAGCTAGATCAGAAGATAAGCATTTTATGGCTTCATTACGTTTACTTTTGAGGGACTGCTGGCTGGGGCGTTCTGGAAAACTAATTGAGTAGTGTAAAATAGAGTCGTCTGCATATGAATGGATGGGACTGGATGTACAGTTGAAAAGATCATTTATGAAAATTAGAATACTGTGTTATGCCTTATTTTAAACTGGTTATCTATCTAATGCATTTATCTATCTCCCTTATACATTAACATAACTAGGCTATGTCTTATTTGTACTTTCTGTAATCTATGAATAATTTCTAATGTGATGGAATTTGCTTCAGATAAGGCGCTGATCTAATTGGTGTAAAACTCCGACTGTCAGAAGATTTTACTTTGATTTTATTTGTTTTTATTTTCATGCCCCCGACAGTGACAACCAGTCTGATGATATGATGGACAATATGTCCGTGTTATCTGGTTGCGATAAGGACGATGAACATGCTAGGGGACCTGGAGGTGCCGATGTGCGAGCTTTAGCACAAGGCCCACCAACTTCATCACAGTGTAGGGGTCGGGGTCGGGGTCGGGGTCGGGGGCGGGGGGGGCGGGGGCGGGGCGGGGGGGGGCGGGGCGGGGCGGGGCGGGGCGGGGCGGGGCGGGGCGGGGCGGGGCGGGGCGGTGCGGGGCGGGGCGGGGCGGGGCGGGGCGGGGCGGGGCGGGCGGGGGAAGGGGGAGGGAGTGCAGCGGCGGGGAAATATACCGACGTCAACACATCAATCCACACAAACAAATCAGTAACAGGTCTAAAACAGTTCTTATTGATGCTTAATGTATTCTGTTATGACATTATATGATGTTGGTGGTATATTATAATAATATAAGTCGGCTGAAGGAAGTCAAAAAGGGGCGAGATGGGGACTCATGTGTGTGTGTGTATGTGTGTGTGTGTGTGTGTATATATATATATATATATATATATACCGGTATATATATATATATATATATATATATATATATATATATATATGAGAATTAACAGTTACATATATGACTACACATAAAATTTGTTTTAGTGCATGCCAGGGGCACAATGGGAGGCAGTCGGGGCTTACTCTCAACGAACTCCTAGACATACTCTTGAACACTCTCTATAACTCGGAAACACTCGAATTGCATTCGGAATAACTCGTGATTACTCTTATACACTCGGATGCACTCGGGAACCGGAAATGACCGTTAAAATTCAAATTTCCACACACTCTCAGTACACTTTCAGCACACTCTTAATGACTCGGTAATTACTCCGAGTGTCCCCGAATGTACTCGGGGTTACTCGACATAACTCCTGGACACTCTAGGGCACTCTTGTAAACTCCTGGTATTTTTCACACTCTGCCTCTTTTTTGCCCGATTAACCAAGACTGTTAACTCTTGGAAACTCGGCCTCACACTCCTGAATGTGTGAACCAGGCTTAAGACAAGCTTTGGATGATAGAGGAATGACTATAGATCAGGCGGGGGAAGTGGTAATAAACAGGAATGAATGGAGAATGCTTGTGAATAGATGAGTGTAAACGCAGTTGTTTGGGAGAGAGGGTCATGCGCCAGTTGGACTAGATAGTAGTCCATCAGGCGCCTGGCCCACGGAACCGGTGGTAATGAAGGGTACGCCTGGAAGCATGGTGGGCGGGCTTGTGGTAGTAAAGCTTCGCTGCGGGTCTGCCTGCGGAAATCGGAGCCTCTCCGGGGGATTTGGGACCTGGGAATCTTTTGCTGGGGACCCCAAATGGGCCTGGGTCTCTGGGTATTTCTCCTGGGCGACCTAAATGTGTGTGATTTTATGTTTTGTTTTGTTTTGTCTTTCTGATGTGTGTGATGTCCATGTTAGAGCTCTGTCTCGAGTCGGCCACCCCCATAAAAAAAAAAGGATAACTGGGGTAAGTGCCAGTGTATATACATACATACATACATACATACATACATACATACATACATATATAAAGAATACTTTGTCTGTTACTAATCAGTGGAGGAATGTAGATATGAAACGGTTTATCTATAATTGAACTATATCACTGGAATTTGGATAAACACTGGGATTAGCAGCACCTCCAACGTTCAATTATCTTGGTATCTTTAGATAAGCCAATTCCCCAGCCACAACCAATACTACACCTCAGTATAGGAAGAAGGGGTAACCTGACACAACATTCAAGATCTCACTCTTAATTTACCTCTCTTAATAGACAAAGGTAAGATACTTTATGGAGACACAGCATGAACTTATCTACTTTTAGATTGTAAATTGAGAATAACCAGAATGTTTAAATTTAGTCTAGCATTCTGAGAAATTACTTAAAATAAATTATAAATGTTTCAATTTGTTAATATTGTAGAAATCCACAAATAAGCCCAAATCAAAAATAGTTAACGTGTCAACATTACAGATACTAGTTGAAATTAGTAATAAGTAGCACCCCGTTTTTAACATCAATCATCAATTACAAACCCCAATGTACTTGAATAAACTAATGAAAGCATATGGTCCTCCCAGGATTCGAACTCGGGACACCAAACCCAAAACATAAGCACCTAAACCTAATATAATGTTCCCACACACATGCATCATTATATTCTACCATTCTTATTTGTTTAATTACTCAGGGTTGAATTGCGAGGTGGTTGGTGAGGCGGTGTCAGCATCAAGGTGAAGAGAGAGCAATTTGAAACACTATCTTGGGGTGAAATCTGAGCCGACTCAAAAACTAGCAGTCAAAACCGCGTTAATATTGCAAGACGTGAAGCCAAATTTCAACATGGAAGAGCATTATCATCGATGTAGGATATGTGAACGATATTGTGGACCGGTATGTAGGGGTTACACTTGGACTGGTGCACTATATGATTACTTGAGGGATTTTTTCTGGACCCCTTTCTCCCTCGTGTTTAGTCCCACTGCTTTTGAGATTTTAAGACAGTTGCCCCATTAGTTTGGCGATTTTAAGAACTTTTGCCCCATTTCCGTCAATTTTAAGACCTTTCGTGCAATTTAGGTTTCGATTTTATCCTGGCGCGCGATAGCGAGCCTGTAATTTAAGAGGAACCGGCTTTCAGCCGGGATATTTTCTACCGAAAAATGTACAAATTTATCTTGAAAGGGGCTCAAGGGGGTGTAATCTTAAGCTTGATGGATATCTAGAGACCAAACTAAAAACCTCCCCTTAAGTTGTTAATACTAAATGTACTTATACTCATTATAATATATCATCCATATAATGTGTGATAATTACTGTACATATTTTATATAATAAGTCGATTATTTACTGTATTACGATTCATTCATAGAGGTATCAAGACTTCTAATATATACCTGTTCCTGATATATATTAGAGTGTGCAAATCAATATTAATGAACAAGTATTTCTTTTTCTCACTTACCTTATAAAACATTCTCTCTCTCTCTCTCTCTCTCTCTCTCTCTTTTCACGCTTTCCTGTGAAAGAGGTGTTTAGGGAATCTTATCTCAAGAAACTGTATTGATCTTATGATTAGTAAAATAGCAAGCCATTGATATTGTGTGCCATATTGTAACTTAATTAATGTATCACAAACTATTATATCGAAATGTAAATGTAATAAAGGTTTATTAAGTTATATCAAGTATCTTTCCCAACAAATAACTGTAGAAAGTTAAGACATAATTATTTGGTATGGCATTACATAGTCAAGGGGGTGACCTGCTTTTTTCCTCTCCTTTTCTCTCTTTATCTGGCTTGTATCCATTAGGCCCTATACAGCCTACTGTTTTAAGACGTTTATCCCCACCCCGGTGTCGATCTTTTCCCGCGAGCCAGCATATATTGTTAAATGTTTTTGACAGCAGGCTAAATTTGTACATTTTTCGATATAAAAATTTCTTTAATAGCTTGTTGGTGGTCTAGGGAGCAAACAACCCCTCCACCTTCTCCGCCCCCCTTTAAGTCCATTAAATACCCAATTACTGCATCTAGGCCTATTGTACATATACCATACATCGTGCTATGCAGCGCCAGCCTCATATACTGAAATACATAACATAGTTGAACAATCCTGGCGGTCAACTACTAAAGTCAACCAACTAATGTATCGTTTTCTTTAATAACGTATATAAGAAAACGTTACATATGATGGGAGACTAATATGGTATAGCCAGCCTTCCTCTCTCTCTGTCTCTGTCTCTCTCTCTCTCTCTCTCTCTCTCTCTCGACACATGGGCCGTTATTCTGGTCCCCCTTCTGCCTCATGTTTAGCCCCATTAGTTTTCAGATTTTAAGATGTTAGCCCCATTCTGTCGATTTTAAGACATTTCGACCCATTTCTTTGTCTATATTAAGACCTTTCGTGCTATTTAGGTGTCGATTTTTTCCCTGGCGAACGATAGTGAGCCTGTAATTTTGGAAGAAACGGCCTTCGGCCGGGAAATTTGTCTACCGAAAAATTTACAAATTAATTTACAAGGGGGATATAATGGGTTTTGTTTAAAGTTTGATGGAGATTTAGGGGGGAAACTAGAAAAATAATTAATAAATGAAAACAAATGGACCAAAAAGTGAACCATCCCCCTTAACAATAACAAAAAGCCCACATACAATTATACGCCTATACATCACTACACACACTCATCTTTACTATTACCTACAGTATATTAAACCCTTCAACCCCATCGATCGTTCCCCAGGGTATGAAGGGTGAATAAATAATCAACCCCGTCTGTACCGCGAAGTCTTTTTAATTTTATTCCAGCTATATTTAGACAACTTTGTGCAGTTTAGGAAGGATCTGTGGTAGTATACAGGGTTAATTGAGATAGTTCAAAGCCTGTTAATTGCTGGAGGCCCTTTTTAAACTGAAAAAATCGTCTAAGAGTAGCCAAAATACAAGCAAAAAGACATCGCAGTACAGAAGGGGTTAATGAGAAAGAAAACAGGACTCCCTCACTATCCGATGCCCCGATTTATTATATGATTATGGGTTTTATTATATGATTATGGGTTTTAATATATGATTATGGGTTTTATTATATGATTATGGGTTTTATTATATGATTATGGGTTTTATTATATGATTATGGGTTTTATTATATGATTATGGGTTTTAATATATGATTATGGGTTTTATTATATGATTATGGGTTTTATTATATGATTATGGGTTTTATTATATGATTATGGGTTTTATTATATGATTATGGGTTTTATTATATGATTATGGGTTCTATTATATGAGTTACATGGAGGGATAGACAGACTAATGAGGAAGTAAGAAGGAGGTGTGGTGTGGAGGTAGATGTGCTGGAAAGTGTGAAAAGGAACAACTTGAGATGGTTCGGCCATATGGAACGTATGGAAAGCGAGAGAATGACTAAGAGGGTGTACGAGAGCGAGGTGGAGGGACAGAGGGGGAGAGGTAGACCGAATATGAGGTGGAAGGATGGAGTGAGGAACTACATGAACGAAGGCGGTGCTGGTTGGGGGGAGGGGCGTCGACTGACTGGGGACAGAGGTGCATGGGGGCGGTTCGTTCGTGGCCACCCCTTCGGGGATCACGGCGTCAGGCAATAGATAGATAGATAGATAGATTATATGATTATGGGTTTTATTATATGATTATGGATTTTATTATATGATTATGGGTTTTATTATATGATTATGGGTTTTATTATATGATTATGGGTTTTATTATATGATTATGGGTTTTATTATATGATTATGGGTTTTAGTATATGATTATGGGTTTTATTATATGATTATGGGTTTTATTATATGATTATGGGTTTTATTATATGATTATGGGTTTTATTATATGATTATGGGATTTATTATATGATTATGGGTTTTATTATATGATTATGGGTTTTATTATATGATTATGGGTTTTATTATATGATTATGGGTTTTATTATATGATTATGGGATTTATTATATGATTATGGGTTTTTAGGTGTTTGGGTTTGGGGTTTTGGCTGGTCCGAGAATGCATCCCCATTTACTCCATTCATTTTAGGGTTCGCTATACGATTTTCCCTCGTAAGATCGGGTTTTCAGGAACGTAACCCAATCGTAAATCGAGGAAGACCTGTAACTGCATAACTCTCTCTCTCACTGACTCTCTCTCTCTCTCTCTCTCTCTCTCTCTCTCTCTCTCTTTCCTATATACTGTATAATTATACTGTACATTTTCCAGGCAACATTTCTGGGATCCTTTGGACTGCTATCAGAACCTACACACTAATTCAAGCGACACAATTATTAAAGCTGCCAGACCAGTGTTGAGGAGAGGAAAATATTTGAGGGAAAAAGCACTCGACTCATGCCGGCTTTAGAGAGAGAGAGAGAGAGAGAGAGAGAGAGAGAGAGAGAGAGAGAGAGAGAGAGAGAGTGTGTGTGTGTGTGTGTGCAAGAGAGAGAGAGAGTATTAGAACAAGGAGGTGATAATGTAAAAAGTGTCTTCATTTCAGCAAGTTTTTTTCATAAGTTGTGTAGTTGACTTAGCTGTGTGTAAAGAGTGTGAAGAGCAGGGGGGGGGTAGAGTAGTGGAGACAAGTGGAGCGAGTGGTGAGTGGATGGAGTATTAGAGTAACGAGTGGAGCGAGTGGTGAGAGAAAGGTGGTGAGAGTAGTGGAAGGAGACAAGTGAAGCGAGTGGTGAGTGGAGTGTGTTATGAGTGGGGGGTGATGAGAGGGGTGAGTGGAGTGAGTGAAGTATTTAAACAAGCGATACAAGCAAACAGGCATGGACGCGATCTCTTCAAGCAAAATAAACAGTTAAGAAAATATATTGGTAATACACGAAGTGTCAAGATAAATAGGCATGTCGGCTTAGATCAAATAAACAAGCTGATAGTATAGACAGGCAATACTACTAGTAAACAACCATGTGGGTGTTAACCAACAGGGAAATAAGCGCACAAACAAGTGGAGAACTAAGCAAACAAGCAGGTGCGGAAACAAACAAACAAGGCAGCAAGCCAAAAAACAAAACAAAATAACAACAACAAAGGTGGGGCAGCAAACAAACAAGTAGGTGAGGCAGCAAACAAGCAAACCAACAGGTTAGGAAGCAAGCAAACAGGTGAGGCAGCAAGCAATGAACATGTGAGGAAGTAAGTAATAAACAGGTGAGACAGCAAGTAATAAACAGGTGAGGCAGCAAGTAATGCACAGGTGAGACATTAAGTAATGAACAGGTGAGACATTAAGTAATAAACAGGTGAGGCAGCAAGTAATGAACAGGTGAGACATTAAGTAATAAACAGGTGAGGCAGCAAGTAATACACAGGTGAGGCAGCAAGTAATGAACAGGTGAGACATTAAGTAATAAACAGGTGAGGCAGCAAGTAATAAACAGGTGAGGCAGCAAGTAATAAACAGGTGAGGCAGCAAGTAATAAACAGGTGAGGCAGCAAGTAATACACAGGTGAGGCAGCAAGTAATAAACAGGTGAGGCATCAAGTAATAAACAGGTGAGGCAGCAAGTAATAAACAGGTGAGGCAGCAAGTAATAAACAGGTGAGGCAGCAAGTAATAAACAGGTGAGGCATCAAGTAATAAACAGGTGAGGCAGCAAGTAATAAACAGGTGAGGCAGCAAGTAATAAACAGGTGAGGAAGCAAGTAATAAACAGGTGAGACAGCAAGTAATAAACAGGTGAGGCAGCAAGTAATGAACAGGTGAGGCAGCAAGTAATAAACAGGTGAGGCAGCAAGTAATAAACAAGTCATGAGGCACCAAGCAAACACATATTCAGGTGAAGTAACAAAAGACCAATCAAACATGTGGGGCAGGCAGCCACTGAAAAGCAAGCACGTGAGGAAATAAACAAATAAACAAACAAGAAAGTGAGAACATACATAGAAAAGCAAGGAGAGATAGCAAGAAAGAAAAGCAGTAGATGGGAAAGGCAGCAAACATACACACAAACAAATGAGGGAAAAAACAAAGAAACGAGCAAGTGAGGCAGCAAACAATGAAACAAGCAAGTGAGACAACAAACAAAGAAACAAACAAGTGAGGCAACAAACATAGAAACAAACAAGTGAGACAACAAACAAGTGAGGCAGTAAACAAAGAAACAAGCAAGTGAGACAACACAAACAAATAAGCAGGGTGAGGTAGGCAGCAACTAAGCAAACAAGTGAAGCAACACAAAACAAGCAGGCAGAGAGCAAACAGGTGAGGCATGTAGTAAATAAACAATCAAGTGAAGCAACACAAAAACAAGCAGAGAGGTAAGTCAGGCAGTAAATAAACAAACAAGTGAAGCAACACAAAAACAAGTAGTCAGGGTGAGGCAGGCAGAAAATACACAAGCAAGTGAAGCAACACAAAATTAAGCAAACAGGCGGCAAACAAGACAAGCAGGCAAGTGAGGCAGGCAGCAAAGAAACACACAAGTAAAGCAACACAAACAAGCAGGAAGGTGAGTCAGGCAACAAAGAAACAAGCAAGCGAGGCAAAACAAAAACAAGTAGGCAGGTATAAGACAGGTAGCAGAAAAAAAACAAGCAAGTGAAGCAACACAGAAACAAGCAGGGAGGTATAAAGGCCGCGTCATACAGAACTCGAATCCACCAGAACCCACCGGAATGAATTCAAAAATTCAAATTTTAGCCACTTCTTCCCCATTCTGGTCTATTCTTGTATGTGTTCTGGTTAGATTCTTGTCTATTCTTGTGTTTCGAGTGATGTTCTAGTCGTCACTCGATTGATCGAGTGAGTGAGCAAAAAGTTAGTGCATGCGTTAACTTTCTACGAATCGAGTGAAAAAACCGTTAAAAATTATCGAGTTACATTCTAGTCGTATCCGGGTCGCATTTGAGTCGCATTAGAGTAGCATTCTACCTATTCTGGTCATGTTCTGATGTAATTTTTATAGTGGATGCCGACTCGAATTACTTGAATGTAACTCGATAATGACCGGAAGTCAACTGGATGACACGTTGATTATTCCACTTTAAAATTGAATGTAATGGAATGAGAGTTGAATATAACCCGAATTAAGAAGAATACAACTGGATGCCGACTAGAATATGACTGGTAGATGACTGCATACTTGCTTGATGTATCGAGTGTACACTGGATGTCGACTCGAACATGACTAGAAGTACTAGAATACAAGTGGAATCTAACTAGAAGGTAACTGGAATACAACCAGAATATAACTCGACTAGGTGCGGCCCCAAATATTTATATAACGGATTGAAAAAAAATATATATATAATAATAATAAATAAAATAAAATATAAAATCGGCCCTATACGAGGCCATTGTATTTCAAGTAGTACCTGGAATCAAACTTACTCATCTAACTCTCCACACCTTAACTCCGGCTTCCCCTCAGTTGTGTCTACCAATGAAAAGTGTTCTTCCTTCACCCCAGCTGTGTGAGTTAAGGGGGTAGGGTTACTTTTTGGTCTATTTTTTATGTAGCCTATATATATTTTTTTGTTTTTACTTTCTTCGCTAGACATCCATCAAAGCTTAAAAAACACACTCAATTCGAGATTAATTTGTACATTTTTCGGTAGAAAAGTGTCCCAGCCGATGGCCAGTTCCTCCTAAAGTTACAGGCTCGCTATCGCTCGCCAGGAAATAAACCTATGCCTAAATGGCACAAAAGGTCTTAATATTAACAAAGAAATAGGATTTTTTTTTTATAACCGCCAAACTAATGGAATGAACGTCATAACATCTCAAAAACTAATGGGGCTAAACATGAGGGAGAAGGGGGTCCAGAAAAACCCTATCTCCATCGTGTACGTGTATGTGTGTATGTGATTGAAAGTGCTTATGTTGCCGTGGTGAGTGCCCTGTTACTACTGGTGTGCCTGTGAACCAATCCTCCCTTTATATACTCAAAGGTTCCTCATCGAGTCACCTTCTGCCTATTCGAGTCACGTTCCACTTACGTTCAACTTAGTTCCACTTACGTTCGACTTAACTTCATGTAATTCTGGTCATGATATACTGACATTCCGGTCTCATTCTGGTCATTCGAGTTGCATTCGACTTGGGATCGAATAGTCTTCTTTCCACATCCGGTTTCCTTCGAGTCACTTACTGGTTAACATCGACTCATATTTGGGTTACATTCGAGTCCATCGAATTACGTTCGATTTACATTCCGGTCATTGACGGGTCGCATTCTACTCTGAAGTCACACTCGATTAAGGCCGCGTAATTCTCGTCAATTCCGGTGAAAAGTTCGATTCCAGTGGGTTCTGGTGGATTCGAGTTCTGTATGACACGGCCTTAAGGCAGTAAAGAAACAAACAAGTAAAGCAACACAAACAAGCAGGAAGATAAGGCAGGCAGCAAAGAAACAAGCAAACGAGGCAACACAAGAAGCAGTCAGAGCAAGCAGGCAGGGTAAGGCAGGCAGCACATAAACAAGCATTGAGGTGAGAGAGGCTGTGAAGGAAGTGTTTACCATAGTTGATGAGGCCAGACTGAGGTCAAGGTCGCTGTCTGTGTCTGACTTAAAAGGGGGATTTACATTCAGCTTTTCTAAACCTTTACCTAACTACCCACCTATTTGTCTGCGTACTTACCCCCCCCCCTCTCTCTCTCTCTCTCTCTCTCTCTCTCTCTCTCTCTCTCTCTCTCTCTCTCTCTCTCTCTCTCTCTCTCAATGAACACTGACAACAATCTGGCAGCAATGAAGAAGACTGTTTTCAGTTGACAAGAACTTAGGACAAATACAAATAAAGAGGTGAACGTTTGAATGAAGTTTCCAATCCATTTCTCAGCATTCCATAAATTCCTCCAAACGATTTCCAAGCCCTGTCATGTTATTCACTTCCAATTGTTCGAATGTGCGGCTATTTACCAGTGGGAGTACAGGCTGGGAAAGAGAACCTTCTTGTTTGGTATCCATCTTTATCTCTTCCAAGTTCCACTTTCCCTTACACTGGGTTTTGCCATCTGTACTAGAATTAAATCATGACCACTTCGCTGGGATTATAAGATCTGTGACTAATGAATCTATTTAAAGCTACGTCTCTCTCTCTCTCTCTCTCTCTCTCTCTCTCTCTCTCTCTCTCTCTCTCTCTCTCTCTCTCTCCTACTACCCACCTGCCTCTTCTTTCTTTCGCGGTTTGTCTCTTTTTCAACATGGAGTCTTATGTCTGTCTGTATGTCTGTTAATGCTTTGTCTTTCTGCCTGCATAAATGTGTGTCTGTAGTCTATATGTCTATTACCGTTATTGTCTTTTGTATCTACATTGTGTGTGTGTGTGTGTGTGTGTGTGTGTGTGTGTGTGATAATAATAAAACAACAAAACAAAATAAATATACAGTTTATTGATAATTGCAGCCGTAAGCTGAAAATGTACGGAGGAATAATTTGCAGCTTAACTCAAACTTATGTTACCTTATATTAAGGACCAAAACATACGAGCTAGTTAACTAGTTATATATTATATACCAGGCTAGAAGACACCTTTTGAGTGGACATAGTAGTTGTACGTTTTGAAAAGGTTTGCTGATTGCTTACGAAACAATTTACTGACTAAGTTCACTGTTTACCTTTGACACATTTAGTAGGAATTGTATTTTGGTAAGTTTTTTAGTCGGTTGGTAACTACTGTATATAATGTTCACTGTTCACTTGGGATATGGCTACACTACTTCATACAGATACTATTGTTTGGTAGCTAATATTTTCAGGATCTTCTGAAGCATTGTCTAAAGTCTAAAGGTGGTGTCTCTTGAACGCGTTGTCCAGCAATATTCGATGAGTAAGTTATTTATATTATATTATAGTAAGTTATTTATATTATATTATAGTAAGTTATTTATATTATATTATAGTAAGTTATTTATATTATATTATAGTAAGTTATTTATATTATATTATAGTAAGTTATTTATATTATATTATAGTAAGTTATTTATATTATATTATAGTAAGTTATTTATATTATATTATAGCAAGTTATTTATATTATATTATAGTAAGTTATTTATATTATATTATAGTAAGTTATTTATATTATATTATAGTAAGTTATTTATATTATATTATAGCAAGTTATTTATATTATAGTAAGTTATTTATATTATATAGTAAGTTATTTATATATATAGCAAGTTATTTATATTATATTATAGTAAGTTATTTATATTATATTATAGTAAGTTATTTATATTATATTATAGCAATTATATTATAGTAAGTTATTTATATTATATTATAGTAAGTTATTTATATTATATTTTTATCAATTAATCTGTATACTTGTTCGTACTATTTTGAGGTTTATTCGCATTAGAAGCGGAAACTAGACCGAAGGTAGATTTTGTTTAGGTAGCTCGATTCTTATATTCGTCGCTCACTAGGGATTATTTATGGCTTGACTTTTTGTTGATTGATTAGGCTCACTCTGCAGGGGATGGGGCTTACTGTGGCTGAGAGAGAGAGAGAGAGAGAGAGAGAGAGAGAGAGAGAGAGAGAGAGAGAGAGAGAGAGAGAATGTGTGTGTGTGTGTGTGTGTGTGTGTGTGTGTGTGTGTGTGTGTGTGTGTGTGTGACATCGACACCTAAATGGCTCGCAAGGTATTATTATTGACAAAGAAATGGGGCGTAAAGTCTTAAAAACGCCAAACTAATGGGAGGAATGTCTTACAATGTATAAACAATGGGGCTATGCACGAGGGAAAAGGGGGGCCAGAAAAACAGGCCCATCCCCCCTTAACATCATCCATGATTCTAAAACTGACACCTTTGTTCTATACATATCGCTGATGATGGTGAAGGTACCGCGTATACTTGGGTAGCGTTTAGGTATATGCCTGTAAGTCTGTTCCCTAGCTTTCTGGTGACTGGGCCTGGGAATTCCACTATCTTATTACACTTACTCAGACTTGGTACATAATACCCTCCAAATGGGTTTGGTTGTCCTAAATCAATTTTGAGTAAACTGTAGAGGTAATTGAAGGATACAGAAGGTATAATATTATATACTGTAGTAAATTGACAGTATATATTATATACTGTCTATATATATTCCAAGCCAACTAATTTTTCATATGAGCCAACATCACGTCTACCACAGTTCAACCCTTCCTCTCCTTCCTCAGCCTTTCATGCACCCAGAGTTTTACCTCCTCTGGCATTCTTCACTCTTTTTACTTCATGTATTTTTAAGTTGGCCCTCACACACACACACACACACACACACACACACACACACACACACACACACACACACAGGCTGCATGAGGCTTTTTACGTGCTTCGTCTCTCCCAACGCCTCTCTTTCACTGCTTTTACCTCTTGCTCTCTTTTCTTCTCTCTCTCTCTCTCTCTCTCTCTCTCTCTCTCTCTCTCTCTCTCTCTCTCTCTCTCTCTCTCTCTCTCTCTCTCTCTCTCATAATGTTAATACAGCCCTCCTACTTAACAGTAAGATGGAGGAAACACCACTCTATAGCTAATGATGCCTGCCTAAGTGGGTCCTTACGTTACACGGTTGATCGGTGGTTTGAGTATACCGTAGTATAGAAACGATAACTGTATGATTAGTTGGAGGAAGGGTCAGGGATTGGGCGGAAGATTGCAGGAATAATTGGGAGGGAATCTTGGAGGTGGTATGATAGTAGAGGGAAGCTAGGAATTGAAGTACACAGGCCCCCACCCACACTAATTATAGGTAACCTGCACACTTCTCTATTCACACACAGACATAGCTTGTGGCAGGAGGTTTAAATCGGGTCAGTGGGGTAGGGGTGCTCTAGGGTAAGTCTAGCATTATATTAGGTGATATGCAGACACTTTAGCTTATGGTGGGAGATTAGAATAAGGTCAGTGGGGAAGGGGTACTCTATGGTAATTATAATGTTAGGTCATGTGTACTGGATGTTGATTATGGTGGCAAGTTAAGAACAAGTCAGTGAGGAAGTGATGCTTTAAGGTAGATAGGGAAGTTAGTATTCGTCTTATAAGTAAGAGTAAAAGGCATTGCCTCTTTTGGACCAGTAAGCCTGTTGCACAATTTCCGTGTTCTTACGTTCTCATTTATAATCAGAATGCTTACACCAATCAACTTCCTCGTACCTTAAAATAATTATCCCACCCCTACCATCTCTCTGTCTCTCTGTCTGTCTGTCTATCTCTCTCTCTCTCTCTCTCTCTCTCTCTCTCTCTCTCTCTCTCTCTCTCTCTCTCTCTCTCTCTCTCTCTCTCTCTCTCTCTCTCTCTCTCTCTCTCTCTCTTCCTTCCCTTTCCCTCCACCTCTCTCTATTTTCCTTGCCTCTCCCCCCGTTCTCTCCTTTCCTCCTCCTCCTCTCTTACTTAATTCTTAATTCAACTTAATTGAATTCTTAATTCAACTTAATCGGCGACTTAATTCAAGTGTTCAAAATCATCAAAGGCATCGACAATATGAACTGTAGTAAGTACTTCACTATCGACCAATCTAATTACACGCGGGGAAACGGTTGCAAAATTATTGGTAAATCTTTTAACTCGCACGAATCTAAGAATTTCTTCTTCAATCGAGTTGTCAACTTGTGGAATGGGCTCCCCCGAGACGTTATGACTGCAGCACCGTTGATTCATTTAAATTCCGCCTAGACAAATATCTCGCATCAAACCCGCGACTGACTGCGTTTGTAAATGAATAACTTTATCCTCCCCTCAGTTACTAACCCATATGTCCCCTACTAACTTCCTAGTCCTGCCACGTTAGTGGCAGGGCAGTAGTTCCCTTTCCAATGTTCCCTTACCCACTCTAAACCACTGTTTGGACACTTGATCCTCAGTGTTTTGGAGGACAAGCAGCCTAGAAGGGTCACTAGATCTGTTGTTGCTTGATTTCCTTTGTACTCCTTTGTACTCCTTTGTACTCCTCTCTCACCCTCTCTCTCTCTCTCTCTCTCCCTCCCTCTCTCTCCCCTCCCCCACTAATGTTAATCCCTCCCTGCAGTAAGAGGGGGAGACACGGGCATTTAGGTAATGGTGCATGCCTTAGTGGACCCTTATGTTACAGACCCCCCGACAATCACTAGGTCACTCACTTTAAGCCGGTATCACACGAGCGCTTTTTCACTCAACAATTATCCTTAACACTGGTCTGACAGCTTATGAGGTCAACATATAAAATATTTCGGTCGCCTAAATTCATCTATCGTCAGTTTAGTTTCCGATAACAGTACATAATGTTCTAGAAGTGTTGCCAGAAAAATGTTGATAATCGAATGTTGACTATAAAAGCTCTCGTGTGATACCGGTTTTAGTCTTTTATACCCAAATATATACACCTTTTCAATCCAGGATATGTGCATTAACACCTTCTGTACCGGCAACGTCTTTTTAATTGTATTCTAGCTCTATTCAGACAATTATGTGCAGGTTAAGAAGAATGTGTGGTAGTAAAGAGGGTTAAGCGAGATGTTTCGAAGCCTGTTACTTGCTGGAGACCCTTTTTGTAGCCAGCATAAAGTGAAAAGGACGTCACCGGTACTGAAAGGGTTAATCAGCTTCCTGTGGCTCAAATTATCCATTATCTGTCCATCTGTCTACTCCAATATGTCCATTTGTCTACACCAATACGAAGAAGAAACACCATTATGTACCTGATGGTGTATGCCTTACTGATTCTTTTGTTACAAGCCAACAAAAACACCCTAGGTTACCTCCCCGCCCCCCCCCCCCCTCTCTCTCTCTCTCTCTCTCTCTCTCTCTCTCTCTCTCTCTCTCTCTCTCTCTCTCTCTCTCTCTCTCTCTCTAATGCCTATATCCCTCTGACCTACACAACAGTCAGAGGGGGAGTCACGAGTATTTAGCTAATGGTGCATGGCCTAGTGGACCACCCTATGTTGGAGGCCTAAACACATTCACTAGGTCACCCGCCCTCTCTCTCTCTCTCTCTCTCCCCCATGCTAACACCCTCCTAATCTACACACCAATACGAGAGAGCAACACCATTATGTAGCCAATGGTGCATACCTTAGTGGATCCTTACATTAAAGGTTCAGACTCTCATTAGGTCAACTCCCCCTCCCCCCCTTCTCTACCTCCCCCCTCCCTTATGTCTCTCCTTATCCCTCTCTCCCCCCCCCCCCCCTCTCGCTCTCTCTCTCGCTTCCGTGCCAATGCCCTCCTAATCTACACACCAATCCGAGGGAGGAACACCATTAACTACCTAATGGTGCATACCTTAGTGGACTCTTACGTTACAGGTTTACTGACTCTCACTAGGTCAACTCCCATCCCCCCTTTTCTCTCTCTCTCTCTCTCTCTCTGTGTCTGTCTCTCTCTCTCTCTCTCTCTCTCTCTCTCTCTCATGCTAATACACCCCTATCTAGGCTAAGTGGGAGAAACGCCCTTATTTAGCTAATGGTGCATGCTTTAGTGGACCCTTACGTTAAAGGCCAATACCCTCTCACTAGGTCACCCCCCCCCCCTTCTCTCTCTCTCTCTCTCTCTCTCTCTCTCTCTCTCTCTCTCTCTCTCTCTCTCTCATGCTAATAAACCCCTAACCTAATATCATTATCAATGGCCAACACTCTCTCACTCGGCCACCCCTGCAATCTTTCCAGTCAAATACACATACTTTAGGATTAAAAAGTATACATTCTTCAGCTTTCTGTGTTTCAAAAAAAAAAATAAAAATAAAAAAAATAAAAAAAATAAAAAAAATAATCAAAATATATCATATGAAAATAATCATAAGTTATCTGGGGTAATGCAATGATGCCATGAGTGAATAGTTTATAATTATATTTGTTTGTTATGTTATATACTGTAAGTAGTGGAAAAATGGAACCAACACTCAAAACTACCAATGTGACCGATAAACAATTATTTTCCTTTCCAAACTACTACAGGCATTGTTCAATCTTTATATAATTGGTTGTAATCTAAATAACTCTCGGCATGTGGTGCGATACAGGTGTCAATGTGCAAGTTACAAATTACCTATCCCTTTTTATGGAGGTGAGTGGTAAGTGAGCACCTTCCCATGTTTAAGATTATGGTCTGTATTCCTAGACAAACCCTCCCATTGTTTATGGTAATTACTGGAGTTTTGCAGTATTCCAAGCCAGTCAATATGCTAAGCTAGTTGTTTGAAAGGGGGATGAGATATTTATTTGCTAATTTATATATAGTTTTATTATCTTTTACTTTCCTCGCCAGACCTCCATTAAGCTTAAACAAAACATCCCATAGACCCTCCTTCGAAATAAATGTGTACATTTTTCGGTAGCAAAATGTCCCAGCCGAAGGCCGGTTCCTCCTACTATTACAGGCTCGCTATCGCTCGTCAGGAAAACAATCGACACCTAAATGGCACGAAATGTCCTATTATTGACACACAATTGGGTGAAAGGTCTTAAAATCGCCAAACTAATGGGTCAAACTTCTTAAAATCTGAAAACTAATGGGACTAAACATGAGGGAGAAGGGAGAAGGGGGGGCCAGAAAAACGGCCCATCTCCCCTTAATTGCAGTGGGACGTACTGGAACATTATTCAAGCACTCTCCTTGCAATTACAACTATACACTGCATGTTTCTTTCCAACTGGCGGTAAATTGACATGTCTTTCTCTTGCTGTCTGACTTATTATAAAAATGGTGTAGTGAAATATGTTGCTGATTGTGACAGTTTGGTATTGGTATGATAAAGAGACATAGTATTTTTTACATATTTTCATTAACTATCGAGACAAACTTTACTAAGGGATTCAATTTACCGTCAGATGAGATGAAACCGATGTATCATATCGACAGGCTTAGCATACAACGCAATTATAATAATCACCACCGCCCACGCTAGAAATACATACCTGTGGCCCTCAAGGATTGTTACGCATTTTGACAGTTTATTCTGGTAATTATTAGACGATTATATTTAGCTTAGGAAGAACTTGTGAGAGCTAGAGAGTTAATTGAGTTTTTACCTCTTCGATTATTAGATATCCTTACTAAAATACATACAAACTTCTATTGATAATCAGAATAATGTGCAGAAACGCGTCATCAAATACTGAAAGGGTTTACCAAGGCCAAGTCAACCAGTGCAAACCAGTCAGCCAACCCTTACTCCCACAAGGGGTAGGGAGGATCAGCAAGAGACACGAGAAGGGATAAAGAGGTGACCGGAGAAGAACACATATAACAGTTTGCCCACACTAACCTAACCTATTTTATTTCTACAGTACTGGTTGAGGTTCACTGGATGAATGGGTACTGGTTGAGACAAACGGGTTAGGTTGTCTTGTCCTCCTCCGTACAACGCTCCCAGGTCCTCCCTAAACGCGCCTCGCCCCATTAACCACTGGGGTAATCCCTTCTGGTAATGGGCCCTATCCATGCCTCTTAACTCCCTAATGGCCTATCCTTAACCCTTCTCTAATGTATAGGTGCCCTCAATATTGACACACCATTACCTAACCCTCTATCTAATCTGATGTAAATTAATCTAACTTAATGTAACCAAACCTAATCTAACATGACCTGATCTGACTTAACCTAATCTAATTTAACTAAATTTACATAATTATCTAATCTAACTGAACCAAAAAGTACCAATTGAATTCGTATTGATTGATTGTGCACTGGATGGGATAAGCTGATTGAAATACACTGGTTGAATGTGTACTGGGTAAATTGATACTGGTTGAATGTGTACTGGGTAAATTGATACTGGTCAAAAAGCTGAGATGATCTACCCTATTCTGATGTGCATTCACTCATTGAAGTTCTGCTCTCATTAGGTTTACTTTTTACAGATATCATAATCGAACAACGGTTGCGTGTGAGTGTGGTGTGTGAATGTGTGTATGTGATGTGTGAATGTGTGTATGTGATGTGTGTGTGTGTGTGTATGTGTGTGTGTGTGTGTATGTGTATGTGTGTGAAATGTGTGAAATGTGTGAATTGTGTGTGTATGAAGTGTGTGTGTGTGTTTGTGTGTGTGTTTGTGTGTGTGTTAGTGTGTGCGTGTGTGTGTGTGAAAGAGAGTAACCCAGATCCCATCTTTTGGTCTCCTCCAGGTCCCAATCTGCCACAATGTCCTCTTATGGTTTATCCTCCACGACCTACTCACACACAACCACGGCATCTGTAGGGAGATCCACACCAACACTCACTCACTCTCACTCTCTCACACACACACACTTTTAATAAACAACCTGCCACAATGTCATTTTATGGTTTATCCTTTATGATTCTCTCTCTCTCCCTCTCTCTTACACGCCATCTATAGGGAAGGAGAACCACATACCTATTCCACTACTACAGTGAATATCGGTAAAAAATATAAAAAGAAATAAACAAACAGTCTTGAACACAGTCACTGACGAGTACCCTAATTAAGTCAGACATACGACATACAGTATTAATATTGCCTAACTGGTAACAGTTTCCTGTTCTGTGTAGTATATGCTTGCCTTCCTCAATGTGCATATAATCTATGTTGTATTTCAGTAATTATATCACAGTTACAGAAAAGGTATGCCAAGAGTAAAGGTGTAGCTCAATTGAGATAGTTCTGGACTGTGACACAAAAGATTCGGCCGATTTTATTTCTTGATTTTCTTGATTGATATCTACGTCCCTGAAGTTATATAGTATTTTGTATTCACCGACATGTCAAGAATACCCCCCCCCCACCCCCATAAACCCCCCCCCCCCCCACACCCAAGCACAAACTCCCATGATGTTACCATTAACCAAACATTATCTGAATCTGTATGAGCAAGATGGCGACCCACGATCAATCAACATGAGAAGGTTGTGAATTGTATACGCAACCAATTGTCATCTACAATAATATGAACAAAGGAAGTTACTAGCTTCTCGAAGTAGGTAGCACGGCAAGTATATTGTTCAAGTAGCATATTAGAAGACCAATGTGGCACGTTCTAGTACACAAATCCTGTCCCTCTCTGACTCCTAGAACATACTAAATAATTCTTCAAAATATTCACATACTACGTAAGAAAAATAATGTATAGTTTATTCAATCAGAAATACACCGGTACTGAAGGGGTTATTGCTATCCAAATGTCAGTATAGTTGCTTAGCTCTGTCATTTAAAAGCATTCTCGTTGGGCCAAAGAATTCTCCCCATAAAGAAAATTGTACCTGGTTGCCGCTAATGTAACACCCCCGGGCTATTTCCGTACCATCTGTACCCACGCTAATGGGTTCCAAACAGTCCTCTAGGTTTTATTAGCTCTCATTCACACCCACAACTCTCTTTCTCATTCATACTCTCTTTCAAACTCTCTCTCACACACACACACACACACACACACACACACACACACACACACACACATACTCACACTCACACACACACACAATCTCCTCCACACACCCACAGTCGGTGATAAACAAGGTACTAGAACTCTCCCCACATACGAGATGGCAGTGAGTTGCTTGCACACCACAAATGTAAAACCCCGGGCCATTTTCTCACCTTCAATACCCCTCCTACCCCCTACCCCCCCCCCCCCCCCTAATGTGATCTGCAAAAGAGCCTCTGTTTCTTTTGTACTATCATGCATTCTTTCTTTCATATATACACACGCTCTTCTACACACACACACACACACATATACGCACACACATCTACTCACACACGCTCTTTTCCACACACACGCTCTTCTTTACACACCCACACGATTTTCATTTTTGCTCCCTTTCACTCAATCACACACACTAAACACTCGATCCTCCTCAACACAATCATACACACACACACACACACACACTATAATAATCAAGGTACTATAACTCTCCCCACCTACAGGATCATACTAGTTGTCCCCTCCCCCCTAATGGAACCTCCGGGGCCATTTCCTCCCCTTCTATGACCACCCCTGATGTGTCCGGCAACGGGGCCTCTGTTTCTCTTGTACTCACACACATTATCTCCCTCATGCACTTTCTCGCACTGACACACACACATTCTCCCTTCTTCACTCACGCTGGTCTCTCTCTCTCACTGTCTCTCTGTCTCTCTGTCTCTCTCTCTCTCTCTCTCTGGTCTCTTTCTCTCTCTCTCTCTCTCTCTCTCTCTCTCTCTCTCTCTCTCTCTCTCTCTCTCTCATCAGAAAAGACTATGGGTCAAATTAGAGAATTATGTCACCGAGATGAGCACATTGTAAACTTCGTATCATGTAACACACACACACACACACACACACACACACACACACACACACACACACACACACGGGTCGTGGTGGTCCACTGGTTTAGAGCACTGTGTCTTGCGCGCTGACCACGAGAGCCAGGCCAGGGCAAGAGTTCGAGTCCCCATCAGAATGCTAAAGTTTTTTTCAGCCTAACCAAGCTGCTATCAGCCTGTGTTAGCCTACACATCTTCTCACCAATACACAGTGCATCTGCATATGTACTTGGTGGGAAGCCAGGCACCTCACGGTCGCCAAAGGTCGCATGTGACCTCGTAGTTAAGGTAGAATAAGTATTGTACTGTACCTAGGTCTAATACAAACTTGTAGATTTTCAGCCTCATGGCTGCAATGAACAATAAACCAACAATTATTATAATTATTACACACACACACACACACACACACACACACACACACACACACACACACACACACACACGACGAAAAGAAACATTATAACTACAAAATGCCACCACCATGCTAACAGGTATGGGCGTTTCCTACTTCTGCCATTGTGAATATGCATGTTTAAAATGCCATTGCTTCCATAACAAAATCATGGTTGTGAGGACGACAAAAGGAAGAGCCATAACCCTCAACCTCACCTGGAAATGTTGGTAGCTTTGGGGAAGTCACCAATAGTTAACCCTATCTATTGCGGGGCGAGTCTTTTTTTACTCTCCCTGTTTCACTTCATTGACTTGGAGAATTCAAGACATTCCACCTCATTAGTTTGGCGATTAGAAGATTTTTCACCCTATTCAAGTGTCCAATTTTATTCTGGGTAAGCAATTACTAGAGTCCAAAATGTAATTTGGCGAAATTGTTCTGTCTGAGTGTAGACAGTAGATAAATAAACAAACTCGCCCCGCCCATCCCTAAACACAGGGTTCCACAATGTGTTTACTGCTCATCACTGCGACATTAAATTCCAATTTGACTCATAATACCGAGGGGGGGGGGGGGGGATGGCCAAAGTGACGGCCCAATATCGGGATGAGTGGATTAATTATTTTCGTAGCTGGAAGGGGGGCGGAGGAGGGGAGGGGGGGGGGGGGGGATCGGGAAAAAGTTAGGGCGGGTTGGAAAATATGAAAGATTAAAAACGGAAATGATGTGGAAAATAAAATTGGTGTGTGGGATCATTTTTGTTTTTTTCTTTGGAGAGGGTGAGGATGATGTTTTAACCCTTTCACGATCCGATACGATTTGTTCTTCTTCTTTCTGGGTATTATTAGATGAGTTTATTCAGATTAGGAAGGGTATATATACAGTATATATATTTATTTCTATGTGGATTAGAGAGACAAAAGGTAAAAGTGCCTGTGATGAGTGCCTCCTCCAGAGTTGAGTGACAGGGCCAAAATCAAGGAATGTTCGAGGCCGCCTTAGCAAGAGTGGTAATATGGTCTTTCCAAAATAGCTCAGTGGAGGGTTAAATGAGATAGTATTTACCCATATAATTCCCACTGATCCTTTTTAAACTGCATACATCATATTAAGACCAAGTAAGTATAATTAGCGCCATATTTCACTACAAAATCTTCATAATAACTGAGAAAATATTTGATGGGAACATTGCAATTTGCCGTCAGTTGAAAATAAACAGACTATAGATCAAACTGCTGGAGTTTTTATATTATAGTTTAAGAACATTATTTATCTTTCACTCACACAACACACACACACACACACACACACACACACACACACTTAACCATCTCATGTTCTCATGTGTATCTCTGAAGAACTACTCCACCTCTTACACCGCTGACCTCACCTACTCCAACCCTACTAATCTTCCTCTTCCTCCTCCTTCTTCTTTAACCTTCTATTCTGTTCAATCTTCTCGTCTTTCTACTGCTTTACCACCTCCTCTTCTTCTTCCTCCTCCTCCTCCACCACCTGCTCCTCCTCTTCCTCCTCCTATTCTGTTCAACCCTCTCGTGTTTCTACTTCTTTATCTCTTCCTCCTCCTCTTTTATATTTTCTATTTTTATTCCATCTGTCCTTTGTTCCACTTTCTCAAGTGGTTGTTCTTCTCCTTCGATTCCCTCTCTCCTCCACCTCCTCCTCCCACTTTTTCTACCCCTTTTTCCTCCATTTCATCATGTGTGTGTGCATATCATATATATATATATATATATATATATATATATATATATATTGTTGATCAAGCATATGTAAATGCATAATTATGTATTCTGTATCTGTCAATCAACCTATCTGTTTCCCTAGCAACCTGCTACAACCTGTCCATCCACAGTAATATCATTATACAAATATCACTAACGCACTGGATCACGTTACTGCTCTCTCTCTCTCTCTCTCTGTCTGTCTCTCTCTCTCTCTCTCTCTCTCTCTCTCTCTCTCTCTCTCTCTCTCTCTCTCTCATCATTAGGTGCATGGATCTTTTTAAAATTATCTTGGTTTCTTTTATTCCTCGGTTCTAAATAAAATAAATCTACTGCTAGCCAGACTAAAATGTTAAAAAAGTGGTATTACAATCAGCCATCTGTCGACTCTAAAAGGGCTTCTAAAACTGAATAAAATTATCTGGAACTATCTTAGGTATAGAATGTAGCTAACCCTCTCCTTATACGACGACGTTTTTCTCCAGCTTATTTTGACTACCATTAGACGATATTATTCAGATTGGGAAGGATCTGTGGAGGTGAAAGAGTTAATTGAGATAGGCTGTACCCTTTTGATTCCCTTGAGATATTTCCTGAAACTAAATAAAATGTTCTACTTGTTATCAGAATAAACGAAAAAATAGCTTCATTGTACTAAACGGGTTAAATTGTGTAAACAAATAATAATAATAATAATAATAATAAATAAAGAAATAAAAAAAAGCCATCGTTTATTATATCCTGTTCTTGTTAATAGTGTTCCTAAGTTTTCATCTCCCTCCCCCTTCCTCCCCCCCCCCCCCCCCCCCCCCCCCCCCCCCCCCCCCCCCCCCCCCCCCCCCCCCCCCCCCCCCCCCCCCCCCCCCTCGCTCTCTTTCTCTCTCAGAAAGTGCCTAATTTAACGTGACTTGAGATGCTCTAACAAGGAAGGAGAGAGAGAGAGAGAGAGAGAGAGAGAGAGAGAGAGAGAGAGAGAGAGAGAGAGAGAGAGAGAGAGAGAGAGAGAGAGAACTCACTAACTCCAACATACCTATTGGTCTTTACGGGGCAGTTAGTACAGCTACCCTGATAAGCTTACTATATAACTACTGTACTCTGTTTCATTTCATCTGACGGTAAATTGAATCCCTTAGCAACTAATTTATCGATACTTGGTGGAATAATATAAAACCACTATGTCTATGTCTATGTCTATGTCTATGCATCATATCAAGACCAAGTTTATACAAATAGCACCATATTTCACTACAAAATTTTCATAGTAACTGGAAATCTTGATGGGAACTTTGCAATTTACCGTCAGTTGAATAGAAACACGGTATAGGTAGAGAACAGGATAGTAGAGCAGAAGGCTCCTCCCCACCCACCACTCCCTCCAGTTTTCACTAACTTGGAGACAGTTGGAAAAATATACCATGCAGTGTGGAGAAACTGACATGGAATTTGGAATTTTTAAGAACGAAGAGGGGACGGCATACGAGGAACAATAGAACGTATATTATTAAACATGGGTGGACAAAACATCTACCCCACATATGTCAGTTCGATTTATTCAGATTCCCGTTTTCCTATGTTTTTCTATTATGATAAAAACACATCAAATACAATGATAAAGACTAAATAGAATGGACTCGGCTTTCCTTTGATACTTTGGTTTAGTGTGTGTGTGTTTTAGAGTGGGGTGGGATGGGGGGCAGGGGTGGGGAGAGGGGGGGGGGGAGGGGGGAGGAGTGGGTAGTGTGGAGGCTGGAGCATCGTTAATGTTATTCAATAACACAGATATTAGGGTGGGGTGGGTGCCAACTGAAGATACTGAACAAGCTTCACCAAAATCAAGTTCAGTACATCGCTACCAATAACATTAATCTTGTTCCACTCACTGCTTTTTTAAATATATTTTCCGTGATACGCTTGTGCCCGACCTTCACCTGTTTCTATTGTACTATGCCACTAACCCCCCAGACAAAGACTCTGGCTCCTGCTTTGATGCCTTTTTCACTCAGTCGACCCATGTGAGTCCTCCCGGCAACCTCACAGTCGCGGACGAAAGAAAATTATTTGTATTCAGCAAAAAACAAATAAATTAACACCCTGTCATCTTTAATATTAGTAATTATACTATTTTGGTCGAAAAAAGAAAACTGGCTAAGCTTAGCCTTCATCGACTTAATGTTGATGGTCGGCATGTTTATTCATAATGTACTTTAATAATAGTAAAATCATTGAGTGTTTCATTGTTCAAACTATACAAAAATCGACGATATAAATATATCGCTCTTAAACCCCGATTAATTGCGCACAGCTTCCCTTCATACTGTGTTTTGTATTCACATAGGCTAGATATATAACTCTTTTCTATTACCCCTCTCTCGCATCTCTGTCCTTATATCCCCTCCACTCCTATTATATTATTATTATTCTCAAAATCACTCTCCCTCTTTCATATTCTTTTTCATCCACTTCTCTCTTTCTCTCTCTCATTTTTTTTCATCCACTTCTCTCTCTCTCTCTCTCTCTCTCTCCATCTATCTTGTCTTCTCTCCTTTCTCTCCCTCACTCTTATCATATCAACTTCCCTTTCCTCTCTTACCCCCCCCCCCCACCACTCTCTCTCTCTCTCCCCTCCCCTCTCGCTATCTTTCCATTTAACCCCAAAGAGCCCTCCAACCTGTCACAAGCCTCCCCCCCCCCCTCCAGTCTGAGCCTCCTCCCCCCATCCAGTCTGAGCCTCCCCCCCCCCCCCCCCTCCTAACTCTTCACTGACGGAGAGAAAAATTTGAGTTGGACATTTCCTCCGCTTATTAATTAAAAGTTTGGAGCCGGGACCTATCATGGCTCTCTCTCTCTCTCTAATTGTACAGTTGCCCCCATAAATTTGCAGCCGTTCCATGATTTATATTTATGGATGATTTGTTATATAACCAGTAATTGATCATATGAAACTACTGCATAACAAACTCAACTCCATATTCAATCTATATTATTTTTGGATGCATAAAATTACGGAGTGCATAATTCATGTGAAAAACTATACGTATGGCCGTTAAGGTTTATACGTATGCCGTTAAGGTTTATACGGATGGCCGTTAAGGCTAATATGTATGGCCGTTAAGGTTTATACGTATGGCCGTTAAGGTTTATACGTATGGCCGTTAAGGTTTATACTTATGGCCGTTAAGGTTTATACGTATGGCCGTTAAGGTTTATACGTATGGCCGTTAAGGTTTATACGTATGGCCGTTAAGGTTTATACGTATGGCCGTTAAGGTTTATACGTATGGCCGTTAAGGTTTATACGTATGGCCGTTAAGGTTTATACGTACGGCCGTTAAGGTTTATACGTATGGCCGTTAAGGTTTATACGTATGGCCGTTAAGGTTTATTTTCTGGACTACTTTCTCAATCACGTTTAGCTCTATTGGTTTGAGATTTTAAGACGTTCGCCCCATTAGTTTGGCGATTTTATGACCTTTTGCCTTAATTCTTTGCCGCCCAGCACTCCATCTGTTACAGAGGTTACGTAACACATATTAAGGGGATCGTTTTAGATGTACTGTATATGTGTATTCATATGGCAAACAAAACTAAATTTTATCAAACCAATGAATAGGTAAATTTAGAATTTTGTGTCTGTTCCTATACATATAATTGTTGGAATAGTTAGAACTTAGAATAGCATAAATTGTAAGCAAAGTATACAAAATATATATATATATGTGTGTGTGTGTGTGTGTGTGTGTGAATGTTTTATCCACACAAATACACGTTCGCACATAATATACTATATAATAACTTTCATCCCCCGCCAGGGTTCGAACTTATAACACGAAGGTTGACGCTCTCCCTCTCACTCTCACACCCAGCCACCCGTTTACTCAGCTGGTATTTACATTCATAACATTCATGTCATTTTCAATTCCGAACCTTGGGAATCTGAGGAGAATATCCCGCATGAAAATTCCGGGGAAAGAGAGAGAGAGTTAAGGGGAGATGCGTTGTTTTTATAGACCCACTTCTCTCTCATGTTTCTCTCATTACTTTTTTATATTTTAAGATGTTTGCCCCATTAGTTTGTCGATTTTAAGACCTTTAGCCCCATTTATTTCTCAATATTAAGACCTTTCGTGCTATTTAGATGTCGATTGTTTTTCCTGGCAAACGACAGTGAGACTGTAATTTTGGAAGAACCGGCCTTCGACCGGGAAATTTTTCTACCGAAAAATGTACAAATTAATCTACAAGGGGGATCTAATGGATGTTATTTTAAGGTTTATGGAGTTCTAGCGAGGAATGTAAACAAATAAAGGAATAGATATGAAAAAAACAAAAACAAAAAAACAATCCACTATCCCCTGAAGATGAACCATGTAATGGGTAACCTAGGGTATACTTGGAGCTGGTTTCATAACTCATCAGACTAATCAACAGGAATAATATGACCTCTAGACTTCGTAGTATTGACCAAGCGAATTAATAAGATATAACATGCCTTATGTATGTCTGGTGGGAGAGTTGGAAGTACATAACACACACACACACAAGCACACACACACACACACACGCTCTCTCCCTTTCTCTCTTCCTTACAAACTTACAAACGTTAATTAAAATAAATTTTTACAACACATTACATAAAAGTATTGGCTTAGACTGCACAAATTCCCGTTGTGAAGATTTTTTTTAATATCTGGAATTTGACTGCGTACCCCCCAAGCTCTTTTGTGTGTGTGTGTGTGTGTGTGTGTGTGTGTGTGTGTGTGTGTGGAGATAGATAGATATAGTTAGATATAGATAGATAGATAGATAGATAGATAGAGAGAGGCAGGAGGAAATGAAAGTTGTGTGCTTCAAGGTGTGTGTATATGAGAGAGAGAGAGAGAGAGAGAGAGAGAGAGAGAGAGAGAGAGAGAGAGAGAGAGAGAGAGAGAGAGAGAGAGAGAGAGAGAGAGAGAGAGAGAAATAATGTGGGGGAGTAAATTAGTGTTATTATTCCTAAACATTCGCAATTAATACTACTATTGTTTATTGTCATTAGTTTCATTATTATTATTATTATTATTATCATTGTTTAATTATTTTATTATCTTTAGTTTATATAATTATTATATTGAATAATATTATAATTATTATATATGTCATAATTTTGATCATACTTACAGTATACTGTTTCTATCACCTTTAAGGCCGCGTCATACACAGGTCGACCGCGACCCGACAGTAACCCGAAGGCAATGACTTGCACTTTTCGCCCGAATTCACCCTTAGTCCCCGAATGAGACTCATACCCCGACTATGACTAGAAAGCAATTCGAATGCTACCCGAGGGACTCGAATGTGTCTCGAATGCGAGTCGATGTTATCCCGTATATTACTCGAAACTAACCAGAAGTTGAACGGAATTGAATCGACCATGAGTCGAAAGCTAATCGACGGTGACCCGAGTAGCCGATACCAACCCGAGTTAAAACCGAATCACACCCGAAGTAACCCGACTTAAAACCGAATGAAAACCGAACCCCACCCGAAGTCAGGAACCCAACCGGAATGAAACCAGAATGTATATAGGGCCCGTGCGTGGGTGGCAGTGTACGATAATTCGGGCCGCTCCAACTGCACACAGGACTGCTTCACGTGGTTCCGCCCATCGGCTCGCGTTCGGGTTTGATTCGACTTGGCTTCGACTAGCCTTCGACTTACATTCTAGTCATTCGAATCACGTTCGAGTAATCATCGAGTCTAATTAGAAATGTCGGACATGCATCGAGTCATTTTCTAGTAGTATTCGGGTATCCATCTAGTCATCATCCTGAAATGCGGGTCAGCATCGAGTAACAGTTGACTTTCGAACATGTTTATGTAGGAATTTTCCACTGAGCATAGAGTCTAATTCGGGCTACGGTCTACATCATCGGGTCTAAGTCCACTTAGGTTCGATCAATTCTGGTATGAATCGGGTTAAATTTTTTGACTCGAAAGTGACCCGAATAGGTCGAATGCGATCAGAATATGGTAGAATGTAAGCCGAATACGACTCGAATGTAAACCGAAGGTGACTCGAGGATTTTGTAACGGTTTTTTGACCCAAACGCACTCGAGGATTTCCCAAAAGTTAACGCATACACTAACTTTTGGCCGACTCACCCGAACATTCGGGTGATGACCAGAGCATGACTAGAACGACTCGAACATACCAGAATCATACCCGATGTCGCCCGATTATCGGGCCGAATACACTCGAACCGCAATTTTTTTGTTGCAAGTTATTGCCTTCGGGTTACTGTCGGGTCGCGGTCGACCTCTGTATGACTTGGCCTTTATTATAATTATTATAGTATTTCTCCATCTTTGTCCTACCTATTATTATTATTATTATTATTATTATTATTATTATTACATACAGTGTAGCCTACTTTACTGTTACCTCCCACTGGCTTCCTTTGGTTGGAGGTGTAACTCATACTGTATATGCAGGATATTGAGTTGTGTGTGCGTCAGTGTGTTAGACTGGTGTCTCTCTCTCTCTCTGAGTGTGTGTGAATGAGTGTGTGTGGGTGTGTCTGTGCTAAAATGTGTGTGTGTGGGGAGGGGAGGGGAAGAGAAGGGATCTGTGTTTTATTTTTTCTATGTGAGTGAGGGAGACAAAAGGCAAAGCTGCCTGTAACATGTGTCTCCCACAAAGTTGAAAGAGTGACAGACAGCCAAATTCAAGGTACGTTATAGTCAAAATGCCTGGACACATGACGTTTAAAGCAGTCTAAGACATAGCATGAAGGAAAGGTTGATTGAGGGAGAGAGTTCCAGAGTTCACTTGTTGAGCAGAAGAAATACTGAGAAAATGTGCTAATTCTTGGGTTGGAGAGCTGGACAAAATAGGTGTGTGTGTGTGTGTGTGTGTGTGTGTGTGTGTGTGTGTGTGTGTGTGTGTGTGTGTGTGTGTGTGTGTGTGTGTGTGTGTGTAAATATCCAATAATAACGATGACTTGATGAAGTATAACAGTAAGTAAATTAAATAGCAGAAAATACCAACTTTCTTTTATATACAACTTCTGGATTGTAGGTTTCTCCAAATAAACTAACAATTCTGATAATCGTCAGCAAGTATGGATAGCAAATAATAAAGCATATGGGAACAAGCCATGCAAACCAAAAGCGTGGAAACGGTTAATAAAAATACAAAATTATAAAATTTACTAATAACGATTAAATAAAGACACATAACAATAATCGTAATACGAAATATATACACAAACAACACTTTAAAATACAACAATACACCCACAATACTAGACACAATACCAACAAACTAACTAGAATCAATATACAGCGAGTAAGACAATTAAAATGGTAAATTCCCTTGAAAATGCATATCCCCACCCCTCCTGTGTTCCCCTTGCAAAACAAGCTCTGAGGGAGTTCTGCAATGTTGTACACTGGCCTGCAACACCACACTGGAGACTCACACAGTTTGTTCACTTACCCTCACAACCCAACACAGGTGATGTATAAGGGGCCTGCAACACCACACTAGAGACCCACACAGTTTGTTCACTTACCCTCACAACCCAACACAGGTGATGTATAAGGGGCCTGCAACACCACACTGGAGACCCACACAGTTTGTTCACTTACCCTCACAACCCAACACAGGAGATATATAAGTGGCCTGCAACACCACACTAGAGACCCACACAGTTTGTTCACTTACCCTCACAACCCAACACAGGAGATATATAAGTGGCCTGCAACACCACACTAGAGACCCACACAGTTTGTTCACTTACCCTCACAACCCAACACAGGAGATATATAAGTGGCCTGCAACACCACACTAGAGACTCACACAGTTTGTTCACTTACCCTCACAACCCAACACAGGAGATGTATAAAGGGCCTGCAACACGACACTAGAGACTCACACAGTTTGTTCACTTACCCTCACAACCCAACACAGGAGATGTATAAAGGGCCTGCAACACCACACTAGAGACTCACACAGTTTGTTCACTTACCCTCACAACCCAACAGAGGAGATACTGTATATACGAGATCTCCAACACCACACAGTTTTTCCACTCTCCCTCACAACCCAACACAGGAGATAAACACGTCATGCAACACAATCCCACCCCTACTCTGTGCAACTCTCCAACTCAAGAGTGAAACGATACTCCCAGTCTTTCTTCTATTCAACAGCCGAGCTCTGGAACTCTCTCCCAGAATTAGTCTTTCCCTCTTCCTATGACTTAAATTGCTTCAAACTCCGTGTGTCCAGGCATTTTGGCTCGAACGTCCCTTGTCCCTGTCACTCTTTCAACTCTGGGGAAGGCACTCGCTACAGGCAGTTCTGCCTTTTGTCTCCCTCACTCACATTGAACAAAAATATATGTTATTTTTAATATACTGTATACGCTAAGAAAATATAACAATCGGGATAATACCCTTAATATGAAACTAAACTAAGTATAAGTATCATACATTAAAACTAGCTATATACTAAGGAAAAAAATATCACCATCAAAAGAATTAATTCTTTAAAAATGGCATACTTCTCGACCCTCCTATGTTCCTCTATTAACACAACGGAGAGGAGAGCCTTGCAAGGTGGCTCACCCAGCCTGCAATACCACACAGACATACACACTTAAGGGAGCTCAGACGGTATTGTGCAGCATAATTTACTGGTTCGGGTCAATGGTTTAAGGAAGGGGTTTAGTTTGCTCTCTAAACCTCTATTAAGCTTAAAGAAAACAAAAGGGATGAAAATCGCCAAACTAATGGGGCGAATGTCTTGAAATCTCATAACTAACAGGGCTAAACATGAGGGAGGAGGAGGACTCGAAAAACCAACTGCCTCGCCTTAATTCCTCAAAAATGGCATACTTCCAGATATAATATGTTCCTCTTGTAAAACAGTGGAGGGGAGAGCCTTGCAACGTTGCTCACCCAGCCTGCAATACCACACAGACGTACACACTTGCAACATGTGTTTTCCAGTCTTATTTTTCATTAAGGGAGCCCACCTCGCTTTTTTTCGCTTTCTCTCCCTCTCCCTTTGGCTTGTATCCATTCGGCCCCATTCAGCCTACTGTTTTAAGAAATTTATCCCCATCCAGGTGTCAATATTTTCCTGGCGAGCGGTAGCGAGCCAGCATATATATATTTTTGTTTTGACAGCAAGCTAAATTTGTACATTTTTCGATAGAAAAAATTCTCCGGAGAAGCCGGATTTCTCCATACAATGCTGGCTCGCTATCGCTCGCCAGGAAGAAATCGACACTTGGATGGGGATAAAAGTCTTAAAACAGTTGGGTGAATGGGCCCGAATGGATACAAGCCAGGGAAAGAGAAAGAAGGAGAGATAGATAACAAAAAAAAACCGGTGACCCCCCTTAAAGGTGGTGGTGCATGGGTTGAGATAAACATGGAATGATAATCGCCAGCCTACACATAATCATCTTGCAAAATGCAATGGCACCGAAATCATTATTAACAATGGTATAAAGGATTTTGTGGATCGTCTAAACTGGACCTGTGACGTCATAGGAGTGTAAGTCCACCATCCAGTCCATGATGAGGATACTCCTGTGACGTCACAGGTCTGATGTAGACGATCCACAAAATCCTTTATACCATTGTAAATAATTATTGCGGTGCCATTGCATTTTGCAAGATAATTATGTGTAGGTTGGCGATTATTATTCCATGTTTATCTCAACCTATGCACCCCCATCTTTAAGCTCAGGAAGGACCTCTAGCAATATACTTACCTATGCAAACAAGCTCAATTTACATCTTGATCGAGCCCTTACAAATATTGACAATCTCCGGTAGCGCATCACTTAGCTAGATTACGTGCATGGATATTTGTTATGAGTGGGGACTGATTGGTTGGTTTAATTTGAGCTCTCCACTTCTCATAGTGTGTGTGTGTGTGTGTGTGTGTGTGTGTGTGTGTGTGTGTGTGTGTGTGTGTGTGTGTGTGTGTGTGTGGTGTGGTGTGGTGGGTGGGTGTGTGTGTGTGTGTGTGTGTGTGTGTGTGTGTGTGTGTCTGTGTGTGTGTGTGTAGGTGTGTAGCATAGGATGTATGCTGTTATTTGCATGTATGCACTGTTGAATTAAATGTCAGCTTGGAATTTAACGTACTAACACATGTAAGAGTATATAAATAATAAATAGGACAGTAGACGTATGTATGTATGTGTTACATGTAAATAACCATTCAGATATACGTCTGTATATTATGAATAATTTTTGTATATATTATGGATGCACATATGTAGGCCTACAAGTATGTATATTTCAATTGTTGCAAAAGTAGTACGGTAATGAGTTTCTGTTAAAAGGCACTGCATCATTAAGTATTCTGGATATTATATCTTTCTTGGCACAACCTACAGTTATATCGATATGGTGAAAGCTCTAAGTAAAATATAACCTATCTTTCTTATCTCTGTGTATGTGTTTGTGTGTGAGTGATTGTACATAGTTGTGTGCCTGCTTTGTCTTACTGCCTGTCTGACTATCTGTGTGTGTGTGTCTGTGTCTGTGTGCATGTCTTTCTGCCCATGTAAGTCTCTATGTACGTGCAGTTCCGTCTGAGTTCTTGTATCTTAGCTACATCCACGTACAGAGAACGAAGCGTAGACTAAAGCAAAACATAAACGCTGCCGAATATCGATGCAAACATTTCACGAAAGAGTGCACAAAGGTGACCCAACTTGCACTCTCTTTGTCTCGGGTTGGGGGAGGAGAACAATACATAGCCTTTACAAAAAAATAAATAAATAAATAAATAAATAAATACAAAAAAAAAAAAAAAAAAATCACACTTACTTGATTTTTTGGTTAGATCGCACAAATTAACCCCTTGAGAAGCTAATACGCATTTTTAGATTTAATTCTGGTTTTCATTAGACGATTTTGTGCAATTTAGGAAGGATAGCTATGCATCAAAGGGGTAAGCACTATTTCAATTAACACTCTAGCTTCCACAAGTTCACCCTATTGTTATTATTATTATTATTATTATTATTATTATTATTATTATTATTATTTTATTTCACATTTATAAATAACATTCCTTACAGCACTGTCAACGAAGGCCTCCCAGTATATCTCGGAGGTTGAGGAGGAAACTAATTCTTATTGCACCGGATTCTGAGTGGCACAGTCTTTATTAATTCTGAGGCGAAGCGTTTCCAAATATAATATTATTAATATTAATAGTGTTGTATAAGACTGGTGATGAATATTGCTATGAACGTTAATTTTCCACATCAGGGGATTTAATAGCGCTTAATTTACTTAACTCTTAACCCCATGAAAATTGGGAAGAACCTGTGGGAGCTGACGAGATAATTGCATTCGGTTTTAGCCCTTCGGTTCTTAAAGATCCTTCCCCAATCCGGCATATGTAAGGGGTCCTAAGATCTCTAAACTCGCCAGGAAAAAATCGACACCTGGATGGGGGTAAACGTCTTACAATAATAGGCTGAATGGGGCCGAATGGATACACCCCAGAGAGAGAGGGAAAAAGACAGAAAACACGAGATGGGCTCCCTTAAGGGGGGATATCCACTTGGGAGAATTTTTTCTGGACCCCTTTCTCCCTCATGTTTAGTCCCATTGCTTTTGAGATTTTAAGACGTTCGCCCCATTAGTTTGGCGATTTTAAGAACCCTCGCCCCATTTCTGTCAATTTTAAGACCATTCGTGCCATTTAGGTGTCGATTTTTTTCCTGGCGAGCGATAGCGAGACTGTAATTTAAGGGGAATCGGCCTTCGGCCGGGACATTTTTCTACCGAAAAATGTAAAAATTTATCTTGAAAGGGGGTCTAGGGGAGTAATTTTAAGCTTGATGGAAGTCTAGGGAATCAACTAAAAACCTCCCCTTAAGCTAGTGTCATTCTCACACAAACACTTCTTCCAACTCTTTTCGGGCAACATTATATGGTTTTCCGAGTTCTTCACATTTTGAGCCTACGTTGTTTTCTCAAGTGCTGTATATATTTTTCCTAAAGGCAAGCATGGAATTTTATATCATAAATCCGAAATTAGTATATCAGTAAAATTCCTGTTGCGGATTAAGAAGTTTATGATTAGCAAACCTATGAATACATATGCACGTGTACTAATCTTTGCTATGGTACAAAGTTAATATAATAAATATTTTAATTCCCTTGATTTAACCCCGTCTGTACCAGCGACGTCTTTTTAATTATATTCTACCTATATTTAGACGATTTTTTTTTTTTTGCAGTTTAAGAAGGATCTGTGGTAGTTCAAAGGATTAAACGATGTAGTTTGTAGCCTCTTAATTGTTGGAGGTCCTTCCGAAGCTGAATCAAATCGTGTAATAGTTACCAGAATATACTGAAAAGGACGGGTTAATTGATATAGTTGGTGGGAGACAATTTCCTCTGGTAACTACATTATAATCACAATAACATATTCACGTAATTACAGTGGGTGATATCCGTGTTGGTAATTCATCCTAGGATAAATAATATTAATTTGTTTGGCTTCGGTTACGGCTCATGATCTACACTGGTAAGGTTATGTATTTAATTGGAACACCAAATATTCAAGTCAATGTGTTCAACACTCAATATTAGCTCGCTTTCGCTCGTCATAAAGAAATCCACACCTAAAACACACGAAAGGTCTTAATATTGACAAAGAAAGGGTGTGAAAGGTCTTAAAATCTGGACCCCCTTCTCCAACATGTTTAGCCCCATTTGTTTTGAGATTTTAGGAAGTTCACCCCATTAGCTTAGGTGTTGATTTTGTCCTGGCGAGTGATAGCGAGCCTGCAATTTACGAGGAACCGGCCTTTGGCCGAAGCCTTTCTCCACCATACAATGCAAAACATTATCTCGAAAGGGGGTCTTGGGGTATTTTCTAATGTTTGATTGAGAGCTTGGGAGGACACTACAATAAACATATATATATATAAATAAATAAATAAATAAATATATGAAAAAGCTCCCCCTATATCTAGCTTTAGTACGGTACTCTTGTTCTGGCAAACACAAATAACGTCCTTATACTTGTCTATAATAGGATGAATTATGAATACCAGTTTAATCAACACCTCATTAGAACTGGTTGTGTAATACAGGAATAATGGGTATCACACATACACACACACACACACACACACACACACTGAACTAAATATTGGGAAGAGACACGAGAAGGTTGGTTGGTTTATATTGAACATGTCACGTAACCTATCGATAATGGATCTTGGATGGATTCATGGAAGTCTATAATACACACACACACACACACACACACACACACACACACACACACACACATAAACCCATATAAAACACATATTATACAGCAGTACACAAGACCTTCAGAGGGACAAAATTAGTTAAGCTCCCCTCCACAAAGTGATATTGGTCTTGGGGTGTGTCACTGGAGGCAATCCCCCCCCCCCCTCTCTCTCTCTCTCGCTCTCTTCGTGCTATCCTTTTCTTGAACTTCTCTATATTTCGGCCTATGCTGCTCCTTCTAAATTAAGACTAGACCATTCTTTAGCTACATTTAAAAAAAGGAAAACAAGCAAAAAGAAATTTGTGTGACCAATGTATGTATGTATATATATTTTCTCTCTCTCTCTCACTCTCATTCACTCACACACACTCTCTCTCTCTCTCCACAAACATTACACAAGAGACATCAAAGGTCCAGAATTAGATAAGGACCTCCACAAGGTTATATCGGTGTTGGGTGCCACTAGAGTCTGTCAACACTTCACACCAGATTCTTCACACTCTTTCGCTCCCCCTCTCTCCCCCTTCTTTCTTTTTTTTTTTTTCTCTCTCTCTCTCTCTTTCTCTCTCTCTCTCTCTCTCTCTCTCTCTCTCTCTCACTTGTACTCACTCTCACTCTCCTTGACACACCTACGCACGTTATACACACAAACACCCACCTACATCCACACCTCACCCTGGATTCTTTACGTTCTCTTGCTCTTTCCTATGTTATTTTATTAATTTTATCTAACTACCAATCACATGCATATGTGATAATGATGTAGATGCGTAGATACGATATATGCTGTAGCATAGACTACAGTAGATCTGGACTTGACACAAAAGTGGAACTTTGCAGTAAGGGACCCAACATCGGAGAACAAAACCCCAAGTTCGAAACTCGAAACAGCGAAAATTTGATATTTTCGCGGTTTCAAGATTCGAACTTGGGGGTTCGTTCACCGATTTTGGGTCCCTTACTGAAAAGTTCCATTTTCGTGTACAGTCCAGATCTACTGTAGTCTATGGCTGTAGATGAAACAGATTAAAAAAAAAACGTAATTCGGTATGTCTTTGCTTAATTATTAATATGACAATTTTGTTGAGTACATAGCCTTTCCATCAAAGCCCTAGCCCATCCCTTTGAACTGCAGGTTCTTCAGATGTGCTGAGTTTTGTGATATCGATCATTGACTGGCTATGACACTCAAATTGTACTTCAAAACCAGCTTAACTTGCTTACGTGGATAAGCATTCCCTAATGTTTATGGTCACAAAAGGTTTCAACCTGGTGTAAACAATTCACACGGAGGTAGTCGGTAATGCTTTAAGGGGGCCCAACCTCGTTTTTTTTTCTCTCTCTCTCCCTCTATCTCTGGGCCCCATTTAGCCTACTGTTTTAAGACGTTTATCCCCATTCAGGTGTCTACATTTTCCTGGCGAGCGGTAGCGAGCCAGCATATATTTTTAAAAGGTTTTTGACAGCCGGTTAAATGTGTAAATTTTTAGATAGAAAAATGTCTTCGAAGCCGGATTTCTCCATACAATGCTGGCTCGCTATCGCTCGCCAGGAAGAAATTGACACCTGGATAGGGATAAATGTCTTAAAACAGTAGGCTGAATGGGGCCGAATGGATACAAGCCAGGGAAAGAGAAAAGAGGAGAGAATAAAGCAGGTCACTCCCCTTTAGAACCGATGGCCATCCGAGTTGTGGTGGTTTTCCTGTTGGCTCCATGGGTGTACAGTCGCGCTAATAAGTCATGGCCCAACTGTCATTACGTTTGGCTTGCTCTGTGCTGTTTCAATGTCTGTCAGATGTTGAATAGGGTGGGTAAGTGTGGGAACATGTCTGTATATTTCACTCGATAGGAAGAAATGAAGCTTAGACATGGCTGATACCAAGTATTATTGATCAAAACATACTTGGTGCCGAGACATCACTTATTAGCGCGACTGTACGTTCCGGGGCACTGTGGTTTGACATTGATGTTTTGAAGTTGATTATGGAGTTGGTTATGATTATAGAGTTGATTATGGAGTTGATTATGGAGTTGGTTATGGAGTTGATTATGGAGTTGATTATGGAGTTGGTTATGGAGTTGGTTATGGAGTTGGTTATGGAGTTGATTATGGAGTTGATTATGGAGTTGGTTATGGAGTTGATTATGGAGTTGGTTATGGAGTTGATTATGGAGTTGATTATGGAGTTGGTTATGGAGTTGATTATGGAGTTGGTTATGGAGTTGGTTATGGAGTTGGTTATGGAGTTGGTTATGGAGTTGATTATGGAGTTGGTTATGGAGTTGATTATGGAGTTGGTTATGGAGTTGATTATGGAGTTGGTTATGGAGTTGGTTATGGAGTTGATTATGGAGTTGATTATGGAGTTGATTATGGAGTTGGTTATGGAGTTGATTATGGAGTTGGTTATGGAGTTGGTTATGGAGTTGATTATAGAGTTGATTATGGAGTTGATTATAGAGTTGATTATGGAGTTGATTATGGAGTTGGTTATGGAGTTGGTTATGGAGTTGATTATGGAGTTGATTATGGAGTTGATTATGGAGTTGGTTATGGAGTTGGTTATGGAGTTGGTTATGGAGTTGGTTATGGAGTTGGTTATGGAGTTGATTATGGAGTTGATTATGGAGTTGGTTATGGAGTTGATTATGGAGTTGGTTATAGAGTTGATTATGGAGTTGATTATGGAGTTGATTATGGAGTTGGTTATGGAGTTGATTATGGAGTTGATTATGGAGTTGGTTATAGAGTTGATTATGGAGTTGATTATGGAGTTGGTTATGGAGTTGATTATGGAGTTGATTATGGAGTTGAACATGGAGTTGATTATGGAGTTGATTATGGAGTTGATTATGGAGTTGATTATGGAGTTGATTATGGAGTTGGTTATGATTATGGAGTTGGTTATGGAGTTGGTTATGGAGTTGGTTATGGAGTTGATTATGGAGTTGATTATGGAGTTGATTATGGAGTTGGTTATGGAGTTGATTATGGAGTTGATTATGGAGTTGGTTATGGAGTTGATTATGGAGTTGATTATGGAGTTGATTATGGAGTTGGTTATGATTATGGAGTTGGTTATGGAGTTGGTTATGGAGTTGATTATGGAGTTGATTATGGAGTTGATTATGGAGTTGATTATGGAGTTGGTTATGATTATGGAGTTGATTATGGAGTTGGTTATGGAGTTGATTATGGAGTTGATTATGGAGTTGATTATGGTTATGATTATGGTTTGGTGGCCGACAACCTTGAGAGTGTGTGTGTGGGGGGGGGGGACCTAAGGGAATAATGTGAATTGCCGACTTGCGAGTTTCGTTCTATAAGGAAGTTGGAGCTGTAGACAACGATATTTACCAGCACTAACAGCGAAAATAAATACGGTCGTAGTACATTTATAAATACATACAACCCAATCCAACGTACCATTTATCCATCAGAAACCTACATTATTATTGTATTTGTATTTACTATCGATGTCTACGGCTCCAACTTCCTTATAGCCTGAAACTCGCAAGTGGTCAATTGATGGCTGAGGTAAGCTGAACGATCATGGCTATACCCTGTTTCAAATAAGTAGGCCAAAACTCTTGAACATTAACCTCTATAACTCACAAACGACTGGAATAATCGTGCTAATATTTCTCCCATGTGGGAAGGGTCAGCCAGGGAATAGGTGTGGAAATTAACAGCCCATTTCCTCTAGCCCTTTTAGACTTACAGAGGCTAGGGTTTACAATTTCTGGCCTACCTATGTGGAACAGGGTATAGTTCTACTAGGTATGGAATGAAATGAGGCCTGGAGCTTTTCCCAGACAGTGAGTGCCCCAGGAGTGGAGTCCAAGGATGAGTGCCGTTACGCTCTTCCATGGCGTATAGGTCGTTAACCCGTTCAGTGCTGGTGCCGTCCTTATAACGTTAACCCGTTCAGTGCTGGTGCCGTCCTTATAACGTTAACCCGTTCAGTGCTGGTGCCGTCCTTATAACGTTAACCCGTTCAGTGCTGGTGCCGTCCTTATAACATTAACCCGTTCAGTGCTGGTGCCGTCCTTATAACGTTAACCCGTTCAGTGCTGGTGCCGTCCTTTTAACATTAACCCGTTCAGTGCTGGTGCCGTCCTTATAACGTTAACCCGTTCAGTGCTGGTGCCGTCCCTATAACGTTAACCCGTTCAGTGCTGGTGCCGTCCTTATAACATTAACCCGTTCAGTGCTGGTGCCGTCCTTATAACGTTAACCCGTTCAGTGCTGGTGCCGTCCTTTTAACATTAACCCGTTCAGTGCTGGTGCCGTCCTTATAACGTTAACCCGTTCAGTGCTGGTGCCGTCCTTATAACATTAACCCGTTCAGTGCTGGTGCCGTCCTTATAACGTTAACCCGTTCAGTGCTGGTGCCGTCCTTATAACGTTAACCCGTTCAGTGCTGGTGCCGTCCTTATAACGTTAACCCGTTCAGTGCTGGTGCCGTCCTTATAACGTTAACCCGTTCAGTGCTGGTGCCGTCCTTTTAACATTATTCTGGTCACTAATAGACGATTTTATTCAGTTCACAAAGATCCTCCAGCAATAAACAGGCTTCGAACTATCTCCTTTAAGGGGAGATTTCCACTTGAGGGATTTTTGTCTTGCCCCCTTTCTCCCTCATGTTTAGCCCCATTGCTTTTGAGATGTTAAGACGTTCGCCCCATTAGTTTGGCGATTTTAAGACATTTCACCCCATTTATATAACTTTTAAGACCTGTCGTCCCATTTAGGTGTCGATTTTTTCCTGGCGAGCGATAGCGAGCCTGTAATTTAAGAGGAACCGGCCTACGGCCGGGCCATTTTTCTACCGAAAAATGAACAAATTTATCGTGAAAGGGGCTCAAGGGGGTGTAATCTTAAGCTTGAAGGATATCTAGGGACCAAACTAAATACCTCCCCTTCACAATATCCTCATACACATTATATCCACTATCTTTACACTCCCTATGACCATTGTTAACATCATCCAAACTCACATTATTAATAACATAATTTCATGATCATCCTCTCCAGCCCTAGCATCATCATCATCATCATCAACATCATCACCCTTTCTTATCATTTAATATAACAGCTTTATCACCATTATCACCAGCACAATTCTCCTCCCTATCACTTTCCCTCTCCTCGTTACTGCCACTCAGCTCACTTCTATGGGGAGAGTTTTGGAATCACCTCTGTTATTATTAGTCTCGGTATATATCCTGTTTACATTCTAGTGATTTAATGTTTTCGGTAAAGTATGCCGCCTTTCTGTCTATTTCTATTATGGCTATCATTACACGATTGTATTAAGGGAAGGTATTTAGTTTGTTCCCTAGACCTCCATCAAGCTTAAAATTACACCCCCTTGACCCCCTTTCAAGATAAATTTGTACATTTTTCGGTAGAAAAATGTCCCGGCCGAAGGCCGGTTCCTCTTAAATTACAGGCTCGCTATCGCTCGCCAGGATAAAATCGACACCTGAATTGCACAAAAGGCATTAATATGGGGTGAAAGTTCTTAAAATCGCTAAACTAATGGGGCAAACGTTTTATAATATCAAAAGCAATGGGGGCTAAACACGAGGGAGAAAGGGGTCAAGAAAAAAGTCCCTCCAGTGGAGATCTCCCCTTAACCCCTGATCAGCACCATGACGTAATTTTGATCATATTCCGGTTACCATTAGACGATCCTAGTGCCACCTACAGAACAGCAAGTCCAAGACAATGTATAACTGTTGCCGGAACTGAGGGGCGAAAGAAAGAGCTGTTGTGCAAGCTTGAGGAAATTATAAACGAAACTCACCGATTCAAAACAAGTCCGCAAAATGAATAGTAGAAAACAGCCAATTATTATCGCTATCTCAAAAGCTCTTAAGCAATATTACGGATATATTTGGCTGTGTTATTGCTTTAGGTACGACATGGGATCGTAAATGACTTATGATCGGTTTCTTTGCAACTGACGCTAAATTGCAAAGTTATCATCAATATTTCTCAGTTATTATTATGCAGATTTTGTAGTTAAATGTGGTTCTATTTACTTACACTTGGTCTTAATATGATGCAGAGAGATAGACGTTTCATTAAGGAGAGATATCCACTTGAGGGATTTTTTTCTTTACCCCTTTCTCCCTCATGTTTAGCCCCATTACTATTGAGATTTTAACTGCATACAATCTATTAAAATAGCCAGAATCAAAGGATAAAAAAAAAAAAAAGTAATCGTGCTGAAGGTGTTAATGTATAATCCCAAGACGAGGTTTACACAATGGCCGACACAGGATAACAAGTTAGGGTAATTTTCCTTCTGACAGCAATATTATCCACCCTTCCCTTTGTCTGTCTGTCTGTCTGTGTGTGTCTCTCTCTCTCCCTCTCTCTCTCTCTCTCTCTCCCTCCCTCTAACTCTCCTCCTTACAGCAGCAATATTATCCACCCTTTCCTCTCTCTCTCTCTCTCTCTCTCTCTCTCTCTCTCTCTCTCTCTCTCTCTCTCTCTCTCTCTCTCTTTAATATTATCCACCCTTCATTCTCTCTCTCTCTCTCTCTCTCTGACTCTCTCTCTCTCTCAACCCTTCTATGTCTCCCCTCCTCCACCGTTATGCCATTATTAATACATTTCTCCGGCCATTTATTCCACCCTCCTACATTCTCCTCATTCAGACAGGGTTTTGTACAAGAATTTATGGATGGGAGTCAGTATGAAACGAAATATTAATTAATAAGCGGACTGGCAACACTATGCATGACTAACAATGCTATTACAATTATTGCGGTTCCCGGACATCTCAACCAGTAGACCATTTCAACCAGTAGCTCTCAACCAGTGCCAGATCAATCAAGACCAACCAAACCAGTGCCAAAATATAGTACTAACCTAACCTAACCGTATTGGTTGATTTGGTACTGGTTGAAATGGTCTACTGGTTGAGTTGTCCGGTCACCAATTATTACTTCTACTACCTTAATAATCCTAATATCGGTAATACAGATACTATAATCTATTCACGATAATTAGGCCAAAAATCTTAACCTATTGTAACTAAAAAAAGGCTTGAGCAAATGGGTTATAAGTTTCCACACCTATTACCTGGCTGACTCTTCCTAAATGGTAGACCTATTAGCTCGAAAATTCGAGTAGTTTTTGTGTTATAAAGGTTAGTGTTCAATATATTTCACCTAATTATAATGAATAGCTTAATTAGAACACTGCAACTACTACTAAAAACAATACTAATTATATGACTAGGAGTGATCTCTGTATACACCTTCCACTTTGTAGCTTCGATATTGTGAGGAACGCAACACATAAAAATATAATTCAATACACTATTAAAATGTGTGAACAAATCTCTCGTATAATATAGAACGCAAAATGTGTTCAATTATACACGCAATTATATAATTATTCATCTACATTTACAATTGTCTTTAATAGACTATACGTACATACACACAAAGACACACCAGCCTTCGGCCGGGACATAATTCTATCGAAAATTTTACAAACTTATCTCGAACGGGGGTCTAGGGGGTGTTTTCTAACGAGGAAACTAAAAAAATAAATACATTAATTTATACACAGACCAAAAAATTACCCCCTGCCCCTGAATACCCCCTGCCCCTGAATACCCCCTGCCCCTGAATACCCCCTGCCCCTGAATACCCCCTGCCCCTGAATACCCCCTGCCCCTGAATACCCCCTGCCCCTGAATACCCCCCGCCCCTGGATACCCCCTGCCCCTCAATACCCCCTGCCCCTGAATACCCCCTGCCCCTGAATACCCCCTGCCCCTGAATACATATTTTATAAACACAAACACCTACGAAGAAAAACACGAATTAAAAACCCCATAAGAATGTGTCAATATGTATTCAGTCTAAGGTAACCAACAAATATGTATACAAAATAGAGATAGTAAATATTGGATTCTTGGAAGTTGGAGCGTCTTTCTGAGTTTATGTTGTAAGTTTGTATTTTAATATTCTTCTTTTAAATTCTGGAGGTTAGAAGAGAGAGGGAGGGAGGGAGGGAGAGAGAGAGAGAGAGAGAGAGAGAGAGAGAGAGAGAGAGAGAGAGAGCGCGAGAGAGAGAGAGAGCGCGAGAGAGAGAGAGAGCGCGAGAGAGAGAGAGCGAGAGAGAGAGAGAGCGCGAGAGAGAGAGAGAGCGCGAGAGAGAGAGAGAGCGCGAGAGCGAGAGAGAGAGAGGCGGGGGGATTGGCACTGTGGGAGGAGGAGACAGAGGTAGTTTGATAGATAGATATAGAGAACAATTGAGATAGAGATCACACACTTCTTAGCATTACACAAACCTAATGCTTTCAACCGAGTAGTTCAACCTTAACAATAATAAACAAACAATCACTTTACATCAAACAGGAACAATTGAGAGCTCCCCCCCCCCCCTCCCAACCTTCCACATTCCTCGGTCATTTAAACAATTTAGTAAACGGAATACTTTATCCTTATAAAACTTTGAAATAAACTAAACAATATGGTACTACTTTCCCTCCTTAAATATATGCATAAGTACGTTTGCAATCTGAATGTAAAAATCTATAAACTTTATTATGATCCTGATTAATGTAGAACCATCTACACCAACCAGTTGTTAACGTCGGAAAAAAGAACTAACGCAACGCAAATTTTTAGCTACCTTGCCAAATAATGATATATATACAGTATATAATTATACAATATATGTATGTGTGTTATAATACTCGAACAGGGTCTTGGGGGTACTTTTTAAAGGTGATAGAGGTCTTGGGAGGAAACTAAGGGGAACAAAATAAATATATCTATAAATGAACCAATACATACAAATCTCCAATTCAACAAAATACATCTACTTACATATTGTGAAGGTGTGATGTGTGGCTGCTCTCACTCCATATATCTGAAGGTGTGATGTGTGGCTGCTCTCACTCCACATATCTGAAGGTGTGATGTGTGGCTGCTCTCACTCCACATATCTGAAGGTGTGATGTGTGGCTGCTCTCACTCCACATATCTGAAGGTGTGATGTGTGGCTGCTCTCACTCCACATATCTGAAGGTGTGATGTGTGGCTGTTCTCACTCCACATATCTGAAGCAAAAGTAATTCATTCAAATAAAGTCAGTCACTGGTGCACTTCTTGTGACACCCTGCTGCAGTTTACAATTACTATAGTCTGTTTCTTTGGAGAGAGAGAGAGAGAGAGAGAGAGAGAGAGAGAGAGAGAGAGAGAGAGAGAGAGAGAGAGAAAGAGAAAGAGAGAGAGAGAGAGATCCTCCAACACTCGGGTGTAATTGGGTGGAGGGTCTGATCCTCACAATCCTGAAGCAGCTCTTGCTCATCCTCTCTCTCTCTCTCACCCCCCCCCCCCTCTCTCTCTCTCTCTCTCTCTCGAAGGTACTAGCCGAGGCATTCGCACTTTGTGATGGTTGAAGAGTAGTCACTAGATTCTGAACGGGCTGCACTGTTGTAATAATTTATACGGGAATCACATATGCACGTAGCGTTAATGTGATATTTTTGTTTCAAAGTATGTTCACTGTAAGCCTATACTGGGACCCCCTATAAACCCATGTCATGTTTCATCTCCAAGGATATAGGGCTAGAGAGACGCCTTTATGTTCATACTGTACACAAATCCACACATACCACCAACATGTATTATAAAAGTAATTTAGAGTAAGATAACATGTTAAACAGTAGGGAGAGTAGAGTCCACACAAACCCTATAACTCTCCTTAACATACAATATTTCCCTTGGATATTTGTAAGCCATCAACATCTCGCTGCTCACCAAAGCCATCGTATTTAAGACCTTTCGCCCAATTTCGTTGTCAATTTTAAGACCTTTCCTACCATTTAGGTGTCGATTATTTCCTGGCGAGCGATAGCGAGCCTGAAATTTCAATAGAAATCGGCCTTCGGCCGGGAAATTTTTTCTACCGAAAAATTTACACATTTATCTTAAAGGTAGGTCTAGGGGGTGTTTTTCTAAACTTGATGGAGGTCTAGCGAGAAAACTAAGAAACAAAGGAATAAATGAATTAATGGAAAAAAAAACCGGTCCGTCTCCCTTAACTTATCTACCCATCTGTCTATCTATAACAATCTACCTATAGTCCGTTTCATTTCAGCTGACGGTAAATCTCATCCCATAGCAACTGACTTCTCCATACTTGACGAAAAAATATGAAACTGTTACGTCTAGGTGCCATAATTCTGTCATGTTTTCATAATTATCATCAT
>CM064576.1:29143316-29145816 GCA_032716605.1 Paralithodes platypus | reverse complement strand
CCCCTTAAGGGGAGATTGTCACTTGATTTTGTTTTCTCCCTCATACTTAGCCCCATTAGTTTTGAAAATTTAAGACGTTAACCCCCATTAGTTTTGAGATTCTAAGATGTTAACACCATTAGTTATGAGATTTTAAGACCGTTCGCCTCATGTATGTCCTATTAAAGATTTGTCGTGCCATTTAAGTGTCGATTTTTTCCTGGCGAGCGATAGCGAGCCTGTAGTCTAGGAGGAACTGGCCTTCGTTCGGATTTTTTTTTCTTTTTTTTCTACAGACACCATTACACATTTATCTTGAAGGGGGGTCTTTGGGGTATTTCTTAATCTGTTATGGAGGTCTTGGGAGGAAACTAAAAATAATAGATACATTAATACATAAATTAATAAACAAATAAATACAAATCTCCCCTTAATGAAGGAAACAATTGACGAAACCTTTAATTCTCAATGTAAATATCTTCTCCTTAAACTTATTAATTAGTTCGCCCAACTTAGGCTTTAAGTTAGTCATTTTTTGTGTTCCTGGGTGATTTAATTTATCGTTTCTAATTAGATGAAGTTGAAAGGCGGGAAGTGGCCTGTTCGATTCTCCCTGCTGAAGAAAAAGTAAAAAATAAAAGAAAAAATAAATAATAATAATAATAATTCAAAATATATAAATAAATTGTATGTATGTATGTATGTATGTATGTATGTATGTATGTATGTATGTATGTACTCAGGCCCATTCCCCATTTTAAATAAATATATACATATATACAATATATAAAACAAATGGTCTTGAAGAACTCAGAGTAATTATATAAGTGATAATACCTGGGTACACTCTCTGAACGATTTGTGGATCGATTTAAAGAAGTAGATAGAGAGGCAGATGTTAACAAAATATATACTGTATATATATATATATATATATATATATATATATATATATATATATATATACACATACATACAGACACACCCAGATGACACAGACAGATCTACACATAGGACACATGCACCTATACATACACACAGATGACATATATACTGTACATACACATAGTGACAGATACATATACACATGATATGCATGATATACACATACAGTATATGACAAATACATATATACACACATAGTTGACCCATACACATAGGACATAATACACACGCATACATACATACATTTGTTGTAGATGACATATATACTTCATACATAGATGAAAAACACACATGCACATAAACGTACACATAGATGACACACAAACAAACTTGCACATACACACCACAGATAAACGCATAAATACATCGATAAACAGATAGATAAAAAAATAAATAAAAATAAAATAAATAATAATAATAGATTGTTGCGGAGACTATACTATCTGCAAATCGTCCTCCCAGCACAGTGGGGGACCGATACAAAAGTTCTCCTCCAGTGGTGCTGAAAATAAGACGATTGTTCAGGCAAGGAGGATGGCGGGTGGTGGTGGTGGTGGTGGGGGGGGGGGGGGGGGGGGGGGGGGAGGAGGAGGGAGGGGGTTGGGGAGTAAAGGGGGAGGAGGGGGGGGGGGGACGGAAGGGTGGAGTTCGGGGGGGAGGGGGGTTATTTTTTGCTTAACCCTTTCAGTTGATAAGGACGCATTTTCACATTCTTGTGGAGGTTATCATGTGGGGGTCATCATAAGCAGCTTAAGTAGGATCTCAAGGAATCCATGTGGTAAAAACTATGGTCATGATTTTCTTAGCTCCCACAATCCCGAATCAGGCAAGCTATTACCATTGTTCGTTATCCTACACAAAACAAGATTTTTTTTTCGTGTCCTCCGTTTCAACCGCGCTCTCTCTCTCTCTCTCTCTCTCTCGTCTGTCAGTAGTGGTCGAACAAGAAGGAAGTGTCTTTCCGAGCTCCGAGCGCCGCCTCCTGCCCCACCACACCGTGCATGCTGCCTTTCCCCTCTGCCCTCACCAGTATCTTGTAACTTAGTTTTACCAATATCCCTTATAAACTACCTAACCTATTTTTACATATAAATCTCTCTTATATACATACTTGTCTCTCTCACTAACTCTCACTATATAGAACATCCAGAATTACAATCCCCACATCCCATTATTTAAATCCTTCTTGCAAAAATCTTGGTCTGCCACACTCAAGCTATAGAAAAATCCCTCTATAAGCTTAAATATCTCCTCCTTGTCTAAATACCTCCTTTGATTAGTCCCACACCATCTCCCAGCTGCCTATCCATTGTAATTCCTAGTTTTCAATAACTCCCTCTCACTCTATCACTCTCTCTCTCTCGCCCTCTCCTCCCAACTCCCCCCCAACAAAAGGGCACCGCCACCCCGACAACAACATCCGCTTTACGAGGAGTGCTCCCACCCGGGTGAATACAGCCCCCAATAACTAACACTCTCTCTCTCTCTTCCCCCCCCCCCCCCCCCCTTCGCCTCTCTCCCCTCCAACGACTTCCGTTTACCCACCAGGGTGAATACAGCTCCTCATAAACTAATC
>CM064576.1:29026646-29143216 GCA_032716605.1 Paralithodes platypus | reverse complement strand
TAATTGCCTGTATTTCCCCAAAATGTGTGCATGAATTCTGACACTATATACCAATATAGTGATATTTAGAACTTCCTCGTAACCGGAGGCTATCCGAAGCAGTAATCAAGTAGTATCTTAGCCTTCGCTTGTCAAAAGCTCAATTCCCAAGGGAACAGTGATGGCACCTCTTGTTTGCCTCATTCAAATTAATGACAGATACAAACGCAAGACATACCGTCATTCCATTGAGATGGAGAAACAGTGTAGGACAAGCGTTGGGAGATAGAGGAGTGACAGTATATCAAGCAAGAGAAGTGGTAATAAATAGAAATGAATGGAGAATGCTAGTGAATAGAAGAGGGTAAATGCGGTCGTTTGGGAGAGGTCAGGCGCCAGTTGGACTAGATGATAGTCCGTCAGGCGCCTGGCCCGTGGAGCCTGTAGATATGAAGGGTACACCTGGATGCATGGTTGGCGGGCACTTAGGTGTTCTCCTTGCTGCGTATCTGCTTGCAGAAAGCGGAGCCTCTCCAGTAGATCTAAGACATGGACATTTTGCTGGAGACTCAAAATGGGCCTGGGTCTCTGGGTATTTCTCCTGTACGACCTAGATGTCTGTGATTTTGTGTTTTGTGTTGTCCATGTTTGGGCTCTGTCTCTATACTCTAGTCGGCAACCCCCCTCCCCTTCTAAAAAAAATAGAAAAAAATACCGTATATAAAATAATGGGGCATGTGCCAGATTATAGATAGATAGATAGATAGATATTTCATGGTATTGTAAGAAGCTTAGAGGTTACAGGCAAATCTACGACGAAAAGCTAATATCTTACATTATGACGAGTGAAGGTGTCCGGCGTCACCTACAGGAACTGCTGCTGTTGCTGTTTCATGGGGATTACTTCAACTAGTGGTGGGGGCTGCTGGACGGCTAGCTGGTACAGGCGCGGCGACGTGCTTGAGTGGCCCCTGAACTACAACAGCAACTAGTGGTGAGACAGCAGTCCCATTTGGTATGATGGTGGTTTAAATTTGGGTGTGTCTTCAATTTTTCGTAAAAAAGGCTTAATGTTATGCTTTCATGTTTGGTATTTGTGACTTTGTCCCACAATGTTTAGTTGTTCTTACATGCATGCTATATGCGCTCCCAGGCCTGAGGAAAGTGTCACTTGATTATGTTTGTTTGTGTTATTGTTGAATGAACTGAAGCTTCACTGGGCGGTTTCAGTTTCTTTAATTTTTCGAACAGAATATGGAGCTTCATAGTAGCAAAACTACCACTCACAATAGGCTAGCCTATTCTCCGATTCTACATTTTCTGTTGCATTCTCAGTACAGTCTTTCGATATAAGTAACTCTTTCTTCTCAGTAGTAAGAGTAGATACACTTAACACAAACTTAAATAATTACTGGTAACTTCAGGACCGTATTATAACGAAAAATTACGTTAAATGTCCCGGGAACTGCTAGACACGCCCCCTCTGTGACGTGCGACTGTCGTGTCAGGTGGGGGTAGCTGGCGATTTTAGCTTATCTACTTCGCGGGAGTTTTTAAAGTTACCAATATATAGAGTATTCACAAGACACAAATAAATATAATTGCAATTAATCACCAATATTTTATGCACTTGAACCACGAAATCATAGAGTTTAGCTAAAAAATATAAGGTTCGATAGATATAGCCAAAGTCCCAAGGCTGATAACGTTAATTTAGCGTGGGAATTTGATAGACGTAAACATGGTCGGATGTTCCTGAGAGGGATTTTTATCTCATTCCACACACCACGATGGCCAGCAGCATTACTACCTTGCTGCTCTGGGTCTTCTGCCTATTTACTACCAGTATACACGCCGCCAACCAGATAAAAAGTCTAGATGATGCTATTTTATTCCGAATCAATTGGGCTGGTCCTGACAGCAGCCTCCTGGTAGGATATGACATTTGGATGCTTTAAATGAATAATGTATAATTATGTAATTGTGAGATTATAATATACAGCCAGTCTATGTTTCCATACTATTGGACATATATTTGTGGGACATTTAATTAGCCTAATCAAATTATATTTTACTAGCCTACTTAGGCCTAGGCTAGGAGCTGTCGTAGCCTAGCGGGCTAAGGCTCTACGCGCTATGTTGGTGACGACTAGCCGCATGGGTTCGAATCTCGGCTATGCTACAACAGTTTCCAGTGCTATATAGTCTTCGTGGCTTAGTGCTGTAGAATTCATTACAGTTGGGGATTTCCCGCAGATGAAATGAATTCATAAGGTTATTCAACCTTAGGCCTAGGCTAGATTATGAATGTTAGTTTATGTAATTAGTCTTCAGCTCATATTTGTTGTTAGAATTTAAACAATAATGGGTCAATAGGCCTATTGGTCAGGCTAAGTGCACCACAGCTAGGCTATTTTCATTTTTTATTTTTTTTTAGTTTTTGTAATTTTTATGGTTTTATAATAGCCTAGTCCTAGCTTATTGCAGACCACCAGAAATTAGAATTTACCCATTATCCATCAATCTGAAGATACGGCCCTCACTAGTGAGCAGGGCTTGGAATGAGGGAAATAGCTATTTTTTATATATTTGGTTTTGCAGTTTTTGAAGTTTTTCATGTTTTTTTAACCCCCTTACGAGCGGGCATAATTGCCCGAAATTACCTTAATCCCCTGCTCATTCTAAAAATAATTGAAGTTAAACAAATAATTGTCTTTTCAGGGCTCTCCAGATTATGAAAAACTGGTCATGACAAGCTCCACCAATGAACAGTATGAGTGCCTTATACCCATCAAATATGGAGAGAGGAATGTAAGTGATACAGTACTGGTATGACATTTATCATCTCCAGTGGCAGGCTTCCACTAAAGAATAACCATGAAAGAAATGCCTCCAGGCTATTTTGACCAGAGATACTCTCCTTTTCTATCATAATGCTACTTCTGTGAAAATATACCTAGCCTATTATATAATGTTCAACTCTCTCAAACTATTATTACTTTTCCACTACCAGCTGTCCCACTCTTGGTATTTTCAATTTTGATCTCATCCATTCTCCACACAAGCCCTTACCAGTACAAAGTACGGTACTGTTCCAGTAGGCCTACTTCTCTTTATACAGCACATTCAACTGCAGCACTGTACTCCACTTTCAATGGCTAGACCTCCCTCTTACTTTAAAGATTCAGCAAGTGCTTAATATGTAGTCTTTTACATAAATTGTTCTTTCACTTGATGTGGAAGTTACATGTAAGTAAAATTTGTGTGATTGACTTGTGTACTGTAGTTTGTTATAAATCAGTTGACTAGACTTGATCAGATGAATTAACAACTGCATAGCAAACTACACTCTAAATTCAGTCACACTAATTTTATTTTATTATTTCACATCATGCACACATCCAAGCACAGAAATTATGTAGGAGATTGTACAGTTATGGTCTGGAATACTTAAACATCTCCTAATGATAAAAACAAGACTGGGCATTAACTAGTGATTCCCAGTTGTTGTTGTTCCCTAGGCTGTCTGACCGAGCAGCCCCAAGGTCCCGAGTAAGGTAAGGCCATAACTGAGCGCCCCCACAGAACCCTTCCTGGCTTCCTGCTTACCACTAAGAAAGCACAGGGGAGGAGCTGAGGAGGGTGCGGAAATGCCCGGGATACCGAAGCCCCAACCAAGGCCCTGTGCCCCTCGGCAATTATGAAGGGAAAGTTGAGGGATTCCCAGTAATATAATATGGGTGGCTCAAGCGGTTTGTCATAATAGTTTGCCAGTGTACGATATCATAATTGCACTTCCATAAAGTGTCCACTAATTCCAGACCACAACTGTTCATTCAATATTGGTTCATCTAATTTTGATATATTATATTGTGTTTTAGTATATACTGTACTGTAGCCTATACAGTATGTACTGTATTAGCATAAAAATGCAACATAATTACATACCGTATAAGAATACTCTTAGTTAAATTAGTTGAGCAGCAAATCCTCACCCTATGAGTGTTATGAATGAACATAAATAGTTGGCAGTTGTGAGTGGAGTGGCCCTTGAAGCTAAGTAATGAAGAACTTAATTAAAAGTTTAAGATGAAGATATATTGAACCAATGTGGAGCAACTGTGATGTGGAGAGTGGAAGAAAATGCTTAATTAGTTTGTACAGCGTATAGGACATATCGAGTAGATCAGTTCAGTTTTTTGTGGGAGCTCAGAAGGTAATTCTTGGGCAAGATGATGCAAATGACTATTGGGAGAAGGATGAAGCTTGGTTTGGAAGAGTTAAAGTTTATATAACTTTCCTACTTTATACCGGTAGCTAATCAAGAATATTGTCTATCAAGAGTTATATATCTACCATACATTATTACCGTACTTATTGGAAGTTGGTTGTTATGTTTTACCTGGTCATGTAACTATTCTAGAATATATAAATTGTTATTTTTCTGGTAATGCAGTTTATTGTGGGCTTCTGTTGTTTACTTTTAAGTGGGATCAGACTATACGCTCTAATCTCAAATTTAAGAACCTGACAAGTGAGGAAGCTCTGAACAGGGCTCCCTGGAATGTTGCCAATCGAGCGGCTGAAACTATGCCTCATGTGGAACACTCGGTCTTTAAATTTATTTATTCACTCAGGGACGTTCTTGCCTTACTAATTTGCTTAGCTTTTTTTCAGAGGTATATGAAGCAGTAGATAACGACAAGTCATATGATATAATATATTTAGATTTCAGTAAAGCTTTCGACAGAGTCCCTCATGAGAGATTGATGAGAAAGGTTGAGGCTCATGGAATAGGTGGATCGTTGTTGGGATGGATTAGGTCATGGCTAATTGGTAGGAAACAGAGAGTCAGCATAAATGGTATTAAGTCAGAATGGGGTGCAGTCAAAAGTGGTGTCCCCAAGGATCTGTATTAGGCCCTCTGCTGTTTGTTATATACATAAATGACCTGGATTTAGACATAACTAGTAGGATAAGTAAATTCGCAGATGATACCAAAATAGGGGGAACAATAGATTCAGATAGCGACATAGAGAGCCTCCAAAGGGATCTAGATACCTTACACGAATGGTCAGTAAATTGGCAGATGAATTTTAACATGGTCAAATGCAAGGTATTAAAGATAGGGAAGACGAATACAAATGCAAAATATAAACTAGCTACGGAATTAGAAAACTCAGACTGCGAGAAAGATTTGGGTGTGTTTGGTAACAATGATTTGAAGCCTAGAAAACAGTGTATAAGCGTTCGTAACAAGGCAAACAGGATTCTCGGATTCATCTCAAGGAGTGTGAGTAACAGAACTGCCGATGTTATCTTAAAACTTTACTTGTCATTAGTGAGACTTCATATGGATTATGCTGTCCAATTTTGGTGTCCTTATTACAGAATGGACAAATTCGTTGGAGAGAGTACAACGAAGAATGACAAACATTATTCATATTAGAAATCTACCATATGAAGAAAGGTTAAAGAAATTAGGCTTACATTCGTTAGAAAGACGCAGAGTTAGAGGGGATATGATAAAAGTGTTCAAGTGGGTTATTGGGATTATTAAAGGGGACATGAAAGATGTACCGGTACGGAAGCTCAGTGATAGCGAAAGAACTCGAACAAATGGTTTCAAATTAGATCAATTTTGTTTCAGAAAAGATATAGGCAAATATTGGTTTGGTAACAGAGTTGTAGACATGTGGAATAGGCTACTGAGTGATATGGTAGGATCGAGAACGATAGGGAGCTAAAATTAGATAGGCATATGGATGAGATGGGTTGGGTATGAGGGGGGATCTGCCGGATGTGGGCCAATCGGCGCAGCTGTAGACCCCCGTAATCTTGTGTTGATCTCTGACCATTTTGTTGAGGTCGGTCTTCATGGTATTAGTGAGTTGGGCCTATAATTACACCTTGTAATTGGGGTTGGGTTTGAGAGGGATCTGCCTTGTCTTGGCCGATCGGCTTTCTGCAGACTCCCATTTTCTTATGTTCTTATGTATGTATGTATTTCCTCACAATTTGTCTCTCGCCTAACAGGAGGAGTCGGACTCATACATGGGGCCGGGTCCGCTCAGCCTCATATTACCGCTACTACAAAAACAATCCTGTAACCTCAGAGTAAGTGTTAAGTCGGAACTACACAAGTAATTTTTCTGTTAACATTGTGGGACTATTTTTCTCTGGCATTGGGGACTAGATTGAAGATAAATTACCGGTATTTTAGTTGATTGGATCTTAAAGTTTTAATTCAGAAACAGCTGCCAGAGTTACAGATTCAAGTTGCCAGAAAAGAAGCCTCTGTTATTCCTCCTTTCTACATGTAGAAGGGGTTAACATCATTATCATCTTCGACTCCTTGTTTCCTCCTGGGAAGGATGGGTATGGCAGCAATGCCTCTAGGCTACTTTGTCCATTGTCTCCAGATAACTCTCTCTGTATGTGCCACAAATCTATCCCGTCTCGAACAAAGGCTTAGGAAATCAGTGTTGCTCCATATAGAGATCTTGGTATAGCCCAGTTTGGTATAGCCCAGTTTAATAAAGATAAAAAAAAATATATACTTACAACTGCAAGTTTTTTTTGTATGGAGCATTAAAGAATATGAAAGTTAGAAACACAATGTAACATAAGAGCTTTCAAATTTGGTACAGTACATGTATATACTCCGGCACTGTACAGTACTGTATATACTTGGCACTTGCCCCATTTTTTTTTTTTTTTTTTTTTTATGGGGGTGGTACGGTACATAGGCCCTACTGCAATGTAAATCTGCAAAGATTAGCCAACATGCAGCTGCTCCCTTGTACAACCAGCATTTAATTAGTTATACTGTAATGCCATACCTGTTGAATTAGATATGCCATATTTGACAAACTTTATAGCAAATCTAGGATCTTGATTCTTGTCTATCATAAGTTAGCTATTAATACCTTATCTGATCTGACAGTTTATCAATGTAATTTATTTATAGTTAACTGAGAAGGACCTTTTAAAACCCTTAGTTTGTTCATTTAAACTTACAGTACAAGGTTTGGGGAGTTTTAATAGTTAACCGCAGATACAGTACTTTCATTTAGTAAAATTAGGATCTCATGATGTCAAAAGTTTTTATAATATTTATCTGGTCTAACTAAGGGGCTCAATTACAGTAACCCACTAAAACACATTTGTGTTTGTTGAATATTTTCTTCGACCAGAGACAATTATTAATTGTTGTACCATTTACACAGTTGGAGTCTTACTGGACGTACGAGCTGTGTCACGGTCAGCACATTAAGCAGTACCGGGAGGAGAGAGAAGGCAAAACTACACGCAACCACGAGTACATCCTCGGGCAGTTCTCTGCAGCAGACCTCGAAACACTACGTAGGTTTATTTGAAGTAAATTTGACTACATTAGTACTTTCCCTCTCTCTAATTTTTTGTGTGTCTCAGTTAGAACAGATCAAAGTAACCCAATATTAAGTTGACATAAAAACATTTACCACATTACACATCATTATCTTGATTTTCTAACCATATACTCTTTTCACCTACAGAATCCAGAATCAAAGATGGCGGTGACAGGCCTCCACATGACCCCTCAACCATCCCCACAACCAAAGTAGAGGGCCTTGACATGCCATATATCATGGTAAACTACACCGGGGGCACCGTGTGTGACCTGACAGGACGGCCCCGCGTCTCCCATATTCTCTTTGTCTGCTATGAGGAAGGGCGGCATGACATTTATACTATCAAGGAGACCTACACGTGTGAATATGAGATTGTCATACTCTCGCCTACCCTCTGCAAACACCCAGCATTCAAGTAATTATTCATTATAGCTTTCTGTCTTTTTATCTTGTTGAGTTTATGCAAGTCCTTAGAATCCTCCTGTGTCAATCCTTTAGCTGTATGAGGACCGACTAAAAGGACAGCGTTTTCAGTAATTTTATTTCCCGTTCAGACCACGGGAACAGCCCCAAACCAGCCTCCACTGGTCGAGAGCAGCCCAAAGAGACCTCACAGCCTAAGTAACACTAAAATTGCCTCTGTAGGAAAGTCGCCACATGCCCTATAAATTACAATTATATCTTACAAGTGACACTATTTAGGTTTGTCTATATTAGATTTTATGCCTTCAGTAATTATAATGTAAAACTTGCAAAATAAACTAACCAAAACAGGAACTACGGAATATGAAGACAAAAGAACTTATCAAAATCACTATGTGGAAATAACAATTTAGCAAAAGATGATGATAGAAGAGTTGGTTCTGGGGATTTTTATGTTGTATACTTTCATACACAAATCTTGACCCAATATGAACCCTCAAAATGTAAACTGAACCTCCAAAATGCAAATAATTAGGTAAAGAATTATTAAGATTCTATTCAGTTTGGGATAGCGTAAAAAAATTCTGGCAAAATGTATGTCCTAGAAAATACAGGTGGGTACTTTTATGCAGTTTCAACTTTACTGTTGTTGATGTACGTTTTCTTTTTTGTTCAGACCACGGGAGCAGCCCCAGACCAGCCTCCACTGTGTACCGGTAGCAGGCAGCCCTAAGCGACCGCGCAACCTTCTACAGATTGAAGCAGAGTCTCTCAAACTGCGCTCCCATGGAGCCATTGTGAGTGAGGTAGTTTGTAACCATTTGATTGCTAGATGTAACTCCCAAGCTTAATCAAATATCATCTGGTAGTAGTATTCCCAGCCCCCCCCCCCCCCATTTTTTTTTTTTTTTTTTTTTTTTTTTTTTTTTTTTTGTGGAAAAGTGGGGATTGGGCCTGAGTAAATAGATAGATAGATAGTAGTATGGATATGATAAGAGAGAAGCAAAGAAAAATTACCGTCCCCAGGACACTGGCTTCAGACTGCCCGGGAGGCCATTCCCAACACTGTTACCCAAGGATTACAATGGAGTAGGATCCAGTGGCCCTGGTGCACCCCAGCAGAACCAGTTGCAGGGATGCACCTTGACTGCATAAAAACAATCAAACCTCTCAATAATAGTCAAACAAATTAATACCCAAATGTCATATCAGCTAGTGTTAAACCTTTAACCCATTCAGTACTGGTGACATCCTTTGAACTTTAAATGAATATTCTTTCCTCTCACTTAAACAGTAGGCTACCATAGTGCGGTTGGGAATATGAACATGATTAGATTAATATCCAGTATTCGAGAATGGATAATAAGTCGTAGGCGTGTGCATAAACCTTTAACCGTCCTGGTGGTGTAATGGTTAAGGTGGCAAAAATATGTGTGTGATAACCCGGGTTCGAATCCCGGTGGATCATATATACTTTAATTAATTTCATTGGGGGTGTGGTGGTGAGATTAATAAAAATAAAACTATAATTGTATTCAGTTTAAAAAGGGTCTCAAGCAATTAACAGGCTTCAAACTCTCACTTAACCCTTTTTACTACCACAGATCCTTCTTAAACTGCACAAAATCATCTAAATATAGCTAGAATAAAATTTATAAGACATTGCCAGTACAGTAGGGGTTAACTGGCCGGATATTGACTAGAAGTTTGTGGAGGACTTTCTCAATGGGGATTACTGTCTGCATGGAAGAAAGGGGTCTTTTTGGATCATTCCTATCTACAGTATCTATCTATCTATTGCCTGACGGCGTGATCCCCGAAGGGGTGGCCACGAATGAACCGCCCCCATGCACCTCTGTCCCCAGTCAGTCGACTCCCCTCCCCCCAACCAGCACCGCCTTCGTTCATGTAGTTCCTCACTCCATCCTTCCACCTCATATTCGGTCTACCTCTCCCCCTCTGTCCCTCCACCTCGCTCTCGTACACCCTCTTAGTCATTCTCTCGCTTTCCATACGTTCCATATGGCCGAACCATCTCAAGTTGTTCCTTTTCACACTTTCCAGCACATCTACCTCCACACCACACCTCCTTCTTACTTCCTCATTAGTCTGTCTATCCCTCCATGTAACTCCGCACGCACTCCTTAAGTAATTCATTTCCACTGCTCTCACTCTTGGTCTGAGTCTCTCAACCAACGTCCATGCTTCGCTTCCGTAAGTCAGTGTCGGGATTACCACACTGTCATGCAAGGACTTCTTCACTTCCATACTGACCACCCTATTTCTTGTTACTGCTTTTAGCGTTCCTACAACCCTCTTCCCCTGTTGTACCCTCTCCCGCACCTCTTCATCCATAGTCCCATCTTTACTCAACACACTGCCCAGATACTTAAAAGAGTTGACGATCTCCATAGCCTGACCGTTCAGCTTCACCTCACACTCTGTGACTTCACCCCTTTCGAAGACCATAACCTTGCTCTTCCCCGTATTTATCTTCAAATTCCGTTTTTCGCACACTGTTCCAAACTCATTTACCAGACCCTGCAACTCCCATTCATTATCACTCATCAGAACTGTTTCATCCGCAAACAGCAGTATAGGTAGCTTCCACTCAATTCCCTCCCTTTTCAGCGATACACCAACATCCACTGCTCTTGATAGTATTTCTTTCATGACTCCATCCATATATACAGTAAACAACCATGGGGACATCACACACCCCTGTTTCAAACCAACATTCAGGTCAAAGAACTCGCTCTGCTCACTCTCCACACGTACTGCCGCCTTTGCACCCTCATACATGCTCTTCACTGATTTCAGCAACTTGCCCTCTACTCCATATATTCTAAGTACTTTCCACAAACCTTCTCTATCCACTCTGTCATAGGCCTTCTCCAAGTCCATAAAAGCAACATACACCTTTTGTTTCTTCTCCAGATACTTCTCCACAACACAATTCAGGGTAAAAATCTGATCTACACATCCTCTTCCCTTCCTAAAACCTCCCTGCTCGTCGCCTATCCATTTCTCCGTTCTCACTCTCACTATCACTACCCTACTGTATACCTTCCCTACTACGCTTAGAAGACATATTCCTCGGTGGTTACCACACACTCCTCTTTCCCCTTTGCCCTTATATAGGGGGACTATTATGCCAGTCTTCCAGTCATCGGGTGCACTCCCCTTCTCCCATGCTAGTTTGCACATTTTCCATACCCATTCTATCACTATCTCACCACCATACCTCAACATTTCCCCACACACTCCATCTGTTCCTGGTGCTTTCCCCAACTTCACTCTTTTCATGGCTTCCCACACTTCTGACCTCCTGATCCCCACCTCCTCCTCCACTACTTCTCTTCTTCTCCCTCCCATACCATATCCAGCTATTTTTGCTGGCTCTTCATTCCTTACATTTAGCAACTCACTGAAGTACTCCCTCCATCTTTCGACTCTCTCTTGCTTCTCGGCTAGCATTCTCCCATTCTTATCTTTCACACCCTTACTGTTTCCCTTGCTACCTTCCCTAACTTTCTTGACTTCTTTCCAGAACAGTTTCTTACTCTCCCTCCATTTTACACTCAGATTCCTTCCAAATTCCTCATCTACTCTTCTCTTACTTTCCTTCACTACTCTCTTCACCACCCTCTTACTCTCCACGTACCTCGCTCGTTTCTGTCTCTCGGAATCTTCATTCCCTCTACTACCCAACCACTCTCTATATGCTTTCTTCTTTTCTTCCACAGCTATTCTTACCTTTCATTCCCCTCCCTCTTCTCCTCACTCCACACACCTCCTCACATGCTGCACAGATCTCATCCTTAAACACCTTGCTCATCTCCTCCACTTCCTCCATAACTTCCAGGTCGAACCCACCTAGTCGTCTTTCCACTGCTCTCCTGTACTCCTCCCTGACTTCCTCCTCCTGCAACCTCTCCACCCTCCTCTCGCCTCCCTCCCGCTCTCCTCACCCACTTCTTTTGTATCCTAACCTTAGCTACCACTACATAATGATCAGACAGACCCCCTCCAATACCCCTATACACCCTAGCATCCATCACAGATTTCTTCATTCGTTCATCCACACATACATAATCAATCAATGACTTTCGTTCCACCACTGTCTTATCCTTCATCGTCAACATCCGTTTCCACGTGTACCTGTGGATCATTCTGTGTCGGAAGAAGGTGTTGGCTATCCACAGCCTCCTCCCCACACATACGTCCACAAGTGCACTACCATTCCCATTCACCTCTGATGGTACCCCCCACCCTCCCACCACTCCCTCAACTTTCCTATCACCCACCTTACCATTCATATCCCCAATCAGAAATATTCTTTCGTTCTTGTCAAACTTCTCCAGGCACGCCTCCACATTCATCCAGAACTCCTCTTTCTTTCTTTCAAGTATATCCTCTGTCGGGGCATACACGCATACAATCACCCACGTTTGTATTCCTACTTTCATTCTCACCCACACAATCATTGAACCCACAGATCATTCCTGTTGAGCCCTATTATAATAGTAATTTTAAGACTAGCTGCCCCGTTAGTTTGCGATTATAAGACGTTTTGTCCCATTCAGATGTCTTGTTTTTTCTAGGTAAGCCTGGAACTTAAGGGGAAACCGCCCTTTGGCCGGGACATTACAAAATTTAGCTTGAAGGAGAGTCTGGGGACCATTTTCTAGCTTGAGGGGATCTGGCGAAGTGTTTTCGTTTAGTCTAGAGGACAAACTAATAATAATACAGTACATACATAATATTCAAGACCAAGTGATCCACACGAGGTACGGTACAGTTTCAGTCTCGCATCTTAATGGCACATTCAACACGGCTATATTCAGGGCTGGCCCACTTGTCAAGTGTTTAGTTTCAAGATGAGATTGAATGACCTGATCCCAAATCTTTCTAGGTCTACCCTTCAGTGAAGTTCCCTCAACATCCATGGACTTGCATTTTCTCACTCAATGTATACAATCCATCCTCTCCAAATGCCCAAACTAACAAAGGCTGCTTGTACACATCTCTTCACTGATACTTTTGACACCCACCCACCTTTTAACTCCTCACTGGGTATCTTATCACAGTTTGACCCTCCACTCCCATGGCAAAAACAATAAAAACCCTCAATAATAGTTAAACCAATTCAGTTTATGTTAAACCTTTAATCTCCTAAGCTGGAGATGGTGGAAGATGATGATGATGATGAGGCAGAGCCTGGTAGTGGAGGGGTGGAGAAAGGTCCTTCCTCCCAGAGTGTCAAACTGGAGCAATTTTGTTTGAAGACTTGAATGAATATGTGAAGGAATACAAGACAATTAACATGAAATAGCATTGTTTTGGCTATTTGATCACTTCCAGACATATTCTGAATAATAAACCATAATTCCACCTGTACATATAAAATATAATAGACTAAGAATAATGGATTCACCTTTCGTTTGACACCCTGTCCTCCACCACTACCTCCTCCCAGCAGCACTGCCTTCAATACCCCTAATGCCCCATTAGTTTGGTGATTACAAGACAATTCACCTTATTACTTAGAAATTTTAAGATATTTCATCCCATTTAAGTTTTTTTTTTCCTGGGTGAGCAATAGCAAGTATGCAAACTAAGGAAAACCCACCTTTGGCCGGGAATTTTTTTTACTGAAAAATTTATAAATTTAGGTGGTATTGTTTAGCTAGAGAGGGATCTGGGGAATTTTGTTTTAGTCTAGGGAGCAAACTAAAAATAAGTTGTATGAAAATGGTAAAACAATCAAACCCAACAATAATAATAATAATCTCCACAGCTAACTGGTGATACCTCTACTGGATCAGTGAAGCTGGAGGTGGTGGAAGAAGATGATGATGATGATGATGAAGCAGAGTCTGGTAGTGGAGGGGTGGAGAAAGGTCCTTCCTCCACTTCTTCCTCCTCTCAGCAAAACCGCCTCCGCTACCCCCAGCGCCCCCAGGTGGACCAGAAGCTTGTAGAGGACTTTCTCAATGGGGATTACTGTCTGCATGGGGTAAGTACAGTACAGTATTTACTGAAAGATCAAACTTACATTCCTGAAAAACATTGACAAGTGAAACCACAATAATGGAAAGCCATTTTCTGGGTATGTTTAGCTACATGCAATACAGTATTTGTTAATATACAGCTTATTATACTACCTGTACTTGTTGTTCTGTGTAGGACAAGCTTTGGAAGATAGAGGAATGACTATAGATCAAGCAAGGGAAGTGGTACCGGGTAGTAAACAGGATTGAATGGAGAATACTTTTGAATAGATGAGTGAACATGTGGTCATTTCGGAGAAGGGGTCAGGCGCCAGTTGGAGTAGATAATAGTCCGTCAGGCGCCTGGCCTGGGGAGACGGTATATATGAAAGGTGCGCCTGGAAGTGTGGTGGGTGGGCTTGTGGTGGCGGCTTCGCTGCATGTCTGCCTGCTGAGACTGGAACTTCTCCGGGAGGTCAGGGGCCGGGGGAGTGCTGGAGTGACCTTGGTGATCCCTGGTCTCTGGGTCTTCTCCTGGGTGACCTAGATGTGTGTGAATTTGTGTTAAATTTTTGTGTGTTCATTATTTTTAATTTACAAGTGTGATGTGACTGTCCCTGTTCGGGCTTTGTCTCGAGTCGGCCACCCAGATAAAAACAAATATATACAGTATATATATATATATATATACTGTATTGAAAAATGGGGAATGTTCCTGAGTATATTGGATGGATGGATGGATAATTATTGTATCAACTTGAAATATAGAGGTTTTTAAGTGAAGAATGCCTGTAAAGTGGGAATGATTCATTAAATCTTTCAGTCAGATTACTACTACTGTATATATTTTTCTGAATAAGGAGTATTACATGCATTGGGTAAGACAATAAACACAGTCTACCTTTCAATGTTATGGTAGCTTTATAATTTTCTTGGTGTGTGTGTTTTTAATTTTTCATAAACAATTTGTACACAGTGGTCCAATTAGTATCTATGCAATCTGTTTGGGCTCTGTCTCGAGTCGGCCACCCCCATAAAAGAAAAAGAAGAAGGAAAACTGGGGTGAGTGCCAGAGTATATACTGAACATACATACAGTACATACATGCAATCTTGATCAAAAAAGGTATGGTACCCATGAAGTAATGGGTAGTTAATTAAATAAGTACAGTAGGAGGTTGTAGGCACTAGCCGGTCAGGGTAGTACTCACGGGTAGGTGGAGTATAACGATTGCTAGACGTCCAGTTTCACCACCTGGTATCTTTTGCTGTCTTACCTTTGTGCCTCAGTTTCACAACGAGCAATTGTAGTTTGCTCTTAAGATACACATACTCTTACTTTCTTGCTTAACACCTTACGAGCGGGCCCGTAAGGAATTTCTACAGTACTACCCGCCAAGCGGGTGGTTTTACCCTAAATGGCCTTGTTTCCGTGCTCTTTTTCATGCATAAACAAGAGCCAGAGCGTAATACAATTATGTATCCCTGAAAGGGCGTTAATTCAGCTTTCCAATGACACCAGAACCATCCTCCTACGATCACGCGTTCTCTTGCAACGATCGTGCAAGACGAGTGCAAAATCCCTAAAATACGGTAATTTCTTGACATAATACCCTGTGTAGTGAGGGAGGGAGGGTGGATGTGTGTGGAGTAAACGTCAGTAGGCCCGCCGGACCCGTGGCGAACGGTCAGAGCCCGACCTACGCTCCGCCCACCGCTCGTCTCTCTCTCAGAGGCAATATTGCTCCAAAATTGCACACGGGCCCCGCTCTTTGGGCAGGTGTTCTCTATACGGACTTAAGTCGGGCCCCGCTAATAAGGGGTTAAAGCCACATGCGGATCACACACTTCTGGGATCACGGCATCAGGCAATAGATAGATAGATAGAGGATCACACCGTACACTACTTGACCTAATTCAATTTTAATTTTATTCTGGCGTAGGGATGTGGTGACCCCACTGCCCGCCACTGCATTATTGCAGTTAGCCTCTGTAGCAGTGGATCACTGATTCCTCTCTTCAGAACACACCTGTGCTCGATATGTTTGTGGCCAGGGCCCCCACGGGTGTGAATAAAATTGCTAAAATTTTGGTGGAAGTGCCATCCAGGTGAGGGACTGCTCTGGCTCTGCTCCTTTAGTGCTAATGGTCTTAATCCACATAGTAAAACTAGCATTGTGGACTCGTAGTAGGCAATGGGGGCATTTCTTAGAGCCTGGGGTCAGTTATTGCCATGGCTATCTTTTTTGGGGAGCTTCTTGAAGAATCAAAGTGGCATACTTTCATTCGTTTGTATGTTTGTAGTCAAAATCATATTCATATTCTTACTATAGTAATCTTACTCGACAAAGGTTTTCTGGGTAATATTTTTTGTTTATTTCGATTTTGTGTCTACCGTAATTGGACCACCATTTTAAGAATTGGCTGGTCTACCCGACACAGCTTTATGTATAGTTATGTAGAGCAGATTAACCAGACCACTGAGCTCCATACGGAACTCTCATGGGTCTGGATTCTTTAACCCCTTATTGGCGGCGCTCGACTTAGGTCGTGCACCAATTTGCAGCAAGTTAGGAGCATTATTAAGGTTTTTCAAGGGTTAAAATCGAGTGCAAATGGCCGGGAGCGCAGCGGGCCAGACAGCCGACTCCCAGGGCTTACCGCCGCCCATTAACTCATGTTTCCTGTGTTCTCGAGAGGCCGGCAGTGTAGCCAGTAGTGAGCATAGCTGGGGAAAATCTACCGATATATGTTCGTGGCATCACTGCAAGAGAACCACAAGTGCTACGTAGCTCGTTCTGGTCTCATTTTGAAGCTTTTTGTGCCTAGTTTTTTGCTAAATATTTTTTTGTTCATACAGATGCTTGATTTATCATGCAGGAGGGCCTGAATATCCCCAAATGAGTCCAAAACACCCCGCTAGACAAGAGTTAATACAGTACTGTATGGATTATTATACATCATTATCATCATACTAACCTACTGACCCTGATCATAAATATATTTTCTTCGTAGGAAAAATCTCATAGCTCATAAGTAAGGTTATTATTGAAGCTGCAATTGGATATCACAATCTCTTCTGTAGCTTTCTTTATATTCCATGACGACAACTTTAATATACGGTCATATGGTGTTCTGGGAGTAAAAAATACTCTGCTATGCAAAGCAGAGTCTTGGTGAGGGTGAGAGGCATTAGCAAGTGAAATTCCTCGACTATGGCCAAATCCACTCAAAATCTGTGTGGGTGCCACTCAAGAAAAAAAATCAAGAAGTATTAGAGACACTCCAAAGGGTAAGGAGTTAATTATGTTTGTGGTAATGATGATTACAATACTGTACTACCATTGTGTTACAGGGTGCCGGATGGTGGAAATATGAGTTTTGCTATGGTCGTAAGGTGGAGCAGTACCACGAGGACCGCACCAGTGGACGCACCTCTATACTGCTTGGACAGTTCTCTATGCACGACCACATGACTTGGCTACAAAAGGTATGCTTCTTCTTATCGTATATTAAAATTATTAATTAATTTTTTCTCAATTTTCATTGAAACCAATCCATAAATGTGATCCTCAGGAAATTGGTTACCTTCAAAATTAACCAGGCAAGAAACACACGCATTAGCAGGGAACCTTTTTTTTTTAAATACACAAAAGAAATCAGTAATTTATTGAAAAGGCTTAGATGCATGAGTGTGAGTTTTGGCCTTGTTCACCCAAAGACAGCTTTATTGATAATCAAGTCAGAGCCTTGGGGAATCTCTAACTGTAATATATAGGAGTTATGTGGTAGAACTCGGCACCCGGCACTGGCATAACTGTACCACCTTTAGGTAGCTTGAAGTGCGGGACCATCGTTAGGTAGTGTGTGACTTGGTATAGAGTATATTGGTGATGTGATACAAACAGATTGAGGAAGTTTGGCCATGTGAAGTGGATGGCTGAGTGGAGTATGTTAAAAGTATAAAAGTGGAGGAATGACGGTAGGCTAGTCAGTAAACCAGGGAAGACCTGAAACAAGGTTCTAAGGAAAGATCTCGGGGTTTGGAGATTTGAGAGCGACATTGCAGTTGGAGAGCAGCTATCAGGTGACCGAAGCATACCATTGTCACAAATGAATACCAAACGATACCAATACCGATATATTTATTATACTGTAAATGCAAAATATGATTAGCTAAATATTGTATATAGAATTCAGTTATTAATTCAACAATTTCTGATATAATTCATTTTACACAAATTTGTCACATATCCTAAAATAATTACCGGTACCTTCAGCCTACTGTAATTGCAAATATCATTGAAAAAATAAAAATAAAAACAATTACCAAAGAAAATTGGCAAGAATGTGAGCTGGTGTGATTCCCCATTTAATTCCTTCTGCAGAACCCGGGGAAGAAGCCTCAGATCCTTACCAAGCAACACCTGTACCACTTCTACTCCAACGGGGCCATCTGTGACGTGAGTGGTCGACCCCGCCAGGTGGAAGTCAAACTCAAGTGTAAGGAGTCTGACAGGTGAGATCACTTTTAAACCATCTTCAAGACAAATTAGTTATGTTGAAATTTGCAGTATGTTCTGGTATGGTGACCTTTAACCCTTGCATAACTGGCACATTGCTCCTACCGTACACCTCTCTGCAGGCTGATTTCACAATGTTTCCTTTGCTCTAGCTCTGTGAAGATATGGGTTATTGGAATATAAAAGGTTTGTGGCGAAAATTACCCGTTCTTAGCTTTACAATGACATCAACCTATCACATGTAGCTCTTCTCTGCCCATAACACTTGGGACGGTAAATTCAGATGTTTTGAGATATCACAGACCAAGCATAAATTCACTATGTTCCTCAATTTTCCACTATGAAAAAAAAGAATTAGGGAAGCATATAATGTGTGTGGAAAATAGTGTGAGCTACGGTCTGTACGATGAAATGACAATCACGTACCTACCTCATCATGGCGTATGGTAATACTGTAGATAGATGTACAAAGAGCAGTGGTCAACTTACAAGTATGTGCAGGACAGCAAGCCGGAGGAGAAGCAGCAATACATGCAATGGGGAAGGTGTATCATGAGGAAGATTGTGAAGCGGTACTGCTAGTGGATGCAACAAATGCCTTTAACACCATTAATAGGGAGGCAGCTATTCACAACATCAAGATCAAATGCCCGAGCATCGCAAAGTACATAGAAAATACTTATAAGGAGCCAGCTAACCTGTATATACTGTAGTTGGAAGCACAAAGAAGGAAGAAATTAAAATTCTCAAATCAAATGAAGGAACAACGCAAGGAGATCCAGTGGCAATGGCAATGTACGCACTGGCACTATCAATTCTGAAGCAGAAAATAAAACATGAGGTAACCCGAGTGAAACAAGTGGCGTATGCAGATGACCTCACAGGTGCAGGAAAAATAGGGGATCTCAAAAAATGGTGGCGGAGAGTACAATCGGTAGGCGAAGTCATTGGGTACCATCCGAATGCTAGTAAATCTGTACTAATAGTGAAAGAAAACAAGTATGAAGAAGCGGTGCGGACTTTTGATGGGACAGGAGTGAAGATTACAAAGGAGGGTCAACGCCATTTGGGAGCAGTAATAGGCACAGAAGAATGCAAAGAGAGACTATGTGCGAAAAAAGGTAGCGGAGTGGGTAAAGGAAGTGAAAACCCTGGCAGACACTGCGAAATCTGAACCACATGCTGCATATACTGCCTTCACATATGGTGTTAAGCACAGATGGACCTTTCTTATGAGAACAGTGCCTGGCATTAGACAGATGCTCCAACCGCTTGAAGAAGCAATCAGAGGAACATTCATACCGGCCTTAACAGAGATGGAAGATGTCACGCAAGAGCTAAGAGATCTATTAGCTCTTCCGCCAAGGTTCAGAGGTATGGGGATCATAAACCCAGTGGAGGCGGCACTACATGAGTACCAAAATTCCCTTAAACTTACTACGTCTCTGACAGAAAAAATACGGGAGCAAAATGAAAATGATGAGGTGGACGAAGAGGAACAACGAAATGCAAGACAGGAACTTACAAAGAGCAGAGAAGAGAGACAGAAACATAGCCTAGAACAAATTAAGACCAGATGTAGGGAAGAACTGAAAATGAGAGTTGAGATGGCACAAGACACGGGGGCTTCAAATTGGCTCACATCATTACCAATAAAGGAGAAAGGCTTCAGCTTAAATAAACAAGAATTCAATGATGCCGTAGCCTTGAGGTATGGGTGGCCAGTTTCGAACCTGCCGCTGAAATGTGCATGCGGTGAAATAAACAACCCAGACCACTGTATGACCTGTAAGAAAGGAGGATTCATCTGTATCCGGCATGATGAAGTACGAGACATCACTGCACAAATGCTGGACGAGGTGTGCCATGATGTCAGAATCGAACCGGAACTTCTGCCTATGGACGGACAGCGCTTGGCCCACAATACTGCAAATACTTCAAATGAAGCAAGAGTGGACGTAAGTGCTCGAGGTTTTTGGACGAGGGGACAACAGGCTTTTTTCGACATCAGAATCTTCAACCCAAGAGCACAAACATATCGTGAGCGAGGACACAAGGCGGCATACTTGAGAAACGAAAGTGAGAAAAAACGCGCTTATGAAGAAAGAATTTTGAACAGGGATCAAGGAAGCTTTACTCCTCTGGTCTTCTCATCGTCGGGAGGTATGGGACCTTCTGCAAGTGTCTTCTATGCCAGATTAGCTGAACAAATATCGGAGAAAAAGCGCCAGCATAGAAGCCAAGTCATAACTTGGATGAGATGCCGGCTCTCTTTCTCTCTTCTCAGGTCTGCACTCCTATGTCTCAGGGGTACAAGGTCCTCCCCGCTACAGAGGACAAGAGTGAGAGACTTGGACTTTGAAATGGTCGTGGCGGAGGGACGAATTGGGGAACAACTAGGTTGATTGTAAGGAGGTACTGGTACAATAAGATAAACTACAATGTAACTAGAATAAGATAGATTGTACACCACTTTGTAACCGTCACCTTAATAAAAAAAAAAAAAAAAAATGTAGATAGACACCCCTGGTACTACAGTACTCTCCTTGCCGCGGTTGGTGGGCTTTGGGGCCGGCGACTGGGGCTTGATGGGGGATGGTTGTGGTTATTTCCCTCCCTCTCTTCCCTCGAGCTTTCGTCCTCAGCTTGACTAATTTTGAGTAGTTTTTCATTCCTCATTTTATGTTTTTCCACTTCTATTCGTATTCTGTCCCATTCGGCTGTCCTCTGGCGGCCTATATCTCGTGTCTCCCTGGCCTGGCTAGGTAGTGGACTCCTGACCCGTTTTGTCTCTTCGGGTGCTGATGTGGCCGAACAGACTTGATTCCCTTCGGTAATGCATTTTTTGCTTCTCGATGTGATTTTTTCTACCTTCGACCTGATCTTTCATTCTTCGCCCTGATCACTTCTTAGTTGGTGTTGCGGTGTAGCAGTTCTTGCCTCATCCTTCGGCCCTGCCCTATAAGAGCTCTGATGTGGAGCTCATGTGGTCCGGCTGAACTGGTGAAATGGCGAGAAATGTCTGCGTGTCTTCACCTTCCTCGATTTGTTCCCCTCCTGCCCTTCCCTCTCTATCTTGACTTGTTTAGTTATATATCTTGATCGAATCCTTTGGGCCAGTCCTATGAGAGTTCTTTTATGGAGCTCAGTGGTCTGGTTAAACTAATATTAACCTATAAACGGCGAGCAGGGGGTATTGAACTCGATGCCCATGGGCGAGCATATAGGCTCCATTCAGGCCTATAATCGTCATTTTACGATAAATATCGTTATAACTTATTCATATGAGCCTATTTTACCTTCACTATGAAGATAGTAACCTGTAACAACAATAAAACAAGTGAAAATATAATTTTTCTGTTCAAAATCGCGAATATACATGGACCAACCCATTCATGAATTATGGAGCAAATTGAGGCAACCCCTCCCTCCACGAGGCCTCAAGCCACACTGAGCCTTCTCATACACACTCTCGGTTATGTAACACACCCGCTAGGCACGTAAGCACATCCTCCACACAGTTTGCTAATGTTAGCACAAAAATATACCAACGAATTAGGGAATAACAGGGAAAATAGGTGATAATTGAAGGGGGAGGGGAAAGGGAGGAAGGAGGGGATGTGGAGGAGTGATATGAGGTATAGGGAAAACAAAAATAAAAAAAAGTTTAGTGCTACTGGGGCCGTTTGAATGTTTTATTTAAGCCTCCCTCTTAGAGCTTTGCCGCCCTCGCCCAGTAAAACTTCTTATGAGCTTTCTTGCCGTTGCCGGGTTAAAAAAACAAAAACACAAAAACAAATTTAGATAGAGCGATATAGGCCTATGTACTGTATATATATTATACCGGTATTTATATTATATTATATTTATCGCTCCATCTATTACCATAAGCCATGATTCCCCTTGGGGAAGCGAATTCCTGACTTCCCTTGCGTGTTACCACTCAATCAGGCAAGTATAGCTTATAGGTAACTTAAATCTACCAATTCCCCTCAGCCCCAGCTCCGTGACTATGTACCTGCTTGAGCCTGACACCTGCGAGTACATCCTGGGTGTGGAGTCCCAGATAGTGTGTTGGATCCTGCCCTATGTTGACAAGCACGGCATCTATACGTCCGACACTCATGCCACCAAGACCATAGAACAGGTAACTTGTAGGAGTACCAGTTCTTTAAATTTTGTTGTTATTTCTGTCAATCAAATTACGCTAATTTATGTCTCATTCTGGCCACTTCAAGTCAATTTTGATAGACTTGGAAAGGACCTGTCAGTTACATAATTAAGTAAATTCTTTAACCATTTAATTCTAAACTGTTCTTCCTGAGTATAGTCCTTTGGCTGTAGCATTAATAAAGTATAAACATTGTTGTTAATTATGTAAACTTATTAATTAAATCCAATTTATTCATTTCACTCCCAACACTTCCTAATGAAATTAATGAAAGCATGTGATCCAACCAGGATTCGAACCTGGGTTACCTGACCTCATACATTAAAATGCATTGGGTCACTGTTGTTTAGACGACTTACTTTTTTCTGCACTTTATAATAAACAAAATTATCTTGCCCTGCCCATTCCCAGTCGAGGCTAATTTCAAACTTCCTTAGATTATCTGTATATGTTTATCTTATCAATAACTACCAAACAAGTTATAAGATTATTGTCTGGATATGTATCTCCAAACAGATGAACAAGAAAACAGGTTTCTGAATAATAATTGTGTTTCAGATTGCCATGGAGGAGATGGAGAAGTTATTACTCAGTGCCAAATCCAAACACCAGGCCGGCACCGAGCTCCCCCTGATGGAGGGTCGCGGAGAAACTCAGGCTATTGACTATGTTGATGATGACGAGGAAGAAGAAGAGGTTGAAGGAGAGGAAGAGGGGAATTGAGAGGAAAAATTATATGAAATTGAAACTTAATGTAAATGTAACAGGGTATGAGTGTGAATAAGAAGGTAGAGTTGTTAATAAAGAAGGAAATAAAGAAAAGGTTAGAGGAGGAGGAGGAAAGGGGGAATTGAGAGGTAATATAATGAGAAGTAAGGAGGAAGATATGAAAGAAAACTTAAAGGAGAAACAAATATGAAAGTTAAGCTGACTGTAATATGTTAGGAAGAGAAGGAAATCAAAAGTGCCAAATCCAAACACAGGATGTGAACATGAAATAAGAAGAGGTAGAAAGAGAAGAGGAAGAGGAAAAATAAAAAAAATACAGCAAGATATGGAAGTGAAGTTGGAAGGAAATATGGAGAAGGAAGAAAAATATGAAATATAAATTGAAAAAGAAAGAATATGAAAAGTTATATAGGCCTAGTACCGGTATATGAATGTGAAATATGAGGTAAGAAGTGTAGGGGAGGTGTGGCGGAGTGGTCTTGCCACTGGACTGGTAATCCAATGGACCCGGGTTCAAATCCCAGTATGGCAATGGGAAGATATTATCGGGATGAAATTTGCGCCGAAATGCCCCCAAAATACCCTCATTGTTCCCTGATTAAATAGCATTGTATGAATATTCCCATATTCAAAAATATGCTACAGGGGGGCAATGCCTAGTGAGTTAATTGCTCAATAGGTGGCGTTCTGAGAGTGAGGGTCCGAGTGTGGGGGGAGAGACTGAAGTGCACAGGCGAGGCAGCTTCAGAGATGGGATTGCTTCGAGCCGTGAAGCTTCGCATGTCTCACTCCCTCGACTGGAGCAAGACCTCACGGGCCTCACCATGTTCAACGGTAGAGTGTAAAGGCTATCAGCCTATGCCCGAGAGGGAGTAGTTGGACTATAGAAGACAAAAAAAATATATATATATACTGTATATACAGTATACAGTAGGGTCTCACATAAAACGAGTTTATGGTCGATAAACGAGGGCGTTTTATGCGATTTCGTTTTATGTGAACACAGCATTTTGGTGGCCCAATATCGTCAATGTTCACTGGAAGCGTAAATTTCCGTCAGGAGCGTACGATATTTCGTACGTTTTGTACGATATTTCGGCGTTTTATATGAAAGCGTACAATATTTCGTACGTTTTGTACGATATTTCGGCGCTCTATATGAAAACTCGTCGGATTTGCCCCACTTTGGCGGCGGACTCGTTTTATGTGATCACATTCGTTCTGATCGAAAATTAAATATTAATATTTTAGGTCGGTCGTTTTAATCGAGACTCGTTTTATGCGAACACGTTTTATGCGGGACCCTACTGTATATATAAAGGAAAATGTGGAAATAAAGAATAGGTAAGAGAGGAGAAATTAAATAGCGAGAGGAAGAAGGATGTGAAAGTGAAAATGAGAAAGATGGTGGAGGAGTTAAGAAGAATAAAGAGTGGAAAGTATTTTAACACCAAGAAAAGTGAGAAAAAAAAAACATGAAATAGTGCGAGTCAGAGGTTATGAATACAAAAAAAATTATGAAGAAAGAAGCAAGAACAGAAAAAGAAAAAGTGCTGGGTTGAAGAATGTTTAGTCATGAAGGAAAACCAAAACATAAAACCAAACTTACAATGTGCCTTCTTGGGGTAAAAACTATATATTTATATTTAATAAATAAAAATAACTTTTGTACCAAGAAATGTGTGGGTTTATTTTGTTCCAGGTGATGGGATCGCAGTTTAGTCTTGTACTATATTAGAATTGCATTTATATTTTGAAGGAAAACAAAACTTTGGAGTATATGGCTGTAGTTCTATAAAAATCCATCATAGTTGGTGGTAATTAATATATTAATCAATTACAATAATTATTGTTATTGTTGTTGTAGCCGCAAGATGCACTTTTGGGAATCCCGTGGCTACGCTATATTATGTTTAGTTTCAGCTGACCATAAATTAAATCCCTTAGCAGCTAATTTCCCGATACTTAATGGAAAAATATAAAACTACTATGTCTCTGCATCATACCAGTTGTTGTAATCTGCACCATATTTCACTACAAAATCTTCAAAATTATAATTAAAACTTGCAAAACAAACAAACCAAAACTGGGACGACACAAGATAAATGCAAAAGAACTAATCAAAATCAAATAACGGAGAAATCTTGATGGGAACTTTGCAATTTACCGTCAGTTGAAAATAAACAGTATAGTAAGGTGTGGTGATAACTGTTTGTGAGAGAGTAGCCAATATGATACCGGCACACTTGTAATTACAATGAGAAGTTCTGGAACATTGTTACAGTCCTGACATTGTATTTACAACAACTGTAGTGTATTGTTTTCCAGCTGATGGTAAATTGCCTTGTCTGTGTCTAGAGTATTCAGCTATTATGAAGATTTTGTAGCAAAATATGTTGTTTATTATAAAAACTTAGCATCAATAGGACATAGAGGCATAGTAGTTTCATATATTTCCATTATAAAAGAAGTCAGTTGCTAAGAGATTCAATTTACCATCAGCTGGAAAAAAAATGACTAGGCCTATAGCAAATCATATTGACTGGGTAGGAACAAAGCAAAAATAGAGCAGTTACCACCGAAAAATTGTGGAGTTCGTCTATGAATATTGGCTATAGGCCTACAGTAGTGGTAAACATAGGAAGGGCCGTACTCTCCCCTTCCCCATTGAAAATAACCTTTGGAAGGGTAGAGTGAGCCCCTGCCCAAGACCTAATTCTTCCAGTATGGGTGACATCTCTTTCATTATACATGTATTGTAGATATATTTAAAAAAATTTATGCAGTGTAGCGTCTGCCGCTGCTGGGTACACCACAGGAAGAAGCGCTGCACTAGAATACAGGAACCTCTACTGAGGAAGAAGTCCAAAGTTGAGAAATTTGTATGCAAAGGCAAGCTTGTGTTTAAAGATCAGCCGAGGCCGCTACTATAGCAAAAATACGATACGGCTAGGCAAAGTTCAGAGAACTGTTGCCACAACTTGCCATGAGAACACTCCCTCTCCCCTTGAAGGGAAAGGTGTAGCAAAACTTGTCCACCATTTCCAGTGTCTCATTGTCAAGTTAACACTCTCGAGCCAGTCATTGAACACAAGCTCATTGTTTACATACTACACATACAAGGACCTTTAGCAACTAAATGGCTGCAAACTATCTCAACCTATTTAACTACAGTACAGTACAAAGTTTCGTCCTAAGCTGCATAAAATTGTCTGAATACTGTATAGCTAGAATAAAATGTAAAAGATGCCACCCGTAGCTAGTGTAAGGCTTATCCTCTGGACTCTGGGCGATGTCCTCAGATGCACATCGGAGCGTCCCAGGAGACGTCATATGACACATGCCTATTTTCTGGCCTTAAAAAAGACCAAAACAGATCAAACACTGGCCCGTCTGAGCCATCACAATAATGGATAAGGACATTAAGCTATCAGTAGTAGTCAGTCAGCCTCAGGTTGTCACATGGCCCAGGGCTTTAATCCCAGCCAATAATAATATGATTGTATAACCAAAGTAATAAAATAACTAGTCAGTGCAAAATAATTTGCAAAGGGTGATATAATAGTTCCACAGGAATATAAAGTTATCTTAGACACTACAAACATGTTTGATATGACTCTGTTTACCTACCATATCAACTGGGAGAAATAATGTAATACCGGACTTTATTCATGCAGAGTTTAGTAAAATTTGCCAGAACGTCCCGGACTTCCCAAACTTGACTACTTCCTTTAACGTGACGATAGTGCGTTGTTATATGTGCGATTAGTTTGCTTGGGAAACAGATTAACTTGCTCATGTAGTAATGTACACCCTATGTGGTGGATTGTGTTCTTTTATTTAATAATTTTCATTTTAGTAAGCGTTGTTTCCACATAGCGATTTTGATAATTTAATTTGACTTTATATTGTCCTTGTCCCAATTTTGGTTTGTTTAGTTTGCAAGTTTTACATTTTAATTGAACTTGTGGGAAAAATTATGTAATACAGTACCTGTACTGAACTTTTTGCCAGAATAAAACCATAATATCTACAAAGTTCTTGATGTCTATTTGCAGGTTTTGAAAGGTATGCAAGTTATCTTGAGGATCTTATTTTCTTCCCTTAACCCCTTCCTTTACAGCAAGAACACAGGTTGAACAAATTAGGCTTCATAACTATTCTTAACCGTTACTTAAACTACCAGTATCTGTGTTATGGAAGCATTCTTCACCGGCCGACTCAAGACAGAGCCCGAATAGGGACATCACAACAGAAAACAATGAACACACACAAACAAAATACAAATTCACACACATCTAGGTCATAGATTATAAACTAATAATGGCATAGTGTTCAGTTATAAAATGTCAATAAACATTAAGATATGTTTGTTTCTTGGCACAACTAAAATGAATAGTCCATTTCATCCACATCATATTTTCTATACCATTTTCAGCCCACAATAACATGTTTGAAAGCAATTTTGAAAATCCTGAGTTGGTAAATATATTTATTTGTAATTGTCGGCTCTGTCTCGAGTATATAGATACAGTAGATAGATAAAACATGAACATCAAAGATAAATATTTATAAACTCTGGATTGTCAAAAATTGATTGAGAAAATGTCATATCACACTGACAAAAGGTATTCATGTTGAAAATCATATGACGACAAGATTAGGACAGTACTGTAGCATCACTGGCTAATGCAATAGAAAGCACTCTTACATTATTATAAATATTTTAATGTAGATATATAATAAAACTAGAGAGCCACACAGTAGAGCGCATACCTCTGCCTACGCTGGCTTTGTCACAAAATAAACTTAAATGCAAAACAATGACACCAGTCTGACATATGATCCAGATTACCTCCTAAATTGAATCATTTCTTCCTTGGTGCATAATTATACTATCTGCCCACCAAATTTAAAAAACAATCGGTACATAACTCATAGATCACCACCTAAATTAAATCACTTCTTTGCCGCATTTCCTATCTGCCCACCAAATTTTATGAAAATCGGTTCTTAACTTTGCAAGATACAGTATCTTGTTTTCAGACAAACAAATGGAGGTGAAAACATAACCTCCGTCCAACTTCATTAGCGGAGGTAAATATTAATCTAAGAGTAATTATTTAAGAATTGTATTTCTTGCCAATCTAATAAGTATTTATGGAACACCCCGTTCTTAACATTAATCCTCCATTACAAACCCCAATGCACTAGAATAAACTAATGAAAGCATATGATCCTCCCGGGATTCGAACTCGGGACACCACACCCAGAACATAAGTATCTAAACCATTACACCACTAACACAGATTGATAGAACAGATTCTATTCAGTCCTAGATAGCTTCAAAAAGTTACGGCTAGCATTTGTGTCCTAATTAGATGATATGAACTTGAGCAAAAGAATGAAGAATTACAATGAACCCACTTTGACTAATGAATTTGAAGCTGGAAAAAAACTGGAATTAATGCATCATTTCATAACTTGAAAATATTTGTTACCAAACTTCCAATACTGCATATCTGATTGTGCTTCAGCACTTTGAAATACTGTAGTACAAATTATTGTAGCATTGAAGTTTGTTTTTGGACACAAGTACTGTATATAAATCTATAACCAAAAGAAAATATTTCTGATTAGATTTTACTGTGCATTTTGTTATATTTACAGGTTCTGCAGTTCGATCCCATGTCATGCCATTGGTAGACGGCAAGAATTTGGGCAGCTCGGTCTAGCGATTTGTGGTAAATGTCCAGTTAATTCACAGTAACAAGGGCACCCTACCCATGCCAATAAAGGGAGTGCAAGGTGTTAAAACTGCGTCAAAGGATATTCAGGAATAATGTAAATATAATAGAAATTGATTCAGATTTATCTATAGTCTATTCATTATAATTAGGCCAATAATCCACCTATGCATAGCCTATGATAGCGCAGTTGGAAAGTGTGTACATGCTTAGATTGATATGCAGGATTCGAAACTGCATAATAAATCGTAGGCTTGTCCACCTCTCTTTAACTGTCTTCGTGGTGCAATGCATAAGTGTGTTGATTTTCGGTGTGAGCATCCTAGGTTCGAATCCCCGGACTGCCACATGTGTTTGTTAATTTCATTAATCAAGTTTAGGAGTAAAGTTGGTTGGTGGAGAGAACATAATAATTTCTACCATTTGGGAAGAATCAGCCAGGGAATAGGAGTGGAAATTTACAACCCATTTGCTCTAGCCCTTTTTTAGTGTCACAGTTTTGGGGTCGGTCCATATTTCTGGCCTAATTATATTGAATAGATTATAGTTCATATAAATCAATAATAACTATCAAAGTATCCAACCTTAACTTTATAAGGGCTTTTGCATAATTGGCTGTTGACCATTTTTGTTTCTTGTTTAATAATATACCGGTAACTATTAAAATAGTCGATTCCGAATCAATAAGGGAGTTTGAAAGTAATCTTGGTAAAGCATGGGGAAGACAAGATTTGAAGTTTGATTATAAACCAAAAATACAGAATAGTAAAAATGTTGCGTCTTTTACCGCCGCCGCCGCCAACACCGTGAACGACCGCAGCAGTGCAAGTACTGGTACTGAGCTGGATACACAGGCCTAGTTTGCCTTTTTCCAGAGGATCTACTGTAAGAAGACTGTAAGAAAATGAAACATTTATCCGGTAATATAAAAAGGTATGAAAGTCAGTCACCACTATTACCGTAACTTTTTATATACTGTATTGTACTGTAGTGTATACCCGTTTCTATCTGTTTATTTTGTATTTTGTATGGGCAAATATATGCTTGAGGATGGTCTCATTGAACACACATGCTGCATTTCAAGTCATTATCACCTAATTTGAATACTGTGTCCACAATTGGGAGCACACCTATAGCAAGTTGTATTTTACAGGATATTGAAAAGCCTATACAGTATATACAAAGGCACAAAAGCGTTATCAATGCACAAATATACAATTATATCATTATAATAGCAGCATAATCCTGTATAAACATGAGATTTGTCGAAGGCCAGCCATGATAAAAGTAAATTGTGGGATATAATCAAATTAAATTATCACTTGCGTGTTTTTGGCTATAAAGATCAGGCTGCAAATATTAATATCTAGTAAAAACGTGTACAGACATTCATTCAAGAATTTCAAAGACTGAATGATCCACTCGAAGTAAATTTCCAGTCCGATGTCCTTTTTTCCATTTGTTTAGGTTAGTTTTCTTTTTGTGCATTTTGTGCTTCTGTGAGCCACCTTGCTCAGGTAGGATACGGCTAAGGTATAAAAACGCATTGTACATTAAATTAAATACCAGATAACATCATTTCTATCTATCACAAACCCACGTTGTTGCATTTCTGGCCGAATTTCTGGTGAATATATAGATGTCTGCAGCTTGACCTTCCTCACTGCTGGAAACTCACAAGTGGTCAATTGTTTATAATTTGAAATGTGTGGTAGTATATGCAACACCAACACAACAATTCACCACTGTTTAAACCCCTTCAGTCAGACCAGTTTCTTCACAATATTTTTAGTGCTGCCAGATGACACTGGTTAAAAAGCTACTGGTTTAAATGGTGTATTTGTTAAGTCGTCCAGTCACCATGTTAGATGTATATTTTTCTACAAGATCAGATTAGTCTTTCCTCTGTCGTAATGTGCTTCCTTCATTGATACAGTACCGGTATAGTAGGCTACTTTACAAAATGTTGAAATGACTACCTTATATTCAAACCTTGAGTCACAGTAGCATTAGTAGATGTCTGACTATAAAGAACACTGTAATGAAGTATTATACAGGGTGTTTCATAAATACCTTTCATAAATTTCAGAATGAATAGACCTAGCAATAATAAATATACTTTACTATGTGACGGTTTTGGAAATTTCTCATATTTACCGGGATATTACACATTTTAGTTTAAATAGGAAAGTCTAGGGGATAAAAACGATCAGTAGATTACCATCACCTCAATTACTTTATTTTGTCATAAATGTTTGAACATTAATGTATTTTACAGTATTTACAATAGTTGCTCGAAGTTTCTCCCACCCTCGTTGATACAGGCTTGGGCTCGGCGCATAAGAGACTGCAGTTTTTACCACCATACACTCCCTGCTGAATAGCAAGGCTAGGGTGGGTGCCCTGATGAATCAGGGACTTAGTGAATAGTTGCCACAGATTGCTAGACCGCACCGTTCACCAACAGCACTGACATCTGCCAATAACTCACTGGCTGGCCCGAGGCTCGAACCGTCAACCTCACGGTTAGCAGGCGAACGCTCTACCAATCGAGCTACGGCCTGTCGCACTCTTTCAAATATCCCTGGTGTGTTTCTTACTTCTCTACATGCCTCTTGAACTCGTTGCCAAAATTGCTGACGGGTGTTGATTTGTGTAGCATACACCCTGCTCTTCAAGTGTCCCCAAAGATAAAAGTCAAGTGGAGTTAGGTCCGGTGATCTAGGTGGCCAGGCGATGGGACCACCACGGCCTATCCACTTATCAGGGTACATAACATTAAGGAAATCCCTCGTACCTCGTGCAAAGTGAGCTGGAGCCCCATCCTGCATGAACCACATTTGTCTATGTGTTCTGAGAGGCACATCTTCAAGTAGTATGGGTAATTCATCCTGAAGAAATCTGGTGTACACATTGCCTGTAAGTCGTTGTGGTAACATAAAAGGTCCGATTACATGGTCACCAAGAATACCGGCCCAAACATTAATCGAAAAGCGTTCCTGATGTCCCCTCGTTGTTGTTGCATTTGGATTTTCTGCTCCCCATGTATGTGTATTATGTAGGTTCAACATGCCATTTCTTGTGAAATTTGCCTCATCACTAAACAAAACCTCTACAATAAAACCGTTGTTCTCCCTCTCTTGAGTAAGGAGCTACCGACAGAAATCCACTCGTTGGTGATAATCACGTTCAGTCAGAGCATGGATGGGCTGGTGATGATATGGGTACAGGCCATGTCTGTTTACAATCCTCCATACTGATGAATGAACCACACCAAATTGTGCACCAAGTCGACGTGTGCTTGTAGATGGATCATCTGCGATGGCATCAAGGATATCCTCTTCTGCATCGAGTAGTTGCTCATCATGAGGCCTTCCTCTGTCTACTGCACGTGGATTCAGTGAGCCATATTCCCGTAGTCGTCTTTCTACGCTGAGGAAAGTAGGCCGAGATGGTTGCCTCCGGTTGGGATATTGTTCACCGTACATCCTTACTGCTTCAGCTGCATTTCCTCCAGCTGCACCTAAAGTAAGTAACATGTCTGTGTACTCAGCAGAGGTGTATGGCTCCATGTCTGGTACTTACTTAAGACTGCCAGTACATCCTTCTTTCTCTCACCTTCTCACATTACCTTCAATTTGTGAAGCTTCATTCATACAGTATTCGAACCCATGAAGCAAATTGATCGAGCACCTATTGTAAATACTGTAAAATACATTGATGTTCAAACATTTATGACAAAATAAAGTAATTGAGGTGATGGTAATCTACTGATCGTTTTCATCCCCTAGACTTTCCTATTTAAACTAAAATGTGTAATATCCCGGTAAATATGAGAAATTTCCAAAACCGTCACATAGTAAAGTATATTTATTATTGCTAGGTCTATTCATTCTGAAATTTATGAAAGGTATTTATGAAACACCCTGTATTTTCTCCACTAAAATTATATTTTGAGTCTTATTGCTTGTAATCCTAATATGTTGCCCTTGTCCCACCTGAGCAAAGTGGTGCAAAATACCAAGATAGAGAAAAAACCAATACAGGTAAAAGGACTTTCACACACTTTCACTCTCTCTTTTGCTTACTTACTCACTTTCTTGCCATTTAGAAGAGCAGTACCCACCACAAGCTATTGTAATGTAAAACTTGCTAAATAAACAAACCAAAACTTGGACGAACACAGTAAAAAGATAAAACTACTTATCAAAATCGCTATGTGGAAACAACGCTTAAGCAAAATAATAATTTATAAATAAAAGATTCCACAATCAGGTTTTCTAAAATTAAAATAAATATCACAAATCCTTCCATAATAATCTGATAAATCATGGTAGATATCAGTCTTCCGGTAGTCAAAATCAATAGTTGGCTGATAACCTTGATAAGTGTAAAATGTAGTGAGAACATTCACTCAACAGTTGTACTACATGAATTATATAGTACTAGTCATAGGCTATTAGAAACATCTGAAGACGGTCAAGGAAAAGTGACAGTAACTTAGAATAGCAGGTTATGAGAAATATTTTTGACACACTATTGATATTGGCAAATTAATCTGCAGCTAAAATTGCTTGTGTGACACCGGATTAAGAGCCGTATTATCAGTCACCACACTACTCTTTCTGAAAGCAATTACAATCCATCATATTTATGATGCCTATCAGATTAGAATATATTAAAGGATGGGTGCCATTCTGACTGGTCAGGTGTGAAGCTCCTAGCAAGGTTTCCACACACACACATACATAAATTGAATGCCTTACAGAGCAAGCACCCCAAAAGGGATGGCCATGGCAGAAACTGCCACCGCCCACCGCCCACCGCCCCTCTCAAAAATGTAATTTTCACAAAGTGGATTAAGTCCAATAGCACTGAAGGTTGCCTACATATGCAAATTGGAAGTGTTAAATCTAATCTATTTTATTTCTTACATGGTTATGAATTTACTCATATGATGGTTTTCCAAATTGGTCGTGTTGTGTGTCGACTGAGAATAAGACCACAAGACTTGAGGTTGAGTATCATCAATGCTTTTTTGGCAGCTTTTCTCTTTATCTCTGGTCTGGAAACTTATGAACTTAAGTTTATGTAAGATTGCAGCCAACTTTAAAGACTGAATTATTTATAAATACCGGTATTGCAATTGTACTTCTTATGGATAGCTCGTTCTTTAAAGTGTATGTATGTAAAATAATTTACCTTTAGTCTAGTTGCCAACACAATTAAATAAGACCCCCGAAATGGTGCAAGGATAAAGTTGTTAGAAAAAGAACTTGTGCCAAAGTGAAGCATCAGAAGTGGAATATATTACATAGCAATTCTTAGTCGTATATGAAGATCTACCATTATAATTGATGCATGTTTTTTACCATCATGCACTCCTTGCTCAAGAGCTGGGCTAGGGTACGTGCTCTGATGATCAGGGACAACAGTGAGTAGTTGCCACAGATTGCTAGACCGCGCTGTCCACCAACAGCACTGGCGTAATAATGACATTATTATTCTTATAAAGCAAGGCATTCCACTGTTACTGACCTTTCTCGGTTTGATTATCAATATTGTTTTATCTTATTAAACTATCATTATTTTTCTCTTCTAACCTTGTTTTTTATCATTTTTAACTTTAAATCACTATTATTTAGTTTTCTCTATTTAATGATAGGTCCTCATTATTCTTCATTTTTGCAGTGTTTCTAAATTATGGGTATGAGTTTTGTAATGTTAATGGAATAACCCAAAACAATGAAGGAATTAAGGTTGTGTCTTCAGTTATATAATAGAATAATCTGACTACAAAGGAAGAGCATAAATGTGACCTTTCAAAGCTTCAAACGCCTGATGTTTACACATTCCATACAGCCATGGTTTTTGTCTGTGTCGAAGGCCAATGAATAATCAATATGTTACCGTTCTTGTTGGGATTAGATGTTGGTAGTGGGTAAGAAAACCCCTGTAGGTTTTAGCGGGTACGGGGCAATACGAATTAGTGGTTTTGATAGTCCCATTTTGAAGCAAACGGTGAAAATCAAAATACTGTACACAGTAAGAACTAATTGTCTTGTTTACTGTATAGCCATGCCTTTAAGTAATTTTCACCTTCAATAATTCTAGAAAAATAAAAATACACTTTTAAATACTGGTGATTCTTAAACTATGAGCTCAGTCTCATGTCTTAACTTACCTATCCTAAGCGCACAATTTTTTTTTTTTTTTTTTTTTAAACTTTGTTGTTTCGTTACAAATTTTTCCTTGATTAATAATAATAATGTGAAGATAGGAGAACTTTAATGGGGTTATTTCTGTTTGATAAGTCTGAAAGATGAAATAAATGCATTACCCTGCTGAGAAGGGTTATTTTTAAAACACTTAACCTCTTCAGTATAGCAGCCCGCATTCTTTTATTTTGTTCTGGATATTATATGATTTTATTAGGCTCAGAAAGAGTCTGTTAGAGGTAAATGGCTACTTTAGTTATATTATACCTCTTTGATTGCTAGAGATCCTATCTAAGTTGGAAAGTATTTTTTCTGATAATAGTAATTATTTGATCCCCTTATAAAACTTCCTTAGGAATGTATTATAACATTATATTTAATTGTATTAATTTTACTCTTTTGTACATATATTTGTTTTGAATATTAAAATTTTAGTTGAATTAAAATGTGTATAAAACCTGCTAGTGGTTTATTTTCCAACTCTATTCAACATCTGATAGACATTAATACAGTACACAGCGAGCAATACGTAATTACAGCGGAGACACGACTTATTTGGCCAACCGTGCAAATATCAGGTAATTAGCCTACTGTATAGGCAAAATCAGCAAAAATGTAGTGAAATTTGATGGCCTGAACGGGTAGCAGCCTAGGAAATACACCTCCAAAAGTGCCTCTGTGATGCCACCTTTAGGATCATGGCCCGTATTCCTAGACAAACTCTATCATTGTCTTGGTGGTACAGTCTTGAGCATATACAGTATAAAGTTACACACATTTATAGCCAAGTTCTGAAGCATCTGGGCTAGAATAAAACATTGTACTGTACAGAACTGTATTATCTCGTTAGCATTTGTTGCTTATTCAAATGGGTGTGTTGCCATTTATGCTTTTCACTACTGTATACATAATTACATGACAGAGTGGATAGAGAAAGTATGTGGAAAGTACTTAGAATATACGGAGTAGATGGCAAGTTGCTGAAAGCAGTGAAGAGCATGTATGAGGGTGCAAAGGCGGCAGTACGTGTGGAGAATGAGCAGAGAGAGTTCTTAGACCTGAATGCTGGGTTGAAACAGGGGTGTGTGATGTCCCCGTGGTTGTTTACTGTATATATGGATGGAGTCATGAAAGAAATACTAGAAAGAGAAGTGGATCTTGGTGTATTGCTGAAAAGGGAGGAAAATGAGTGGAAGCTGCCTATACTGCTGTTTGCGGATGATACAGTTCTGATGAGCGATAATGAATGGGAGTTCCAGGGTCTGGTAAATGAGTTTGGAACAGTGTGCGAAAAACGGAATTTGAAGGTAAATGCGGGGAAGAGCAAGGTTATGGTCTTCGAAAGGGGTGAAGCCACAGAGTGTGAGGTGAAGTTGAACGGTTAGGCTATGGAGATCGTCAGCTCTATTAAGTATCTGGGCAGTGTGTTGAGTAAAGATGGGACTATGGATGAAGAAGTGCAGGAGAGGGTGCAACAGGGGAAGAGTGTTGTAGGAACGTTGAAAGCAGTAACAAGAAATAGGCTGGTCAGTATGGAAGTGAAGAAGTCCTTGCATGACAGTGTGGTAATCCCGACACTAACTTGCGGAAGCGAAGCATGGACGTTCGGGAAGAGACTCGGACCAAGAGTGAGAGCGGTGGAAATGAGTTACTTGAGAAGTGCGTGCGGAGTTACATGGAGGGATAGACAGACGAATGAGGAAGTAAGAAGGAGGTGTGGTGTAGAGGTAGATGTGCTGGAAAGTGTGAAAAGGAACAACTTGAGATGGTTCAGCCATATGGAACGTATGGAAAGCGAGAGAATGACTAAGAGGGTGTACGAGAGTGAGGTGGAAGGACAGAGAGGGAGAGGTGCACCGAAGGAGAGGTTGAAGGATGGAGTGAGGAAGTATATGGACGAAGGCGGTGCTGGTTGGGAGGAGAAGCGTCGACTGACTGGGGACAGGTGCATGGGGGCGGTTCGTTCGTGGCCACCCCTTCGGGGATCACGGCGTCAGGCAATAGATAGATAGATACATAATTACTATTATTTTACTATATTCATACCCAGTCAACATGATACGCTAGTTTTAACTGTGATGAGAGTATTGTATGTATGTATGTATATACTCGGGCACATACCCCATACCTTGGGGCGACCGACTCGAGACAGAGACCGAACAGAAACATTTAAAGTCTATCTAAGTATCTATATACTCTGGCACATACACCTTTTTTTATTTATTTTTATTTGGGGTGGCCGACTCGAAACAGAGCCCGAACAGGGACAACACAACACAAAACAAAAACAAAACAAAAAATCACACACATCTTTACAGAAATAATGTTCCAGTACTTCTCATTGCAATTACAACAACTAACATATCATATTGACTGGCTAGGAAAACAATAAAACAATAGTAATTACCACCAACAATGATAGGGTTTATCTAGGAATACTAGCCCATGCCCGAGTCCAATTGACCACTTGCGAGTTTCAAGCTATAAGGAAGTTGAAGCCGTAAACATTGATATTAACAGAAATGCAATAATGATGTAGGCTTCTGATGGATAGAAAATATATTTAATTTGGTTTTATGTATTCATAAAGGCATTACATCAGTATTTTATCGGGTAATTGTGGTAAATATCGATGTGTATGCCTTGACCTTCCTTATACTGTAGCCTGAAACTCGCAAGTGGTTAATTAGACTAGCCACATAGCACCCGGACAAGGTGGGTAACAGTAATAATTAAAAAAAAAAAAGAGAGAGAGAGAGAAAAAGACGACATTACATACACACTTTTATACTCTCTTTTGCTCACATACTTGCTTTCTTTTTGTTTGGAGTAGCAATGACCCAGCACAAGCTAGGTCATACGTACTGTACATGCACTTTAAAGATTGAGTGATCCATAAGAAGTACAGTTTTAGTCTCCAGTACAAATGGCGACACCTGACAGCAAAGGGACTGATAAAGAAGGCTGCTAAAATATCCAGGTATAGAAGTCTTTCAATGGCTGTATATATAAGACTTGTTACTGCCAGAGCAAGGTGGCACCTTCCATGCTCCTCACTTGTATAGTCATAATCAATCGTTCAACAACAAAATTATGTATTTATAAACAGCAATTTAGGGCAACTATCACTGTTACTTGACAGTCTTCCTGTGTATCTAGCTTTGCGCAGTGGCAGTATCGTAACCAATAGGGTCTTGCTGAGTACCGTGGAAATTGTATTGTCACTGCTATAAGCTCAAAACAGTGTACAAAATTGGTTAAAGTTTTTGCACCACACACATCTGCCATCCTGTGTGTGGTCTCTCCACGCATCTCGGTTGGGCTACCCCCAAAGGGTAGCCAAGTCGATCCCCACCTGCCCGCGGTGACCTTGCAGACACCACTTTCCCTTTTTTTCTTTTCCATTTTAATTGTTTTCCATTGTGATGGCACTGACGGGGACGGCGCTACCTGGGGTCTGTCCCAGGTAATTAGTTTTACGTTTTTTTTTAAACTAGGGTTTTCTCTTATTTTTAATCAGATACGAAAAACAGGTGTTTTTGTTTTTAATTATTGGTTACTTCCACTGAAATGGCAGCAAGCAAGCAGAGTTGCAGTTGCAGGAAGGTTGTGGGCAAGGCCAAATCGCTGGGCTGCTACTTGTGTGGTACATATTTTCACGTTAACTGTATAAATGTTGATGATGAGGACCTCAGAGTACTTGCAAAGAAGAAACCTGGATTTAAATGGCATTGCACTGTTTGCGATACCACCTGCTAAGGACGCAGAAATTAGTCAGCAGACCTTGGATGACCTGACGGCTGCCCTAGTTGGTGAAGTGAAGACTGCCATTGTGAACGAAGTGAAGGGTGCCCTTGCTGCGGTGGCCGTGGAGATAGAGAGTATTGGTAACAGAATGGATATCCTTGAGACTAAAGTTGCTGCCCCCGACATTCCCTTGTTTGCCAAGATAGTTCAGCAAACATTTGAAGAGACCAAAAAGGAGCCGACCAAACGCACCACTGAGGTGGTAGATGGTGGAAAGAAAAAAACTGTCTGGGACCATCAGGTCCTGGTAGTGAAGCCAAAAGACCGATCCTCCGAGCCAATAAGCCCACCAGATACAAAGGCAATCGACACTGCTTTGGCTTCGGTTCCAGTTAACAAGTTAACTAGAACTGATTCAGGTGTACTGGTGGTACGACTTCCATCCAAGAAAGCCAAAGAAAATGCAGGAAGGGCCATCAATCAGTGTTTGGGGGTGGACAGTGCCTGCAGTGTCTCCGAACCAAAGCAGATGATGCCAAAAATGACTCTGGTAGGCATTGCTAATGACGCTGAAGATAATGAGATCATTCCCAGCATCCTCAACAAGAACCCAAGAATAAAGTCCCTGGTCGACGATGGCTTAGCTATGAATTTGCTATTCACCAAGCAAAAGAGTGATGCACACACAAAGACTGCGGTAGTAAAAATGTCACCTGAAATACGCTCTTCCATTGTGGATGATGGCAATTCTGTGTATGTTGGACTTGTGAGATGTCGTGCATACGATCGCTTCTGGGTAACACAATGTTACCATTGCCAGGGCTTTGGCCATACCAGTGACAGGTGTTATCGGAAAAATGAGGATCCAAAATGCAACTTCTGTGCCGGTACTCATAACTCAAAAGACTGCACCAACAAGACTTCCCCCAAATATATAAATTGTATGAGCTCCACATCAGTTACGGAGCCGCCAAATCATTTCGCCTCAAGTAGAAATTGTCCTCTAATGACAGCTCAGAGAAATAAAGTTATTGAAAACACCAATTTTGTAGGTTCAAAAAACTGAAAAATGCACACGGGAGCCGGTTGAAACTGGGTCTGTTGAATGTTCGTTCCTTGCGTAACAAAATGGATCATATTTGCGAGATCTTGGATGAACGTAACCTTGATGTATTATGTCTCACTGAGACCTGGTTGTTCGAGTCAGATCTGAATATTATCCAGGCGGCATTGCCTAAAACCCATTCCATAATAAATGTTCCTAGGCCTAGGGGAGATCATCCGGGTGGTGGAGTGGCAGTTGTCTACTCCACATCTCTGGTGAATATCTTGCAAATAAGCCATAACCCAGCCCCTCTTTATTATGAACTGTTGGAAGTGGAAATAAAACTCCATCAACAAATTCTAAGAATGGCAGTTGTCTATAGGCCTGGCCATCGTGGCACAGATAGGGGTTTTATGGAAGAGTTTGGGCAGTTTCTCGAGGAATTTTCTGCTAAAACCGGAAGACTTTTGATATGTGGAGATTTTAATTAATGGGTTGACAGCCCTCATCTGAAGCCATTCTCTCCTGAGATCCTTGAGTTGACTGATCAGAACAATCTTGTAAACCATGTGTCCCACCCAACTCATATCTTAGGACACACCCTTGACTTGGTTTTCTCTCCTGTGGGTTGTGGTGGTGTTCTGGATGTCGATGTTGAGAATGCTGACCCTAATACCTCTGATCATGCTTTGATTACTTTCAGCTTTGATTTCCCTAAGCCACTCACACATAAAAAAGTAATCAGATTTAGAAATCATAAAAATACAGACCAAAATTTGGCTAGCAGTGAAGTAAAACAGTACTTGGGAAGTATTGATACTTCCAACCTTACTTCAGATGAGCTGGTGGAGGTACATAGAAATGAACTTAAATTAGTGTTCGATCATCACTGTCCAGAAGTAGAGAAGAAAATCATAGTACGAGATGATTCACCCTGGTATAGCACTCGAGTTAAATTTCTTAGAAGAGCGCGTAGAAGAGCTGAACGTGAATGGCGGAAAAAAAAACCAGACTCTACATGGTTGCAATATCTATCAGCCAGAAGAGCCGTGGTCCACACAATCAAAGATGAAAAGAAAGTGTATTATCAGGGAAAAGTTGACTCATGTGGTAACGACCAGAGGAGGTTGGCTTCAATTGTAAACAGTTTACTTGGAAAAACAAGAGTCAGCTTAAGACCTTCTGTACCCGATGCCGAGTTGGCTGCCAACTTTGTGTAATTTTTTGCTGGCAAGATAACTCGCATAAGACAGGAACTGGATGATGCTTCTGTTGGTGAAGAACTTTCAGTTGTACTCCAACCCCGACACATTCCTAATAATGTCCTCTCATCCTTTCACTCAGTAGAGGTGGACATGATCTCGTCCTACATAAGAAACCTCAATAAAACATTTTGCCCGTTGGATCCCATAAATGTTTCCAAGCTACCAAGAGTCTATGATCACACAGTTGAGTTTATTTCCAAAATAATTAATAAGTGCTTCTCTGAAGGTAACTTCCCACATTCTGAAAAGCATGCACTACTCCGACCTAGTCTAAAGAAACCTGGACTTGATGTTGAGAACATGTTAAACTATCGTCCTGTCTCCAACCTGTCCTTCATATCAAAGATATTAGAGCGTGCAATACTTGACCAATTACAACCACTACTTCAGCAGAATGAAACTATCCCAATTTTTCAGTCTGCTTACCGACAGCATCATTCAACTGAAACAGCATTGATTAGAGTACATAATGATCTAGTTGAGAACATTTGCAATGGTGTGGCCTCACTATTGGTCTTGCTTGATCTCTCTACGGCCTTTGACACAGTGGATCACGAGTTGTTATTGAGTGATCTTTATGATTGTGGTGTGCGTGACTCCGCTCTCTTGCTTCTTGGGTCGTACTTGTCAGGTAGATCCCAGAGTGTGATGGTAAATCAAATGGTCTCGGACTCGACACCCCTGCAGTATGGTGTTCCGCAGGGATGTTTTAGGTCCTATCCTATTTATAATTTATATCAGCAGTTTGTCTCTTCTGCTTCGTGCACATAATGTCACCTTTCACTTTTATGCAGATGACACCCAGATTTATGTGAGAATCACAAATATAGTTGATATACGGAGTAAGATGGAATTGTTGATGTCTGATATCAAGAAGTGGATGAGAGCGAGAAAACTTAAACTAAATGATGGTAAAACTGATATTCTCATCATCCGAGGAAATAGAAGAGCTGAGGATATAGTAGGTGCCCTCTCCATCAATGTGGGTGGATCTCAGCTGCGACCAGCCAACTCTGTTCGAAATCTGGGTGTATATGTGAACTCCCGATTAGATTTCAAAGAGCATGTAAACCAGATAGTTAAAAGTTGTTACTTGCACATCAGAAATCTCTATTTGGTGAAGCCGTTTATAACCAGACGTTGCCTCCTGCCTTGCCTCTCGTGTTGATTATTGCAATGCCCTGTTGGTGGGTCTTCCAAATTATATTTTAAAGAAAGTTCAGTCTGTTCTTAACCCGTCCAGCACCAGCGACGCGTCTGGCGCGTCGGCGATGTATGTAACGCACAGCCCCAGCGACGCATCTGACGAGTCACCCTAATTGCTCCGACCGTAACCTCAGGTGTAGCCACTCGAGAGGGCTCAGATTTGTATGGGAACTGTGTACGTATCCCACGCAACCGTGCCGATGGTTGAAAACTCTCAAAGTCCACGTGCGTGCGCATGAGCGCGCAATAGCCTGTTTTTTTGGGGTAATTGCCTTCAATTTTTTACTCTTGTAAAATACGTTTTCGGGGGCTCTGTAGGACCATTCTTTAAGCTTTTTGAGCAGTTTTTCGTGGTTTTTCCTTCATTCCTAACCCATTCGCTATTCTATCTATCTATCTATTGCCTGACGCCGTGATCCCCGAAGGGGTGGCCACGAACGAACCGCCCCCATGCACCTCTGTCCCCAGTCAGTCGACGCCCCTCCCCCCAACCAGCACCGCCTTCGTTCATGTAGTTCCTCACTCCATCCTTCCACCTCATATTCGGTCTACCTCTCCCCCTCTGTCCCTCCACCTCGCTCTCGTACACCCTCTTAGTCATTCTCTCGCTTTCCATACGTTCCATATGGCCGAACCATCTCAAGTTGTTCCTTTTCACACTTTCCAGCACATCTACCTCCACACCACACCTCCTTCTTACTTCCTCATTAGTCTGTCTATCCCTCCATGTAACTCCGCACGCACTCCTTAAGTAATTCATTTCCACTGCTCTCACTCTTGGTCTGAGTCTCTCAACCAACGTCCATGCTTCGCTATTGTTTCTGGAATAAAACATTTTTTTTGAAAACCGGCCGGGTTCTGGTGAACAAACAATACAAAACTAGCCGGGGCTCCACGGGTTAACAGGGCCGCAAGACTCATTTTTGGTGTTCCACCTAGAACTCCTACTACATCTCTTCACATAGAACTGCACTGTCTGCCAGTAAGAGCAAGAATAGAATTTAAGTTGTGTTTGGTGACTTTTAAGGTTCTCAAATTGTATCCACCTAGAACTCCTACTACTGTACACCACTTTGTAACTGTCACTACATCTCTTCACATAGAACTGCACTGTCTGCCAGTAAGAGCAAGAATAGAATTTAAGTTGTGCTTGGTGACTTTTAAGGTTCTCAAATTGTATACCAATTTGCCTTTAGATTTAGTATATTCAGAGCTTTGCTTTATTATAGATTTGCACTTTGACAGGTTCGTTAGGAATGGTAATTATTTCATAAATGTTTATACATATTTTAATAATGCATCACTTAGCTCTACTCCCACTAGTTCTGTATATTTTGATAGAACTAAACTTAAAGATGCCCTTAAATTCCTCCTTTTCAATACTTATGTTAGATTCGGGCCGTACATTTTCAAACAAATATTAGGAATTCCTATGGGTGGAAATGCTAGCCCTTTAATTGCAGACTTATTCTTGCTTGCTTTAGAATTTAAATATATAAAGACTTAGTTGACAGTAGCAAGAAAAATAAAATCCCAGAAAAATTAGCACTTGCTAAATTGTTAAGTAATAATAGTAGATATATTGATGATATTCTCGTTTGCAATTTGTTAAATTTTAATCAAGTTGCTAAACTTATTTACCCTAATTCTATTCCCCTCACACAATGTAACGTAAATTATAAAGTTGAACATTTTCTTGATATAAATATAGAGATTGTTAATGAACAGTGCATACTTAAAGTATATCACAAGGTTGATGATTTTAATTTTAACGTAATAAACTTTCCTTTCCCTAGTAGTAATATCGATAGTAAAATAACTTATAATTGTTTTTATTCCCAATTAATAAGATTTTGTAAAATCTGCACTAAAGTAGATGACTTTTGGGCTAGAGCTAGGTTACTATACAGACTCTTAGTGGACAGAGGTTTTGAGGCAAGTAAATTGTTCCATAAATTTAATCTTTTTAGGGTCAATTATTGTGACTGTATTCTAAAATTTGACATCAATAATTTTTATCAAGCATTTTTAACTTGAAGTTTCTTGTATAACCTCTGCTTACTTTTTGTCTGTATTTATTGTTTTTTGTCTGTATTTATTGTTTATATTTTTCTTTTTCTATTATTAATATTAATATTGATGATTTTTTAAATGTATTGTTCTTGTTAAAAGAGTACTCTTGGTTTAAATCTGTTGTTACTTCATATTTTGCAATTATTTGTCTTTATATTATATGTATTCATTGTCGATAGTATCAATTGCTTACTTTTGCGATTTCCTTAGTTTATTTGTGCTATAAATGTAGGTTATTTATAGGGTAGTTATTGATAGGGGTCACTTGAGGCATGCTATGCTTACAGGTACCTACCCGATAGCACTATCGTTAGTGAGTGCTGTACTGTATTTTATATATTATTTTGTAATAGTATAGATATCTTATCAATATTTGTATTTTGTACTATTGTTAATGTCTTGTCATGTTGCAAATTTGATTTTAAATAATATTTTGACATTTTTTTTTTTTTTTTTTTTCTATGTGATTGAGGGAGGCAAAAGGCATAACTGCCTATAGCGAGTGCCTCCCCCATAGTTGAAAGAGTGACAGGGCCAAAATCAAGGGACGTTCGAGCCAAAATGCCTGGACACACGGAGTTTGAAGCAATTTAAGTCATAGGAAGAGGGAAAGACTGATTCTGGGAGAGAGTTCCAGAGCTCAGCTGTTGAGTAGAAGAAAGTTTGAGAGTAACGTTTCACTCTTGGGTTGGAGAGTTGCACAGAGTAGGGGTGGGATTGAGTTGCAAGACGGGTACCACGTGCCCTACGTAAAGGAGGTGGTATGCACTGGGATAGCTCTGAGGAACACTGATTATTATAGTAGCGATAGAATAGCGAGAGAGATGCAACATTGCGGCGGAGAGAGAGAGAGATTGCAGAGAGTTGGTGAGTGGACGGGAGTTAATGATACGAAAGGCCTTCCTTTCAACTTTGTCTAGGAGAGCAGTGTGAGAGGAACCTCCCCACACATGTGAACAATACTCAATACAAGGGCGCACTATGCCCCTGTACAGAGCAAGAAGCTGTGCAGGGGAAAAGAACCCCCTAAGGCGGTTGAGCACACCCAGCTTCTGGGATGCTGCCTTAGCAAGACTGGTAATATGGTCCTTCCAAATGAGAGCAGAAGAAAAAGAGACACCAAGAATATTGAGAGAAGATGAAGGGTTGATTTTTGTATTGTTGAAGAATAAGGGATAGTCCGCTGGGAGATCCTGACGGGTAGATAGATGGAGAAATTGGGTTTTGGAAGCATTAAAGTTAACAAGGTTTTCTCTGCCCCAATTGGAAATAGTATTTAGATCAGAATTTAAGAGTTCTATGGCTTCATTACGTTTGTCGTTGAGGGATTGCTGGCTGGGGCGTTCTGAAAAACTAATGGAGTAGTGCAAGGTTGAGTCGTCTGCGTATGAATGGATGGGAATTAAGGTACAGTTAAGGAGATCATTTATAAAAATTAGAAAGAGAATAGGAGATAGGACAGAGCCCTGAGGAACACCGGAGTTTATAGAGTGAGGAAGTGAACAATGGCCGTCCACAACCGCGGCTATGGAACGGCCGGAAAGGAAATTAGAGACAAAGGCACAGATGGAGGGATAGAAACCGAAGGAGGGTAGTTTAGAAATTAAAGATTTATGCCAGACTCTATCGAAGGCTTTCGATATGTCTAGTGCAATAGAAAAAGTCTCACCGAAGTCCCGAAAGGAGGATGTACATTTAACATGTAGTTTCTTTATTCATGCAGAGTTTAGTAAAATTTGCCAGAACGTCCCGGACTTCCCAAACTTGACTACTTCCTTTAACGTGACGATAGTGCGTTGTTATATGTGCGATTAGTTTGCTTGGGAAACAGATTAACTTGCTCATGTAGTAATGTACACCCTATGTGGTGGATTGTGTTCTTTTATTTAATAATTTTCATTTTAGTAAGCGTTGTTTCCACATAGCGATTTTGATAATTTAATTTGACTTTATATTGTCCTTGTCCCAATTTTGGTTTGTTTAGTTTGCAAGTTTTACATTTTAATTTGGTGAGCCTAGGTACCTTGCGGAGCTGCTCAGGCACCCACCGGCACACCATGGTGTAGTTGTGCGTCATGACAATGACCCTTTTTGTCTTGATGAACTTAGGGCTTTCCAGCAGTCTTCTTTCTTTGAGAGGTCATTCTCCTACATGGCTCCGAGGTTGTATAACAGGTTGCCGCTGTCCATGAGACAACTGAGTTCTGTTGAATGCTTCAAGAGACAACTTAAGACTTTTCTCTTTGAGAGAAGCTATGATCTTGAGAGAGGTGTCATGACAGATGGCTATAGAGTTTAGGCTATTTTGCCACTGCTAGTGATTGTTAAATGTGTGATGTATATAAGCCTTCTTTTGATGCATTGATTTTGTTCTTTTTTCTTTCTCTTTCCGAGCGCTAGTGAATTCTTCGGAAAAATTGGCGCTTATGAGAAATAAGTAACATGCTTATTATTATTATTATTATCTAATAGTCCATGACTTTTACAGAACTGTACTATTTGTTTCACATACTAGAAGTGTTAACGTCCCTCTCTTAGATTTCACACAAACTATCGTCAAGATCTTCGACAGACTACTGATTTTGGCTGTACAGAACTCATTATTTTACACTCAGGTTGACATTAGAGCCTTATATTTTTAGAGAGAAAAGAGCTGCTATTTTCATAATACAGAATACTGACTCATGACATGAAATGCTATGGTATATAATTAACTTTACATCAGACAACTGGATTATAATTGTAGTTTCTTTATTCATGCAGAGTTTAGTAAAATTTACCAGAACGTCCCTGACTTCCCAAATTGACTAATTCCTTGAGCGTGACGATAGTGTGTTGTTGTGTGCGATTAGTTTCTTGGGAAACAGATTAACTTGCTCATGTAGTAATGTACACCCTGTGGTGGATTGTGTTCTTTTATTTATAAATTATTATTTTACTTAAGCGTTGTTTCCACATAGCGATTTTGATTAGTTGTTTTGTCTTTTTTACTGTGTATAAGTTTTGGTTTGTTAATTTTGCAAGTTTTACATTATAATGTATAAGTTTTCTGATGATAAATAACTGTGATGTAAAAAAATAATAAAGTGTTTATTTTCAACCCTTACCCATTTAGCCTCTCTATTAACCTGATAAGCGACAGCTAAAGTTAGTAATGCTGTACTGTACTTATATGCAGCCATCATCGGGGATTTCAATATGGAATTAAATAAAGAAATTAATAGGAAAAAGCATATAATAATAGAAAACATAATAACATCCAAATGAAACCATGAGCTGGATATCACGGTCATCTAAGTAAACAGCATCAGCATAAGTTATACAGGTATACCTCACGAATATCAGGGATAATAATTTAATGTTAGTACATCAATGAATAGGTAAAAGAAAATTGCATGATAATGAAAAAAAAATAAAAACACCCACCTGAGACAAAGTTGGATTTCATGGTTATTGAAGTACAGTATACAGTAGTACAGTACTTACTTGGTATCTGAAAGCTATCGCTGCGAGCCCGTAGAATTGTAGAAGGTGGTGAGGGGATGAGGTAGACGAGTTCTGCTAGGTGTCACGGTGTGCGGTGGTATTAATACGTCCTGGGAAGCGTGGACCCAGCAAAGATGAGCGTAGACCATCCAAGGTCCCTTTGATAATCGCCGCCATTTTTTCAAAATTTGTTGACACCAGTGGGATCATTTATGATGGCATAATCAGTGACACTGTTGGAGTTAATCTAATCAATGCAATTGTGTCGTATTTTTACTTTTACTTTGACTGTCATTAACCCCTATTTACCTATGATGTATATTAGTTTATACGTCAAATAGGTTGTTGTTGTTGCTGTTCCCCAAGCTGCCTGGCCGAACAGCCCCATGGCCCCGAGCAAGGCCAAGGCCATAACCGAGCGCCCCCACAGAACCCTCCCTGCCGACCACAATAAAGCCTGGGTGACCGAAGCCACTACATGGCGGGGAGCTGAGAAGGGTGAGGAAACGCTCGGGAAACCAAAGCCACACCCAGGGCCCTGTGCCCCTCAGCAATTATGAAGAGAAAGTTGAGGGGCAAAGGAAAAATGTGACGCTTTGGCTTCCAATCTTGGTAGATTGGGAGGTCAATCCACGGAAGAGGCGCCGTCACTTGAGATCTAGAAAATATATAAGTAAAAGGAACAGTCAGAGTAAGCTATGGGTATGGCAGAGATCGCTCAGTTCTCACTCTGATAGACCAGCCCATCACCGTCAAATAGGTTGTACACAGCCAGTGCCCAAAGTATGAGTCACCTCTGACCCACTCTGCCCTCTCCACAGCCGAAATCATTAGTCTAGTTTGAGCCCTATGTGGGACTCCCTGCTATTCCAAGTAGCATACAGTACCCTCTAAAACTTCTAGTGCGAAAGAGATGCAACAGTGTATATAGAAAAGGGTAAATATGTATTTGAAAATACTGTACTATATACTGCAGTGATAGGGACTAACATAAGTACAGTATTGTATAAGAAAAACTAAAACAAAATAAAACAACTAGCATGAACAAACAAATAACAGGTACAGTATCACCCAACTTACTCATACATATACATGGTTTGGTATAAGAGTGCAAGTGCAATCATAGGGTAAAAAATAATCACAAAACATGCATAGGATATACAAATACTTAATTATGTACTCCAAACTAATAAACTGCGGGTCTCAGAAACAAATCTATGGTGTTCGCACACCAAAATATGTAAAAAAAAATCACAAATCCACGAAAATGGGCACGGCGAGTACTAATTTGGCAATATTTCTTGGTTCTGGGTATTTCAAATGCATTAGCACCCCCCCCCCCCCCCAAGCACACAAACTCTCATCCTACTAAGACCAATATTGTTGTGGTCAAGCTAACCAGGGGTCCAGATACAGCTCATAGCCTTTGGGTTAAGCTATTTATTGCAGAAAGTTCCATAATAGGGTAATATAAAAGTTTTCTTCAGTTGCAGGACACTGTAGACTGGCATTCAATTCAGCATAACAAGGACCCACCAACCCTGGCCAGGCACGCGCGGCGGCGCGGGACACTAGAGAAATCTGAATGCAACAAATATGGCCGCCGAGATGTGCCGGATTGCTTGCCAACCGACCAAATGCAAACCGCTCGGCAGAATTCAATCGCTAACCGTAACTTCTTTCCACTAATGGCGTAACTAGGGAAAGTTTGAATCATGCCGCTAAACTTAAAACTGCTAATCGCAAGTGTGCTACTCGCAAGGGCCACTGTATCTCTCTCTTTTACACCATTTATCAACAGTGGTAGATGACTAATCCATCCACCAACCTGCTTCACCCTTAGTTCGGACAGGCAGCCTAGGGAACGGCTACTTAGGTGAGCCGTAAGGATTTGTATAAGGTTTACTACCCTAGATGGATTACCAACCAAGGCTGACGAGTCCCATCCACTCGGATTTTTATAAGGTTGTCTCCCCGAGAAGGGTTGCCGACCAAGGCTGATGAGTCCCATCCACCCTAATGCCAGATAATTTGTATTCAGATATATACTATAAGGGGATTTTGACAAAATGATATGTTAAAAATATTTGGATTTTATTTGAAGTTTTAATCTTATAATAAACTGAGGCATAAATATATTAACATAAAAATGTTGTTTTCAATAACTAAAATATGTTTAAAGGAATTCTCAATTATGAAAATAATATATAATGGTAAAGCTCATATGAGAATTCCAGTACCGGTACCTAAACAGTGTAACATAACTGAACAGGTTACAAAAGCTCTAAAGGGATAAAACACGGAGATGATGTTTGTGGCAAAGCGCAACCTAGTATATGCCCCTTTGTAGTAGTAATGTACATTTTTTGTTTTCATATTTGTAATCATGAAGACAGAGTTACATACTGTACGTACTTTTTCCGGCAATTTTAGAACAGCAATTATTTTCCTGGGCAGGTAGGCTTAAGCAACCTCCCCTGTGAACAGGAACAAGCTAGAATACCAAATTATTTCCCTCGGCATATGGAAGCATAGGATGGCAGTTTATTCGTGGTCTACCCCTTCTGGATTAAGGCGCTTGGCAATAGATGGATTGATAGACTTTTTGGGTCCGTAACACATTGGTACTCTTCTGACTTGGTATCATCAACCCTTTCTGTACCGTGACATTTACGTTCATTTGATTTCAGCTACATTTAAGCGATTTTATGAAGCTTAGGAAGGCTATATGGTAGATGAAAGGATCAATTGAGATAGTCTGCAGCCTTTTCATTTATATAGATTCTTCCTAATATGAATAAAATCATATAATAATTGCCAGAATATAATGAAAAGAATGTTGCCGGTACAGAAGGGGTTAACTTCGACTAAAGGCAGATTATTTAAGTTGGTTGAATACTTATAAGGCTTAAATTTTTACTCTGCCAGACTAAAACTGCTGATAAAAATTGCCGGAGAAAGTAGTGGCGCGACTTCTTCTAGATATACTTGTAGTCATAGTCTTTTTATTCTGCCAGGCTAAAACTGCTGATAAAAATTGCCGGAGAAAGTATTGGCGTGACTTCTTCTAGATCTAGATATACCTGTAGTCATAGTCTATATTCTCTTTACCCTCCAGGGGCTGGATTTATCAATGCATCTACCTACATGATAGTTAGTAAAGTCAATAATAACTCAACTTATCACTAAAACATATCCAGGGCTCATTATGCACTTGAGGGGGTAGTGCTTGTTTTTATGGTCTACTTATGTATTTACTGTATTTATTTAATTTTGAGTTCCTCGCTAGACCTCCATCAAGCTTAAAAAAAACACCCCCTAGACCCCTTTTCAAGATAAATTTGTACATTTTGCGGTAGAAACATGTTCCGGCTGAAGGCCGCTTCCTCCAATAATTACAGGTTCGCTATCGCTCGCCAGGATTTTTTTTTTTACAAAAGGTCTTAACCCCTTATTGGCGGCGCTCGACTTAAGTCGTGCACCAATTTGCAGCAAGTTAGGAGCATTATTAAGGCTTTTAAAGGGTTAAAATAGAGTGCAAATGGCCGGGAGCTCAGCGGGCCAGACAGCTGACTCCCAGGGCTTACCGCTGCCCATTAACTCATGTTCCCTGTGTTCTCGAGAGGCCGGCAGTGTAGCCAGTAGTGAGCATAGCTGGGAAAAATATACCGATATATGCTAAACTTCCATGTTCGTGGCACCACTGCAAGAGAACCACGAGTGCTACGTAGCTCGTTCTGGTCTCATTTTGAAGCTTTTAGTGCCTAGTTTTTTGCTAAATAATTTTTTTTTTCATGCAGATGCTTGATTTATCATGCAGGAGGGCCTGAATATGCCCAAATGAGCCCAAAACACCCCGCTAGACAAGGGTTAATATTGACAAAGAAATACAGTATGGCGAAAGGTCTCAAAATCACCAAACTAGTGAACGAACTTACTAAAATCGCAAAACTAATGAAGCTAAACATGAGGGAGAAGGGGGTCCATAAAAAGCGACTACCACCCCCTTAACCATTTCAGTATACAATAGCACTTTCTTCACCTTATTCTGGCCAACATTTGACAACTTTCTTCAGCTTCTGAGGGCCCTGTAGGAATCGAAGGGCTAACGTATATATCAATTAACCCTTGGACTCTCACAGGCCCTTTCTAAACTTAATAGAACCATATAATAATTACCAGATCAATATAAAATATGCTTAATAGGACATTTTCCATATAATTTTGTTGGTGAATAGGGAGTTTGTGAGAATTGTAGTGCATATGTAAATACAAATGCTAAGCATAATGAGAAGTTGATGGCATGGTAACGCTGATGAATTAAAAGCCAGGGCCCGGATTTACTAACCAACGTACGAGTAAACATAAATGTGCGGAGATGCAAATGAATTTATATTTTAAGTTTGTTATTTTCAATGTTTAATTTTCGATAAATAAATACAAAAATTCCACAAATAGATTTTGTTTAGTGTGTTATCATTTCGATAGTTTTTAATTTTAACGAGTTTGTTATATTTATTTGAACAGTAACTTTTGAGTTCATTTCAAGTTATTTCTTACAGTTTCTTACAGTAGATCCTCTGGAAAAAGGCAAACTATGCCTGTGTATCCAGCTCAGTACCAGTACTTGCACTGCTGCGGTCGTTCACGGTGTTGGCGGCGGCGGTAGCAGACGCAACATTTTTACTATTCTGTATTTTTGTTTTATAATCAAACTTCAAATCTTGTCTTCCCCATGCTTTATCAAGATTACTTTCAAACTCCCTTATTGATTCGGAATCGACTACATACTATATATATTTATAATTATTTATAAGTTATATATTTTAATTATCCCTTAAGGTGTTAATTCCTTTGTATCTCCTCCCACTTACGGTCACTTTTGTTTGTATCGTAGCTCGTATTACTTAGAAAATCTGGACCCAAGAGTCAAGCAAATGGATGGTGAAAGAAACACTATTATAAGTCAGCTTCTGGTGCTGTCTCACTTACCTACCTTATATACATAGCCTAGAATCAAACTTGGACTAGTTTGATGAGAGCTATAGCATCTGACAGTAAATAGTAGTTGAAACTCACATCTATACTATGCTCAAAATAACTTAGCAGTAAATCCTCACATCATAACAAGGATAATTCATAAATTTAGGTAATGTAACTGTTTGGTAGTGGTGTGTGGAGCAATCCTTGAAGCTAAATTATTAACTTTTATGGAGAACACATGAAAATATATTAATAAAATCAAATGAAACTATGAGAAGGGTGAAATAAACAGCCAAATTCATTTGAACAGAGCATAGTATATTATACCAGGTTCAAAAGTTTATATACAATTCGCTTTTCTACCAATCTCTCAGCTTCCACATTTATTTACTTTATTGGCCCACGAATACATTACAGAAACCCTACAGTCTCATAGAAACCAGCAATATTTAATGGACAGATAAGAGATATCTCAAAACTCAGCTCCCGGAGACAAGTTGACAAAACCTTCAGAACCAATTGACATGCAGGGGTGCTCAGGTTGTCAGAATTGTGTGATTAATGGCTAGAAATGGGGCATCGTGATCATTCAATATCTTTACAAGGACCCATCAGGGCTACCCAATCCATAACATATCTACCCATTGATCTTGTATGGCATTGATGGGCAAGTCTAAGCTTGTGGATGGCCTCGGTGAGCACTTTTACCTTATTTCCAGCCATTAATCACTTGATTCAGATGAAATGTACGAAACTGTGGACATCCTTATCTGAATCAATCCTTGGGCTGCTCAATTAATGGACAGAGAAGTTTAAAAACTTAAGGAGCCATTTTCCATATGCCTAATTGCTACTACTGTATAGTAAAAAACATTAACCTAAATGCACAAAATATTTAGAAACAAAGTAGGCTACAGTAAAAGTCCTTTAATCCGACGACCGATGATTCGAATCTCCCAATAGTCCGAATTTTTCAATTTGAGGCCAAATCCGAATTCACCCGATGGTCCGAATTTCAAGAAGTCCCAATGTCCCCTTTTTCAGGCATTAGTCCACTCAAATGACACATAATGGAGCACACACATATCATATGTTCATGAATTCACTTTAAAAGTTTACCATTGTCATTGTAGCCTATTACCTACTTCAAAACATTCAGAATAATGGTCAAAGGAAGCTACTGATATAAACGTAAACACCACATCGTCTGCTAGAGAGTTTGTTTTGCTCTTGAACGCATCCTTGGGACGCTCCGATGCGCTACTGGCTTGCACCGCATTTTCTGCAAGCGCATTCAGTCTTGAGCTTGAAAAACGCACCTTTGGACGTTCCGATACGCTACTATTTATAGTTCAGTGATCGGAGCGTCCCAAGGGTGCTTTCAAGACAACAAGACAAGGGTGCTTTCAATACAATATAATATAACAGAGCACGTCACAAAAGGAAAATCACAAAAGGAAAATTACAAGAACCTCTTAGGGAAGTGCCGTTGTTAAGGCATTACTTCCCGAACCACATCTGATCTGATATTCAAGAGCAAGACAAACTCGCTAGTAGACGATGCAGACATATGGTGTTTACGTTTATATCAGCAGATTCCTTTGACCATTAATCTGAATGTTTTGAAGTAGGTAATAGGCTACAATGACAATGGTAAACTTTTGAAGTGATTTCATGAACATATGATATGTGTGTGTGTCATTTGGGTGGCCTAATGCCTCAATGTTTTCGTCAAGCCATTAATACACAGGTTCATAGGGGTAAAGTCCGATAATCCGAAAAATCCACTAATCCGAACGAGGGCCGGTCCGCTGCCCTTCGGATTAACGGAAGTTTACTGTATCAACTTTAGAAAATGAGTGACAAGAAGTTTTCTTTCATAAATAATCACTGAGTTAATTATACTTAGTTTGGTAAAAGATTGGCAACTCCCTTCACACATGATTAGGGATACTACCAATATTCTTAACCAAGGGAAGGAGGGTGAGGGCTGGTCCTATCAAGAGTGAGGCTTGGCATCCTCTACCCTACCTTAGCCATTTCTGTCTGTCTCTTTTCCTTCTAGGTGCTGGCGAGATCACCCGATTGGGTGGCACTGCAAGGGGGACTGCGGATGGTGGGGGCATTGGCCAAGGAGTGCAAGCCCGTGGGCTGATGATCCCCTCCCCAGCTGCCCTCTCAGAGACTGATCTCATCTCACCCTGGCCCCTGCAGGGGCCCCGAGCATCTGGCGCGGCTTAACCGGACTTGGGACTGCTCGGTCAGACAGTCTGGGGAACTACAACAACAACCACCAAGGGAAGGAACTCACTCTTACCTTCTGTCATTGAATATAACAAGGGGAAGGGGAGAACAAGCCCATTCCTAGGTTTAACCCCTTCAATACAACAATGCCATTTTTCCTATATTCTGCCTAACACAAGACAATATTCTTCAGCTTTTGAAGGGCCTCCAAGCCTAGAAGTTATATTATCCCAATTAACCTTTTGTCTCTTATATAAAGTGGCTATGCAGAAGAACCTTGTTAACCACACTGTCCAAAGTTATTTACAGGTGATAAGGTGATAATAGAGCCAGGGGCTCCCAAATAACTCCTGTGTTACAGTTGGAGATTCCTCTCTCACAACTGCTTGTATGTCTGACATGTATGCATGTATCTAAGTATTTTAAAATAAAAGTACAGTACAGAATTTACTTATGCATTATAAGCAAATCCTCTACTAATATATGTTCCTCACCTAGTTAACTTCAGAAGTAAAGTACTGCCTACAAAAACTGACCATACAATACAAGAATTACAGTACATACAGTATATGGCTGGGATTGTATTAAAATTGTCAAACAGTTTATCTACTGGACGCCTTACTCTCCTTTATAAGGGTGGCCATACACAAAACGCCCACAAGCGAACCTGTCCCCTGTGAGAAGGACAACCCGTGCCAGTATATTCAAGGACTTACAGGACTGACCACTCAACTTAGGGTCATTCCAACTCTGAGGCCCTCTATATATCTATTTAGCACTACAGTAAAACCTCGCCCATCCAGACTAATTAGGGGAGAACCCTGTCTGGATCTGCCAAAAGTCCGGATCTGCCTAAAGTTCAAATATATATTCAGCCATCCAAACAAATACGGATGGCTGAAACATGAGTCCGGATATCTAACTTAAACAATCACACTTAGGTTTTAGTCATTCAGACAAATCCGGATGGCTGACATACAAGTCTGGATATCTAACGTTGTATGTAAATAATATGTACGGTAACTTGCATTTATCTCGTTCGTTTCCGGATTGACTTATATTTTTCCCAAGCCATCCAGACATGTTTGGTTGGCTGAAACATGAGTCTGGATCGAAATGCCTGTCTGGATCTCTTGGGTTTCCAAATCTGAGAGCACCGGATGGGCAGGGTTCTACTGTATTTTGCTACAGTGGTGTGTGGCTAGTCCATCCACCAACAGGTAATAAGTAAGTTTAATCTACTACTGTGCATGTATGTACTGTATACCCTTCCTAAGCTGCATAAAATTCATACAGACATCCAAAATACTATGAAGGAATTAAGGCATCACTGTACTGTCGAAGGTTACGTGCTACGGCCCTTTGTCTCCACCTTGTCCTCTTCAGGGGTTCATAAAACTGGCGTCACAAAAGTAGCGAATTGTATCAGTCTGGAATCTCCTATTTGAGTTACCTATTCTTTGTGTCACATATAACTATTGTATTATGAGCTACAAGATTCAAATTACTGCTACAATCTATTGCCAAACACCTTGATCCCTGAGGAGGTGGCCACGAATGAATCGCCTCCATACCCCCGAGGGAATTTGTTTGATTTCCTGGCTTATTTCATGGGAGGGTCGGTAGCCCAACCACTGAAAATGGTCAGATAACACTTTATTTTAGCATATATTTGACTCTGATTCTGTGACTTCAAGGATATTCGCCATGCTTGTGTGACATCTTAACTGAGGGCTATCACTATACGCGCCAAAATACAACCCCTTTAATAAAGTACTAAACAGTAGCTTCATTTTTATCTTATACTGGCTATCATTAGACTATATTATTCAGCTTAGGAAGAATTTGAAGGATTCAAAGGGTTAACAGAGATATTACATACCCGTTACATTCTTGTTATTATTCCTAAGCTGAATAATATTGTCCATTGCCACAGGCCGTAGCGCGGTTGTTAGAGCACTCACCTGCAAAGCGAGAGGTCGAGGGTTCGAGGCTAGGGCCAGCCAGTGTGCGTTCTTGACCACCGATAGTGCTATGGTGGACGGCACAGTTTAGCAATATGTGGCAACTTTCCACTGAAGTTCCTGAAACATCAAGGCACCCATCCTAGCCCCGCTCTTGAGCAGGGAGTGCATGGTGGTAAAAAAAAAACATCACTGGTAGCCAGAATAAAATTTAAATTATTCTATCCTATTGAATGGTCAAGTACAATCGAAATCAATAGTTCGCCAAAATCCTTGATGATAATGCGTGTGAATTATTACAAAGCGGGACATAAACTTGACACTTCTACAATGTGAAACAAACAGTACTAGTCAAGGGCTAATACAAACAAATCAGATTATCAAAGCAATACGATAGTGTTGTCGTTTCGATAGTTTTTAATTTTAATGAGTTCGTTATATTAATTTGAGCAGTAACTTTTAAGTTCGTTTTCAAGTTTAATATTTAATATTAGTTTATTCAAGTACATTGGGGTTTGTAATGGATGATTAATGTTAAGAACGGGGTGTTACTTAATTCAAATTATGAGCAAGGTTGTCGGTGAACTATTGATTCTGACTGTACATGGAAAAAGAAGAAGAGAGTACTGATGGATGAGACATTAAAACAATTAATATACAGTAGAGTGCATAAGGAGAAGACTGGGATGGAATGAAAAAAATATAGATGATTTATCACATTATACTGCATACTATATAGCCTAATTAAGAAAACATTTGGTGTGCATATACATAGCATATTGGTACCGGTATATTGTTTTGTGACGGTATGGGTAGCTGGGTGGGTCAATGCACAGTATGTGTGAGTGTAACCGTGTGTGTGTGAGAGTGTGACCGTGTGTGTGTGTGTGTGTGTGTGTGTGTGTGTGTGTGTGTGTGTGTGTGTGTGTGTGTGTGTGTGTGTGTGTGTGTGTGTGTGTGTGTGTGTGTGTGTGTGTGTGTGTGTGGGTGTGGTTTGTGTATGTGTGTGTGGGTGTGTGTGTGTGTGTGTGTGTGTGTGTGTGTGTGTGTGTGTGTGTGTGTGTGTGTGTGTGTGTGTGTGTGTGTGTGTGTGTGTGTGTGCGTGTGTGTAATACAGTACCTGTATGCATCCTTAATATAATCAAGCCAATAGGGTGACAAGGTCATTAACCCCTTCAAAATGATGACTTAATCTTCTTATAATTTTGGTTATCATTAGACAATTATATTTAGCTTATAATCTACCTATATGACTCAAAGGGGTAAACAATATCTCAATAAACAATCTGGATAACAGGACTTTCTTAAACTGTATAAAATAATCTAATGTTAGTCAAAAATATAAGGCTAAAAGGGTGTCAAAGCATGATCGTAATGAAGGGGTTAAGGCGCACAACTGGCAAACTTATTCCACAGAAGTGTGCAGGTTCAAGTCTTGCCGGGGAGGAAGCCATAAAACTACCACCTACAAAGTTAGTGGCCAGGTTGACCACTGGATCCGGTAGATCAACCTAAAACCTGCTTCTCCCAATAGGAATACATAGTTGTACAAAAAATATAACAAAAACAATGTGTATGCAATGTAGCCTAGTTCTAACTGATTGTATAATAATCTATGTGTAATAACTATATGTAGCCTAGTTATGTCTGTGTGTGTACATGTGTGTGTTTAGATCTACAATTATAATAATACATGAACACTTCACCGACATTCAAACCTACCTCTCACATCTTAATCCCTTCAATCAGATGCCAATTTATAAACTTTATTAATGCTACTGCTAGGTGACTTTACCCAGCTGAGGTAGAGTTAAATACTACCTTAATTAACGCTCTAACTATTACAGGTACATCCTAAGTTGAATAAAATTGCCTGGGGGTAGCAAGAATAAAAATTTGAGATCCTCTGATGGAAAGAATTAATAATGAACAGACATTCAAAATACATTCAGATATTGTCTATTAGTGATGTGTGTACGGGCCTTAAAAATATCTTTGTACAAAATTACAAAATACTGCACTTCCCTAAAAAATAAAATAACTTACTTCCAAGATGATTACTGTTTTTTGAAACTTTTCAAGATTGGATAGATATTCTCAAAAGCTTCATAGATCTGACCTCTAACCTTGGCTCCTGAAACAAAATAAATAATATATTAGTCAATTCATAAGAGAAACTATAATCTTAAATGCCGGTCTTTATGATCTGTGCCCCATGAATATTCTTTCCTCTCACTTAAACATTAGACTACCATAGCATAGTTGGGAATATGTACATGATTAGATTAATATCCAGTACTGTATTCGAGAATGGATAATAAGTCGTAGGCTTGTCCATAAACCTTTAACTGTCTTGGTGGTGTAATGGTTAGAGTGTTTAAAAATCTGTATGTGATAACCCAAGTTCGAATCCCGGTGGATCACACATATGCTTTCATTCATTTCATTGGAGGTGTTTGGTGTTGGGGTGAAATTAATAACAAATTCCACCAACTCAACCTTAGATGAAATAAATCAAGATGTCCCTGTACTTAATTTTAATTCGCCTGAAATTCCCTCACTTAAGATCCACACCAGACATGTCAAAACTATTTTGCAGAATCTCTCAGTAGATAAGGCTCCTGGTCCAGATGAAATTCCTCCAATAGTACTTAAGAATTGCTCCTTGGTGCTCGCTCCTGTATTGGCAATTTTTTTCCGTCTGTGTACTCATACCTCATGCTTCCCAGTACCCTGGAAAGAAGCAAACATCCATCCAGTTCCTAAAAAAGGTGCCTCTTCAGATCCATCAAACTACAGACCAATAGCTATAACTTCCACTCTTGGCAAAGTCTTTGAAATTATATTAAATAATCACATAATTAAGCATCTGGAGAATAATAAATTAATCAGTGATAGGCAATATGGTTTTAGACGATGTCGATCAACTGCAGACATTCTTTGCCTTCTTACGCATCAAATCAACCAAGCTACAGACCAACATGGTGAAACACATACAATAGCACTGGATATATCAAAGGCATTTGATAGAGTCTGGCATCAATCCTTATTGTCAAAGATGTCACACTACGGCCTTGCATCATTAGTTCCACTAATTTCTTCTTATCTTCATAACAGAAAAATATGTGTAATGGTAGATGGCCTTTATTCTCAATTTCACTCAATAAATGCTGGTGTTCCCCAGGGATCAGTTTTGGCCCCAACTTTGTCCCTCATTCATATCAATGATCTCATATCTACCACTCATAATCCAATACATTCCTACACAGATGACTCAACACTCCACAGTTCCTTCACATTTACCAATTCTTTCACCCAACCCGATCTTATAAATTCAAAAATAAACACTGCAATTTCTCTGAACCAGGACCTTTCTAGAATTAATGAATGGGGACAAGAGAATCTAGTTTCCTTTAATGCACAGAAAACCAAGTACATTCAATTTTCTAACCGACAGAATCTCACTGACTCCCATATATTTTTTAATGATGTAAATATTCCCACTTCCCCTAGTATTGACATTCTTGGTGTAACATTAACTACTAACTTGAGCTGGACACATTATGTTAGAAGCATTGCTAAGAATGCCTCTAAAAAACTGGGACTCCTGTACAGAGTTCGAGAATTCTTCACTGACGAGCAGTTGGCCGTAATATATAAAAGTCATGTGCGTTCTCAGATGGATTACTGTTCACCTCTGTGGGGTGGAAGTGGAGTGGTTGCATTGAGGCAGTTGGACAAAATTCAAAATAAAGCTATTAGATTAATCAATAACCCTGCAATCACACAGGACCTTCCTACATTATCCATACGAAGAAACGTTGCATCCCTTGCATTATTCTACAGATATTTTCACAGCAATTGTTCCGAGGAACTTGCTTCAATTGTGCCGCCTCTCCACATCTTTCCCCGTAGAACTAGGGCAGCTGAGAGCGCCCATGAATTTACACTTTCTCCTCCACAATGCAGAACTTCTGCTTATCAGAATTCATTTATCCCCAGAGCTACTACTCTTTGGAATTCACTTCCCTCGAATTGCTTTCCACAAACTTACAATCTACAAATGTTTAAATCCAGTTGTTACAAACATTTTATGAATGGAGGATGCCTTTAGGCACATGGACCTTTTTGTTTTATCTGTGTTTTTCCTTCCTCCGTTCATTGTCTCTTTTAAAAAAAAAAAAAAAAAAAAAAAAAAGAAAAAAAAAAAAAAATAGAATATGTAAGAATGTACCAGAGGACTGCAGGAAAGCAGTATAAAAGGGAGGTATAGTAAAGAGGCATGTAAGATATATAGGGGAATTAGGTATAACTGGAAAGATGTATGCATGAGTAGCAACAGACAGACACCATGGATGTTTAACCCTTAAAGAGCGGCGCTCGACTTAAGTCGTGCACCAATTTGCAGCAAGTTAGGAGCATTATTAAGGTTTTTAAAAGGTTAAAATAGAGTGCAAATGGCCGGGAGCGCAGCAGGCCACACGTCCGACACCCAGGGCTTACCGCCACCCACTGACTCACGCTCCCTGTGTTCTCGAGAGGCCGGCAGTGTAGCCAGTAGTGAGCATAGCTGGGAAAAATATACCGCTATATGCTAAACTCCCATGTTGGTGGCACCACTGCATGAGAACCACGAGTGCTACGTAGCTCGTTCTGGTCTCATTTTGAAGCTTTTAGTGCCTAGTTTTTTGCTGAATACATTTCTTTTCATGCAGATACTTGATTGATCATTCAGGAGGGCCTGAATATGCCCAAAATAGCCCAAAACACCCCGCTAGACAAGGGTTAAAATATACATGAATCGTGTAATCAGTATATATACTATTAATTGAAAAGCAAGTACTATTCAGAAATCAATACAGATAGTTATAATTGTATAAAGAAAAGCATAGGGGGCCACAAATATTTATGAGTGGGCTAGAGACTATTGCATCCAAGTGTACCAACCATAAGAATGCCTTGAATTAAAATGTAAAACTTGCAATCTAAACAAACTAAAATTGGGACAAGGACAATATAAAGTCAAATTAAATGATCAAAATCGCTATGTGGAAACAACAATATAAGAGACTGACCTGTCAATACGACCTTCCCGGATACAAAGATAAGCAGCACAATGCGAGGTTTCACCATACGGTAGATCAGACCAGGAAATAGCTCAGGTTCGTAGCTGTGGACAGAAGTAAATATATTGTTATCTCAAGAGTAAGGATTCCCAAACAATTATATTGATCAATATAGCGATAATTTCAGCCTACTTTGATACCCAATATGGCTTTGCAGCCTAAAATAGTACAGTAGCTATGCTATATTACGATAAATTCTGTTATGCTATGTTACGATATGCTAAGTAATCCTACTATGCTACGCTAATTATAATGTAAAACTTGCAAAATAAACAAACCAAAACTTATGCTTAAGTTATGATATGCCAAGTTACATTATTCTATGTTATATTATACAGTAGAAGACTATATGTGGCCCAAGTGAGCTATATTACCTGCTGAACTGACTGTGGGTAAGCACCAGACCCTCCAACCGGATGGGGAACTTTACGTCACAACTGCCTACCATGTTCTGAATCTTGAATTCCATAAACTTGGCCTGTGGGAACATATATTCAGTCAGAAATAAATATATAAAGGACATAAATACATAAAAACACAAAACACAAATCTGATCATGAGAGAGAGAGGGAAGTAAAGAGAGAATTACAGATGATCATGGGACTGCCTTATGAATTATGAATATGAATTAGATATCCGAATACCCCTGTCAAGTTGTACTGGCTGGGCTAGTCCTCTTGGTACAGTGGTAATGATGGGGTCTCATGTGACTCTGAGGTTGGTGGTGTCCTTACTATTAATGTGCGCATACACCCTTTTGCCGGAGGAGATAAGGAAGAGAGAGAGAGAGAAGGAGAACACAGAAGATGGAAGAGGAAGAAAAAGAGAAAAAAAAAAAAAAAAAAAAAAGACATAATGAAGAGACAAGACACGAGAAGTTTACCAGTAAATACCAATTAAACCTGCAGGTACCCCTCACCGGGAAGCTGAACTTCTTTACAATCCGAGCATATTTCCTGAAGTCCAAGCTGGAGTCATCCTCACTCTTAGCGCCTATAAACACCATCTTGCCGGAGAAGATGATAAGGGAGAGGAAAAAAAATAAATAAATAAAAAATAAACACGAGAAAAAGAAGACAAAAGAGAAGATAAAAGGGAGAGACAAAAAGAGAATCTTAAACAATTATCAGTAAATATGGTACGGTACCAGTCAAACCCGCTTATACTATACCTATCTATCAAATCCCCACTTTTCCTAATTTTCTTTTTCTTTTCTTTTACCCTCTTTTTCCTGGGGGTTTTTCGGGGGGGGGGGGGCCCGACTCAAGACAGAGCAAGAACAGGGAAAACACAACATAAAAATAGACAGAGCAAGAACAGGGAAAACACAACATAAAACAACGAACACACATAGACAAAACACAAATTCACACACATCTAGGTCACCCAGAAGACCACTCACCGGAAAACCCAACTTCTGCACAATCCGAGCATACTTCCTGGCAGCCAATCTTGAGTCGTCCTCACTCTTAGCGCCCGTACACACCATCTTGCCGGAGGAGAAGATGAGTGCGGTGGTGCGGGGTTCTCTTATACGCATGATGACCGCGGCAAATCGCTTGGGGTTGTATTCGGCATTACGGGCGTGCAGGGCTATCTTCTTGAGGTCCAGCTTGCAGTTGAGATTGACGGTGGACACAATATTTCTGGACGGAGAGGAAAGCATTAGGTAAAAGTTGGAGGACAATCCATGATAACATGAATTGAGCTGATTATTATGAAGGAAGAATAGCATAAATGTATATTACAAAATTAATTAGGAACTGTTGTACGCAGATGACCTAGATCTTATTGAACAAAAATTTGATTTTTTTTTTTTTTTCTATGTGATTGAGGGAGGCAAAAGGCAGAACTGCCTATAGCGAGTGCCTCCCCCATAGTTGAAAGAGTGACAGGGCCAAAATCAAGGGACGTTCGAGCCAAAATGCCTGGACACACGGAGTTTGAAGCAATTTAAGTCGTAGGAAGAGGGAAAGACTGATTCTGGGAGAGAGTTCCAGAGCTCAGCTGTTGAGTAGAAGAAAGACTGAGAGTAACGTTTCACTCTCGGGTTGGAGAGTTGCACAGAGTAGGGGTGGGATTGAGTTGCAAGACGGGTACCACGTGCCCTACGTAAAGGAGGTGGTATACACTGGGAAAGCTCTGAGGAACACTGATTATTATAGTAGCGATAGAATAGTGAGAGAGATAGGAGACTATGATAGGCACAAGAGGTTAATTAACATACATATGAAAATGCTAAGCATTTGTTTACTATTCAGTAGCTTTCTACATACTGTACATACTTTGCACTTTGCGAAACAAATCCACGGTAGAGGACTGGTGACGTAGCTTAAGGGGAGGTGTGGTGGAGTGGTCATGCCACTGGATTGGTAATCCAATGGACCCGGGTTCAAATCCCGATATGTCAATGGGAAGATATTATTGGGATTGAATTTGTGCTGTACCTAGTATCAGTGCATTACCACAAAGCCCACCGAAATGCCAAAAAAATACCCTCATTGTTCCCTGATTAAATAACACTGTATGAATATTCCCATATTCAAAATATGTTACAGGGGGACAATGCCTAGTGAGTTCACTGCTCAATAGGTGGCGTTCTGAGAGTGAGGGTCTGAGTCTGGAGGGTGAGACGGTGAAGCACTTGAGCGAAGCAACCGGCCGCTTCAGAGATGGAGCTGCTTCGAGCCATGATGGATGCTTCACATGTCTCACTCCCCAGACTGGAACAAGACCTCACAGGCTTCACCGTGTTGAGCGGTGGAATGTACAGGCTCTCAGCCTATGTCCTAGAGGGAGTAGTTGGAATATAGAAAAAAAAAAAAAAAAAAAATGTCAAGTTCGCAAGCACAGATTATGACTCTTGCAACCGAACTTACTGTAGCTGTGGAATAATGCCGGGGTCGTTGGAGAGTGGTGTCATGGGAGTCATAGGTCCTCCAGTGACGGGTGTAGAGGGGCCTGTCACTGACCCAAACATTCCACCGCCGGCTGACACGGTGGCACCAACCATGGGTGACAGTACACCCTGGGGACATCAACACAAAAATTATGTTTCTTGATAAATAGCAACAAATCTATACCTTTCATAATTATATGATGTCACATGCCAATTACTAATGCATATAATTTTGCACATTACTTTACAAAGTAGTAAAAAAATAATCAATAATTAGGATAGCTTGGCTATCAATCTAAACTAAAGAGTAATACAGTATGAGAGGGAGGGTAAGAGTAAGAGTCCACATACTGGTGTGTGAGGCTGCATGAGACTGTGCGGTGGCAGCGTCCCACTAAACCCTTGCTGCCCCATCTGTTGCTGCTGCTGCTGTTGCTGTTGAGACTGCTGCTGTGTGTGCTGCTGTGCCGACTGTTGCTGCTGCTGCTGTTGAGCGGAGGGCAGGATCATATCCTCCTCCCCCGAGTGGGCCATGGGGGTGCCAATGCTGGGGATACTGAACCCCGGCGACGGTAGCATGTGATCCATTGTGGCGGAGGGGTGGCACTGGCCAGTCTGTAATACTTACCAAACACTTCAAAATCTGCCCCCACACCACCAATGTTGAGTTCCAGTTATTCCTTCTTCAATGACACTCCTGGATTCCTGGAATCAAATCAAACATACATTTTTTTATATTTCTTTAATAAGTTTAACCAGACCACATAATAAACTTTAATAGCCTACAAAACTAGGTTGTTTGCATCCTTAGTTAACCCTTTCACGCACATGTGGACACAGGGGTTGCCGATTAGCAATCAGAAATAGGCTTCTCTCAATCTTATAATTACCTCTCCAAAATTAGTTTTCTGCCCACAGCTAACTCAAAGACAATTGTAGAGGTTGAAGTAAGTTCTATGCTAAACTAAAGGTTTCTAAACACCCTTGATGGTCACAAAGGCTTTAAAGTATCCCAGAATAGGCTCAAATCACGTCCTGTGCGTGCAAGGGTTAGGCCTAACAAGTTAAATTTTGGGTTCAATAATATTTTAATAGGCCTACCACAATTTGTTTTGATATATTTGAAGATAAATATGGAATCTATATGCTCTAAAGATCATATGAAAATGTGTTTTAACCCTCGGCAGAACCTAATAAAAAAGTACGATACTAAACAAACAAAAAAAATCGTAACAAGGTTGTCAATACGGTACTTTCAGTTATCGACAACTCTAAAGATCGTATGAAAATGTGTTTTAACCCTCGGAAATACCTAATATAGCCTAAAGTATGCTACTAAAATTTAATTTTCGTAACAAGGTTGTCAATACGGTACCGTACTTTCCTGTTATCAACGTATAATCAATGCTGAAGGTTGCAGAGTAAACACCGTAGACTTCATCAACTTTTCTTTCGCCTTTGTATAATCGACAGCTAATTTTTTTGTTTTTACTAAGGGATTAGTACCCAACCAGCGGGGGTGTGAACTGTGGTGGCGGCGCAGCGGCAGCCCCCACCCATAATACTAGGATAGGTTAGATAAGGTTGTTAGGTTAGGCTAATCTAATGTCTTCAAATCATAGCCCTCCCCACTATCTATCGGTGGGCGTGTCTCAACATCGATCAAAAATAGGGAAAATAGGTTTTTCCGAGATTTCTAATTAATTACAAACACTATATATTGATGGAAATGAACACAAAACAATTAAAAACACACTCGGAAAATTTGTGGTAGGCTATTAACCCTCCAGCCCGGCTATGTATTATATATATATTCCCCAAAATCCGGGGGTTTTGGCCGAAAAACGTCTACGCCTAGGCTACCGCATCTTTGTTATTTGGCTTGCTTCCGCATTCCCACGCATCCCCAAGCGTGGCAAGCGTAGATGTGTTTCGTACCTGTAGAATGGCGTTAAGTAGAGCTCTCTAAGTCAACTGGTTCAGTTGTGATGATAATTTCATTGGAGATAACTTTATGGCAAAAACAGCCACTTTACACTACTTTTCGATACTTAACAATAACATACAGGCACACACGAACAAGCGACGCACTCCTTCTTGTGGCCGGAGATGTGGGGCATCAGTCCAGCCAGCTGTTGTTTACATGCGTCGGACGTACGCCTCGCACACCAAGCTTACAGGCTTTGAGCTCATGGGTGTTTAAGAGCCCTTCCGGGTAGCTCGGGTGTGTTTTTTATGGGCGTTCAAGACTCAAGAGCCCTTCCGGGTCTGATGGGTTAAAATAGCCTAAAAAATTCCAAATTTTGATCTTGAGGTTTATCAACTTTTAGATGATCCTGGATTTGTTATACTTCTATCACTGCACATCTTGCTAGGTGGCTAGCCTATAGCCTATTCCTTGAAAAAAAATATAAAAAACTTGGTAAATAGGCTAGGCCTAAGTCTGTTCTAGTTGTCTTGAATGGTACCCTGGATAGGCTCCTGGCTCAGTTACGGTACCTAAGTTAGACATAAGCCTGGCCGGTATTATTCTAATTCCGGTTTCACAGTACACTCATCAATTTATATGGCTTCTATAAATTTGTCATATACCATACTTCATTCCTAGCCTATATCAGTCAGTAGCGGCGCAAATGGAATTATAATTACTGTGAAAAAGTTAATATTTACCTCCTGTTATCCACAGCCAAAGCTGAAGATTGCGGAGTAAATACCGTAGGCTAGACTTCATTCACGTTTTTTTTGGCGGCCGTCAATCTTTTACTAATTTAATACCAAACCAGCGAGGGTGTGGGGGCGGCAGCCCCCACCTAATATACTAGGTTAGGTTAGGTAAGGTTGTTAGGTTAGGCTAATATTACCCCTTATTTTCGTCTTTTACCCCGCAATTTCCCTGATCTTCATAGCCCTCCCCACTAGTGGGGGCAGTGTTTTTAGATTGTTGGATAAATACTCATTTCTGCCAGTCCTTAGTATAAAACAAGGTAGCATTCAAGGAGACTACATCGGACTCTTCTTCTTCTTCTTACCTCTGACCGGGTATAAGCTATCCTAGTGTTTACTAGCCTATACCCCTTTGAAAGGACATTAGCCTAACCTAACCTATCCTAGTATTATGGGTGGGTGCTGCCACCCCCACTATTTGACATCTTTGACAGATTTTTGGTATTTTTCTGTGAAAAGGGTATTTTTTTCAATTTGTCAATAACGAAAATCCTCCATGCGGACTAGGCCTAGCCTAGGCTATATGGAGAAAAATATGGCGAATCTGTTGGTGCCTATTTTCCCTAATAAATTGTTTCTAATAAGGCGGATTTAGTGTCCTTGAATATTATCTAAAACAACACTAGGCTAGGCCTATAGGCTAGCCTATTAAAGAAAACTGAGAAAACACAAGACGCTAAATTCGCTGTGAAACTAGAATTTTACCGCCTGGCCAAGGACCAAGGTCCAAGAAAGGCTACACCAAAAAATGTTAAAGGCCTAAGCTAGTCCAACTTAGGCTACAGTAGGCTAGCGCACTAAGCGCAGTGTGCACAAATAAATGAAGGCAGTTAACTTACTAGGCTAGTTAGGCTACAACTAGACTAGGCCTAGCCTAGTCATAATCAGAACCAGTACGTGATTAAGAACTAAGATAACAGCTACCATGCATTAATCATTATATATATATACTGAAAAACGACTGTCAAGTCCATGAATTGAAAAAGTAAACAACTTCAGAGCATGGTTAGGCTAGCCTATCCGTATCATACGCTACTCTTTTCCTCGACCAAGCACACTAACACATACCTTACAGATTAGGCCTACTTCCAATTGGTAAGAAATTTATCAAAACTCCAATTACTGTATTTTCCAAACTCTGCCAGGCAGAGGAGCCAAGATAACGAAAGATTCAAGCCGAAAAATAGCCGACAACTCAGCCTCCAGAACGTTGTCAACAACCTGGGCGATTCGGTAGGAAACGAAAAGAAAATATGAAAATGCCTAAAACATGACAAATCTCAACAAATCTACATACATTCTGACAATGTTATATCAACGAGAATGGAATAGCTCGCATAAGCGTTATGAAACTACTGTACAGTAGGCTAATTGCAAACAGGCATATGCTAAGATTTTCTTGTATAAATGAGCGTAAATGTTACGTACGCGATGCTTGCGTAGGGCCATTGTATTCAAAATTCCCTTTTGTATGCAGTTTCCTTATCCAGCATGAATGGCTCAGCACCTGTAAATTATGTGGATATTTTGGTGGATGAGGGAGACAAAGGGCCGAACTGCCTGTGACGAGTGCCTCCCCCAGTTGAAAGAGTGACAGGCCATAATCAAGGAATGTTCGAGCCAAAATGCCTGGACACAGATTAAAGCAATTTAATTAAGTAAAGTCATAGGATGAAGGTGGATAAGAATAATAATAATAATAATAATAATAATAATAATAATAATAATAATAGTTCTTAAAGCTAGCGCATACTAAGCTAGCTAAGGATAGCTCAATAAGGCCGATTAGGCGTATTTCCATTGGGGTCCTGTACTACTATCCCATCCCTTTGCTCATGAGGGATGGTAACGACTCAGTGCTTGTGAAAAATCTTTAATGCGCCGAGCGTGGGCGCGAACCCGGGCCTTCTGGGTGGAAGTCCGAGACGCTAGTCACTACACCAAGCGAGCCGCTAGCCTTGGTCGGCAACCCATCTAGGGGAGACAACCTTATAAAAAACGGGTGGATGGGACTCGTCAGCATTGGTCGGCAACCTGTCTAGGGGAGTAAACCTAATACAAATCCGTACTGCTTATCTGTAAGGCAGCTGGTTAGTGGATGGACTAGCCGAACACCTCTGTAGAAAAATAGTGCTAACAAGATAGGCTATAGGCTACATAGAGGGCCTCGGACGGATCCTAAATTGAGTGGTCAATCCTGTAAGTCCTTCAGTAAACTGGCTTGGGTTGTCCCTCTTACAGGGAATAGCTAGGTCCTCTTCTGTGTATGGCCACCCTCATTAACCTCTGAAGTGCGCATGGGGGTAATTGGAAACGTCCCCCTGTGCTGACGTATTTGAGGTGTTTCCGTCACTAAAATATTCATTGTGCCATTAATAGCATTAATATTTATCCATATGCGCCTATTATGGGTTGATTATAAAGGTATTAACCTGAAACAACAATAAAACGAGTGAAAACAGCGTTTGGATGGTCAAAATCGGAGATATAGCCCGCGAGTTGTATAATGTATGGGTGAGGCAATCTGCTTTCCCGCCAATTTCCCCCAAGGCCACTGAGACACAGTCGATCGATACTCTCTCTCTCTCTCTTGCACTCGCTTGCTATCAGTGATGACCACACCCTCCAATCGGATTTCTAATGTTAGCACGAAAATATACCTCAGAATAAGGGAATAACAGGGAAAATAGGTGATAACTGAAGGAGAGGAGGAAAGTGGGGAAGGAGGGGAGGTAGAGGACTGAGATTTTGCATGGCCCAGGGGCCAAAAAAAAATAAAAAAATAAAAAAAAAAAATATAAAAAAATATTTTTTTTTCGATGTCAAAAGTTGATTTTTATTTTCTCTGACTCTTAAGAGTCTTCCCGCAGTGCGCCGGGGGAACTCTTAAGAGTCTCCCCGCAGCTCCCGGGTTAAGGGGAGTAAGGCGTCCAGCAATATATATATAGATAGATAGATGAGGGGAAGATGGATTCAGGGAGCGAGTTCCAGAGCTCAGCTGTTGAATAGAACTTAGGTTTGGGAATATCGTTTCACTCTTTGATTGTAGAGTTGCACAGAGTATACGGATGGGATTGTGTTGCAAGACGGGAGCTACGTAGGCCTACTCTACGTAGACTGAGGAAGTGGTATACACAGAGAGCTCTGAGGAATAATTATTATTGTAATAGAGGTAGAATAACGAGAGATGCAACACTACGGCGGAGAGAGATTGCAAAGAGTCAGTGAGTGGACGTGAGTTAAATAAGACGAAAGGCTTTCTTTTCTACTTTGCCGCATGCTATGTATGTGATGCCTGCGTCGTGCCATGGCATGTAACCTCTCGGCTGCGCATAGGGGGTATGAGACACCACAGCCCTGTGCGCACGTATTTGAGCTGTTCCCATCTCTAACATCGTTATTTTACCATAAATATCGTTAATACTTATTCATATGCACCTATTTTACCCTTAATATGAAGATATTAACCAGTTACAACAATAAAACAAGTGGAAACGGCGTTTGGATGGTCAAAATCGGCGATAGAGGCCGGGCCGCCGGAAGTTACATAACCAAAGGCTGAGGCAGCCTCCCACTCCCCATGTCTGGAGAGATACTGTTGCGCAATACTCTCTCTCTCTCTCGCTCTTTCCCACGCTTGGTAACAATGATGACAACGCCCTAATTGCAACTCGCTAATGTTAGCACGAAAATAGACCACAGAATAAGGGAATAACAGGGAAAATAGGTGATAATTGAAGGATGGGGGGGGGGGGGAAGGAGGGGATGTGGAGGAGTGATATTTGGCATGGCCCAGGGGCAAAAAAAAAAAAAAAAAAAGGGTTCAACTCTTAAGAGTCTTCCGGCACTTGCCGGGTTAAAAATCACTTTTGCAGGTGTTCATATGCAATTTTCTTAAGCAGCAATTAAAATATGTGTTATGCCCAATGTTAACTTCAACCCATGCAGTCAGATCAATCAAGTCTGAAAAGTTAACTCAAGTCACCCTGATTCACCCCTGAAGCTGATTTATTTTGCAAACACCGCGCAGAGCATGGCCACAGTTATAATTATAACGTGCAATGCGACAGAAATAGCTTACTAGTTGCCAACAACAATAACACAAATATAACAAGAAGAATGTGATGATCGCATCTCAGGGTGATCTTGGAGAAATTACTAAGCAAGATATTCGGTCAGGAAAGGCTTTCTTCAACGAGTATCCCGTTTTCTCTAACAGTGTGGGAGATTCAACCCCCGCCATGAATGCAGAGCCATTTGTCACCCCCAGAACCGCCCATGCCCATCAAGTGGCACTTGTGACTCTGCCACAAGATGTAGCCTACTACTCCTTGATACATTGCACGTTTAACTTTCATTCTGAGATTTATCACACTTCCCATTGCTCCGAAAACTTCCCTTCCTTCACATACTCTGTTTTACCTCCATTTCCATACCTGCGTCCCTGCATATCATTCCTCCTAGATATTTAAAACACTTCACTTGTTCCAGTATTTCCCCATCCAGCTGCACATCTAGATTCACCATACGAGCACCTCTATTATGCACCATCACTTTACTTTTATTGACGTTCACCCATACCATACCAAACTCTTTGACTATTTGCTGCAGTTTCTCCTCAGAATACGCCACCAACACTGTGTCATCAGCAAACAGCAACTGGTTCAACTCCCAATCTCTACCATTCTTTCCTACTAAACCTATTCCTCCATCCATAGTTCTCATTTTCACCTCCCTCACCACACCATCCATATAAATTTAAACAACCACGGTGACATTACACGTACATCCCTGTCGCAGACCTACATTTACCTCAAACCATTCACACAACTCATTATTTCCTACTCTAACACACACTCTGCTCCCTTCATAAAAACTCTTGACTGCTCTTAACTAATTTCCTCCAATTTCATAAATCGTTAATTAGAACCTTCCACATTGCTTCTCAATCATACACTTTTTCCAAATCCATATCAGCCAACAATATCTCCCTATGCTTCTCGCATAGCTGTCTTACTGCAAAAATCTGATCCACACACCCTCTTCCCCTCCTAAAACCACACTGCTCTTCTCCTATTGCACCTTCTGTACCCTTATTATCCTATCTATCAAGACCCTGCCATACAGCTTTCCAACAACTGATAATAAACGAATACCTCTATAACTTGAACACTCCTGCCGGTCTCCCTTCCCCTTGTACAACGGCACAATGCATGCACTCCTCCAGTCTAGTGGTACCATTGACACAACAAAGCACACAGTTAATTATCTTACCAGCCAATCTATTATCACATCTCCAACCTTCTTAATACACTCCACAGCAATACTATCCATTCCTTCTGCTTTTCCCACTCTCATTTGTCTCACTGCTTCTTTCACTTCATTTTCCCCAATCCTTTCATACATTCATTCCCTGCCACTTGGGTGGCCTGGTTAACCTATCTCCATCAACCACTGCCTCCCTTCCATCTCTTGCATTTAGCAAAGATTAAAAATGCTCAACATATCTTTTCCTCACTTGCACTCCTTCCACTAGTACTTTTCCATTTGCATCTTTCCCCGACTCTTCTCTCTTTTGTTATCCTTTCCTTACTCTATTTGCCTCCTCCCAGAACATCTTTCGTTCCTCAAAATGCTCATTCAATCTTTGACCCCACCTTTCATTTGTAGCATTCTTTGCTTCACTAATCTTTCGTTTCGCCTCTCTCCTTGTACCTCAACACTACCATTCTGTAAAACCCTCTCAAACAACTGTCTCTTTTCCCCAACTGCCTTTCTCACCGCATTATTCCATCACTCGCTTCCCTTCCTGATACCTGCCTCCTACTTTCCTTTTACCACATACGTCCTCTGCGCTTGCTTTCACTCCTTCCTTTAACTGTTCCAATTCATTCTCTACTGCTCTCTCTTCCATGCATTTTTCATTTAGTCTTTCCTTGTACTCTTCTCTAACTCACTAACTTTTATTACCTCGCTTGTCTCGCATTCTCCTGTAACTCCTAACTCTCCGCTTTCCCTCCACCAGGTAATTAAGACATACCCTCCCCCTCACCTCTCAGCACATTCACATCTAGCAGTCTACACAATCTTTCCCTTGTCACCAACACATAATCCATCAATACCCTCTCTACAATCACAAGTCTATGCCATGTGTACTTGTGTATACGTCTTTTTTTGAAGAATGTATTACCTACTCATTCTACACTCTCCACATACTGTACACAAATGTCTTTCTCCACTCGTTTACACCAACCACACCAAAACTACCGAGGACTCCCTCAACAGGCTCATTTCCTACCCTAGCATTTAAGTCACCTAAATATACAATATTTTTTTCCCTCAAACCTTTGCAGACAATTCCTAAAATCTTCCCAAAAACTCTCCACCTCCTGTAACTCCTTTTCACTTCCAGGCTATTATTTTTACTACTAACTAGATATTAACCTGAGGAGTGCGCAATTGCCTGTTGACGAACGTAGTTATATGCGAATGAATTACCTTTAAAGGTGAACTACAGGAATGAACGAAAAAATTATGATTAATACAGGGTCATAACTTGGCATGAATATATAGTACTGTAATATGTATATAGGCAATATCGATATAATTCCATTAAACTAAAAAAAATAAAAATACTAATACCGGTATATAACATCGTTGGCATTCTTAGCGATCAGCTGATCTGGAGTGACGCCATTGTATGGAGTGGCAGTTTGTAAACAACACATGCACTCCTGGACTGTTAGGTCTGTTTTTCGTAATTAATACCTTTCAATTCAATACTCAAGCTCTGCATAAGATCGAACGTCCTGAAATAACCCAATCTCACCAACAATAAACATGCAGGCAGTGTTTTTTATGTTTATCGTGGTCCAGAGTCGAGGGAGGTCACTTGCAAGTCCTATTTCTTAATGATAGTATAACTTTCTGTTAATTTTATATATCGCAGTCCCATGACCAGATAGTGATTAAGCCAAATGTTGAGCTGTAAACATGCATACAATTTATAAGTTTCTTGCATAAAAAAAACCCACAGATTTACCCATTTCCTGTGTCGAGTGTTCCCGCCATGGTAAACACGCCAGTGCTCGCCACATAAAATAACTTATAAGGTAAGGTATATTTCTATGTTGTTAGAACACATTGATGAAAGTTCTTCAGCATCATATCCCTAAAACCAAGCAGATCCCAATGGACATTGTAGTTTGAATAAGTTTCATCCCTGGAATTCACCTTTAATTCTGACAAAATTAGTTATATTTACCATGTAAAACATTATTTCTTCTCCATGTGTTTTTATTTTACTTATATGATGAATATATGAACCTTGAAGAGCGATAAAATAAGTGGGAAAAGCATTTGGGTGGTGAAAAAATTATATTATTGCCGCCCGGTCGTACCTTGGGGCGGCAGGCTGAGAGACGCACACCCTCCCCTTGCAACGTCTCTCAACACACTGGGCGGCCCAAGACTGATCTCACAGTTCTAAAGGGTCTCTAAATTATGCAACCCTCTCTCCCAGCTTGCCTGACAATACTTTGTGCGGAAATAATAACCAATAAATGCAGTGGTCTTGCCACTGGACTGGTAATCCAATGAACCCGGGTTCGAATCCCAATATGTCAATGGGAAGATATTATTGTGATGGAATTTGTGCTGTACCTAGTTTCAGTGCATTACCACAACACACCAAAATGCCAAAAAAATACCCCCATTGTTCCCTGATTAAATAGCATTGTATGAATATTCCCATATTCAAAATATGCTACAGGAGGTAATGCCTAGGGAGTCAATTGCTCAATAGGTGGCGTTCTGAGAGTGAGGGTCCGAGTCTGGGGGATGAGACGGTGAAGCACAGAGGCGGAGCAAACTCACTACACTACATGGTAACACACCCACAGACACCAAGAAATATCAAAACAACACCCAGCACACGGTATCACACACAAATACTGTCTTCTCTCCCTCCCTGCCCAACACAAACGAGCTTCCAGAAGCACATCCATACCCATATCTCTCGCCGTTCCATCCAATCACTCATAGACAACACGCAGGTGCAGGCACGATCTCCCGAAATGCATCCTTCTGAATCCTCCCTTCCTTGTGAGGACAGAGTCCACCTGGCCAGGCTGAGATGTGGGCACCATCCAGCTCTTCTGAGCTATCTGAAGAGACTGGATGTCTCCGTCGACAACACCTGCCCGGGATTTAACACAGCACCCCATACCATTGGACACATACTAGAAGACTGCACTACACAAAATCACTTATACATACATACTGTACATACAATGGTTTAACGTAATTTTTCCATTACATGCATTGTAACGGCTCAGATGGGGTTGCCTTTCAGTAGTTGGTGTACTGTAGTACAACTAAGTCCCGCCCCAGCAAGTCACTGTGGCTGATGTTGGTATAGTGTTAACCGCCTCAGCAAGACTCAACAGAGTCCCCCTGCAGCACTTGCAGTATCTGCAACCACACCAGCCTTAACAGTGTTACTAAAAGACAGCACCATAACAAGACTCTACTGTATATTAGGCAATTGGATTATAGAATAAAGTCCTGCCCCAACAAGCAAACACTGTTGCCGACACAGGTGTCGTGCCAAACAGCGCCCAGGTAAGACTCAGTCCCCTGTGGCACCTATCCGCACCCCACCAGCCTCAACAGTGCTAAGATAAAGACTTTATTGCATAGTACAAAGTACAAAGGAGTACAAAGGAAATCAAGCAACAACAGGTCTAGTGACCCTTCTAGGTTGCTTGTCCTCCAAAACACTGAGGATCAAGTGTCCAAACAGTGGTTTAGAGTGGGTAAGGGAACATTGGAAAGGGAATTACTGCCCTGGAACTAATGTCCGTGGCAGGATTAGGAAGTTAGTAGGGGACAGATGGGTTAGTAACTGAGGGGGGGATAAAATAAAGTTATTCATTTACAAACGCAGTCAGTCGCGGGTTTGATGCGAGATATTTGTCTAGGCGGAGTTTAAATGAATCAACGGTGATGCAGTCTATAACGTTTCGGGGAAGCCCATTCCACAAGTTGACAACTCGATTGAAGAAGAAATTCTTAGATTCGTGCGAGTTAAAAGATTTACCAATAATTTTGCAACCGTTTCCCCGCGTGTAATTAGATTGGTCGATAGTGAAGTACTTACTACAGTTCATATTGTCGATGCCTTTGATGATTTTGAACACTTGAATTAAGTCGCCTCTTAATCTGCGCTGGGTTAAAGGAAATAGATTTAATTCTCTAAGACGCTCTTCGTATGGTTTGTTCTTTAGGCTAGGTATAATTTTGGTAACTCTACGTTGAACTCGTTCTAGCTTGTTTATATCTTTTTGGTAATAAGGGCACCAGGATTGAACGCAGTATTCCAGAAGAGGGCGGACTAAGGAATTGTAAAGGGTTAGGATAACTTCTTTGGATTTATGCTCAAATGACCTGCCTATAAAGCCAATTATTTTGTTTGCCTTCTTAACAACTTCTGAACATTGTTGACTCGGTTTTAGGTTACTCGATATTGTTACTCCCAGATCGGTTTCTCTGTTTACATTCTTAAGCTGAGTGCCATTCATCGAATAGTTTGCTTTCTCATTTAGGTATCCGATATGTAGTACTTTACATTTATCCGCATTGAAACTCATTTGCCAAATTTGGGCCCAACATGACAATTTATCTAGATTGTGTTGCATATCGTCAACATGTTCTTTTGAGAGTACGCTATTTGCAATTTTTGTATCGTCAGCAAATTTTGAGATTGTACAGGTGAGACCCTCATCTATGTCGTTGATGTAAATTAGAAAGAGAATTGGTCCTAGTACCGATCCCTGGGGTACCCCGCTACTTACATTGGTCCATTTTGATGCCTTACCGTTTATGACTACTCTTTGCTTTCTGTCGCTGAGCCAATTTTCTATCCATTTCAACACACCGTCTTGTATTCCATGCGCTTTTAGTTTTAGCAGTAAACGTTTGTGGGGAACTTTGTCAAAGGCCTTTTGAAAATCAAGGTATATAATATCTACAGCTTTACTCTCATCGTAGAGGTTGAGGATAGTAATGGCTGTTGGTCCACAAGTCTATCGCCATCCGCCCTATTAGTCGCCTTGTACGACACGCAGTACGATGCGTGAGGCATATTCTTTTTTTTTCCTCCACTATTAGATGAAGGCCCCCTTACCCCCAACAACAACAATCTACACTCCTTGAGAGCACTGTGGGAAAGCCCGACCCATGGCCATGGCCCTCCTTAGGGACTCGGGGCTGTTCAGCCAGGCAGCTTAGGGAACTACAACAATAACAACAGGCTGCAAAATTATCACATATACAGTATATTGGATGCCCACTCCCAAATAATAGAAATATTAGCCCAATTGCCCATATCTTTTTTAGAGTTTAGAGGTTGGGGGTCGCAATTTCTAGACTGTCATAATGTAGACAATACTGTAGTATAAATAAGCATGTCGGAGCATTACATCCAATCACATGAATATGAGGCTAATGTCTCAGCCCTTTTTTTTTTTTTTTTTAATATTAGTTTAACCAGACCACTGAGCTCTACAAAAGAACTCTCATTGGGCTGGCCCAAAGGATTCGATCAAGATATATAACTAAACGGGTCAAGATGATGATGATGCAGTTTTTACCACCATACACTCCCTGCTGAATAGCAAGGCTAGGGTGGGTTGCCCTAATGAATCAGGGACTAAGTGAATATTTGCCACAGATTGCTAGACCGCACCGTTCACCAACAGCACTGACATCTGCCAATAACTCACTGGCTGGCCCGAGGTTCGAACCGTCAACCTCACGGTTGGCAGGTGAACGCTCTACCAATCGAGCTACGGCATGTGGGTAGGACAGTAGGGGAACAAATCAAGGAAGGTGAAGACACGCAGACATATCTCGCCATTTCACCAGTTCAGCCGGACCACATGAGCTCCACATCAGAGCTCTTATAGGGCAGGGCCGAAAGATGAGGCAAGAACTGCTACACTGCAGCACCAACCAAGAAGTGATCAGGGCGAAGAATGAAAGATCAGGTCGAAGGTTGTTGTTGTTGTTGTTGTTCCCCAAGCTGCCTGGCCGAACAGCCCCAAGGCCCCTAGCAAGGCCAAGTCAGGTCGAAGGTAGAAAATATCACATCGAGAAGCAAAAAATGCATTACCGAAGGGAATCAAGTCAGTCCGGCCACATCAGCAACCGAAGAGACAAATCAGGTCAGGAGTCTGCTAGCTAGCCAGGCCAGGGACACACGAGATATAGGCCGCCCGAGGACAGCCGAATGGGACAGAATAAGAATAGAAGGGGAAAAACATAGAATGAGGAATGAAAAACTACTCAAAATTAGTCAAGCTGAGGACAAAAGCTCGAGGGGAGATAGAAGGGAAATGACCACAACCATCCCCCATCAAGCCCCAGTCGCCGGCCCCGAAGCCCCCCAACCGCGGCAAGGAGAGTAGTATCAGGGGGGGTCATGTCTCAGCTAAAGTATATTTATTCTTAGACTACAGTGTTGTATATAAAAACTTGTACATTAGATTGACATGATGTAGCAGGCTCACACTGAATCCCACATTAACAAATATACAAGAGATAATGAAAGTTAATGATGAGAAATAACTTTTATTATTATATCCATAAAGGTTACCACAATATCATACAGATTTCTATATTACACAACTTATCATACTTCAAATACATTACACATTTTTACTCCCAACAGATCTTAGTTGGCTGCCAAATATGAACATGTTTAGTACAGATACCATTTAATACAAAATATTTCATCAAGGTTCAGTTGGCTATCACGAGCTATGAATGTAATTGGAATAATGATTAGTCACAAAAACAATTATTCAAAAGCCATTTAGTTCAAACTGAATCATATGAAATTAAATATTGTGTATGTATCTGGTTTGACCTTGACTTTTAAGAAAGGTGGTTAAGGTTGTGCCCACACAGTCAAGGCATTGAATATCCTACAATTCAACGCCCGAGGTACAACAGCCTGCGAGGATCCGGAGAAGAGTTTACCAGTGGTACTTGTGGTTCCTGTGATGAACTGAAAAGAAAAGTGGATATTAATCCTTTGAACCATATTTTCTAATCTTAATTAATTGCTCTAGTGATAGCCGGAATAAATGAAATCAAGGTATCACTGTTATGAAGGAGAAATTTGAGGTAGTTTAACCCTAAAAGACGTCTGATCTTATCTGAATACTATACAGTCAACCCTCGAATGTGCAGACCAATAGGGGGGGACCCATGTCCGCACATGGGAAATAGAGTAAATAGGCCTAGGCTATACAATGTTTTCTAACCCTAACCCTTCCCGCACGGGCTCTCCATCCTAAGGACGTTGTTGAGATCCGGGCGATATGGCCGAAAAATTTATTTAATAGGCTACCCTTATCTTTGTTATTTTAACAGCTAGAAAATTCCCACGCATCTCTAAACGTACTGCTGTTTCCAATCTGTAGACTGGCGTTGCGTAGAGAGCTCTCTAAGTCAACTGGTTCAGTTGTGATGACGATTTCCGTGGAGTTTCGAGGCGATGTTAGCAATATGGTGACACAGGCAGGCAATTTCCCGCCGAAATCGTCGAAATACGATAATGTAACCATAAGTACTATACTGTATATCTCTTATATACTTACCTTAATTGTTTATAATATTTCATAATAAACTTATATAAAACGAGTTACTGTATAAGTTCAAATGAAAAATCAGTGTACCGGTACCTACCGAAACACGCGTGTGTTATTGTTATGTCAGTTTGTGTGTGTGTGTGTGTGTGTTCTTTTCTTGTGTGGCTATGTCGGCCGTATCAGTAGGGAGTCTAAAAACCCTAGTTATTTATGTAGGCAACAAAATGTTATTATAATTATACTCTATGGAATTGAATTGAATTTTACCAAATATTATTTATAATAGTAGGCTAAAAGCCAAGGAAAAATCCATTAAACTTTGTTATTGTGTTGTCTGCTAAAACAATAGCTTACTCTGACTGTTCCTTTTACTTATATATTTTCTAGATCTCAAGTGACAGCGTCTCTTCCGTGGATTGACCTCCCAATCTACCAAGATTGGAAGCCAAAGCGTCACATATTTCCTTTGCCCCTCAACTTTCTCTTCATAATTGCTAAGGGGCACAGGGCCCTGCGTGAGGCTTTGGTTTCCCGGGCTTTTCCGCACTCTCCTCAGCTCCCCGCCATGGAGTGGCTTCGGTCACCCAGGCTGTATTGTGGTCGGCAGGGAGGGTTCTGTGGGGGCGCTCGGTTATGGCCTTGGCCTTGCTTGTGGCCTTGGGGCTGTTCGGCCAGGCAGCTTGGGGAACAACAACAACAACACACGCGTGTTTCGGTAGGTACCGGTACACTGATTTTTCATTTGAACTTATAACTCGTTTTATATAAGTTTATTATGAAATATTATAAATAATTAAGGTAAGTTTATAAGAGATATATAGTACTTATGGTTACATTATCGTATTTCGACGATTTCAGCGGGAAATTGCCTGCCCGTGTCACCGCCCGACCTGCCAAATACCGGACAACTTTTAAATTAACGGTCTTTTGGGGACTTGTCCACATCGGCTGTTGGGTCCGCACAAACCTTAGTCCGGTCAACTGGGGTCCGCCCATGCGAGGGTCAACTGTATTACTGTACAATATAATGTTACCCAGATTAAGTTGAAATATGCATCACCTCTACTGAAATGCTTGTAAGAAATTTTGAGATAGGACTGATAAATTCTACTATATAATTCTGGATTGAAATTGAATGCAAATATATGCAGCATGACAAGAAGGATACTATACTGTACTGTACAAATAATATACAGAGTGTAAAGGCAATAATGTATGCAGAGTAGTGCCAGGATCTCCTATTCAATTCTCACTCATTATATAGTATGCCTAGACCTACTTATGCATATTTCACAACTTTCGCAATTACCAAGCAGCGACAAGTGTCACAAAATACCAGTTCCCCCATGCTATCCACTGTATCGAGAGATTTAGCCCACTAAGTAAAAATCAAACTGGGATATAAATACAGTATATATTTGTCCCTGTTTCTGATAATTACACATAAGAACAAAGTATCCATCAGCAGTATGTATGCAAAACTCTCCTGCAGAGGACCATAAGAGGATACACAACCATCGTAGAGAGATACATTTTAAAGATATAAACCAATAATAAGAAAGAAATCCCTTTAGCTTAAATTTGTTAGTAACTTCTTCTGGTATATCACTGACATAACTCTACAAGGCAACTTAAACCACTGCATGAGTAGCTGCTAGTACTCAATTTCCATCCTGATAAATGTATAAGTGTTACAATTCATGGAAAGACAATACAAAGTCAAAATGAATACACCATAAAGAAAGGAGGAAGAATAAAATCACATTTCAGAAAGGATGATGTACGAAAAGCATCTAGATTTGCTTCTGGATAACAGACAAAAATTCTCAAGTGTTAGCAAGGGGAAGGATCCAGTGGCCCCGGAGCATCCCACCCGAAGCAGCTGCAGGGATGCACCCAGTGTGACTACACGGCACAGGGGAGTGGGACTTTTGGAGCCAGTGAGCTGCCATTAGACAATGTGAACTGTAGAACAATAAGTACTGCCAAAACTCTGGCTTTCCATACTCTTAGCTGCATTGGCGAACATTAGAGGTGCGGTAGACCAGTGTTGCATGTACACATGTATATGCTAGCACCTGATCATCATGGGCGAGCTGAATACACTGGCTACATATTACATTCACATCCACATCCATTGTGGTGATGGGCTGGTCTATCAGTGTGAGAGTTGAGCATTCTGTGCCATACCCATAGCTTACTCTGACTGTTCCTTTCGCTTATATATTTTCTAGATCTCAAGTGGCGGCGTCTCTTCCGTGGATTGAGAATGGGAGCCAAAGCGTCACATTTTTCCTTTGCCCCTCAACTTTCCCTTCATATTTGTTAAGGGGCACAGGGCCCTGGGTGAGGCTTTCGTGTCCCGGGCGTTTCCGCACCCTCCTCAGTCCCTTGTCTGGGAGTGGCTTCGGTCACCTGGGCTTTCTTAGTGGTGAAGCTGGGAGGGTTCTATGGGGGCACTTGGCTATGGCCTTGGCCTGCTCGGGACCTCGGGGCTGTTCGGTCCGACAGCCTGGGGAACAACATCATCATCCACAGCTACTATAACGGAGCAGAAACATTCAACATGCACTTCACACAATACATACAACATTACCAAGCCGGACTAAGCCACCATGGTGAGGTACAGAGGCTGTCATCTTTCCCTTGGGGATAAGCCGATCCTGCAGTGGATCATATAAGGCTAACAACAACAATGGCTGTTGGTCTGCAAGTTTACCATAATCCCCCCCAACCATATTAGTCGCTGTGTACAATACACAGCAGGAAGCGCAAGACATTCTATTATATTCCTCCCATCATAAGATATAAGCCCTCTTACCCCCTAGGGGAAACCTAGCATATGTTTAGATTGTATATAGAGTATCACAAGATAATAGGATACAATAGCTAAAGAAAAACTTCAATTAGTCATTCAGTATTCCAAATACACCCAATGCCACCTGGATTCCGTTGATAAAAAGGTACAAAGAAGGAAATTTTGTAGATTACGGTCTAGAGGCAATCTTATCACTGTTTGTCTGGCAATTCACACTGCATGAAAATTTAATTGGGAGTGTGAGAATTCATTCATCTTCAGTAACTCAATCTAGGACGATTCTCGCATTTCAATATGTGATCAAAGTAAAAGAATAATACATTTATACAGAGGTACAAAACCTTTAAATTGTGTGTACAGTACATGTTGCAACACCTACAAGAGCTATGAACTGTAAAATGTTCTTACTTCGTAACACAGCCCCTGCCGAAGGATGAGTCAGAAATAAAGAAATTTGAGTGCGTAGTGTGCAAGGGCGAGCTTGTGTTAAATAATGATCCTGTGGCTGTGAATTTTGGAAATGAGTCATTGGAGCTGGTGGACAAGTTTTGTTACCTAGGAGATACCATCTCTGCCGGTGGTGGAGCCGAGTCTGCCACTGTCGCTAGAATTAGATGTGGCTGGGGGAAGTTCAGAGAACTGCTGCCAATTCTGACCATGAAAAGAATGCCTCTCCCCCTGAAGGGAAAGGTGTATGCCTCATGTGTTAGAAGTGCAATGACATATGCCTCAGGAACATAGGCCGTTAAAGTAAAGGATGTCAACAGAATGGAACGTAATGAGATGAGAATGGTGAGATGGATGTGTGGGGCCAAACTGCAGGATAGAATAAATAATGAGCTGAGGAGACGCTTAGGTATAAAGAGTATTAGCGAGGAGATGCGTACAAGTAGACTGGGATGGTATGGGCATGTGGAGAGAATAGATGAACAATATTGGGTGAAAAGATGCAGGCCTGTTATTGTGGAGGGAGCTGTACCAAGGGGTGGGCCGCGGAAGACCTGGGATCGGACTATACGTGCCAATCTCGAATCCAAAAACTTGACAAGTGAAGCAGCCCTTAACAGGGTTGCCTGGAACGCAGCCATTAGGATAAGAGACTGAAAATGCACGTACGTGTGGAGCACTCACTCTTAAAATGTTATGTATGCTAGGGAAATCGCCGGGTGGATCCTGCGTACATTTAACTAGGGATGTATGTACATACTCAGGCACATAACCCTCAGCTGGGGGTGGCCGACTCGAGATAGAGCCTGAACAGAAACAACATTAGGGATGTACCGATACCAATATTTTGGCCGATACCGATACTTAGCCGATACCGATACTTCTTTCTAGAAAATTCAATTGTGAATGTAAGTAGGCTATAAAATTAGTCTCATAATTGTATATCTTATAACTTAACCTCATTGACACCTAAGACATGAACTTAAGTCAGTCAATAGCCAATCCTGAAGTGACTGAAGTCCCTTAACAGGGAAAGGATTGATCAACAAATTATACAAGTGGAAAATACAGAGCGTAAATACAGTTTAAAGTATCGGCCAATATTTCACCGATACCGATAACCCTAAAACAAGCCGATACTGACACATCGGTACATTCCTACGTTTAACTCTAGGGAACAAGAAATTATGCTGATTCTATGGAGATCCCTCGTTCAACCCATACTTCATACTGCAGTCAACTATGGTCGCCACATAAAAGGGGGAATATTAACCTTTAAAACGCGAAATTGCCCTAGGGGCTAGGGTACTTATTTGTGAATGTCTAGCCTTGTTTCTGAGAGAATTAATTATATTTACGATATAAAGTATTTTTTTCAATGTGCTTTTATTTTACATAAATAATGAATATATGAACCATGAAGAGCAATAAAATGAGTGTGGAATGCATTTGGGGGGCAAAAAACTTGAATATTCGCCGCCTGGCCGTATCCTCAGGTGGGAGGCGGGGAGACATACAACCTCCCTCCTCGACCTCTCTGTCTCTACTGAGCCAAACGGTCAATGTGTCAGTGTTATATAAAGACTCTTATGCAACCCACTTGTGCTCCGAAACCGCGGGAGATAAATTCACACGAAAAATAACCGATAAATAAATTAACCGGTCGGTCCCCTTAAGAAGTCAGTAGAGCAAAAGGTTGAAGAAAGTGTTCTCAGATGGTATGGTCACATGGCAAGAATGCCTAAAGAAAGAATAGTTAAAAATATCTATGTCAGTGAAGTGGAAAGAACAAGGCGTGGAAGGCCGAGGATGGTATGGTAAGGATGAACTGTATGCCCAGGATGGAGTACATCTCTCTCGACTAGGAGTTTCGACCTTGGCCAGCTCACTCGACAAGATTGTTGCGGGGTTTCGTTAAAAAACCCTGGGTGTGTAAGTAAAATACTGTCTCCATATGGAGCAGGTACTTCATGTGACAAACCAGTGAGTAAAATAGAAATAATCAGTCAAGATAGTGCGGATATAGTGATGTGTAATAGTAGTATCGATAACACTACACATGTAACTGATAGTAAAGATGAGAATACTGATAGAGTAGAATTTCCGTCTAGAGCTAGTAGTTCAACAGGAAATAATAAGTTAGCTAAACACAATAGAAAATTAGTTGCAAATAAAAGTAATAGGTTGAGGGTATATTATACAAATTGTAGGAGTTTATGTAACAAAATGAACGAACTTAGAGCACTCGTTAGCACAGAAAATATAGACATAATAGCGCTAACTGAAACGTGGATTAATACAGAATCTAGGCATTTTTTAGCAGAATTTGATATTCCAGGATATAGTTTGTTTAAATATGACCGAACAAGTAGGAGGGGCGGGGGTATAGCAGTGTTTGTCAGGAGTACATTAAAAAGCTGTATTAAATCAGGTATTAGACTAAATAATGATAATGAAAGTGTTTGGGTAGAGGTTAACGAAGGTAGTGAGACCATAGTTATTGGAGTTATATATAGACCGCCTAATATGAGTAGAAATGGCGGAAAATCGTTATGGGAGGAAATTAAAATAGCATCAAGGTTTAGCAATGTGTGCATTATGGGGGATTTTAATTTTCCGAACATTGATTGGCAGCACCAAATAGGCGACTCCGATTCAGTAGAGTTTATAGAGGTAGTACAAGATAGTTTTTTATTTCAATTCATAGATACGCCGACTAGAGGTATTAATATTCTTGATTTAGTTTTCAGTAACAATGAACATATGATAAATAATGTAGAGATTGGTGACCACCTAGGAAATAGCGATCATAAATCTATTTATTTTAATATACAATGGACAGGGAATGCTAAAGAGAATACGACACTTATCCCAGATTTCAGAAAAGCCGATTATGGTGGGCTAAGAAGAGACTTAAGGGTGGACCCTATTGTTAAGCGATTAAGTCAGGATATGCCAGAGTTAAACTTGCCACCTACATATAACCAGTTTATTGCTTCACTCCACAATGCTCAAAATAAATATATCCCTAAAAGAAGATTTAGATCGACGCAGAACCAACCAAAATGGATGACTAATAAGCTAATAGATCTTATAGGAAAAAAGAAAGGAATATATCGAAAAATAAAGAAAGGTGAAAATCATTTACATATATACTATCAGACTCTATCAAGACAGGTCAAAAAGGAAATCAGGAAAGCAAAAAGAAATTATGAAATAAGGATAGCCAGCGACTCAAAAAATAACCCTAAAGCTTTTTACCAACTATATAAATCTAAAGTTAGAGATGTAATAGGCCCCCTAAAAACTTCAATAGGAGAAATAACAGAAAATGATTTAGAAATGTGCAGTACATTAAATAGTCAGTTTCTTTCCGTTTTCACTAATGAAAATTTGGCACAGATTCCAGAAGTCAATATGGTATATAGTGATAGTATAGAAAATATGTTAAGTACAGTTAGTATAAGTAGAAATGATGTGCTTAAGGAAATTGACAGACTGAAACCTCAAAAATCGCCTGGTCCTGTCGAGGTATATGCTAGAGTATTAAAAGAATGCAGAGATGAGTTAAGTAGTCCATTAGCATTTATATTTAACAAGTCATTAGAAACAGGTTTAGTTCCAGAAGCTTGGAAGCTTGCAAATGTAGTTCCGATCTTCAAAAAAGGTGATAAATCGATAGCATCCAATTACCGTCCCATTAGTCTCACATCAATCATAGGAAAGTTGCTAGAGTCTATTATTGCTAGGAAAATTAGAAGCCACTTAGTAAAATTTAACTTAATAAATTCTTCTCAGCATGGATTCACTCAGGGACGTTCGTGCCTTACTAATTTGCTTAGCTTTTTCTCAGAGGTATATGAAGCAGTAGATAGTGACAAGTCATATGATATTATATATTTAGATTTCAGTAAAGCTTTCGACAGAGTCCCTCATGAGAGATTGATGAGAAAGGTTGAGGCACATGGAATAGGAGGGTCGTTGTTGGGATGGATTAGGTCATGGCTAATTGGTAGGAAACAGAGAGTCAGCATAAATGGTACCAAGTCAGAGTGGGGAGCAGTCAAAAGTGGTGTCCCCCAGGGATCGGTATTAGGTCCCCTGTTGTTTCTTATATACATAAATGACCTAGATTTAGGTATAACTAGTAGGATAAGTAAATTCGCAGACGATACTAAAATGGGGAGATCAATTGATTCAGATAGCGATATAGAGTGCCTCCAAAGGGATCTAGATACCTTACATGAATGGTCAGTAAATTGGCAGATGAAGTTTAACATTGACAAATGCAAGGTATTAAAGATAGGGAAGATGCAAACAAATGTTAAATATAAACTAGCTAATTTAGAATTAGAAAATTCAGACTGCGAGAAAGATCTAGGTGTGTTTGTTAGCAATGATTTGAAGCCTAGAAAACAGTGTATAAGCGTTCGTAATAAGGCAAACAGGATTCTCGGGTTCATCTCTAGGAGTGTGAGTAACAGAACTGCTGATGTTATCTTAAAACTTTACTTGTCATTAGTGAGACCCCATATGGATTATGCTGTCCAATTTTGGTGTCCTTATTACAGAATGGACATAGATTCATTGGAGAGAATTCAGCGTAGAATGACAAAAATGATCCATAATATTAGAAATTTTCCGTATGAAGAAAGGTTGAAGAAATTAGGTTTACATTCGTTAGAGAGACGCAGAGTTAGAGGGGATATGATAGAGGTGTTCAAGTGGGTTAGTGGGATTAACAAAGGGGACATGACAAATGTACTAAAGCTCAGTGATAGCGAAAGAACTCGTACCAATGGTTTCAAATTAGATAAATTTCGTTTCAGAAAAGATATAGGCAAATATTGGTTTGGTAACAGAGTTGTAGATGGGTGGAATAGGCTACCAAGTGATATAGTGGGATCAAGAACGATAGGGAGCTTTAAGAAAAAATTGGATAAGCATATGGACGAGAAGGGTTGGGTGTGAAGGGGGATCAGCCGGGTTGGGCCAATCAGCGCTCTGCAGACCCCGTAATCCTGCGTTAATCTCTAACCGGTTTGGTAAGATGATCCTAAGGGTATTAGTGTGTTGAGCCTATAATTGGGCTTTGTAATTGGGGTTGTGTGGGACAGGGATCTGCCTTGCTTAGGCCAATCGGCTTTCTGCAGACTCCCATTTTCTTATGTTCTTATGTTCTTATGATAGAGGTGTTCAAGTGGGTTAGTGGGATTAACAAAGGGGACATGACAAATGTACTAAAGCTCAGTGATAGCGAAAGAACTCGTACCAATGGTTTCAAATTAGATAAATTTCGTTTCAGAAAAGATATAGGCAAATATTGGTTTGGTAACAGAGTTGTAGATGGGTGGAATAGGCTACCAAGTGATATAGTGGGATCAAGAACGATAGGGAGCTTTTAGAAAAAATTGGATAAGCATATGGACGAGAAGGGTTGGGTGTGAAGGGGGATCAGCCGGGTTGGGCCAATCAGCGCTCTGCAGACCCCGTAATCCTGCGTTAATCTCTAACCGGTTTGGTAAGATGATCCTCAGGGTATTAGAGTGTTGAGCCTATAATTGGGCTTTGTAATTGGGGTTGTGTGGGACAGGGATCTGCCTTGCTTAGGCCAATCGGCTTTCTGCAGACTCCCATTTTCTTATGTTCTTATGTTCTTAAGAAGATGGTATGATATGGTGTCAGAATGAATGGAGAAAGTTTGTTAGAGAGCGTACATGAAGGTCTCTGGACCCTTATAAATGACAAACCTGGAAGGTTTATATCCCAGATGTTGATGTTAAGAGACCTTGTCCGGTAGTATTAGATCAGAGGTGAATCCATTGATTTTGGGGGCTGATGAGTGATTGGTGCTTCTGAATGATTGTGTGCTTGATTTTTGTGGGTTAACTGTTAAATGTGTTCTTCTACTGTCAGCTCTTTGTCCTTTCTTGTGTCTCATGGCGATCCTCCCAACCCCTTGTGGGTGTAAGGGCTGGCTATTGACTGACTGCCCAAGGGCCAGACAAAACAGGTTGCCCGGTAAACAGGTTCAAAGGGGAGCTAGACAGGTTCCTAAAGATCCTGCTAGATGAACAACCAGTGTCTGGATACACTGTAAACTGTGTGGCTGTCTCAAACTCTATATCAGACTAGATGGACCTCCTACGAATGGACACATGAAACGGATGCAGCGGCGGCGCACCACGACTGTGAGGCCGGGATTTCTGAATATCATCAAGTAAGGCGTATCGCTTTCCTTGGGTTATCACTAGCTTGTGACACCATTATTATAGATATTCATCTATTTTTATCATTGTAACTAGTCAATTTAAGGGGACCGGCCACTTTTTAGACTTAAAAATCTCGAAATCATAAAAATACCATTACTGTATGTATTAAAATGTATTTACTCAACATACTTTCAGAAGCCAGTGAAATGTTATTAGTGAGAACCCATTGGATTTTTTTTGTTTTTATGTTTTCCAAACTGTTCCTGTATTTCTAAAAGCGTTATATACCGGTAACGAACTTTGAAATAGACAGGCTCAGTAACTACTGGTCGTACGAGGTTCGTACACATATAAATGGAAAGAGCGTAAAATACTCTACAAACTCCCAAAAGCTGTATCTTCTACTCTGCCGTAAAAGCTGTATCTTCTACTCTGCCGTATTCCCGTGTAAAATATTCTGAACCAAAACAAAAAGTTAAAAATGTTCACCCAATTACCTTAGACTTTCATGTTTTTCTCAACACCCTGTTTTGTTGCACTTTGGGATCATATAATTAATGTATTATTGGGCCTATACAGGAATGTTTTATATACCATTGGAAAGCGCGTGAAATGCTCTATAAAGCTCGACGCCTTTTTTTGCATTTGAGACACAGCCCCTTGGTATAGGTAGCTAACCACCGAGTACAAAATCATTACCTAATTTCCGAGTCACCTAATTCCGCAATTATATAAAAAACAAAAAAGTAGGCTACATCAAGAGAGTTGTAAAACCACCTGTCCTGAGTTGTCTGATCCCTCTGAAAATATTATACAGGGCTTGGGTTTCGAACTATTCGACTTTGGAATTTTTGTGTAATTTTCAAGCTAATTTCCATCCTAATTCAGGAAGCAATTGACCTAGAATAAAAAACAAGACAAAATCCTTGTTTCATCATCCTCTATACGTGTGCAAAATCTCATTGAAATCGGACGAAGTTCAGTGTCACCCCCTATTAAAAAGCGGCCGGTCCCCAAGATGACATCTCATGGAGTTACTCATATCACACCAAAAATTAATTATGCAACAAAATACTTTGGTGAAATGATAAGTGCCTGGGCTTCAAGTTAGCATAAGCCAGACTGTAATGGTTATTCTGGCTAATCAATACCATACTTTATTACTTGGGGATTGGGAAGTACAGTACTTTATATCAACCCTTTCAGTCAGGACTGGCACTTTTGAATATATCAAATTATTACCTAAGTATGCAGATGATTTTATTTACCTTACAAACATTTATTTTGAGAGTGAGAGGATCTTTTTAACCATTTGATTCCTAAAGACCTTTCATAAACTAAACAAAGTTGGCCATAGAACAGAAGTTGTCATCTAATTGAAAATGTCAATATCTAGTCACTACACATTTACATACCCATTTTGCCATAATTGATGGCGTAGAAGAAAAGCATGGATCCCGCAATCAGCTGGCCGAAGGGAGCAAATCCAGTCTTCTTTGGCAAAACATACTGAAAAGGAAGATACATTATTAGTAAGTGCCTATCACTATCAATTATATCATTACAGCACTAAACAGTATAATTGAATTAAGGGAGCTCAGACGGTATTGTGCAGCCTCAAACTCAACTCAATACCAGACCAGATGGACCTCTTACGAAGGGGTCAACGGGACGAACGCAGCGGCGGCGCACCACGACTGTGAGGCAGGGGCTTCTGGACATCATCAAGTAAGTATAGACGACGATCGGGTGAAAATAACGACCAACAGTATTTACACAGTTGGGTACAAATACCCACAATCATTATGATTATGATAAACTCAAGTGACAATGTGTTATCCCAGGGCCATTACCTTATGCTGCCACCTCCAGAAGGCTCGGGAGACAGCACTAGGGATGCCACTGAAGCTGCGGCGACTCAACCACGACCCCAGCTCTCCCATCTTCACCTCACCAAGGGGAATGTCCGCTGCAACAAACAAGCAACGTTAGTTCTCATGTCATAAAAGTTAAGTAAATCATATACAGTACGTACCTATTACTAGCCTTAAGAGGTCTTTCTGTCAGTTGGCTAAAACAAAAATACTTCATCCACATCACCATACCCTGCCTATAGTAAATTCTAGTTATATTATAGGCCTAATCATAAATGTCCTTTGCAACTAAGAGGCTCTGTATCAGTCATATAAAGTGGCAGTGCTAGACCAACTCGGCCAGGACCAACTTAAGGTGAAACTGAATTATGGCCTATTTTTAGTCTAACCTGGTGAATATGCGCTTGGTTACGTAGGGTTCAACAATTTTACTTTGAGCTGATTGTTATTGATATTGTTTCAGAAAAAAAAAATCAGTTGCAAAAGTAAACAGAATAAATATATTAGACATTAGGCCTACCATCCACCAATTAGCTCAAAATAAAAGTTCTCGCATAAAATGAGCAAGTGTAAATTCGCCAGAACTTAAATGAGAGGGATGAGCGGGACAAGTGGGAAGATAGATAAGAGGGACAAGTGGGAAGATAGATGAGAAGGGACGAGTGGGAATATAGATGAGGACGAGTGGGAATATAGATGAGGACGAGTGGGAAGATAGATGAGAAGGGACGAGTGGGAAGATAGATGAGAAGAGACGAGTGGGAAGATAGATGAGAAGGATGTGTGGGAAGAAGGATGTGTGGGAAGATAGATGAGAGGGATGATAGATGAGAGGGATGATAGATGAGAGGGATGATAGAAGAGGGGGAAGATAGATGAGAGGGATGAGTGGGAAGATAGATGAGAGGGATGATAGAAGAGAGGGATAAGTGGGAAGATAGAAGAAAGGGATGAGTGGGAAGATAGATGAGAGGGATGAGTGGAAAGATAGATGAGACGGATGAGTGGGAAGATAGATGAGAGGGATGAGTGGGAAGATAGATGAGAGGGAAGATAAAGGAGAGGGATGAGTGGGAAGATAGATGAGAAGAGACGAGTGGGAAGATAGATGAGAGGGACAAGTAGGTAGATGAGAGGGATGTGTGGAAGATAGATGAGAGGAGATGAGTGGAAGATAGATGAGAGGGGATGAGTGGAAGATAGATGAGAGGGGATGAGTGGAAGATAGATGAGAAGGAACGAGTGGGAAGATAGATGAGGACGAGTGGGAGGTAGATGAGAGGGAGGACGAGTGGGAAGACTGATGAGAGGGGACAAGTAGGAAGATAGATGAGAGGGATGATTGGGAAGATTGATGAGAAGGGATGAGTGGGAAGATAGATGCGAGGGATAATGAATGGGAAGATTGATGAAAGGGATGAGTGGGAAGATTGATGAGAAGGGACAAGTGGGAGAATAGATGAGAGGGGATGAGTGGGAAGATAGATAAGAGGGACAAGTGGGAAGATAGATGAGAGGGATGAGTGGGAAGATAGATGCGAGAGATGAATGGGAAGATAGGGGAGAGGAATGAGTGGGAAGATAGGGGAGAGGAATGAGGGGATGAGTGGTGAGAAGATAGATGCGAGAGATGAGTGGGAAGATAGGGGAGAGGAATGAGTGGGAAGATAAGTGAGAGGAATGAGTGGGAAGATAGGTGAGAGGAATGAGTGGGAAGATAGGGGAGAGGAATGAGTGGGAAGATAGGGGAGAGGAATGAGTGGGAAGATAGGGGAGAGGAATGAGTGGGAAGATAGGTGAGGGGGATGAGTGGAAAAATGTGACAAGGAAGAGTGGAAAAAGCAGTGAGGGATAAGTGGGGGAGAGGTGAGAGGGATGAGTGTTGAAGGGAACAGTAGGCTACCGGTAACAAGGGTGAGAGGGATGGTGTAAAGTAGATGAGCAGTACGAGTGGAAAAGTAGACGAGAGGGAGGAGTTGACACAAGATACCAGTAGGAGTGAGTGAGAACTGGGATTATAAGTGTTAGAGATGAGTGGGGAGGGGTGAGAGGAATGAGTGGGAAGAGGGGTGAGAGGAATGAGTGGGAAGAGGGGTGAGAGGAATGAGTGGGAAGAGGGGTGAGAGGAATGAGGGATAAGTGGGAAGAGGGATTATAGGGATGAGTGGGAAGGAGTGATAGGGAATGACGGGAGAGAGGAAATAGGGATGAGTGGGAAGAGAGGTGATAGGGATGAGTGGGAAGAGGTTACAGGAATGAACGGGAAGAGGTTATAGGGATGAGTGGGAAGAGGTTATAGGGATGAGTGGGAAGAGGTTACAGGGATGAGTGGGTAGAGGTTATAGGGATGAGTGGGAAGAGGTTATAGGGATGAGTGGGAAGAGGTTATAGGGATGAGTAAGAAGAGGTTATAGGGAGGAGTGGGAAGAGGGAATTAGTATTAGTGGGAAGAAAGGTAATAAGGATGAGTGGCAAGAGGTAATAGGGAATGAGTGGGAAGAGGTGATAGGGATAAGTGGGAATAGGGATGAGTGGGAAGAGAGCTGATAGGGATGAGTGGGAAGAGAGCTGATAGGGATGAGTGGGAAGAGGTAATAGGGAATGAGTGGAAAAAGGTGATAGGGATGAGTGGGAAGAGATGGAATAGGGATGAATCATGAATGTGAAAGAGATGGAATAGGTTTGAGTAGGGAGAGAGCGAATCGGGATGATTGGGAAAAAGAGGTGATAGGGATGAGTGGGCAGAGGTGAGAGCCTAAGTGGGAAAAGAGGTAATAGGGAATGAGTGGGAAGAAAGGTGAAAGCAACTCTTGAGATAAATAGCCGGTTTAATTCTAGTTTCGCTTTCACAGCATACTCATAAATTTCTATGGCTACTTTAGAGTTGTCATATACCATACTTAATTCCTATATATAATATAATTATGTCCAAAGTGGCGGAAATGCATTATAAGGAATTATACCTACTGTAAACAAAAAATATATTTTCTCCCCATATGCGGCACCATAGCTAGGCTATTACATAATACTAGGTTAGGTTAGGCTAATGTCGTTAATGTAGTTTATTATCATTATATTACGTCTTTTACCCAGCAATTTCCCTGATCTTCATAGTTGGTCGGAAAGCTATGCCTTTACAACGGCGCCTCCCTTTTGTCGCTGTGTACGTGAAACTAGAATTTTACCAAATAGCCTAGGCCTAGGCTAGTTTAGGCCTATAGGCTATAAAGTATACTTGACCACAACCCGAAACCTTTTTCTACAAGTACACGTCATTTTGCCAACAGCATAGGTTAATCTACAAATCAACCCAACCCATTTAGCCTAGCCTAATGTCACTTCCTCTTCACCGACTGGAAAGGGGATAGGCAAAGCTAGGCTAGCCTAAACCTGGAAGGAAATTACCGGCCTAAGAATGGACAGTAGCCTAGTACTAGATTAAATCATAGCTAATTATGTATAAGCTTATATATTCAGCATTGTATTTATCATATAGCCTACTGTAGTCTGTGAACACTCGAAAGATGAAGCACAGTAGGCCTATATCTTTATTTTATTCCAATCAGCTGATCACCAGTCACTTCCAAGCAGACGACAATTTTCAGTGTCTTGTAATCCTCTTAAACTTAAATAAATTATCCCTAAATGTCTTGTCAGTATAGTTGTGTTTCCTGTTATGCTCACCCTTGCCATAAAAGCGGGCTGGATCATAAGGCCCATGAACCTTGGGATTAAATTCAGCAGGATATTCTCCGAACCCCATCTCGTCAGCCGGTCAGTATGTGGACACAAGGGAGAGTGGAACGAAACGACTGCTTAGTTCTTTCCTCCGCGCTGGCCTCGTAACTCATATTTATAACATATTTACATTCTTAATAAAATAAATATATACTATGCTATATCTTATAAATGGCATATGAATTTTCAATCTGTCAATTTCTTACTATTCTACGCTTAAGGTATATAACCTTTACCGAGAACATAATTGCGCACTAGTTTATTTCCAGGTAAGCAGTATGAAAACATTCAAAGACAAAACAAGTGTTGTTGTTGATCAAGGATATTTGTTTGTTTGCTTGTTACAGTTGTATCAAGTAGACTTTCACACGAAACATTAAACACTGCAGTCTAGCAAAGGTATAATACTAAAACAGTTTATGAATACATTAACTTTACTGATAATTATATAAGCGCCCTACGAAGGCTACATAATAGGGCGCTGCAGTCATGCACAATCAATGGGACACTACCACTACTGTTAAACCATTTTAAGCCCTCTAAATCCATATACGAACCCGCCGAAGTAAAGACATTAATGAATTTGTAACATGGTTCGATTCCGTTCGAGATAACAGCGACAATAATTGTCATAGATCGCGTACGGAAAATACTACCATTACTTTTTATTCCCATTCGAAGCTAACTCGGGCTGAATCGAATCTTCGGACTCTATCTCATTCACTGTGATGTTTACTATATGTATTTGGGGGGGGGGGGTTAAGTTAACATAGGCTACATGTTCACAATGTAGGCCTATCATTCATTTGTGCCTTAATCAACGATGACATTCCAATTCTTGTTTATAGCTAGCGTGAGGACGAAATTCAAATAACATGGCAATAATAATGTGAATGATGTACGTGTTAACCATGCGTAATAATATATACTAAAAATTAACTTGAAAAGCAAATGTGGTAATAAAGAGCACGCGCGTCTATGGGTAGGCTATAATAGTAGGCCTACTATCATTATTCTGTAGGCTATAACTCAGGATGTGTGTAGCTAAGATTAACATCAATATAGCCTATTTTGGATTACTATATATTTCAGCAGGTCCCAAACGGAATATTAAAACTACTACTGTCATTAGTAATTACAGCTAATATACATTTTACGCTGAACTTCATGCCACGCATACCATTACGCGATTTTGAGAGATCCTATAATCAATTAATTAATGCCCCTTACATTTTCAATATTTACATCACATTTCATTCAATATAGAATATTCATTTTCAATAACATCTGTTCATAAGTTTAGGTAAGATCGCTAAAAAAAAGTAACGCAAATTTCAGTTGGCGCGCTGCCCATAAAAAAAGTTCAAACGAGGCGCGCGTTTCATTCCTCGTGCCGCCAGCGACAAAATCGCATCGAACGCGCAGCAGGGGGAGCATTGTTGGCTGCTTTGTTTTTGACGGAATATCCCAAAATGTCCGTTGTTCCCGTTGATTTGCACTGAATAAGCTGTGAGAGGTGGAGCCGTTGGTGAGGTAAGTCCGTGAGTGGGTGCGACAGCTCGGTGCATGCATGGAAGTGTACTGAAAAGAGAAAATGGAAGTTGTTATGAGGGGCTGGGGGTTTGCGGGGTGCTGGGCGCCCATTTGGGAGGGTCGAGAGTGGGGGTTTTTGTTTTGTCGCGGGAGAACGAGAAACCCCGTGGTTCCTTCCCGCCCCTCACCACCCCTACCCCAGCCCCTCACCATGCTCACAGCCCCCATGACCACCACACGCGCTAGATAGGGACAGTTCGGGGGAATTCGGAGGCGGGTGCGCTGGTGATAGCCGTAGTTACGCAGCATCTAGAGAGTGAGAGAGAGAGGGGACATGGCGACTCCTCCTTCAACCCCTCCGTAGCCAGCAGCCTCAGTATCCCCCCCCCACATGTTGCCTCCTAGTGCACCACTGGCTCTCTCTCTCACTACACTCCTCTCGCTCACACACACATACACATCTACCCCCTCACTCTCCTAGACTTAGCCGCTACAGACAGGCCCGAATCAAATATTAATTCTCATTTGTGGGGGATAGTTTTTATTTTGGGTACACACTGTTTTTATCGTCTGTGCTTGGGCTCGACCTGAATTTTAACCCCTTAAGGAAAGTAGAAAGCTATAGGCCTATTATTAGGCCTAGCAATAATTGTTCTCAGTACAACTTAAAGTACAAATTTGAAGTTTTAAGATATTGCATCACTGGAAACGAGGGAGGGAGACAGAGAATTTGAGAACATTCAGACTTGGTAGTTAGGCTATCAGGAGTTTTAGCCTAAGTTGAAAAAGTTTGTACAAATAGGAAGTTTAAAGACATTGCATCATCAAAGACGAGGAAAGGGGGAATTCGCACACGTTTTTAACATTTGAAAACAAGGGGTTGGGAGAAACAGAATTTGAGGAAGTTTACCTTGTGTGGTGCGAGTGTCGAGTGTTTTGAGTTAAGTAATTGTTAATCTGGTGCGGTGCGCTCCACAGCCGGGCCCATGAGTGATTCAAACGAAGAACCCCAGATTATAGAAGTAAGTTTCACCAGTTTATTGTTAACCCCTTCACTGTGATAATGCCTGGTTAATTTCAATTCTGGCTAGCCTATCATTTGACTTTCCAAGACTAGGAAGAACCTGATTTTAAACGATCCTTCCAAAGCTGAAAACATGTGTAGTGTTAGCCAGATCTAAGTTATAATGACACCAGTGTATTGAAGGGGTTAAGCTTTTCGATCTGATAAGTGAAATTATTTTTTAAAAGTGACACCTGTAGCCTGCTCTCCATTAACCTTTTTGATTTGATGAGTTAGCCTCTAACCCTTGGCTATAGGCTAGCCAATTATTAATTTTTGGTATAGGCCTAGCCTAATCTTTCCTTCTAACAGATAATACAGTAGCCTAGCTTAAAAGTTAAAGTTTGTCTGATTTTGAATATATTTTATTCCCGCTGCTTCGAAGCAAGTTTATTCTGGTTATCTCCATGACATTTTTATGCAACTTCAGAAGGCCCCCTTGGAATCATAGATAATTGCAAATTTTAACTAACAGTATGAGGACCTTCCTAAGGCTTAAATTATGAGAGTAGGCCTAAGAAGAATAGCCTAAAACTGAAAATAATATCATCTGCTTGAAATGGTTTTAGCCTAATGGTTATTGAGAGTTTAGCTAAAGGTAAACAGAAAGTTTAAATTTATGGTTTTAAACACCTAGCTATTGGAGATTTACCATCTTATCATTGTACATGTCTTCATTAACATTTATGGAAAACACTTAGGCTATATAATAGACAGCTTGACAGATTCCATAACCCAATGTCACTAAATAAGTCTAGGATAATAATGTACTTTACAGTCCAGGATTTTTGGATATTCATAAATCAAATTTAATCTTTAGTGGCAAGGCACTGCAGATATCCTTATTTAGCGCCAGTTATATTTACTATATTCAGAGACTTCAGTTATGATTGGGATCGTTGGCATTAGGGTGGAATATATATTTATGGAAATTTAAAAATCTTGAAATAATATACCTGTAGGCCTAGGCTATGTATTAATTGTAGGCTAGGCTGTATATTTTTTCAATTATGAATATATACCCGTTAGGATATTTTCATTTTATATATATATAGGCCTATATCTACCGGTATATATATAGCCTAGCATATATACTGTATATATCTCACTAGGATGAATGTGATTGAATAATGATATAAGGCTTCTAAGCATGGCTGAAAATATGAGAGGAATTTGTGTAAACTGACAGTTGTTATATGAGAAGTGTATCTAGAATAATACAGGAAATATACTGTATACAGTACTATATAAAAAAAATCCCAGAATGGACATAGATTCATTGGAGAGAGTACAACGTAGAATGACAAAAATGATCCATAATATTAGAAATCTTCCGTATAAAGAAAGGTTGAAGAAATTAGGCTTACATTCGTTAGAGAGACGCAGAGTTAGAGGGGATATGATAGAGGTGTTCAAGTGGGTTAGTGGGATTAACAAAGGGGACATGACAAATGTACTAAAGCTCAGTGATAGCGAAAGAACTCGTAGCCTACCAATGGTTTCAAATTAGATAAATTTCGTTTCAGAAAAGATATAGGCAAATATTGGTTTGGTAACAGAGTTGTAGATGGGTGGAATGGACTACCAAGTGCTATAGTGGGATTAAAAACAATAGGGAGCTTTAAGATAAAATTGGATAAGCATATGGATGAGAAGGGTTGGGTGTGAAGGGGGATCAGCAGGGTTGGGCCAATCAGCGCTCTGCAGACCCCCGTAATCCTGCGTTAATCTCTAACCATTTTGGTAAGATGATCCTCAGGGCATTAGAGTGTTGAGCCTATAATTGGGCTTTGTAATTGGGGTTGTGTGGGACAGGGATCTGCCTTGCTTAGGCCAATCGGCTTTCTGCAGACTCCCATTTTCTTATGTTCTTATGTTCTTATACAGTGAAAAGTACTATCTAGTACAATGCAGGAAAATATACTGAATACAGTACTGTACAGTGAAAATACGAATGCCAACTGATTCGGACCATAAAGAGGCTGATTCGGACCATAACATTGGCTGATTCGGACTTGGCAAGAATGACACCCCTCTCCATATCTAAAACTGAAACATATCTATTTATACTATTTCAGTGAAGCAGTTGTATGAAGTGTGATATTGCTGTGCCACCTGTTGCCTCGCTTATAAACTTGATCCAGCTGCTGCACTGAAATATCAATAAATTATCAGTGTATGACCAGGAGAAGGGTGTTGAATCAATTGGGAGCTGTACGGTGAGGCGAGTGAAGAATTGTGAGTGGAGAGAAAAGGTGAAGTGAGTGAAAAGAGGTTCAGATTTGTGGCTTGAAAGAAAAGCGAGTGCAAAAAGTTATGGTTGTGACGTAGGGAAGACTAGGCAACTTGTACTGTGTTCTAATTAGTATGTAAAGTTCATAAATCAAATCTACCCACAAATGGTTAGCAGAGTTAAATTAAAAGAATATGTGTAATGCCCTCGAAAATGTCCCGCACCCACAATAATACTAACCCGAGTTGACGTCAGGTATAGCGTAAAATAGTCGTAGATGGTAAGTCCAATAAACTCATCACGTGATAACACCACGAGACTATCACCTGGTTCTTAAAAATCGGACTAAGGTTGCTATACTTTTAGTACGTCCGTGGTAGTATAGTGGGTTAGCGCGGGGGCCTGGTGGTGATGGTTGGGTCACTAACCAGGGTTCGAACCCCACCCAAGGCATCTCAAAACCTGTGGGTTTTTAGGGGGGTTAAATTCCCTTCAGAGGTTCGTACCCCGCGCCAGGTACCAGGAAAAGTTGATCCTAAAGGTAGCCTGGGGATATTTCAGGAGACCATGAATTCCCTTCACACCCAGCATTTCAATATGTGTCAGAAACTAGCTAGATAACCAAATGAGTCACCTCTGCATTTAAAAGCACATTAAGATGGTTAATTCGCAGCCACCCCCTCTTGGGGATTAAGGCATCTGGCAATAGATCGATATATGTCAAATTGGATGATATTAAGGTACATTTTGACGAAGCTTATTAATCAAACTCCACTTTATTAATCTAACTCGGCTCATTTTTTTATTCATGATGTTTATTTATCTATATCGTATATGGTACTAATTGGACCACCATCCTATTAGTTGAAATTTAAATGTAGGAATAGTAATAGGCACAGTAGGTTTATAGGTAGGCTACAGTACTGCTAGCATGACTGTTATATGCTTCCTTATGAATGTGAGGATTCTTGTATACAGTTTTATATATCTATTCTCAATTCACTCTTTTTCCCTCTTCATTACACACACAATACTGTACAGTGAAAACAAAAATGTTATAAGGAGGAATGAAAGTGACAGGAAAGTAGATTATTTGTGCTTATTTAATGTGGGAAGTTTAAATCACTGTCTTATCTTATAATACCATGTACAACCTGCAACTCATCCCCATCGTTTAATTCTACTCTTTTATGATCAATCCTTTCACTCTTATCCCTTGTACGGTACGGTACTTCTCACTCTACTTTCCTGCAATCACTGCAGCAGTTATTCCCCTATTGAGCAACTTTCATAATCATTCATTCCATTCTGCAACTAATTTTTAGCACTTTATTTATTCTACTTTTCACCTAATTGTTTCTACTGTACTACTGTATTTGTTTCTTATGAGCTTATTATTTGTTTCTCGCTGTTACCTATTATTCATTCGAACTTGTAACTCATTCCTTACACCCACTCTTTTCATTCTTTCATATGGTGCGCTTTCATTTCACCTACTATCGGTAATATCGTCATTTATTCCATGCACTCATTATTTGCAGTACCGGTACAGTATTTTGCACCTACTACAGTATGCAGTACAATATTGCCATTCTACATTAATTCATTTCACCCACTCTCATTGTCAGTCATTCTTTTCACCTACCCGGTATATCTTCTCATTCATGTTATTTTGTAATCTTGTAACTCGTTCTTTTCACCCACTATCCCATATACATAAGAACATAAGAAAATGGGAGTCTGCAAAAAGCCGATCGGCCCATAGAAGGCAGATCCCTGTCACACCCAACCCCAATTATAGGCCCAACTCACTAATACCTTGAGTACTGCCCCCACCAAAATGGTCAGGGATTAACACAAGATTACGGGGTCTGCTGAGCGCTTATTGGCCCACACCTGGTGGATCCCCCTCACACCCAACCCATCTCGTCCATATGCCTATCTAATTTTATCTTAAAGATCCCTATCGTTCTTGATCCCACTATATCACTTGGTAGCCTATTCCACCCATCTACAACTCTGTTACCAAACCAATATTTGCCTATATCTTTTCTGAAACTAAATTTATCTAATTTGAAACCATTGGTACGAGTTCTTTCGCTATCACTGAGCTTTAGTACATTTTTCATGTCCCCTTTATTAATCCCACTAACCCACTTGAATACCTCTATCATATCCCCTCTAACTCTGCATCTCTCTAACGAATGTAAGCCTAATTTCTTCAACCTTTCTTCATAAGGAAAATTTCTAATATTATGGATAATTTTTGTCATTCTACGTTGTACTCTCTCCAATGAATCTATGTCCATTCTGTAATAAGGACACCAAAATTGAACAGCATAATCCATATGGGGTCTCACTAATGACAAGTAAAGTTTTAACCCTCCAGCCCCGGCTACGCATTACATAAATATTCCCCGAAACCCGGGTGTTTTGGCCGAAAAACGTCTAGGCTAGGCTACCGTATATTTGTTAATCTGACTGCTTCCCGCATTCCCGCGCATCCCCAAGCGTAGCTGTGTTATTTACCTGTAGAATGGCATTAAGTAGAGCTCTCGAAGTCAACTAGTTTAGTTGTGATGATGATTTCATTGGAGATAACTTTATGGCAAAAACAGCCACTTTACACTACTTTTCGATACTTAACAACAGCATACAGGCACACACGAACAAGCGACGCTCTCCTTCTTGTGGCCGGAGATGCGGGGCGTCGGTCCAGCCGGCTGTTGTTTACATGCGTCGGACCGACGCCTCGCACACGAAGCTCACAGGCTTTCAATCACTGGGTGTTCAAGAGCCCTTCCGGGTACCTGTTATATGCTTTTTTATGGGCGTTCAAGAGCCCTTCCGTGGTGAGAGGGTTAAGATAATATCAGCAGTTCTGTTACTCACACTCCTAGATATGAACCCGAGAATCCTGTTTGCCTTGTTACGAACGCTTATACATTGTTTTCTAGGCTTCAAATCATTGCTAACAAACGCACCTAGATCTTTCTCCCAGTCTGACTTTTCTAACTCCATATTAGCTAGTTTATATTTAACATTTGTATGCATCTTCCCTATCTTTAATACATAAGAACATAAGAAAATGGGAGTCTGCAGAAAGCCGATTGGCCTAAGCAAGGCAGAAAGCAAGGCACAAAGCCCAATTATAGGCTCAACACTCTAATACCCTGAGGATCATCTTACCAAACTGGTTAGAGATTAACGCAGGATTACGGGGGTCTGCAGAGCGCTGATTGGCCCAACCCGGCTGATCCCCCTTCACACCCAACCCTTCTCGTCCATATGCTTATCCAATTTTTTCTTAAAGCTCCCTATCGTTCTTGATCCCACTATATCAATTGGTAGCCTATTCCACCCATCTACAACTCTGTTACCAAACCAATATTTGCCTACAGGTATATCTTTTCTGAAACGAAATTTATCTAATTTGAAACCATTGGTACGAGTTCTTTCGCTATCACTGAGCTTTAGTACATTTGTCATGTCCCCGTTGTTAATCCCACTAACCCACTTGAACACCTCTATCATATCCCCTCTAACTCTGCGTCTCTCCAACGAATGTAAACCTAATTTCTTCAACCTTTCTTCATACGGAAAATTTCTAATATTATGGATCATTTTTGTCATTCTACGCTGAATTCTCTCCAATGAATCTATGTCCATTCTGTAATAAGGACACCAAAATTGGACAGCATAATCCATATGGGGTCTCACTAATGACAAGTAAAGTTTTAAGATAACATCAGCAGTTCTGTTACTCACACTCCTAGAGATGAACCCGAGAATCCTGTTTGCCTTATTACGAACGCTTATACACTGTTTTCTAGGCTTCAAATCATTGCTAACAAACACACCTAGATCTTTCTCGCAGTCTGAATTTTCTAATTCTAAATTAGCTAGTTTATATTTAACATTTGTTTGCATCTTCCCTATCTTTAATACCTTGCATTTGTCAATGTTAAACTTCATCTGCCAATTTACTGACCATTCATGTAAGGTATCTAGATCCCTTTGGAGGCACTCTATATCGCTATCTGAATCAATTGATCTCCCCATTTTAGTATCGTCTGCGAATTTACTTATCCTACTAGTTATACCTAAATCTAGGTCATTTATGTATATAAGAAACAACAGGGGACCTAATACCGATCCCTGGGGGACACCACTTTTGACTGCTCCCCACTCTGACTTGGTACCATTTATGCTGACTCTCTGTTTCCTACCAATTAGCCATGACCTAATCCATCCCAACAACGACCCTCCTATTCCATGTGCCTCAACCTTTCTCATCAATCTCTCATGAGGGACTCTGTCGAAAGCTTTACTGAAATCTAAATATATAATATCATATGACTTGTCACTATCTACTGCTTCATATACCTCTGAGAAAAAGCTAAGCAAATTAGTAAGGCAAGAACGTCCCTGAGTGAATCCATGCTGAGAAGAATTTATTAAGTTAAATTTTACTAAGTGGCTTCTAATTTTCCTAGCAATAATGGACTCTAGCAACTTTCCTATGATTGATGTGAGACTAATGGGACGGTAATTGGATGCTATCGATTTATCACCTTTTTTGAAGATCGGAACTACATTTGCAAGCTTCCAAGCTTCTGGAACTAAACCTGTTTCTAATGACTTGTTAAATATAAATGCTAATGGACTACTTAACTCATCTCTGCATTCTTTTAATACTCTAGCATATACCTCGTCAGGACCAGGCGATTTTTGAGGTTTCAGTCTGTCAATTTCCTTAAGCACATCATTTTCTACTTATACTAACTGTACTTAACATATTTTCTATACTATCACTATATACCATATTGACTTCTGGAATCTGTGCCAAATTTTCATTAGTGAAAACGGAAAGAAACTGACTATTTAATGTACTGCACATTTCTAAATCATTTTCTGTTATTTCTCCTATTGAAGTTTTTAGGGGGCCTATTACATCTCTAACTTTAGATTTATATAGTTGGTAAAAAGCTTTAGGGTTATTTTTTGAGTCGCTGGCTATCCTTATTTCATAATTTATTTTTGCTTTCCTGATTTCCTTTTTGACCTGTCTTGATAGAGTCTGATAGTATATATGTAAATGATTTTCACCTTTCTTTATTTTTCGATATATTCCTTTCTTTTTTCCTATAAGATCTATTAGCTTATTAGTCATCCATTTTGGTTGGTTCTGCGTCGATCTAAATCTTCTTTTAGGGATATATTTATTTTGAGCATTGTGGAGTGAAGCAATAAACTGGTTATATGTAGGTGGCAAGTTTAACTCTGGCATATCCTGACTTAATTGCTTAACAATAGGGTCCACCCTTAAGCCTCTTCTTAGCCCACCATAATCGGCTTTTCTGAAATCTGGGATAAGTGTCGTATTCTCTTTAGCATTCCTGTCCATTGTATATTAAAATAAATAGATTTATGATCGCTATTTCCTAGGTGGTCACCAATCTCTACATTATTTATCATATGTTCATTGTTACTGAAAACTAAATCAAGAATATTAATACCTCTAGTCGGCGTATCTATGAATTGAAATAAAAAACTATCTTGTACTACCTCAATAAACTCTACTGAATCGGAGTCGCCTAATTGGTGCTGCCAATCAATGTTCGGAAAATTAAAATCCCCCATAATGCACACATTGCTAAACCTTGATGCTATTTTAATTTCCTCCCATAACGATTTTCCGCCATTTCTACTCATATTAGGCGGTCTATATATAACTCCAATAACTATGGTCTCACTACCGTCGTTAACCTCTACCCAAACACTTTCATTATCATTATTTAGTCTAATACCTGATTTAATACAGCTTTTTAATGTACTTCTGACAAACACTGCTATACCCCCGCCCCTCCTACTTGTTCGGTCATATTTAAACAAACTATATCCTGGAATATCAAATTCTGCTAAAAAATGCCTAGATTCTGTATTAATCTGTATTAATACCTTGCATTTGTCAATGTTAAACTTCATCTGCCAATTTACTGACCATTCGTGTAAGGTATCTAGATCCCTTTGCAGACACTCTATATCTCTATCGGAATCAATTTGTCTCCCCATTTTGGTATCGTCTGCAAATTTACTTAATCTACTAGTTATACCTAAATCAAGGTCATTTATGTATATAATAAACAACAGAGGACCTAATACAGATCCCTGGGGGACACCACTTTTGACTGCTCCCCATTCTGACTTGATACAGTATTTGTATATTTTTATATGTGAAGGTCAAGAGTGAATCAAGAGTGGATGGATTAGGTCATGGTTAATTGGTAGGAAACAGAGAGTCAGCATAAATGGTACCAAGTCAGAGTGGGGAGCAGTCAAAAGTGGTGTCCCCCAGGGATCGGTATTAGGTCCCCTGTTGTTTCTTATATACATAAATGACCTAGATTTAGGTATAACTAGTAGGATAAGTAAATTCGCAGACGATACTAAAATGGGGAGATCAATTGATTCAGATAGCGATATAGAGTGCCTCCAAAGGGATCTAGATACCTTACATGAATGGTCAGTAAATTGGCAGATGAAGTTTAACATTGACAAATGCAAGGTATTAAAGATAGGGAAGATGCAAACAAATGTTAAATATAAACTAGCTAATTTAGAATTAGAAAATTCAGACTGCGAGAAAGATCTAGGTGTGTTTGTTAGCAATGATTTGAAGCCTAGAAAACAGTGTATAAGCGTTCGTAATAAGGCAAACAGGATTCTCGGGTTCATCTCTAGGAGTGTGAGTAACAGAACTGCTGATGTTATCTTAAAACTTTACTTGTCATTAGTGAGACCCCATATGGATTATGCTGTCCAATTTTGGTGTCCTTATTACAGAATGGACATAGATTCATTGGAGAGAATTCAGCGTAGAATGACAAAAATGATCCATATTATTAGAAATTTTCCGTATGAAGAAAGGTTGAAGAAATTAGGTTTACATTCGTTAGAGAGACGCAGAGTTAGAGGGGATATGATAGAGGTGTTCAAGTGGGTTAGTGGGATTAACAAAGGGGACATGACAAATGTACTAAAGCTCAGTGATAGCGAAAGAACTCGTACCAATGGTTTCAAATTAGATAAATTTCGTTTCAGAAAAGATATAGGCAAATATTGGTTTGGTAACAGAGTTGTAGATGGGTGGAATAGGCTACCAAGTGATATAGTGGGATCAAGAACGATAGGGAGCTTTAAGAAAAAATTGGATAAGCATATGGACGAGAAGGGTTGGGTGTGAAGGGGGATCAGCCGGGTTGGGCCAACCAGCGCTCTGCAGACCCCCGTAATCCTGCGTTAATCTCTAACCGTTTTGGTAAGATGATCCTCAGGGTATTAGAGTGTTGAGCCTATAATTGGGCTTTGTAATTGGGGTTGTGTGGGACAGGGATCTGCCTTGCTTAGGCCAATCGGCTTTCTGCAGACTCCCATTTTCTTATGTTCTTATGTTCTTATGAATTGAAATAAGGACACTAGAGGATTACATGATCACTTTTCCTGGGGATTCTGGTCTGGCATGTTTCTGAATTAAATTAAATAAATATTAATTCTAAATTATTCTATTTTCAGTCACCTATGGAAACATATCCAAAATTGTTGATGGCGAATTACCAGAAAAGTGCTTGTGTGACTCCTACAGAACAAGGATCAAAGATTGAGTGAAATAGAGTGGAAGAAAAATTGAGTGCCTTGGATAATTTGTATTACACTATATGATCTTTTCAGGACTCCTTGTAATATTCACCATCATTATAACATTCTTGTCTTTTTTTTAGGCTTTCATGAATTATAACTAGGTGGGGAAGTTTTGTAATAGGATAGGTAAGCTATTTTTTTTTTTGTAAGCTGGCTAGGGCCACTATTTTAAATGTACTGTGTATTGTATTTCACAAATCATTGCTTTCATCTATACACAGAAGATAGACATATAGCTAGAATAATAAATTTACTAGTCAATACTTTACAGTATATAGGACAACAGTTCCTGGTTTATGAGAATGTCACTAGTCAGTGGTAAGGAAAACGATTTAGTAACTTAATTGGGGAGGCAGGCGTGATTGTTTATTACTAAAGTTAACTTACAGAAGAAAGATATGATTTACAATTTGCATAGATCAGATATCTGGGAAGTATTGAATGTCCTACACTTGATTCCTGGATTTCAGTCACATATCTAATCTTATTCCTTGAGAAAACTTGTTACTGTTTAAAATCCTGAACACATTGAGTAATAAGATGTATCGTCGTGTTACTTTCAACTTTCTAGGATACCCGATTCTTTTTTAATAACTTCTTTACTGAAGTGACTAATTTATGTTTGGGCCACTACCGAACTGAATGATAAAACGTGAGTTTATGCATAATAAGCTTGGTGCTTCTAATGATTATACCTGTATTACAGCTTGTGGAATTCATGCATTTCATTCTTGGGTTGATATTGAAGAAAGTCTGTTTGTACATACTGATAATGCTCTTTGTGGTCATGTTTGATTTAAATAGTTAACGCTTGTACATACCATACACGTTTTGTTATTATATTTGCACATTGTGGCTTATTTTATGTTCTGTGACCTTGTGGGGTGTTTTGAGTGTACGCTATGTGTTTTGTTCCTTTTGTACCACTGATCCACAAAAATAACTACTGTACTGGTATATGAGGCATTATAAAGGAATTCATGATTTGTATATATATTTGAAGAAGAATAATTAATATACATTTGTAATTATCTTTGATAATATTACCGTACGTGAAGTTTACAATTAATGCCTCACATATTTGTTTACTTCCATATTGCATATAATAAGTTCTTAAATATTCTAATTAAATTAACATTTCCTTTCACAATATAATACTCTACTTGCCTTAACCTTAATGTGATTGAGTAATGTAGGTTTTTTTCCTAATTTTCTTCCATGCACATATTTTTTATGTTAATAATTCCACTAAATATAATCCATACCCATATCCTAAAGGATTAGTTCTGTACTATATGACTAACTATGGACTTTGTGATTTTATATTAGTTAGCTAATTATCAAAAGTTAGTGGCAAGCTCTGCATTAAAAATGTTATCCTTTCAAAAGATTAGTGTAGAATCGGTACTATTTTGTCAGTTGATCAATCTTGTTTTTTTGCTGATTTTAGATAAATGTGGCTTTAGTTTTGTGATTTGTTGTATGGAAGATGTTCGTGATTTCACCGAGTGTTTAAAGGTTTTGAGAGATATAAGTGACATGCGATTCAAATAACTACAATATAATCATGGGTGAGCACTTATCAATTAGCTACTATACACTAAACAGTCCAGATAATATAATTATGGGTGAGTGCTTATCACTTACTTACTCTACACTAAATAGGCCAGACACCTTATTTCCTGTTTTGAATCAACACTTTTCTTTTTAAATGAGGTCTATTATACCGTTAATTATTCACTATATGAACAAATACAGTACAGTATATCTGTATACCATTCGCATATTTCTTAAATAAGAGTACGATACTGTACAACATTGAATTTTTATGCTACTTGGATAAATATGATTTATTTTACTTTTACCTATGTCATCCAAATCTCATACTTATACTGTTTTCAAAATTTAATAGGTATACAGTAAGTGGGAAGTGTTTCCTTCCCATCTTATATAAAGTGCCTGAATGCTTACAAAAGTATGGTAGCTGAGAAATATTACTTATGTATCAAAGTATGTATTGAAAGTAGAGGCACAACTATGTAAACACTAGTACATCAGAAAAAGAGAGAAATCAGAAAATTTACATAGTTCTGTCTTTACGGTCAACAAATGTTTTGATATGTCGGTTAAACTTTCCATTCAGCCTGCACTGAAAATTATGCACAAAATTAAGCAGTCTTGGTATTTGACCTCTCTCGACAGACCTACACCCAATTGGCCTATAGCATTCCTCTAAATGGATCCCACGGTGAAACAATCCATCGACCACTATCAGAGGTCATTCCAAGGTGTGTGTTCCGAGCCAACTGTCTCTTGTCCTGTAGTTAGCGGGAGAGCGGGTCGTACTCCCTAGTGTACAGGCTTCCTTGTCTTTAACCCTTTTGGTGCGATTATGGCATTGTGATTTAATTCTGGCTAATAAGGATGATTTTATTCAACTAAGGAAGGTATTGTTTGTCAATTACTCAGACTCGCAGAGACCCTTCCGAAGTTAAATATAATACAGTAGTCTAATTATAGCTAGAATATAATATAGATTTGTCATTAATCCATAATCCTACTGAAAGGGTTAACCTTGTCTATCCGATGGCAACTAAAAAGGGGGTGAACCCAACTTAATTTGTTGGCAACATTTGTCTGTCAAAAGAAAACCAGTCCTTGTTGTTTCTCTTTGACAAACATTCTGTTAACAAATGTGCATTAATGTGACCCTGTTTATGCATAGCTACAGGCTGTCAATTTTGTTCGGTGTAGGTAGAGCATCTTGGAATTTGAGATAGCTTTTTGTAATTGCCATTATCTTGAACCAGATCCCTCCTAAGCTGAATAAAATTGACAAGCGATAACAAGAATTAAATGAAAGTCATCCAAATGCAAGGATTGTGATTGTTTACCCAAGTGTTTTATGATGGCGAGATGTAATTAATTAAGCTGGCATAAGGGAAATTGCTAGTTTACAGACATCTTGCCATTTTAAATACTGTTAAGGGTATTGATCACAAAGATAGGGGAGTACCTGTACTCTTACATATCAATAACACTCGTAGATGCTGGAATATATTAACCACTATTAATTAATACTATGGAATGCGCAATTATTCGTCTCAGAATTTTGAAGTACGAAGATGCTTGATAAATAAGACTGAAACATTTGCATATTTTTATACACATGAAAAATGGTATATTAAAGGGCTTATGTTAAGTATATAAAATTTTAACACTTAGCATAAGTTATGTTTATATAATGTATGGGCATGACTGGAAGCTGGTTAAGGTGCTCTTGCTCTCTGTCTTTCTATATTGGGGATATTTACAACTAAAGCACTTGTCACTTTACCTTTCATTGTCTCTATTCTTTGCTTGTCCTTCGCTGTTGTTTTTAGCTTTATCCATATACATTGTTGTAGTAGTAGTGATATAATTTAAGGCATCCATATTTTATGTTAACCATATGTATTTTTATGTTAATTTTGCTAACTCTAGATTTTTTGTTTAGTTCCAGTGCCGACCCCATCGTGGACAGGTTGTTACTCGCTACTGTGTTGTCATTTGCATTCTGGTCACACCACTTAGTTTTTATTTGAATTATTTATTCATTTATATATTTATATATTTTTTTTACTCTGAACAAGACTCTTGACACAAGCTTTGCCAGGCACAATGCAGGAGACAAGCTTAAATAATGCTACATTTATCCTTACGATACTCGTCTCTATACATTTAATTTACTTGGTACAGTAGTGTACAGTTATACCACAAAGTGCTTGACCAGGTGGGGAACCTAAAACTTTAATAATACAGCTGCTTGCAAGCAAGGATCTTGGCTTAGATTTTAAGATGACCAAATTACATGTATCACAGAATTAGGATTGACTATGATTGGTTGTGTGGTTAATGTATGATTACAATTTTGCCTATCCTTCCTGGTCAAGGACTTATTGGTGTGAGTGTACTTCATTTAATATATCCACAGTGAACTGAAACATTTAAAATATGTGTAAGCTTTTTTGCCGAGGTCAGGGCTTAGAAAGATAGGTCCAGTGAAGACAGATGAATTGTGGTGATATGTGCTGAGTGACAGAGTGTAGGTGTTTTAGCTAGTTATTGACCAGTTGTTGGACAGAATTGCACTGCCATCTGAATGTCTGAATTCATTTGCATTTGGGGTTAGGGGCAGAGGGAAATGTGGTGGGTGGATTATAGTTGGTGGGGACACAATCTCTTTCTCTCCCTCTCTCTCTCTCTGTCTGTCTGTCTGATGAGTGAAATAAGTTGGTGGGGTTTCTCACTCATTTTAGCTACGGTACACCTTTATTTGTCCAACTTTATCTCCATCGCTTGTTCTTTTTCCCATATAAATTTCCTCCCTCGATCTCTTTTTCTCCTTCTTTTCTCATCAACCTCCATTCTAGTTTGGCCTTGATTTATCCATCTACCGGTATTTCTATCTCTCATTCTCTATTCTCATCTCTGTTTCCACCCTTGTATCTTTTTACTAGTTCATTTCTTCTCTCCATCCCTCGTTCTATCTTCTCTTTTCTCTATATTTATCTTTGGGGTCTCTTTCTATATTCCCCTCTCCCTCTCTATCTATCTATTTCAACCCTCCCTCTCTTCCTCCCTGTGTGTCCGCCGTTTTATCGTTTATTATTCTTTCCATATTTTCCTTATCTCCCCTTCTTCTGTGGCGTCCCCATCCCCTCCAATTCTATCCATTCATTATCAGCACTCCCTTATTTACGTAATGTTAGATTTTCTGAGCACCCTTTTTCACCGGTATTATTTGCTTCCTCCCCCTCACTCCTGCTCTTCCTCTTTCTTCTTCCTATACTTATCTTCCTCCCCCTCTTCCTTATTTTGATCTTCCTTCTCCCTCTCCTACTCCTCCTCTTTTCTTGCTCCTGCTTCACTTCCTTCTTTTCTCCTGTTTTTATCTTCCTTATCGTCTTCCTCTTTATTCTTCCTTCTTCCTCCTCCCTTCTCCGTCTTTGTTATTACTTTTTCCCCCCATCGTTTTTATTTTTAGTTATCTTAATCTGTATTAGTTTTTTTTTCCACCTGTTCTTTGTCCTTTCATTATTCCTTTCCCTTTCTCCTTATTTTTATCTATGAATAACTAATTTTTCATTGTTCATTCTCTGATAGGTTTTCATTGGTAATGTATTTTTTATTTATTAATTATATTAGTCTATTCACTCAGGTATTTATTCAATTACTGGTAATGGTATGCTGTTCAGTAATAAAAACAAATTATTTTCCATGTTTTTTTTAAAGTTGTTGTTGTTGTTGTTGTTGTTGTTCCCCAAGCTGCCTGGCCGAACAGCCCCAAGGCCCCGAGCAAGGCCAAGGCCATAACTGAGCGCCCCCACAGAACCCTCCCCGCCGACCACAATAAAGCCTGGGTGACCGAAGCCACTCCATGGCGGGGAGCTATGAGGAGGGTGCGGAAACGCCCGGGAAACCAAAGCCCCACCCAGGGCCCTGTGCCCCTCAGCAATTATGAAGAGAAATTTGAGGGGCAAGGGAAAAATGTGACGCTTTGGCTTCCAATCTTGGTAGATTGGGAGGTCAATCCACGTTAGAGACGCCGTCACTTGAGATCTAGAAAATATATAAGTAAAAGGAACAGTCAGAGTAAGCTATGGGTATGGCAGAGATTGCTCAGTTCTCACTCTGATAGACCAGCCCATCACCAAATGACTAGAACCCAATCCTCTCAGCATCAGCTAGGAAAGGCCCTAGAAAGCCGCCTTTGGCGGGGGGATAGCTCCCCTATTTCAACCCTTTTCGGGGTTGGGCACCCGCCACTATTTTAAAGTTGTTCCTATTATTTATTTATTTTTATTTTTATTTTTTTTCCTATATATCAACATGTTTGATTGATGGCTAGTTACAAAGTCAGTTTGACGATCCAAAATATTACCATGGCCCATCTATGTAATTTATAAACCCTTACCAATTCTATCTTACATGGCCCGTCACGAGCTATGCATCATTTCAAGCCATTTATCACAACTTGATCACAGCTATCCGCATCTGTGAGCGTACCTATGGGCCCTTTTCGTTGTTGACTGTATATGATTTAATTTGTCTATTTTAACTTCTACTGTATTTTGTATTCTATATTCTTGTGCATTATTTTATTCAGCACTTTCTCCTATCCTATATTCTTTTGGTATTAGTTTATTGATCTCTCTTTCTCCTCTCCGCCCTTCCTTATTCCCCTTACTCGTTTTCTTATGGCCCCTTCTCTTATTCACCCTCTCCCTCTTCCTCTTATCACTGCTTTTTCTCTCTCTCTCTCTCTCTCTCTCTCTCTCTCTCTCTCTCTCTCTCTCTCTCTCTCTCTCTCTCTCTCTCTCTCGTACTCCTTTTATTTGACCCCCCTCTTTCACTACCTCACACACACACCCATTCACTCACTTGTGAACACTTTTTGTGTCCTATGTTATCAGTCTTCATATCCTTTTACTTATCAGTTTGTTCTCATCGACTATCTATCAATCTATATCTATCTCTTGCACGTTCATATCATTCAATTTTCTTTTTCTATCCCTTTCTCTGGTCCTTTATTTTCATTTTCCTCTCCCCTCTTCCTTGGTGCTTGTCCTTCACTATTATTATCTATCCCCTCTTCTCTCTCTTTCTTTATGGTTTGTTTTTTATTTACTAATTATGTATTATCATTTCGTATCTCCTTTTGCATTGAGTTCTGTCCACTTCACTGGGACTGTGTGGGATGGGGTTTTTTTCTCGCTTGCTGTTCTTATCCGTCCTAATGCCACTTTTATCATTCTTCTATCGTTCAGTTCTCACCCTCTAGCTCGCTCATACACACACATACACACTTTTTCTCTCTCTCTCTCTCTCTCCCTGCTTGTCCACCCTACATCTCTCCCCCTTTTGGAACCTTCACCCCCTATTCATTCCACTGCTCTCCCTCTCATCATTTACTCTCCCCCCCTCCTCTCCTCCCTCCTTTCTTCTCTGCTTCCCTGATTATTTTTATTCTTATTCACCCTCTCCCTACCTTCCCTCTTCATACTTTTCTGGCCTCCCTAGGTTCTTTCATAATCTTTTTATTCGGTCGCGCATTCATTGGTTTTCTTGCGGTATATATATATATAGCTATACTAAACGGAACTGTAATCTTTTGGTCAATATTGATTAGTTTGTGTGTGTGTTTTATTTTTATTTTTTATGCTCTCTGACCTAATTTTTCTCTTTCTCTTTTCCTGCCATTTCTATTTTTTTTTTCTATATTCTTCAACTTCCTTGTTTTATTTTTTGTTTTATTCCCAATTCATAACAGGTTTTCTTGTTTTAGTCTTTTGTGTGCCCCCTTATCACTCCCCGTCTCCATTACTGTATATATATTTTATTGTTGTTGTTCCCCAAGCTGCCTGGCCGAACAGCCTCAAGGCCCCGAGCAAGGCCAAGGCCATAACCGAGCGCCCCCACAGAACCCTCCCTGCCGATCACAATAAAGCCAGGGTGACCGAAGCCACTCCATTGCAGGGAGCTGAGGAGGGTGCGGAAATGCCCGGGAAACCAAAGCCCCGCCCAGGGCCATGTGCCCCTCAGCAATTATGAAGAGAAAGTTGAGGGGCAAAGGAAAAATGTGACGCTTTGGCTTGTATTTGTGTTCATTGTATTCTTTCTTCATCTTCCTTTCTTCTCCTTTGTATGTCTGGTTCCTTATACACGTTTCTCCTCTTCCTCTTTAAAATATCAACATCTTGTAACCTCCCCTAGTCTCCTCAGCTTTCTTTTACATATATGACAGCATCAAGTCTTTAGTCATCGTGTTTTACATCTCTCCTTATTCATCGTATGTCCATCCATGTTTCTCCGCTCTATTTATCTATATAAGGTATATTAATTCGTAGCTGTACCTATCTGCAATTAAAATCCAACAGTCACAGTTCATGATAATTTTCCATACTCCTTGTCCCTTCTCATATCCAATCATATTCACTCTCACTTTCACTATACAGTATACACAGTATATGTCAGTTTGTATTTATCTGAATTTATAATCCATCAGTCTCTTAGATCTCGGTATACAGTTCTGTATTTTCAATCTTAATTGTTTCTTCTAATATCCATCCATATCACACTGTATATCTACCTTCTGTCTGGCTGGCTGGCTGTATCAATATACATATAATCTGTCAATATTTCTTTGTTTTTTCTCATGTCCAGCCATATTTGTTTGTGTGTGTGAATCTATTGTGTATGTTTGAGTCAGTATATCTCTTGTATGCTTGTATTAACATATCTTGTGTTTGTGTTAACAGTCTATGTGTCTGTGTGCTTGCTTTTACATACCATCAATTCCTTAGTCCCCATATTCT
>CM064576.1:28790972-29026546 GCA_032716605.1 Paralithodes platypus | reverse complement strand
TATATCGGTATGGTGTAGGAACAGTGTAGTTACATACATACTGTATATACAGTAGCCTATATTATATATTCCTACATATGCATTCACATAAACAATTGAAATTTATATATATTCCTACATGCAGTCACATACACACAAGTTTGTATATAGGCCTGCCCTGTGAGACTTTTGTATTATAACTGTTGTCTGGTTACTAATGTATTAACAATTGTATACAGTATTTAATACTTTTATAATCCTACATATTCAATCACTATCATATCTGATTACTTCTCTATATATTCTACACATACAATTACATATACACCTGCCCTACATTCCCCCTTTGTGCTTTCCCCTCCTTTCTCATTTTATTCCAGTTCCCCTCCTTCTCATCATTCACCCTCTTCCTTTCTCCTCCGCGTCCCTTCTAATTCCCTTCTTTTTTTGTTTTCCTTATTCACCCTCCTCTCATTCTCTCGAGCTCCTTTCTCTCATTCTCCCTCCTTTGTCTTCTTTCTTTTCTTCGTGTCCCCTTATCTTTCTAACTAAATGTTTTTTTTTTAGTCTTGCGTTCTCCTGTTCGCACTTATTCTGTTCTTTTTCTCGGTCTTATTCTTTTTTTTCTCTCTCGTTCATCAGGTTCTTCATTATTCTTTTTGTCTGTATCCTTTATTTCTTGGTGTCTTTATATTCTTCGCTATCTTGTTCGCACTTACAGTATTTATATTTATTTATTATTATTATTATTATTATTATTACTTTCTTCTCTTTCCTTGGTATCTTATTCATATGATTAGAGTACATAATGATCTAGTTGAGAACATTTGCAATGGTGTGGCCTCACTATTGGTCTTGCTTGATCTCTCTGCGGCCTTTGACACAGTGGATCACGAGTTGTTATTGAGTGATCTTTATGATTGTGGTGTGCGTGACTCCGCTCTCTTGCTTCTTGGGTCGTACTTGTCAGGTAGATTCAAGAGTGTGGTGTGTTTCAAATAAAGTTGGTCTCGGACTCGACACCCCTGCAGTATGGTGTGCCGCAGGGGATCAGTTTTAGGTCCTATACCTATTTTAAATTTATATTAGCAGTTTGTCTCTTCTGCTTAGTGCACATAATGTCACCGTTCACTTTTATGCAGATGACACCGCAGATTGAGGTGAGAATCACAAATCTAGTTGATATACGGAGTAAGATGGAATGTCTTGATGTCTGGAAATTTAATTTGTCTTCAAGAAGTGGATGAGAGCGAAAAAAACTTAAAACTAAAATGATGGTAAAACTGATAATTATCATCATCCGAGGAAATAGAAGAGATGATGATATAGGTAGGTGCCCTCTCCATCAATGTGGGTGGATCTCAGCTCGCGACCGGGCCAACTCTGTTTCGAAATCTGGGTGTATATGTGAAACTCCCGATTAGATTTCAAAGAGCATCGTAAACCAGATGTTTAAAAGTTGTTACTTGCACATCAGAAAGTCTCTAGTTGGTGAAAGCCGTTTATAACCAGACGTTGCCTCCTGACGTTGGTTCACGCATTGGTCTTCTCTCGTGTTGATTATGGCAATGCCCTGTTGGTGGGTCTTCCAAATCTTATATTTTAAAGAAAGTTCAGTCTGTTCTTAACAGGGCAGCAAGACTAATTTTTGGTGTTCCACCTAGAACTCCTACTAACATCTCTTCAAATAGAAACTGCACTGGCTGCCAGTAAGCGCAAGAATAGAATTTAAAGTTGTGTTTGGTGACTTGTAAGGTTCTCAAATTAAGTGACCCTAGGTACATTGCGGAGATAAAAAGGAGCCCACCGGCACACCATGGTGTAGTTGAGCCTCATGTCAATGACCCTTTTCGTATTGATGAACCAAGGGCTTTCCAGCAGTCTTCTTTCTTTGAGAGAGTTCATTCTCCTACATGGCTCCGAGGTTGCTAAAAGGTTGCCGATGTACATGAGACAACTGAGTTCTGTTGAATGCTTCAAGAGACAACTTAAGACTTTTCTCTTTGAGAGAAGCTATGATCTTGAGAGAGGTGTCATGACAGATGGTAATATAGAGTTTAGGCTATTTTGCCACTGCTAGTGATTGTTACATGTGTGTTGTATATAAGCCTTCGTTTGATGCCATTGATTTTGTTCTTTTTTCTTTCTCTTTCCGAGCGCTAGTGAATTTTTCGGAAAAATTGGCGCTTATGAGAAATAAGTAACATGCTTATTATTATTATCTTTTATTCATGGGCCTTAAGATATATACACCCATTTGAAACCGAAACCCCTTGACATTTTCATGTCAATATCTGAGGATATAATAATGCTTGGTATTGTGTTCTGTTCTCTACAGATTCAATGGGTGTATAACTATTATGGCTCATGACTGTACTGTACCGGTATCTGGCCTAATGGATGAAAACTGGATTTAAGCCTGTTTAAGATAGGGTTAATGTAGTTGCCCCTGTGCATCAAGGTAGTGAGTCTCAGTTAAGAACCGGAGATGAGCACAGTGGCAAAATAGATTCTAGCTTATACCCATCCTTTACCTCTTCTTTACACCATACCCAAGCCACCCTAGCTGACCATTGTAGACCGAGGCCCTTCTAGCCACATTTGCCCTACTGAGAAACATAACCTGTCAGTTAATAAAGCTCTCCCTTTTTCTCATACCTTTACTTGTTCAGTACGAACGATAGTGTCATTTTCACCATCACTAGATGATTTTCCTCAGTTTAAGAAGGACCTCTTAAATTTAAAGTACAGTACTGTAGGATTATGTGTCATAATGCCTACTGGAAACTGATTTAATGTAAAACTTTACAAAAATATAAACCAAACCCAAACGAGGAATTTTTGCCAAAAACAACGAAGGGCCGGGTGCGCTCCTCGGGGTGTGCTGCCCATAGTAGCAGATAGGTGGTGATTTTGATTTGATTCTACACTAGCTGACATATGGGAGTTCAATATAAAGGCAAAAGAACTTATATTTTAAGACTGAATTATTCATATAAAGCATTTCAGTCTGGGTTTCTGAGACGTCTAGAAGAAGACGAAGCACAAAGAATAGATAAGATCATCATACTAATTGAGGATTAAGGTGCTACTCATCTATACTTGGTCCCTCCCATCTCTCATTTGCACCTTGGGGTCTATCATTCACCTTTCTGTTATCACTTATGCGCTCACTGATTCACAATCTGATAAATTCTCCCAAGATCTTCCAACACTTGTTTTATAATACCCTTTCTTCCTTCTTCTGTTACGGTATTCTCTTAATCTCTTTTCACCAGTCTTGTTGTCTAGTTCCTTTCTTTTTTTGATTACTTTGTGTTTTTTCTGTCTAATTATTCTCCTAATATGTTTCCATCGGGATTGCTTTCTTTTTGTTTGTTCTCCCTTCTTATTGTTCCCTTCTCTCTCTCTCTCCTCCACCTTTCCATTCTTAATCTTCTCTCCATGCCTCTTTTCATTTTCTCCCTCTCCCCTTCTCATTCTCTCTTTTTTCTTATTCACCCTCTCCCTTTCTCTAAAGCTTCTGTCTCCTGTTCTACTTCTCTCTCTCTCTCTCATTGCTAGCTTCCTGTATAGCATATTTCTCTTATCACCTTCCCCACTTCTCTAAATCTTCACTCCATTCTGTATTGTGTTCCATATTTGCCCACTTTCTGTCTCTCCTCTGCCTAAATAGTCTACCCTTTGTTTTCATTTTCCTTTATTACAGGTTTTGATTTCTACTACCATAGTACTATTAAATTTAAGCTCTGATGACTACCTCGAGAGAACCTCGAGGTCTGTCATTCTCTGTTACTATTTTTCCCTCTTATCTCATTCTCCCTCGCCCTTCCCCTCATATTCTCTCTCTCTCTCTCCTTTATGCTTCCCTTTCCATTGCTTCTTTTTTGCTTATTCTCCCTCTCCCTCTCTTCCTCCACCCTACACACTGCTGCTGCTCACCCTTTCAAACAGCCCTTTCTCATTTTCCTGGTTATCCACCATCTTTATCATCGCGGTCTCATTCTGCGGCCCTCTTTCCCATTTTAGTTTTCCGTTATTTCTTCACTGTCGTCGGCTCTTTATATTATTTCTATGTTACACTGTTGTTGCTTTTTCCTTTTTTGATATCTGGTCATTTGCTATCGCCTCCCTTCATAACTTGCCCCTATTAGATTTCCCTTCTTTGTTTTCTCCGACACAAATTTTCTCTGCCACGAGAGTTGTGCGTAGATTATGTGTTTATCTGGGCAAGACGGAAAGCAAGCAACAGCATATTGAAGTGCCCTTGCAATGTAACCTTGGCTAAATGTAATTTATTACTTAATATCCGTCCTTTACATTTTCCCAGAATATTAGTACATGTACACAGTATATGGGACAACCAAGGAAAGTAATTAGGTAAATCATGGTGTCTGTGAGCAAAATATCTTAATATCATGAACTGGTTTTAATTAATTATAGCCAGTATTTTCAGTTTCAATCCACATGGAAATTATCCACTTATGGATTATTTAACTATACCACAGATTGATACAAAATTTGGTGACTATTGGGAGTATTGGCTAGTTAGTTATGTAGAGCAGATTAACCAGACCACTGAACTCCATACGGAACTCTCATAGGTCTGGCTAGTGCTCCCTAAATTATTTATATATACAGTGAACCACAGTAGCCCTTGTATGATACTTTCTGTCCTCAATATACTGTATTGATTAAAGTTGTGGAAGCTTCAGTACCCTTGACTTTGACTTCACTGGGAATTAACTTTAGCTTTTGACTGTACAATACATGCACCTGGGCAGTAAATTTCATCCCACTGACTCCACAATAATTACTATCATAAGTTTTTAGCTTAGTATTCAATATGATTAACTGTTTTACTTCTTTCATTGCATCAAAATAATATCAGTCATCCTATTCCAGCTACATTATCGTAGTTGTAAACGTATTCCGTATTTACCATAACATTATAATGTAAAACTTGCAAAATAAGCCAAAACTGGGACGACACAAGATAAAAGCAAAAGAACTCATCAAAATCGCCTTCATATTGTGCATAACATTACAGAAGGCAAAACAAATCATTAAGGAATTTTGAGATAATTCCTCAAAAATCTTCTTAATTCAATAGGCTAGTCTGTACTGTAGCTTGCCTGACCTTATAAGTAACCTAGATCTTAACCTATCAAGACTTACCTTATCTGATCTTAAAGGCACCCTTGAACTTCTTGTTGTCCTTCACTGTCTTATCCCACAAGTATCTAATTCTTTATTTGGGTTCATTTTATCCATTTTGATTATGTCTATATGTTTTAATGTATATTTTTCCCTCTTGGCATCATTCACCTTCTTAATTCCATTATTTATTCCTCATTCTTGCAATCTTATTCCTGTATTTATTCTCATTTTAGGTATTCACCAAGTTTCGTTTATTTCATTATTTTTTTGTTCTCAATCTTATTATGCCCCTAATTTCTAACACCCTCATGTTGTGTTATTCATATATTTTTGCATGCTACCTTTTTCCCTGCAGGCGTTCTTCATGTCTTTTATTATTCCCCTATTTGGTGTGCTCCCCTCTCCCCTCCCCTCCATTTATCGTCCCCCAGTCGGGCATTCCCCCTTCTTATTTTACTCCAGTCCCCCTCCTCATTACTTAAGCCTTTCTCGCTCTTCCATTTTCTATATTACTCGAGCTTTCTAGTTCTCGGGTTGTGTTATATTTTGTCTCGTCTGTTGTTATGTTATATTATCTATTTAATTAACTATATATGTAATACGACCTTACACACACACACACAGTTACTGTATCTTCTGTCATTTGTCGCAGATTTATATCAGTCAATTTGCCCATCTATCCCTACATTCCCCCTGCCCCACCTTTGCCATCTCTCTCTCTCTGCATATTCGTTTTTCCTCCTTTTTTATCATTTGTATCGTTTTCTTGGTCTCCCACCCTCTTCTCATTAGCCTCCTTATTCCCCTCTGTTTCTCGTATGCTTTATTGTGTTTCCTTATTCTCCAAGTCAGCCCTCGATCTCTATCTTCTCTCTCTCTCTCCTCCTCTCTCCTCTCCTTCTCTCCCTCTCTCTCTCTTCTCCTCTCTCTTTCTCTCTCTCTCTCTCTCTCCTCTCTCTCCCTCTCTACTATCTCTCCTCTCTCTCTCTCCCTAAATCTCTTCTCCCCCTCTGGTATGAACTCCCCTTCTAATGTGCCTATTCCCTCTTCTCTCCCAAATTACTTTCGACTTCTGCACTCGCCCTCTCTCTCTCTCTTCTCTCTCTCTCTCTCTCTCCTCTCTCTCTCTCTCTCTCTCTATCCCTCTCTCACTCACGCTCGCTCTCTCTCTCTCTCTCTCTCTCTCTCTCTCTCTCTCTCTCTCTCTCTCTCTCTCTCTCTCTCTCTCTCTCTCTCTCTCTCTCTCTCTCTCTTGCACACTTTGCAATGAGAGTGTTCACTGTACAATCTCCTTTCATCTATAATACCCCCCCTAGAATGGGATCTATGGTCTGAAGTACAAACTATTTTCTAATTATTGATTTGAATATTATTGTTAGTTTCCTTATTTAAACATTATCCTTACCATTAAATAGAAGGGGAAAATAAACCAATAAGTATAGTTTTCTGTGTAGTGATATATTAACCTAAATGCACCCTTATTATCTGAAGACCAAGCTGCTAATTCTCTCTTTTCCTCTCTCCCGGGTTCTTCTCATTTCCACTTTCCGATTCACCCTCTCCCTATCTCAAGCTCCCATCGCTTATTCTCCCTCTTCTTCCTCCTCCTCCTCCGTCTTTCCAATCTTACCTCTTTTTCTTAATCTGTCGCCTCTGCCATTCTGCCTATTTTGTTCCCTACTTTTTTATGCCCCCTATGTCTGTTGGCTCTACCGCATTTGGAATATGGTATTTTTTCATCTGACAGGCTTCCTCTCCTATTCTTGCCATTAGCCTACTCCCCTTTTTAGCCCTCATTTGGATATGCTTTACCTTATTTTCGTTACACCCCTTTCCATCTTTATTCTGCTTATTATTTAGCCTCTATTTTGGTTGCCCTGAAGCCTTTCTAGTTTCTATTTGCCATACAGTACCTACCATTTTTCTCCTACCTCCTCCTTTCATATTATTTTAATTATATAATTATTATAACCTTGCCATCCATAAATACTTCCCTTCTATTTTCCACTATTACTTTCCTATATATTGGTTTTTGCTCTGACCATTTACTAACATAATCTAACTAACATCTATAGCAAAAGATCTCTGGTGCCTAGAGTGCAGTCATCCAAATTCCTTATGATAAAATCTACTTTATTTTCTATTTATAATAATAGAACCTTACCTTTCATAATAGTGAGTTACCATATTATGTATTATCTTGGATATTCCTATACCTTTATATTATTGTTTTCTCTCCTTTCGCCTGTGCCTCCTAATGTTTTTCTTATCCTCCTCAAGGCTCTTTCTTTCTCATTCTATTGCTATCATGTTTCGTATGTCTAACTAGTTTTGCTAACCCACTGCCCGAATTAAGTCACCCCTCCCTCCTTTCTTGTAAATATTCCTGTATGACCACATTTCCTATATAACGTCCATCTTATCTACCTGTATCTACCTATAATATAAGCTACCCATATCTATCTGCTAGCTATCTTTACTTGTAGACTATCTTTATTAACTTTTTTTTATATGATTTCCATGTCGTTACAGTTTGGCCACCCTGCCATCTCCTCTCCCCATCTTGAAAATCCCCCTTCTCATTTTCCTGCCCTCCCCCTCCCTCATCACTCACCCTCGCCAACCTTGCATTTCTGACTCTCCCCTATTCTCCCCCCTCCCCTCACCCTCTCCCTCCCAACTGATTTCTAGGCCCCCCCCCCCTCCCCCTTTCTTTACTCCCTGCCCCCCTGTCACCTGCAGTTCCCAAAATGATTTCTAGACCCCCCCTCCCCTTCCTCATTTCTTTACCCTCCCTCCTTCCTTTTCACCCCTCCCCATCTCCTCACCCTCCTAAGTTATATATCCTTCCCCCCATCTGACCCCCACAACGTATTGCCGTATCCCCCCGCCTTTTCTCTTCCCCTCGGTCCTCACCCCTCTCCCTCTCCGCCCCTCACCCCCACAACGCATTTCCTTTGTAACAAATGTGAAATTTAGTTGGATCTGCCTCAGGGTTTGAACAAAGACAAGGTACGGTCAAGAGCATAAATGGTGATTTATCCACATAAATCGGTATCGAACCCAAACCAGACAATACAGTTCTTTATTATAGCCCAGATACTTCAGAAATTGGTATTAAAGAATCAAAGATTCAGATTGGAGTAACCTTATTTATAATCACTATTGTACAAGAGGTGAAACAGAAAATGGTGATATTAGTTACATTGGTATGCAGAGGTTTATTTTTATTGCAGACTAGTTGTAAAATTATAAAAATCCAACTTCACAAATTCTGTAGGTCCAGACACTTCCCGTACTTCCTTATCTTTCCGCCCTCCTTTTCCGTATAGGCTACCCTATCCCTTCTCCCCCCTTCCTATCTACATCCTCCCTTCCTTCTCCATTCACATCCATTTCTACCTCACGACCTCCTCCCCACCACTTTCTCCCTCAACACAACCATATACATTCTTTCCCCACCTTCCCCAACACTGCTCCCCCCCCCCCCCCCTCCTTCACAACCTCTTCCACTCTCCCTCCCTCTTCTTTTCTTAAGTCCTTTCTTATAATTGTTTCCTACCTTTTCGTCGTGCTCTCTAGACCCTCAGCTATTTTTTTATTCTCCAAAACTGCCCAATTCTCTCTTTTCATTCACTGGGAAGGGGGGGGGGGTCCTGCAAATTTATAATGTCTAGGTTCTTTTCGTAGCTCTATCTCTCTCTCTCTCTATATATATATATATACTATTTATATATATATATGAATATAATATAATATATATATCTATTATATATATAATAATTATATATATATATAGATAAGGATATAGGTATATATATGTAATATATATATTATAATATATATATATATATAGTATATAATTATATTTATATATATATATATATATATATAATATATATATTATCTATATATAATATATGTTATATATATTATATATATATATATTATATAATATAATATAATAACTCGCGTTCGTTCTCTCCCAAACTCTTTCACACCTTAGGTCACTGTTCTTGGTAGGCTCCCTCACCCGCTCTATCTGCAACTCATTTTTCGTGTTCATATTTTCGTTGTTTTTCTCTTGATATTTCATAATACAGTACTGTATAGTACTGTACTCTTCGCTAAACCGTGTCATGTACTCTTACTCTTGAATTATATTATAAACTCTTATCATATTCTGTATTCTTCACATGCTCTATATTAATGTTTCTTAATTTTTGTTTTTATATTTTCATAATTATATAATATATATATATATATATATATATATATATAAACAGAAATTAAGAAACATTGATATAGAGCATGTGAAGAATAAAGGTACGGAATAATATGATAGTTTATAATATAATTCAAGAGTGTGTAATCTATCTCCCTCTCCCATGTTTCTCTTTCATATCCCCGTCTTCACTATCGTAAGTGTGTCACACGCACTTATCCCGGCAACATGTTGGGGTAGTAGGGTACGTGCATTGGTGGTGATGATTTTAGGTGGCTGGATGCTCAAAGATACCATACGAACATAAGAAAATGGGAGTCTGCAAAAAGCCGATCGGCCCACACAAGGTGAAATTAAATGCGAAACATATCAATGACTTCCTAACTTTTCTTATACTGTACTCGGGAAATATAGGCTATCATACTGTAAGATATAATACTGTACTCCGTTATGACTTACTTGCGTGTAAGTATTATAGGGGCTAGCAAAATGATGGCACTTAAGATACGACGATCAGAGGGGGATAAAGTGCCGTAAATGTTTTAAGTATCCATCCCAAGATTTACGACTTTCTCCCCACCCCCTCCCCTCTTTTACCTTCCGCGATCACTTCCTTATTTTACTAATGTGCCGTACAACGCACCTCCATTTGACCCCATTTGTTTTAGACGCATTTTTTTTTTTTTTTTTTCTCCAAGTGTTGCATGTTTTTGTAAACCGATATCTATGCTATCATATCACTATTTCTTCTCCCCCTCTCCATTTCTTTCACTCTCCCCTCCCCCCTTTTTTCTCCCCGTTTCATCTCTCCTCCCTTTTTTCCCCCGACCATCTTTTATTTACGGAAACTAGATCGGCAATGTTTTTTTTGGTAAATTACTTCAGGTGGCTGAATTACAAAAAAACGCCCGTGATTTTTTCCGTATATTCCCGGCATCTTGTTTTATTACTTCATTCTCTCTCTATATATATACCTTTGTTCTTGTCTTACTTTACTGTCTCGGGGGACTTCTTATCTCTTCCTTCCACTCTGTGTTTCTTCCAGTTATATATGCATTCTTAGTTTTGACTTGTTCACTGGTTATCAATAATCACTTGTTACCGCCACTCGCTACATACGGTACATCACGTCTCTCTGTCTCTCTCTCTCTCTCTCTCTCTCTCTCTCTCTCTCTCTCTCTCTCTCTCTCTCTCTCTCTCTCTCTCTCTCTCTCTCTCTCTCTCTCTCTCTCACTTTTCACTCCTTCCCCTCTGCCCCTCACTTTTCTCAAACTCCCCTCCCTCACTCTTTTCGACTCTCCCTCATTACCCCCCCACACACACACACTCTCTCTCTCTCTCTCTCTCTCTCTCTCTCTCTCTCTCTCTCTCTCTCTCTCTCTCTCTCTCTCTCTCTCTCTCTCTCTCATTCGTTCCCAGTCTTCCCTGCTGTCTCCTTTCCTTCCTATAATTATGACCTTTCTGTTCCCCTCTTTTCCCCTGGTCATTCGTCTATCCTTCACACACACACAAAGCAAACGTTCGAGCGTGCGCAGATATGCGGTTTTATCTCTCGTATCACTATACATTATACTCGCATCTAACTTACAAAAATATGCATTTATACACTTCCATCCACTAAATTTCTTATAATTTATTTGTTCACACACACACACACACACACACACACACACACACACTGTGACACACACTCACAGAAACTCGCGCGAGTGACGTGTGTTTATCGGTACATACGTTAATTCACTTCCTTGGAGTTGTTTTCCACAAATTTACCACCTCAACAGTTTAAGTCCAATTGTTACCAACTATTTGTGAATTGAGGATGCCTTTAGGCACAGGATATTTTTTGTTTTGTCTTTGTTTTACTTCCTCTATTTACCGTCTCATATTAAACAATGCATGCTTACGAGTACATTTTTCGATGTTTAGACCTAAATATAACTATGTACCGGTAGATCAAACTTAACCTAACCTACCTAATCTAACACACTCTGTTTGAAAGTATTTTAAAGATGTGTGACCATTTAAATTTTCGCCCCAAACTACATGTACCTGCAAACTTACATATTTAATAATTGTTATACCTTTAAACCCACCACCGCTTGGGGACACACACACACACACACACGCACACACGCACACGCACACACACACACACACACACACACACACACACACACACACACACACACACTTATCATTATGCACCGTACTGTATACTGTATGTGGATCTGTATATCATACAATCGCATCACAGATCTGATACCATGCAACAAACGATCATCTTTACTTTCTCCCCCACACGAAATTAACATTATGTATCACCCTTAATTTATCAGTCCATGTTCAGTATGGTACCGGTATATACGACTCACATATACCATACTATGTTATAACTTTCTCATTTTCTCATAATTATCATCTATCTTCTCACATCTCACACATACTGCACCACACATATCTGCTCACATCTTGCATACCTAGTTACATCTCAATTATATTGTCATCTCACATATCTTATCACATCTCGCACATAATGACACAACTTATACAGTATAGTCACATCACACATATTGTGTCACATCCTCATATTGTCACATCACACGTAATGGCACATCAATCCCTGACAGTTAATGTCGACTCTCCTCCACATCACACTTTCCCTCACTTGTCACATCTTTCATACCACCTGTCACATCTCCCTCACCCCATGTCAGATCTCTACATTGGTGATGTTCTTGGGCAGCATGATGTTTGGGGGATCACATGTTCCCTTAAGTCTTCCCACACTCCATTTTTACCTGTTACATCTCACCACCTTGCAAATCTCCCTCACCACCTGTCACATCTTTCTAACATCTCCCACACACCTGCCACATCTCCCACACACCTGTCACGCCTCCCTCACACCTGTCACACCTCCCACACACCTATCACATCTCCCACACACCTGCCACATCTCCCACACACCTGTCACATCTCCCACACATCTGTCACATCTCCCTCACACCTGTCACATCTCCCTCACACCTGTCACATCTCTCACACTACCTGTCACATCTCCCACACACCTGTCACATCTTCCACACACCTGTCACATCTTCCACACACCTGTCACATCTTCCACACACCTGTCACATCTTCCACACACCTGTCACATCACACACACCTGTCACATCTTCCACACACCTGTCACATCTTCCACACACCTGCCACATCTTCCACACCTCCCACACACCTGTCACATCTCCCTACCATCTTTGCACCTTTCACACCTCCCTCACCACGTATCACATTTCCCTTACATCATTTCATATCTCTTAGTACCCATCACATCTTCAAGTATTTAATCTATCACCCCCTGTCACATCTTCAAGCACAACATCTCAACTACCTGTCACATCTCTCATGCTCCCTGTCACACCTCCCTCTCATAGCAAATCTCCCTTAATTCTTGTCACATCTCCCTCGGCACCTGTCACACGTCTCCCCGAGCTCGCTTCATGGCATCAGTCGCTCTCTCTCTCACACATACACACATACACACACAAACACACACATCTCATAACGTCCCCTCCTGCTCACCTCGCCTGACTCTCTCTCTCTCTCTCCCTTCCCACCCCTCACCTTCAATGGTTCTCCCTACCCTTCTCCTTTGTCCTGGCAAGATTTCCCTCTCGCTCTCCCTCGGTTGCTGCTCCCTAGATTATTTTTGAACTTCCCTAGATTACTCCTACTCCCTCCTCGCGCTCTCCCTCTCCCTCCTCCGTCACACACCCGCCCTTTCCTCCCCTTCCCCTTCAAGATTAATTTATCCTCCCCCTCCCCTCTCCCCTTCCTTCGCTCCACCAATCTTCCCACCCCACACACACACACACACTCTCACTCCTCTCTCTCTCTCTCTCTCTCTCTCTCTCTCTCTCTCTCTCTCTCTCTCTCTCTCTCTCTCTCTCTCTCTCTCTCTCTCTCTCTCTCTCTCTCTCTCTCTCTCTCTCTCTCTCTCTCTCTCTCTCTCTCTCTCTCCTTGCGCACCCTCACCCCTCCCCTTCCACCCAATTATAAGTTAACCCTTCTCTACTCTCAGCTATTCAACCCCCTCCTATTTCTCCCCTCCCCCCTCCATCTCCCCCTCTTCTGTGTTCACATATCCTACACTCCCCCCCTCCCTGCTCTTGTGCCTCTCACCCCTCCTCTCACCCCCTCATCTTATTGTTTTCTTGACTCCCTCATTTGTTTACCTCCCTCCTCTCTCACCCCCTCATCATCTTCCTGTTTTCTTGACCCCTCCTCGTTCATTTAAACCTTTTCCTACCCTCCTCTTTCCCCCTCTTCCTCTCCTCCACCCTTCACTCTTACCCCTTGCTGTCTTTGACCCCCTTCTCATTCAAATCTTCCCCCTCCTCATCCTCCTTCCCATCGTTATCCTACCCTCCTTTTCCTCCCCCCGCTGCGTTCCCACTTGTGTTTCCACTCCCTCATCTCCCCCTTCCCCCATTCAAACCTTTCTCTTTCCTCCTCATCCCCCCTCTCCCCTTCTGTTCCTTCCACTCTCCCACCTCCTCCCCTCCTCTCCACTTCCCCCTCTCCGTTCTCTTCTGTTTCCACCCCCCGCGTCTCCCCTTTCATTATTCACCGGTTTGTCATTATGTATTTTCTCTCTCTGATGCTGTTCTTTCATTTATGTTTTTAGACAAGCTTCCCGTTACCTCTCTCTCTCTCCCTCGGTCCAATTCCACACAGTTCCGCTCCTCTCCTCGCTCCCTCTCGCCGACCCTATCCTAATTTTCTTAAATCTTCCCCTCTGTTATCATTGTCTTTTCTTGCTATTTTCCATTTATTCCTCCTCCCTTTCCAGTTACGTCTTTCTCTTGGCGTTCTTCTTTTTGCTTTTTCCTGTCTTGTATTTCTTCTTGCTTCCATCTTACATTCTGTACCTACCTTTCTCTTCCTCTCCTCCTTTTCTTTTCCTTCCTCTCTTTCCTTACCGTGTTCTTGGCCCTCTGGTTTCTTACCGATCCTATCCTATCTCCCTAATGATCTCTTCCTTCCTAGCCTATAATCTCCCTTCTCTCTTACCTATCCTTCCCCCCCTCTGCCCCCCAACTTTTGCCAGCTCTCCCCTCTCAGTTTCCCCTCCTACTCACCCTTCCCCCTTTCCCCACCAACTTTTCTCTGCGATCCCCTCTTTCCTCCCCTCCCCTCGCCCTCCTGCTTTTATATTTCAAGTCTGGCTGTGAGAGATTATGAGGGTGGGCAGAGCGAAGGAAGGACCTAGGAGGGGGGGGGGGGGGGGGAGAGGAGTGAGTGAGTGTGTTTGCCGCTGTAGTGGCTGCTTGTCAATAATATTCAGTTACCATGGTGGATAACATTAACCCTTCAGACACTACAATATTTCTTAATTAATCTTATTTTGGGCTACCATCAGACAATTTTACAATATTCAATTTAGTAAAGAACCTGTCAGTCAAGTTTTATCCCCCTTCTTTCTAATATGAGTAGAATTGTTTAATGTTTGCCAGAGAATACAGTATTATTTAAATTACATTAATACTGTACACTTTATCTTGCATTGTCCTGAGTCCTGACACTGATGCACCTATAATTAATTAAGTTTTCTTGTCCCTTGTGCAGCTTTAGTTTAGGCTCTATATTAGTCGGCTCTGTGGATATGTTAAGCTTTGTGTCATCCTGGTGTTTAGGACACTTATAATTAATTAGGCTTTAATTGTCTCTACTACAATTTCAGTATAGATAATATTTGACTGTTGTCTCTAGTGCAGCTTTACTGTAGGTTCCGTTCTATAAATATCAGTTCCTGTGGATATATTAAGCGTTGCAATACCCTGGCATTAAAATGTACAATAGTTACAAGCTTCTTCTATTAATAGCAGTTTACTTTTAGGGCCTCATACCTGTACTTACATTGGTATTAAATATTGCTTAAAAGATTACAGTATTTATATATTTCAGTTCCTGTGGATATTCTGACCTTTACATGATTATAAAATGTATTAATTTATATAATTAATTAAACTTTTCATAATTTCCAAGTAGTTCCAGATTTCATTCATATTTTAAAGCTACTGAAATTTGTCTTTTGTATTTGTCATTGTAAACTAATATGTGATTTTGTACTGTATACTGTATATTATGATGCCTGTATAATGATCTTGTCTTTTTCAGGCCCTAATAAGACTTCTGTGGGCAAGTGTGAGGGTGTTTGTGTGAAGCTTGGTCAAGACTTGTTCACCTGCATGGAATTTATTTATTATGATTTTTATTGATTTTTTAATTGGATTTAATTTTTCATATGCTGTGTTCTTTTAATAATATGTGCAATTGTTAAGGCTTTTGTTTTGTATTTTGTGTTTGTTTATATGTTTGTTTAAGTTGTGTTAGCTACATAAAGACTAATTTAATCCTTTTTATTATGAATAATATAGCCATTTTTTTTTTTTTTTTTTTTTCTTATTTAATCTGCATGGCCGTTTGTTCAGTTGCATGTTTACAGTTACTATTCCTATAAGGTTTGCATGGTTGCTTATTTGCTTATCCATGATTTGCATAAATTCCGTTTTATTACATTCCAGAAATCAAGTGAAAGAAATAATAAATCTTCAGTATAATGCTATGCTACTAGCATGGCTTCCATTTTGCTGTGACACTGACCGCTGGGAAAGGCAATGTGATATCGCGTCGATGCTGTTGAAGCTAACGAGAGGCGGGAGGGAAAGAGAGGGTGGGCTGCTAGATATGAACTAGGGAGGGTCGGGAAGATAGGGGGAGGGAGGGTCGAGAGGGGGAGGGGAGTGGAGCATCAGACAGAGGGACCAAGCTACCGTGGTGCTACACTAACCTAGAGAGACAGTGTAGGGATCAGTGGTGGCAGTTGGTGTGTGTGTTGAGTGCTCCCTCATGCTCCTCTAGTAGAGATGTGTGGGTGGGCCTGACACCCTCCCTCTGTTACAGGTGTGTAGGCATAAAGGCGCCATGGACTTCTCACTGAACATGATCGACAATGGTCGGGGCATACCTGCGTCCCAGGCAGCTGGCGTGGCTGCCATGGGGGGTCAGGTGGCTTACCAGGCTCATGCTGTCAGTGTGGCCCCAACTGTCAGCCAACAGCAACAGCAACAGCAACAACAGCACCAGCAACAGCAACAGCAAGGCCCCCCACAACAACAGCAGCGTGGGGGTCTGCATGACAGTGATGGTGGGGCGGGGGGGTTGGTAGGGGAGAGCAAGGTTCAGGAACTAACCAAGGACGATTCCCAGGGTGCCTTCACGCCCCCGCCCCGGGTGTCGTCCGTGGCGTCTCACGAGAGTCGCATTGAGAAGGGGACAGATACCACAGACTTTGAACCACTAATTAAGGTTGAGATTAGGGGGGGGCTACCTGGGCTCAACACGGGAGAAAAGGACAAAAACAGTATCGTGCAGTTACACTTCAACAGTGTCAACGAGGTGTTGCATTACTTTTCACAGCGGTCAGTACCACAGCACATTGATGCCTTCAATCTTCTCACCAATCCAGACCTGGTGCGCAATATCAACCCCGACCTGGTGCGCAACCACTTCCTGTACGTGCCCAACCCTCAGGAAGGGGTACGGGTAGCTTCCAACGGTTACAGCTCGGGTGGGTCAAACTCTGCCCAAACTCCTCCCGCACAGGGAGGGTCGGCCACCTCACCCATCGTGGTGAAGCCCGGCTCCAGCAGCAGCGGCGCCGGCACCACCAGCATTGGCACCGGCACCACCAGCACCGGCACTACTACAACCTACCAGATCAAGCAAGAGCAGAGACGACGTGAGTCAGGACAGGGTTCTCTTACTCCCAATTCTATTCTGGGACTACCCAGACCAGGAATAGACACTTCTGGAGCTTCATTTGTTTGTTGGATCTGTGGTCTAGATATGCAGAAGTCATTGCAATTTGAAGAGCATATGGTGGATCAACATAGTGTGGACAAGCCATACAGATGTGACGATTGTGGGGTGACATTCAAGCGGAAGGCTCACCTAGACCGCCACCGCAGAATTCACTTGCCCACGCGGCCGTATCAATGTGCCGTATGTGGCAAGGGCTTCACCCGAAATGAACATGTGCGCCGACACTCCTTCACCCACTCTGGGGAAAAGCCATATCACTGCCCAACTTGCAACAAGACATTTTCACGACGGGAGCACCTGACCAAACACCTGCTGAGTCACACCAAGCCTGGCCCTCACAGCCCACCACCCAGCGGTCACCCACACACACCAGGTGAGTATGAGTACATGACCTCACCCGCGGACTCACCCAACCCTCCTCAGTCACAGCTCGGGTTGAGTGCCATACCTTCTACAGCAACCATCAATTCCCTGGGTATGGCGGGAGCGGCCCAGATCTCCTCCAGCCTCCTGCATGCCGCCGTGCCTCAGCTCTTGCCGCCGCCATCCACCACTACAACCACACACAATGCTCTCAAACACCACCACCAGCCTCACCACCGTCTCCAGGCTCATCACTCCCAAGGTACCATAACCACATCATTATACACATCATTATAGCCACTCTTTCATCTCATTGTACACCAATATCGTCATTCTCATACTGTATGCCACCATAATCACTGTCAAGATACTATAACCACATCACCTCACACCATTATAGCCACTCTTACATCTCATTGTACACCAATATCATAACTCTCATACTGTATACCACCATAACTGTCAAGATACTATAACCACATTACCCCACACATCATACCACACCATTATAGACACTTACATCTCATTACACACCACTATCATCACTTTACATCACCAACGGAGGTGTGGCAGAGTGGTCTTGCCACTGGACTGGTAATCCAATGGACCCGGGTTCGAATCCCAGTATGTCAATGGGAAGATATTATTGGGATGGAATTTGTGCTGTACCTAGTTTCAGTGCATTACCACAGCACACCAAAATGGCAAAACAAAATACCCTCATTGTTCCCTGATTAAATAGCACTGTATGAATATTCCCATATTCAAAATATGCTACAGGGGGGCAATGCCTAGTGAGTTAATTGCTCAATAGGTGGCGAGAGTGAGGGTCCGAGCCTGGGGAGTGAGACTGTGAAGCGCAGAGGCGAAGCAGCTTCAGAGATGGAGTTGGGTTCGAGCCGTGAAATAGGTGCTTCGCATGTCTCACTCCCTAGGCTGGAACAAGGCCTCACCGTGTTCAGCGGTCCCGGGCAGGCGTCGACAACGGAGTCATCCGTTGTTCAGCGGTAGAGTGTAAAGGCTATCAGCCTATGCCCGAGACGGAATAGTTGGAAAAAACAAAAAAACAGCCAAGGTACTACAACCATACCCCATACTCAGCACTACCATCATTGATACGGTACCACATGTTTAGTCACACTACTGGTCATGTTCAGAGAATGGATGAAGACAGAATGCCAAGAAAGATATATGGGAGTCAGGTGAGTGGAACCGCTAGTAGTGGAAGACCACCTATGGTATGAGAAAAGAAAGTGGAAAAATATATTGAAGAAAAACTTCCACGTAGTGGAAGGGGCAGTGTGGCACGGGCAAGGGAGGCATGTCTTGACAAAGTAGCTTGGAGACGTTTCTGTCATGGCCATCCTTTAGCGGGGGTTTCCCAGGGGGAAAGAAGTCGTCGGAGATGATGATGATACTCTCATGGTCACACAAACACACACACCTCCATCCCTCATTGCACAGCACTAGCCTACAACAATTATCCAGATACCATAATTGCCTCACTACGCATACCTTATGCATACCTTATTACTCTCCAATATCATCACTATCATTGTACACCATTATCATCACTATCATTGTACATCATTATCATCACTATCATTGTACACCATTATCATCACTATCATTGTACACTATTATCATCACTATCATTGTACATCATTATCATCACTATCATTGTACACCATTATCATCACTATCATTGTACACCATTATCATCACTATCATTGTACACCATTATCACCACTATCATTGTACTGTATACCATTATCATCACTCCCATACTAATCACCTCATCACACACATAGTGCACACCATAATCACCACTCACACAAGGTATTTCACATTTGCACACCACAATCACTTATGTCATTCACCACTCATACACCTCATATTACACCATAATCACCACTATGCACCTAATATCACACCATAATCACCACTCATACACCATAATCACTACTCATACACCACAATCACCACTCTCCTTCATCACACATTCCTGGACGACTATCGCTGAAGCCTGTAAATGGGCTCCTTTATAAAGTTCAAATCATGTACTGTACTGTAATTGTAAAGTATCTTTGCATCAACCAGGGTGTAGTGTAGATTACAGCTTTCTGTAGCCGTGGTAGTACTGTATGGTCAAAACCAGTAGTTGGCTGAAAACCTTGATATAACTTGTGTGAAGTGTAGGGAGGGGGACATTTACTCCACACTTCTAGAATGTGAGAGAAATAATGCTAGTTCTATCTATCTATTGCCGGATGCCTTACTCCCTTTAAGGGGGGGTCACCGGCTTTTTTTATCTTTCTCCTTTTCTCTTTCCCTGGCTTGTATCCATTCGGCCCCATTCAGCCAACTGTTTTAAGACGTTTATCCCCATCCAGGTGTCGATTATCGCGAGCCAGCATTGTATGGAGAAATCTGGTTTCACCGGAGAAATTTTTCTATTGAAAAATGTACAAATTTAGCTTGCTTTCAAAACAAAAATATATATATGCTGGCTCGCTACTGCTCACCAGGAAAATATTGACACCTGGATGGGGGTAAACGTCTTAAGACAGTAGGCTGAATGGGGCCCAATGGATACAAGTCAAAGAGAGAGGGAGAGAAAGATTAAAAAAGCGAGGTGACCCCCCCTAATGAGTTACAGACTACAGTATTATAATGCTCGTTACAGACTATTAGAAACATGAGATTTGGTGAGGAAGAGTGATAGTTACAGGTCTCCCTCGATTAACAATTGGGTTACGTTCCTGAAACCTGATCTGCAATAGAAAAATCATATAGCTAACCTTCAAATTAATGGGGTAAATGGGGATGCATTCTTGGCCCAGCCAAAACCCAAACCCAAACACCTAAAAACTTATAATAATATCGTAAATCGGGGCGAGGGAGACCTGTACTTGAAATGGCATGGTTTATGAGCAAGGTTGTCCGCTAACTATTGACTTTGACTATACTATCTCCGAGTGATCCTCAAGTATTATAGATCTTGTTAACCCTTTCAAGACTACTGTATTCATGCATTGTGGGCCATTTTTCCAAACAAATTTTCTCGTTTGAGCAGTTACAGAATCATATTTCAAAGCCAAACATTTCCTTAAATGGGGTAGTTTATAGACATTTGGAATTCTTTTGATTATTTACAAAAGATCAAGTTCAGGTATTTGTAACGAACCTGATCTAATTAATGTATTAATAGTAGTAATATATGGGATATCCGAATTTGTGTTGTTGGTGCAAGCCCGAAAATATGTGAGTGAAAAAATGGCCCTGTAGCTCTTCGACTAACCCGACTAACTTCATCAGCTATTACGTTCCCAAACATATTTGGACTTCTGCAAGCAGTTCACTGAAGGTATGTTTCACCAAGATCCTTAGTCATTGCCTCCCTTCACACTATTTATAGATGGTAAAATATTGATGATGGCTCTGACTGAGAATCTTATTGTAATTATATTTATGTTAGAGGGTGTTGGAAGATATTAAACTATTTATATATGTATCACAGTTTTACCCCACGTGTAAGGAGGCGGGAAGTGGCATATATGACTAGCTTAAATGTAACGCTATAGAATTTTTATCAATTGTAAAAAGATTACCGGTATGTAATATATATATACAGTACTGTATAGGGTATTTCAATTAACTAACTTTATAGATACACTGAAGCATCCTCCCGGTATGTTAAGTCATTGAAGCAACTCGCACAAACCCTCTAACATTAGCTGAACAATGTGGCAGAAAACTTGTATATAAAGGCAGAATCACATACTTTAATCCTGGCAACATCTGATCAGCTATTTTATTCTGGCAACATTTAAGGAATCTTTTGCAGTAGTATGAGCAGTTAAGTTTAGCACTATCTGGTTCGACCTCTCGGGAGTTACTATACTGTATATGACCTTTTGCTTAATTATTATTGAGGATTTTGTTTGCTTTTTCCATTTTCGAGCAATGTATTTTAGTGTGTCCCCTAGATTAACAAAAACACCTTCCGAGACTTCCTTGAAATAATAAAAGCCCCCCCCCCCACTTAGATACGCTTCAAGTTAATTTTGTACATTATTTGTAGAGAAATATCTCTGCCATAGGCCAGTTTATAGACTTGCTATTACTCGCCCAGAAACAAAAAATAACACCTGAATGGGGTAAAAAGTCTTAAATTCTCCAAACTAATGGAGTGAAAAGAGAAGTAAAAAAGATCTCCCTCAGAAAAAACAAGATTTAAGTATGCAGATTTTTGCAAGTGGCTATATTCTCACATTTGATTCAGAAGCTGCCAAAACAAAATTACTTTTGAATAAGTTGCCAAGAAAAAAAAGTGTGGCTGCTTTATAAAAGTAAAGTCTAGTGTAGTGTAGAAGGTAAGCTGGTGTGGTGTTAACCCTTTCTAGCACATGTTTTTTTATTATCTAGCAAAAGTACTTTCATGCAATTATATTTAGATCAGGAAGTACCTCTACAATTCAAAGGATCATAATCATGGAATGGGGTTCAATTTCACCATACTCAATTGAAAATAAGGCAAGAAAGAAAAGAGTAACATAACGTCTATTAACCCTTGTCTAGCGGGGTGTTTTGGGCTCATTTGGGCATATTCAGGCCCTCCTGAATGATCAATCAAGTATCTGCATGAAAAGAAATGTATTCAGCAAAAACAATAGGCACTAAAAGCTTCAAAATGAGACCAGAACGAGCTACGTAGCACTCGTGGTTCTCTTGCAGTGGTGCCACGAACATGGGAGTTTAGCGTATAGCGGTATATTTTTCCCAGCTATGCTCACTGCCGGCCTCTCGAGAACACAGGGAACATGAGTTAATGGGCGGCGGTAAGCCCTGGGAGTCGGCTGTCTGGCCCGCTGCGCTCCCGGCCATTTGCAATCTATTTTAACCCTTTAACCCGGGAACTGCGGGGAGACTCTTAAGAGTTCCCCCGGCGGACTGCAGGGAGACTCTTAAGAGTGAGTAAAAAAAAAAAAAAAAAAAAAATTTTTTTTTTTGGCCCCTGGGCCATGCAAAATCTCAGTCCTCTACCTCCCCTCCTTCCCCACTTTCCTCCTCTCCTTCAGTTATCACCTATTTTCCCTGTTATTCCCATATTCTGAGGTATATTTTCGTGCTAACATTAGCGAGTTGCAAGCAGGGTGTTGTCATCACTGATGGCAAGCGAGTGCAAGAGAGAGAGAGAGAGAGTATCGATCGACAGTGTCTCAGTGGCCTTGGGGGAAATTGGCGGGAAAGCAGCTTGCCTCACCCATACATTATATAACTCGCGGGCTATATCTCCGATTTTGACCATCCAAACGCTGTTTTCACTCGTTTTATTGTTGTTTCAGGTTAATACCTTTATAATCAACCCATAATAGGCGCATATGGATAAGTATTAATGCTATTAATGTTACAATGAATATTTTAGTGACGGAAACACCTCAAATACGTCAGCACAGGGGGACGTTTCCAATTACCCCCATGCGCACTTCAGAGGTTAAAAGCCTTAATAATGCTCCTAACTTGCTGCAAATTGGTGCACGACTTAAGTCGAGCGCCGCCAATAAGGGGTTAAAACAAATTACATTAATTTAATTAATAGCTCTTTGTTGATTTCAATATAATCCTAGCCATAACTACTGTATAATCCTTGCATGGTACATTTCCAAGGCAAGATGCTACCTCCAAAGTATCACATTAGCAGAGGATCTGCTCAAAATCCATAATTAAAATCAATAGTATATTTAGATGCATGCATGACAGACATGTTTACTATTTCCAAGATCCATATTAGATCCTAGCACACTGCTCCCAAATACAAGGCTGTATATCCCTTCTGTCGCCCATGGCTATAGGTCAATCACCTTCATGTAATTCTGGAGAAGTCACTTGACCTGATACTTTTTTCAGAAAAAATCCACTCAAATGAAAACATTAGCCACAGAATGTGGATATTAGGCATCCCAACCCAACCTACTATCAAAGCAAACCCCTAAATTTTTGTATAACTTTGGCTGAATGCATTAGGATACATTTTAGTGGTTCTCCTTTGGCTGAATAATGCCAATTGTGGTTAGTCCAGAGACATTTTTATAAATGTTCCGCGCTTGATGATGAATTATTTGGTTATTTAATTTTGGTGAATGGTAAAACTTAAGTCTGCTTTCATTTGTCCATTATATGGCTAGTTGCCAGAATATAGTTTCACCAACAGTGTAAATATTGGCTGAAAAATTATTAATTTACAAATCCCAAGTAAGTTTTTTAGTAAAACTGTGTGGATTTTATTCTTTCAATAGTACTGTAATTAAGTTTGAATATAACTGGCTAAACTGATCTGGATTAAGTTTATGCAAGGAAGTATTTCAAATAACTTATAATTAGCTAGGCTACTGTACAGGTATTTCTCAACCTCTGGCAGATTTCGCTGTAATGCTGGGTGAACGTGAAGTTATGACATATCGCCGGGACCTATTGGGTCAACTGTACCTATAAATGAATAATGCCTTCAATTGGAGGTAAATTAAGAAAAAAATGTAGTTACCATTGGATGATTTCATTCAGCTTATGAAGGACCTCTAAGAATCTCGGATTTAAAAGTACCCCATTATTATGTAATTTATTTTTACTGTCTTCATTTTATTCAGCTAAGGAAGAACCTCTACGAATCATAGGGTTAAACGATCAAATATCTTGTTACTTTGGCCATATTTTATTCTGCTTAGGTAAGACTTTGAATCAAAGGGTTAATTGTTGCGCTCCTTTGGTAAAAATATTCTTCCTTCTCTATATAAAGTTATAGCAAGTATAGATAAAGATGGTATCACAAGCATTTTTCTTTTAACTTTGTTCTGCAACTCTGATCTGGCAGCTTTACAGCTTTCTAAGGATTTTCACCTATACAAATCTAACTGAAGGCTTAGTTGCCAATTATAATGTAAAGCTTGATAAATAAACAAACCAAAACAGGGACGACACATTGTAAAGGTGAAAGAACTCGTCAGAATCAAAATACCAGTACTGTACGGTAAAAGATAGTTTCAAAATTTTACCAGAATGAAGTTGCGAATCAAAAGTTTACAATAAAATCTTTGGTGTGATCTGCCCTAAATGAATAGCATCTGATAGGAAGGGTTAACTGGTACTAGACTGCTAATAATTGTAAAATAATTTATGAATATTAATTATGCATGTCTAGTTAACATTCACTGGAATTCAGTTGCACCTTTCTCATTGTTTAGCTTAGGTTAGTTGTTAAAAGCGCCAATTCTTTCCAAAGAAATTCACTAGTTCTTACAGAGAAAAACTTAACAAACCACATTGCACTAGTCATAAAAGAAAGTAAATTAAGACAGTAAGTATGAAACAAGTTTTATGTTCAGACTACACTGAAGTAGCCACGAAGTTGACCATTTTGTTATGATGGTGGCATTTTTTATGATTTATTCTGGCTTACACTAGATCATTTTATTTGGCCTAGGATGGACCTCTAGAAATCCAGGGGTTTAAGGAATGTTTTGGTTAACACGGGTCCTTCTTAAGCTGCATAAAATTGTCTAATGATAGCCAGAGTAGGAAAAAAAATCTTCATTGTAGTGAATCGATTGCTATCTGTCATACAAATTACCATATCCATTACCTCTCAGTTGAAATTTAATCCAAAACCCTTAAGTGAGATCTTGGGGTTTTGCCGCTGGACCCTCATGGCTTTTTCAAAGAAACATCTTTTGGTAGTTTCTAATAACATATATTTCTCCGGTAACATTAAGACAGTACTACCTGTTATACTATATTTGTAAGACAGGTAATGACATCGATATAGTGGCAACTTTAATGTTAATTATTTTTATGTTGATTTGATTAGCATGCTATATTGTACTGTCGAGGTGATTTAACCCCTTAAGTATGATGCCTTTTATTTTTATTCTGCTTAGGAAGAAACTTTAGAATCAAATTAACTTTCACTTCCTTCCTAAGCTAAATAAAATTGCTTAATGATAGCCTGAATGAAGTGTGAAAAGTCATCTTCATTTCAAGGGGTGATATTGCAATACTGTAGATATGTAGTATTAGAAAATGGGGGAAAGAGGTTGATTAGTTGGGTAACCTTTGGATTATGGCAACTTTGATGCTTGCATAATACATAGACATAATTATTAGTTACCATATTTTAGCATAGAATTATGTAAAATTAAGTGGTACACTTGTCTTTATCCAAACCTTTATTTCATACGTTCTTAGAGTAAACACATACACAGTATATTCTTTGATCTTTTGTATTACTTGTACAAAAGAAACCTACTGATCCTTTAATACTAAGAAAACACACAAAGTTGGTTTTTAGAATAACGTAAGGGGTAACTTAATTCTCTGACCAACATTGTTCTTTTACTTAAATGCTTTCACTTTAGTCACCGCAGTATGTAGTGCACCTTAGGTTATTGTTGTATTTCTTTATTTATACTTCATTAAGATTGTGCAAACTACACTAAATATATAAATATTATATTGAGTACATACAGAATACAGAATTGTTAAATTCCCATTGGATAATGGTTAATATATTCTTATCCATTTTTCTTCTGATTCACAATTGGCTATAAATTTCCTTCATCTACACATTTTCTGCTCTTTATGTATATTAGTTTCACTAAACATATGATTACTTTGTAGAACTATAGGTGAGAGTGTGATGCATTGGGTTTTAAGAGTACTGTAAATTTGATTTGGTTGTGCATGTGTTGATAAAAATAATATCTTATTTTTCTTCTAATTCATCTTGCCTGATTATTGGAATGTTGATCATACCCATAGTACTAAAATTTGAACCATGTTAGATTTCTTAAATGATATAATGTTCATGATAATTTTTTTTTTTCATTTCCAGCATTATAATTACCGCATACAGTTAAGTAATGAAGATAGTACAGTACATATAGCATTTGTGCCTCAAGTTAAGCTTTAAAATCCTGTAAGTGTATACAGTATAGTATAATATTATCAGTTTGTTACAGTGCTATAAATGTAATACTAAGCTTACTATCGACAGATTTTAATATATATACAATATTGTTAAAGTTAGCCTTACCAGTGGCTCCCAACTCCCCCAAATGGGCTCACACACTAAGAACGCATCCAATTCACTTAACGTTAACATTTTTGAGATATCACTACAGTACAGTACTTTTATGTCTGTGATTTTATCCAATCTCCACAATTAACTTCCTAGCTTGAAAAGGCTCTGTATATGATATGTAGGGTTTTAATTGTTTTTTATTACTTTTATTATTTTTTTATTTTCGGCAAATTTATTTAATTTGAATATTTGCTCAATGAATTAACTGCTACACATATTTCTTTTATATTCTGTTACTTTCCTTTTATTGTGTTTGCTGTTTTATTGGATTTTCCAGTCTTATGACATTTAGTCCAGTAAGCTGTAGAGAAATTTTTGGCTCATCTCAATTAATAAAAAATATATCTGGGATCAATACTGTACGTGTACAGTCTTCTTCAATTTTTCTTCCCTAAGCAATTGGGAGCCCCTGTGCTAGACTTATGGTGCATTTTGTATGTGAATATAAAGTTGTAGTGTAGATAAAGTTATTGTGTTGGTGTATGTAGTGTTATGATTAAGTATAATCAAATTGTATGTGAATAGTTTTATGATTTTTGTGTTGTCAGGTCTGGCCACGACCCTGCTGCTCCAGACCACAGACCAGAACGGCCGACTGGTAACCATCAACCCCCAGGGTACTGGTTCATCGGTGCCCACATCGGTAGTGACCACAACGTCCAACAGCCACCACGTGGGTCAGGCCAGCAGCAGCAACCACAACAGCATCAATACCAATGGAGGGTCCACTAGGGGCCTCAACCAACATGGAGAGCCTGTGCCACGACCCTACCAGTGTGGTGTCTGTGGCAAGTCTTTCATCCGCAACGAACATCTCCGGCGCCACGTCCTCACGCATTCCGGGGAGAAGCCTCATGCCTGCAGCACCTGTGGGAAGGCGTTCTCCCGCCGCGAGCACCTCACCAAGCACATGCGTTCACACATCAAGGTCGGCAATGTCGGCTCCGCCCAGTCCAACTCCCAGCCTAACCATGGCTCCATCCAGATTGGAGGAGTGTCTAGTGTAGCTGCCCCCCAGGTGACGCCCTCCGTGGCGCAGACGGCCACCGTGTCTCTCCCAACACCAACTGTGGTAGCTTCAAGTAATCACCAGCAGCCTCCACCCCACGGAGTAACCCACACGCTGGCTGGCTCCCACGGCACGCCGGTCGCCCACGCTGCTCACCTTCCACCAGGCACACACTACCTCCCCATGTTTGGTCTGTTGGCGGAGGTTGTGTGATCCTCTGGCCTGGGCCTGGACACCCTCTGGTAGCTTACTGACCCGGCAGCATGGCCACCACTCTACTCCGACTCTCACCCCGGCCACACTCAAACCTCTATTGGGGACGAGCTGGCCATAAAGTGGATTCACATTAGTGCTGTTTCAAACAACTTTTGATAAGCAATTCTATTCTGGCATAATTTTGAGACTGTTATGTAGTGGTATCAGCAACTAAACTGAGGGTAAACTAACATAAGGGACAGGTTTCTGATATATATTTTATTCAAAAAGTGTCAGACTCAGACCAGAGTTGCCAAGATAAAGTTGAAGGAAAAAGAACTTCTGTTGTCCGTCTTTGCAACCTTTCAAACCCAGTGTTAGTCCAACTTGGGCAGGTGTGGTGCTGAATGATGCAAGTTGTAGGTAATGTGCCATGATCTCCCTGTAGCTGTCAGCGCTAGTTTATTTTTTCCTTCCCTCTCCGTTGTTGCTGCTATAGTTTTGGCGGGCTCGAGGGCGATTTACACAAGGGCTTTTCCCGGTATCTCTGTTCTGCCAACATTATTTAGACTATTTTGCACTTGGTATCGACAACTAGACTGTAGGTGATAGAATTCTGATAAAGTATTTTTCAGAAACTGCCAGATTCAAGTTGCGGAAAAAGCCCTTGTATAAATGCACCTTTTATTTCTTGTATTTGGTCCTGATAGGTATGTGTCAGTCACCTCGTCATTATCAACTGTCTGACCCTTTTCACATTCCAATAACTTTCTAGTTGTCTCTTTGGCTACCACAGAATAAACAGACTAAAATTTATCACATCACCATCGTCAGAATGAGTGTTAAAATTTTTTAATATGTACATTTTGTATAACAGTTTTATGCACTCCCATGTACTTAGTCTTTGTAAATTCATTGTGAGAAATCTTGTTTGCATTACCAATTGAGTGTTCCTTGCTCCTGCCAAAGTGTGAAAGTTGGATTCCAAGGGACAGCAGTTGCATCCTCCCTCAAGAGTGAAGGCAGCTTCAAACTTGGTCGCCACACACCCATGCCCACAACACTAAAAGTCATCACTGCATTAAAACCACCACCTATCCTAAAAATCAACAATTCAACATATTTATCCCCATAGCCAATGCTACCATTTTAACATTACTGGAGGTAGTGGGAGACCACCAATGGTATAGAAGAAAATTATAAAATAAATTGAAGACATTTTTCACATAGTGAAAAAAGCATACCGGTACTATACTATCCTTTAGCTGGGGTTGTAGATGATGAAGATATATGATGGAAGCATGAAAACAGGTCCCGATAACCAGAGTAGTGTCACTCATTGAGATTTACTGGTGATTTATTGGACATGTGGTGACTTTCTTGCATAGGTGAATTTGATGTTATTGATGTTAGGCTGTTTGTCATTCTTAGACCCATAGAAGCCGAAGACCATCGTTATTATAGAAACTATGCACTACGGTATGCATTTTCCAAGTTAGCTCGGTGATATCCCTTCGTTATTTGTAAATATAGGATATATTATCCCTTCATAAATTGCAAAAATACTGAAGTTCCTTGAATGGTCTCTGAAAGGGAAACGGCCGATGTGTGTGTGTGTGTGTAGACCGTGTTGAAATATTTTATTGTACCTTGTAAAAAGAAGTACCTTTTAATTGTAAATGAACATTTGTAATTACTTTTAGGAGCTTTCTTCACTTGCTTGCTATAGTTTTTTGGAAGGTAGATTTTCCTACTAGATAAACTGCTTTGTGTTAGATTTTTGCTGGCACACAAAGCAGACGGAGATTATTTTCCATATCCAAAGTTATCGGTTTAAATTAATTTTTTACTATATTGTTATGTTGCATTAATTTGGAATGCAGTTACATTTAATAAGCTGTTTTGATTATTTAACCCCCTTGAAGTTGCTGAAAATGTTATGTTTGAAAGGTGCTCAAGCAAATGATAACTTTGGATTTAATTTTAATTTATGACGCTAAAGGAGATCTGATTGTCTCTCTGTGAGAGGTTAAAGTTATGGCAATCATAGTTCATCATAAAGACTTTAGTTTGAAATAATTTTTGCCTGTCTATAAGCATTGAGAGATGTTATTGAGCTTTTATAAAGGGCAATATGTTGCCATTTTTGTGTGGATATTTTTTCTTTAGACCCTCTTTTGTTTGATCTTGCCAAGGTTGACTCCCAATGTACAGTAGAGTTGCTGTTATTGGCATTCCTTATTTTGTGTTATGGAAACTGCATTGGGCCATGGTCTTAAAACTTGAAAGGGTCACCCCTTTTTCTTGGCCTGCACTTTGGTAGTACGGTTGGTCACACATCTGGCTGGAACAGGCCTACTTTTTATTATACTATTTTATAAGTAAGGTATATACTGGGAAACTAAATATACAGTCTGGACCTATATTTTAGATAATTAAAGACTGTTTTGGAGTTTTCCATTTCAGTACAGTTATAACCACCTGAAAATGTGGGTAATTGTGCATACACTAAAATTGGAACAATACACAGTGGGCCCTGCAAAATTGTTAAGTGTTCCACGTTTTTTCCACCCTTATAAGGTCTAAGTCAAGTAGGCTTCATAATAAAGTTAATGATAATTTTTTTGGGGTACAGGAAAACTGAAAACGGAGTGTGCACCTTCCCATTGTTTTAAGACTACTGCCCATTATACGTGCATTTGGTGGAAGGGGCATTCATTCTTGATGGTGTGAACATTTAGGTGTAGCTCATTAGATTAATTTAAACAGCACAGGCAGATCAAGACATTTTATTTTTTGACAGAGACATATATATATATAATAAATATAAATATACTGTATATTAAAAGTCGTCTATAGCTTGTTTTTACTTCCCATTAACCAGTTGACATTCTCATGAAAGCAATATGATAGGTCTTACTGTGTTTTATGTATCTCGACCCGTGCCAGGCTGGGGAGGCAAGAGAGTAGAGCCAACTATAGGGGAATTTAAAGCGTCGACTCCTTTACAATGGCAGCCATGTTGATTACCATAAACTATTGTGTAACCTAACTTCTATCAGACAATAACTTATTAATACTACTGCCAGATGAATTTACTTGCCTTAGTAAGGACCACTGGAAATGAAGGGTTGAAGTACTAGGTTAATTAAACCTCAAAATCTAACCGGGTATTCCTGAATTAAATGAAATTATCCACAGTAGCTAGAATGAAACCAATTGGGTTGTCTTTTAATCAGATTTTTGACGTATGACCAGTCCGAGCCTCGAACCCTGTCTGTAGCGTAGTGAGACCATTACCAAACTGACTAGACCACCAAGGAGCTGTAAAAGTTATACTGTAATTTTATTTGGAACAAGTTCCATCCGTCGAACGCAGCCTAACGCCGTTCACACATACACCCGCACTCAAACATTGGTATCTAAGTATTAGAGATGGGTACAGTATTTGCAATTGGGGCACATTAAGGACTCGCTAGTATACAAATAGAGCCATTATGAATTAATATTTTTGTCAACAGATTATTTGTTAACCTTTTTTGCATTTGTTAAGTATATACAGTTTCTGGTCCTGTCTCCCACAGCCACTTTTCACATGTCGGTAGTAGATTTGACCATGCCTAACCTATCCTTAGTTTCCTACATTTTAACCTAGGAATTGCAACGTTCCTTCTGGAAGATACAGTATTTTAACGTTAAAAAAAAAAAAAAATCAAAGTGGGAAATTTCACAAAATTAGGCGACACATAAAAAGTAGTGGGATCTCTCCATACCACATCCTCCACTCCTCACTTTTATACCCCACCCCCTTCCTCCCTCCCTCAATTTGACCTTTTATTTTGCACAGATTCTAGCAGTTCATGGGTTAAAGTGTGTGAAAATAACTGGAGGAACTGACATGTGGATAGTATATAAACAAAACTATTTGTAAATATAATACTTAAATTATAATGTAAAACTTGCAAAATAAACAAACCAAACTGGGACGACACAATACAAAGACAAAAAAACTCATCAAAACCACTATGTAGAAACAATGCCTTAGCAAAACAAAAAATTTATAGTGCAGTTGGGATGATTGGCTAAGATTGGTATGCAGGATTCGAAACTGCATAATAAATCGTAGGCTTGTGCAGCATTCTTTATAACTGTCTTCGTGGTGCAATGCATAAGTGTGTTGATTTTCGGTGTGAGCATCCTGGGTTCGAATTCCCGGACTGCCACATGTGTTTGTTAATTTCATTAATAGAGTTTAGGAGTAAAGTTGGTTAGTGGAGAAAACATAATAAATAAAAGAACACAAAAGGCAGGTGGAACACTAGTCGAGGTGTACAGCATGGCCCCTAGAACAACAAATGTGGCATAAATTCCCCAATTTGATGGCTCTGCGACCAATTTGCCTCCCACATTCTAAGTTGGCCATATTTTTATTCTCCAATTAACTTACGGGACAGTCTCGCTTGATGTTATTTTGGAGGACTGGAGTACACTAGATGCGTAACAAATGTTGGGAGCACCGGCTTAGTCATACCTTAGGTATTTGACAGAAAGGGATACTATTATTTGCAAGGACATCTCATCCCTATATTAAGGGATGGGAATACTATTATTTGCAAGGACATCTCATCCCTATATCTGTCATCTCTTAATTAATCCCGAGCTAGTACCAATGTATGTACAAAGGCTAGTCCCTCAATATAGGGCTAGTATCAACAAAATACAATTTACTGTGTTATATACATTGAGAAAGTATGTTAAATTCATGTTCTACTGTAAATTAAGTCAATAGCGGATGGATTAGTACAATTGTTTTTGTCCTACTTTCATTTGAGCCAGAGTTGTTTGTTCTTTCAGAAAAGATTTTGTTTTAAATTTTACTTTAATCTGTGCAAAGCGGTAAGATTTTTATTTATTTACAGATTCATTGTTCATTGGGGTTGCATTCGATAAATTATTACTCATTATGTTACTGTATCTGGATCTTTGTGAAGGGGTAGATTTTGGGCACCCCATTTTTGGAATGTCATGGTAGTACTGTTTAGCACAGACAGGAAGATTGAATGCTTTAGGAGTGCTCCAGTGTTCCAAAACAATTGGGTTTATGGATATTGGGAAAGTTTTTGTATTTTTCCACCCCGTCAAAAATAACTTCATAATGTATTGCTGCCTTCAATCATGACAACATTTATCCTTTATTAATGCCATAGCCAGAGGGTGTTAAATAATAATAATAATAAGCATGTTACTTATTTCTCATAAGCGCCAATTTTTCCGAAGAATTCACTAGCGCTCGAAAAGAGAAAGAAAAAAGAACAAAAATCAATGCATCAAAAGAAGGCTTATATACAACACACATTTAAGTTGTTATACAACTATGGAAGAACCTCTAGATAATGAAAGGGTTAAAGAATATCTAAAGGAACCCTCTAACTCTGACAGGTCCTTTCTAAGTTGAATGAAATTGATTGGAAGTAGCTGGAATAAAAGATAAATTGATGTCTTCGGATTGAAAGGGGTGAATGAAGACCTTGCCAAATTTAACTTAAATACATTGACCCATTTAATTTTATTTTGGCTATTGTTAGATAATTTCATTTTAAATTAAAATGAAAAACTTACAAATAACAAAATATAGTAGTCAAAGGAGTAAAAACTATGGTCATTGATACTTTTACTCCCAATGAACCTACTTGAACTGAAATAAATTGTCTAGTTTTAGCCAAAATAGAATATAAAAATGTGTTATAATACCAAGGTCAAGATCGGCCTCAAGCGTGACAACCCCCATATGGTTCCCATTACTAGTTGAAGGATTCCTGTGCTTTGTAACTTGCCGACTTTTCCTTTTCACAAAAAATGCCTTTAAAAGCTTTTCAGTAACATCCTAACATTCTAGCATAAGGCCCACTTGTAAGATCCATATTGTACAGTCTTCAAAGAACATAGGAAATTATTTTTTCATTCTTTATAATTGATTTTAAGAGAAGTTCTAAATAAAATTCCGACAAGCAGTTTAGGTGCTGTGGCGGCTGTTTGGCTGCCTGTAAATACTGGTGTCCACAGTATTTATAGTAGTTACTGTGTTGGCATCTGTTAGGGGCTCATTACACTATGCTTATTTTTATACTAATTTAAGTGTACAGTATAGTTGTCAAGATTGAGAAACGCAAGTTTACCACTGCTCAATGTATTGTAAATAAAAAAAAAATAGGAAACTATTCACTAGACAAATTATGTATATTGAATAGTAAACAAAAAATCATTGGGATTAATTCAGAATTCAAAATGTAACTACAGTGAGACAACATTCGGGATCCGATTCAGTAGACTGTCTTCATGTTAAATTATGTATAATGCAAGAGGAACACATAAATAGGAAAATCCTTTGGCCTAAAAGAAAGCCACAATGACTGGGTAATTATACATTATACAATGTGTAATGTTAAACTTGCAAAATGAACAAACCAAAACAGGGACGACACAATATAAAGACAAAATAAAGTGTTTCCTAATAAGAGTATGTACTATACATAGTTTTTCATTTAGGCTGTCTGCCAGCTTTTCAATATGGCTGTACTTTAGTCATGTTAAAAGAGTAGCTTAAAGAGTTCAGCTGAAAAGTGGGCTTAAATACAGCATAGTGTGTTGGGCCCCTTACCCTGGTGTACTGTACAGTACTGTATCAACATCTGTTTGTTAGTAACTGTTCGGGAAACTTGTGAGGGGAGCAGCAGCTGAAGACACCTACGTCCAATGTTGTGCCACCTATACGCTCTAATGGTATGCAAAGTGATACAAGTGGCAATAGATCCAATAAAAGTAATTCAATGCCGGTTCTCATTAGGAGTAATTTTTTACTCCAGACATATACCCATTTAATTCCGGTTCAGATTGGATAAGCGTAAAGCGTGGCACAACATTTGGCTCTGCTTCATTTTGTAAGGGCCACCTCAAACCTACTCCCTCATGTTAGGCAATTCCTTGCCCACTAAATTCTATGATAAGTAAATTTGTTGTGTAATTTTTCATTTGTTTCTCCCACTTGTTTAGAAGAGATAGCATATAAGTTGATCTCATGTTCCCTTGCTATGTACAATTATCATTAGTTTAGTTGATTTGCTAGCAAAAAATATATAAATATAATTATGCACTAATCTCACTAGTACTTTTCCGTTACTCGAAATATTGTTCCATTACCTTTCCTTGTCTTTGAATTTAGTGGGTCTGGATATGATGACTTGAAGGAGCTTACTACAATTTGCCAGTACAAAATGTGGCTCTATAATAATACCTGTAGTGTACCGACAACTGCACCCGCCCGCACCAGGCCTCTGTATTTATAATGTAAAACTTGCAAATATGTATAACTTCCTATTTGGCTGTACCGGTACTAAAATATCCCACAAGTATTCTGTTACTGTTTCACCTCTCTGACCAAGGGGGCATTACATTTACAAGGAAGACTAGTCCATTCATTCATGGTAGTCCAATAAACATGTAAAGTCTATTTTAAAATTACTACCCAGAAAAAATAATTAAGCGTTAGATAAATACATTTAATATCAAATGTGCGATAGTTTTGATGCTAAATTTATTAATCTAATTTTACTAATTTTTAGTGGGTATTATGTTAGTCAATATTACTTACTAATTGGACCCCCTTGCATGAACTTGCTACTCTACCCTAATCCTGAATCGTTGTTAGTGATGGTCGACTATACAGTAAAGGCTGCGAACGGTACGGTGCAGTTTTTGGTATACCCTGTTAAGTTTGTTCATTATTGATCTATAGTCTCCATCTCAGAATTGCATGAAATAGTTGCCAGGTAAAGTTGGGTTCTGTTTTTATTTAGCCTTTGTGTCCGTCACTTCTCTCATCAGTTTTCATGGATGCATAATTTTTATTTTACACAAAATTTTTGTGTGAAAGAGTACAAATTTTTGACCAAGTTATTCATTGTCATTAGCCTGGTTTGGGACTGTTTTCTGAAGCATGTATATTTCTATTCTGATAAAAGATTGGAGCTTGTTGATTCTTCTCTACTAGTCCAAGTTGCCCCACATCCCTTGGACATTGTAAGTCAGATAAGGTTTTAATACTGTCTTGTTTGATATATCATGTTCACATGTCACGAAATTGGTTTCTAGCTTTACTGTCTTTATGTTTAACCAATTGGCGGTTCTGCAATAAGAATTCAAATCAAAATTTTGCTGTTGTACGTTTGTAAGAGCTCGAGCGAAGGTGATGAAGAGGTCTTGCAGAATACTAACAGTCCAAGTAGTCCATGGGCTGGAGGAAAAATCAGTACCATCTAAGAGGTCTAACCCTTCTAATGCTATGCTAAATAATTGTTAATTGAGGTTAATATTTCAAAAATACATTGTTCATCATTTTATGGAGGCGATATCTGAATGTGATCATATATTTTCAACGAGTATCGATGTAATTGTAGCCGTTTATTGGAGCGAGCATCTAGACCATATCACTTGGCCATTTATTATGTAGTTTACTGCTGAGAATAGGCAGAATATAGCCATTTATTGAAGTTTGTGCAGAAAATAGGCCCTCTTGGCATGGTACCGATTGGTGAAATGTTGTGATCTGGCCCGTGGACTAATACTGAAGCAAATCCCTCCAGAGGTGATACAGTCAGAGGTTAGGGGTCCCCAGGCAATGTCAGTTTCTCTCTTATATATATACATACATTATTCAGTGGCAAGTCAAAACGGCCACACTCTGAAACGCCCACATCCACAAAATCCTACCTAATTCAACCTGATCTAACCCATCACTAATTAAACCTTTTCTATCCTAACTTAACCTAACCTAATCAAAATTAGTTTAACCTATCCAAGCCTAACCAGACCTAATCTAACAACACTTGATCTAACCTAGGCTGTTCAGGCTTGTGGCCGTATTGACGTGTTTCCCATTATTCGATTGGCCAAGTTCACGGTAAAGCTACATTGGGTTGGCTCTCATTTTGTCAGTATTTTCCATTTCCATCATTAGGTGTTAAATGTTATAATGGAAAGCGGTGATCACGATGGCTTCTATACTTAATTTTTGTTTAACTTGGCAGAAAGTTGACTCCATTAGCAGCTGATTTATCAATAATTGGAAAACTAAGGAATTACTTTATTCTCCCTATCATATTAATGCCACTTTTTCACAATCAACACCAAATCATTTTATAAAAACATTGTGATAGATAAGTTATATATAGATAGTCAATTTTTCGCCAACTTTAAAAGAAAAGAAAGTATAGTTATAATGTAAAACTTTCAAAATAAACAAAGCCAGAGTGAGAGGGGTTTCATATTTTTGCCACTAAATACAAACCCATTAAAGTAGTGTATCATGAATTGGTCTAGTCAGGCAGTAATGCAGGAAAATTCATGAATTATGCACTTGCAGATTTGCTAACGTTCTGAATTTATCTCTTACTTCAAAATGAAATATGTGTTATGAGTATGGTTTTTCAAATTGTATATATAGTACTGAAATTGTAGCCACGAGTAAAATGCGTGTTTTGTCGTTGTGAATGTGTTTGAGGATCTTTATCCCTGATTATATCACATTGACTTAGGCCTTGAGTCACCAACTGTGTGAAGTTTTGCATATGAATAATGAAGCAAAGACAAAAGTAAACAAATTTTATTGTATTACTTTAAAAGACTTCAAATAAAACAGAGGAAGTTGCTTTGTGTTTTAATCAACTGGTAGACAAATAAGATCGGTTCCTTTATGATGAAATAGTATGGTCATTTGGAATAAGACAAATTATCTGTAATAGTAGACTGATTAATATAACTCTTAATCAGATGAAGCTTTTTATCCTTTAATTCTAAATATTGCCAGACAATATCACTCAACTCGGGAATCACGATGATAAATCAAAGTTCACAAAGCTATCTCACTTTGCCCAATGATGATAGTTTTTTCTTAACCTGAACAAATTAATCTGCAGAATAGTTAACATACATCAAATTGGTGTGACATTGAAAGCGTTAACTGGGTGATTAATTATCTTTAGGAGAGCTGTAAAAGCCAATAACAATTTGTCACGACGGTTCCCTGTTCGGCCAATGTAAGTAAGGTATTGGTGATTTGGAGATATCAATTAGGTTAAATAATGTAAAGTTGCTGACAAGGTAAAGCTCGGTCTCAGGTTGTGAAAATAACAGGATAATTAACCATTTGAGAGCAAATATATAATGTAATCATCAACCAATTCTATTCTAGAATGAGTCCAGGCAGTGGATGAGATAGTGTAAAGAAAAGCCAACAGATAGTAATTTCATAACTTTGTTTTTACCCCATAAATGTACTTCCAAAATTGATGATACTATTCATTACCCAGTAATTACTACCATAAATGGTAGACATTATGGTCAGTCTTGGAAAATAAAACTGAATATACTGTGGGTCAGTAAAAGATATACTGTATATTTATATGTGTGTATGTATGTATATACACAGGCACATACCCCATATCTGGGAGTGGCCCACTCGAGACTGGGACAACACAACATAAAAAAAAAAAAAAATTACTTCACACACATATAGGTCACCCAGAAGAAGACCCAGAGACCCAGGATCACTAGGGGCCTCCAGCATTTCCCCGGCCCCAAACCTCCCGGAGAGGTTCTGGTCTCCGCAGGTAGACACGTTGCGGAACACACCACAATGCCCGCCCACTTCACATCCAGGCATGACCCTTCATATATATACCGGCTCCCCGGGCCAGGTTCCTTACGGACTATTATCTAATCCAACTAGCGCCCGACCTCCTCTCCCCAACGACCCCGTTATCACTCATCTATTCACAAGCATTCTCCATTCATTCCCATTTTATTACCACTTCTCTTGCCTGTTCTAGAGTCATCTCTCTATCTTCCAATGCTTGTACTACACAATCTCTCCATCTCAACGGAGGTCTTCTTACCCCTCTACCTTCCCTTGTATCTGACTCATATTCTCTCTTTGTAAGCCTTTCATCTCCCATTCGCTCCACATATCCATACCAGCACAGCACCCTTCTGTCCACTCTGGCCGACAACGGTTCCTGCTGTCCCACTCCTGCGTACCTCTTCATTCCTCAATCTGTCTATGAGTCACTCCACATATACTCCTCAAGCAGCTCATCTCCATCACATCCAGCTTTCTTCTCTTTTTTGCCTTCAGAGCCCATGTCTCAGCCCCATATATCACTGTTGGTACAACTATCCCAGGATACATTGCACTTTTAGCTTTCATTCCGAAATTTCTCACCTTCCACATACTTCTCATTGATCCAAAACCTTTCTTTCCTTCACATAGGCCTACTCTCTATTTTACCTTCATTTCCACACCGGAGTCCTTGCTTATCACTCCTCCCAGATATATATATTTATATATATATATTAAATTATTATGTTACCTCCACCAACCGACTTTACACAATTCATTGCTTAATCGTCAATATTTTATTTTTTTGTCCTTTTCAATGTGAGCTTAAACCGTTTTAATTAGCTTGAAAAGACCTTTGCCAATGGAATATAAATATTGATAAACAACCGCCAAATAATATTGCATTTTGCAGTGGTCTGATAATAAACAAATAATATGTGAATGTATAATTTTTACTTTACATCAAAGCATATAATAACTCTTGTAACTATAGAACTTTCATTTACTTTAAATTGTCATCGATATCTAATAAACTAGAAACAAAGCAAACTGTTCACCTGAATACTGAAAATACATGAGAACAGGTGTATTTTTCCCAATGATTAATATAAAATATAACTTTACTTTTTAATTTCGTTGGTAGTACTACAGTAATTATCATAACTTGACTACATACAATAATACTATAATCGACTAAACAATATATTGGTATTATTATGTTCACAAAATATTGCTACTGAAAACTTAATTAATATATATAAAAAAAAAAAAAAAAATTGTAGGACTTTACAGTACAACACTGCCCACCATAATAATAATACAACTCCACCCAAAACCCGATGAATAAAAATCCCACATTACCCCTAAAAAAAAAAAAAAAACACACTACTAGTAGTGCATTGCTGATGAACATAGATTCTAATGCCCACCATAATAATACAAATCCACCCAAAACCCGATGAAGAAGACATCCCACATTACCCCTTAAAAAAAAAAAAAAAAAAAAAAAAAAACTACCGGTAGTGAATTGCTGATGAAAATAGATTCATATGTTCAAAGATAGTCAGACAGAGCATGAGAGTCAGAGGAGAAGCATAATAAAACCCAGTGAATAAAACACCTCACATTACCCCTCTCAACTCAAACATAATAATAATACAAACCCACCCAAAACCCAATGAATAAAACATCCCATATTACCCCTCAAAAAAAGATGCGTACGCCGGCTGATGAAAATAGATTTATATATTCCAAGAGAGTCGGACAGAGAGAACGAGAGAGTCGTCGGAGAAGGGTGGCTCAGAAAGGGTAAGGGGAAAGGAAGGTAGGAATGAGGGAGAGCAAGTCGAGGGAGAGGGAAGACAGAGGGCCGGGAGAGGGGAGAAAGATAAGTTTGTGAGGAGGAAGGGGAGGGGATGTAAAGAAGAGCGGGCCGGCGAGAGAGCCAACACTTTAGGACACAGGACCCATGGACAACTTAACAATGGGCTGCCATCTTGGGGCACTTTAGAACAGGACCCATGGACAATTTAACAATGGGCTGCCATCTTGGGGCACTTTAGAACAGGACCCCATGGGCAACTTAAGAACGGGCTGCCATCTTGGGGCACTTTAGGACAGGGTTCATGGACAACTTAACAATGTGCCGCCATCTTGGAGGTCACAATAATCCTTTAGAACACAGAATCAAGACATCTTCACAACAGTTATATATAATACAAAGGTGTAGACAACTTTACAACATGTAGCCATCTTTGAGGATATAAAACTTCTATAAAATAGTTACAGAGGTGACAAGACAAATTAATACCATAAGTTAACGCTATTTTGGCGGTCCATGCTCACGCATGAGGTTAGGGTCAAACAAACTTTTCCAGCACATTTCTGTAGTCATTTTTTTCTGGCAATTTATTTTTCATTAGATTTGGGAACTAGAAAATAAGAGAACTGCTTAATAATATTATAGAACTTAGGCCTGTATTTAGAAGCTATTAGAAGAAAATTACCACCCAAAATTGCTGGCAAAATCTCGTGTTACTCTACCGTAGATTTGAACAGTCTATACAGCATTATCCAAGCATACAACTATGGCAGTTTTACAAAATCTTCAAATTAATCCAATTGCTCATATCAGAAATTACCCCCAAAGTTTGTCTAATTAAACTTACTGAACCGGCATTTAAATGGTTAAGTTTTATCAGACGTTTATAATGACATTCAGTTTCATTCAGTCACAAAAGGGGTAAGAACATTAGAAATCTCAAACGGGAATTCTGTTCCATATTTGAAAGCTATGAGAGGCAACAAATGCTCAACCCCCATTCTGATAGTACCAACCCACCTACTGTATATGCGTCTACAGCATAGTAAAATTATACAATAACGTGACGAAGAGATAATTATAAATTAAGCTATGAAGGGTAGGTAAGTATGATGCTCAACCCCCGCTCAGATAGTATATACCCTCCCACTTATAGAAGTTTACAGCATACTGAATGTAGCATAGGAAAATTAAAAATAACTCGAGCTATGAGAGGCAGGGGACGCTCAACCCCCATTGTAATCGTACCAGCCTCCCAACATATATCTACAGCATAGCCTACTAAATGTATACAAAAAGTGAGGAGATACAGAGCAAACTAACGCCTGCATTATGATCATAAAACACAACCACAGGCCAACAGCATACCACACACAAAGGAAGAAACTGGACAACGTTAATACAACATTCGAATATATATAGACATTTACAAAAACATAATATAAGAGATCAAGTTATAAGAGGCAGAAGACGCTCAACCCCCCCCCCCCCCTCCCCTCTGATAGTGCGACCTCACAACCGCCTGTCTACAGCATAATGCATATAAAAGAAGAAACCGCCCACCTTCACATGTCTACACCATTCTGAATATAAAACCAGAAAGTAAAGAAGAAAATGTGTGCAGGTGTCCTCACATGCCTGTTTGCAGAAGGGTCTGGAGGGTAGCCGGAGCGGAGGGGTATTAGAGTGAAGGAAGAGACCCTGCAAGGACAAGGGGAAGGGTGAGGTGCGCTCATGAGGGGAACAGCCGAGGGGACAGGAAGGGGACGGATGAGGGCTGAAGAGGGGACACTGAGGGCTAGAGAGGGGATAGATAAGGGCTAGGGAAGGGAAGGATGATGGATGAGAAGGGGACAGAGAGAGAGAGAAAGGGGAAAGATATTGGATAGAAAGAATTGAATAGAAGACACTGTCAACCATATATATAAATAAAAGAACAACAATAACAACCGAAGAGGGGCTCAGAGTGAGACAAGGTAGATAAGGGGGCTGCAGATAAAAAAATAATAGGGGCGCTGGGAATTATATATATATATATATATACCGGTATATATATATATGAGAGGGGTGGAAATTAGTTACTTGAGAAGTGCGTGCGGTCATGGAGGGATAGACAGACGAATGAGGAAGTAAGAAGGAGGTGTGGTGTGGAGGTAGATGTGCTGGAAAGTGTGAAAAGGAACACCTTGAGATGGTTCGGCCATATGGAACGTATGGGAAGCGAGAGAATGACTAAGAGGGTGTACGAGAGCGAGGTGGAAGGACAGGGAGGGAGATGTAAACCGAGAGCGAGGTGGAAGGATGGAGTGATGATGCAGATTTTACCACCATGCACTCTTTGCTCAAGAGCTGGGCTAGGGTGGGTGCCCTGATGATCAGGGACTTGAGTGAACAGTTGCCACAGATTGCTAGACCGTGCCGTTCACCGACAACACTGGCGTCTGCCAAATAGCACACTGGCTGGGCCGAGACTCGAACCATCAACCTCACGATTTGCAGGCGAGTGCTCTACCAACCGCGCTACGGCCTGTAGCGATGAAGTATATGAATGAAGGCGGTGCTGGTTGGGAGGAGGGGCGTCAACTGACTGGGGACAGAGGTGCATGGGGGCGTTTCGTTCGTGGCCACCCCTTTGGGGATCATGGTGTCAGGCAATAGATAGATAAATATAAATACGAGGGCAAGGGCAAGACTCGAGAGACAACAGCGACGAGAGGAGAGAAAGAAAACTGAAAGATCATTAACCTCTGGGTTGCGCATAGGGGGTAGTATACACCATTCGCCTGTGCGGAGGTATTTACACTGTTTCCTCACTAAAATCGTTATTTTACTGTAAATATCATTAATACTTATCAATATGCGCCTATTTTATGTTTAACCCCTTATTGGCGGCGCTCGATTTAAGTCGTGCACCAATTTGCAGCAAGTTAGGAGCATTATTAAGGCTTTTAAAGGGTTAAAATAGAGTGCAAATGGCCGGGAGCGCAGCGGGCCAGACAGCCGACTCCCAGGGCTTACCACTGCCCATTAACTCATGTTCCCTGTGTTCTCGAGAGGCCGGCAGTGTAGCCAGTAGTGAGCATAGCTGGGAAAAATATACCGATATATGCTAAACTTCCATGTTCGTGGCACCACTGCAAGAGAACCACGAGTGCTACGTAGCTCGTTCTGGTCTCATTTTGAAGCTTTTAGTGCCTAGGTTTTTGCTAAATATGTTTTTTTTCATGCAGATGCTTGATTTATCATGCAGGAGGGCCTGAATATGCCCAAATGAGCCCAAAACACCCCGCTAGACAAGGGTTAATATGAAGATAGTAACATGTTACAACAATAAAACAAGTGGGAAAAGTGTTTGGATGGTCAAAATCGCGAATTGAAAGTGAGTTTCATTCACCAAATGTGAGCCAGCCGCCGTCACACCCTCCTCTCACGAGGCTTGGAGAGACACTGAGCTCACTATCTCTATCTCTTTCCCACGCATAGATACACATATGACCACGCCCTGCTAGCAACTCGCTAATGTTAGCATGAAAATATACCTAAGAATAAGGGAATAACAGGGAAAATAAGTGATAATTGAAAGGGGGGGGGGGGGGGGGGAAGGAGGGCATGGGGAGGAGTGATATGTGGCATGGCCGAGGGGCAAAAAAAAAAAAAAAAAAAGTTTCAAGTGTTACTGGGGTGTTTTAAAAAAAAAAAAATTTAGGCCTAGGATCTTAAGAGTCTCCCCGCAGTTCCCGGGTTAAGAACGGGAAGATGCCGGTAGGAAAGAAGGAAGGAGAGGGAGACAGAAAATAGGAGATCAGCAAGAACGGGAAGGAACACCACCCGGTAAATAAGAACAAATGCCATAAGAGAAGGACGCCTGCCAAATTCAAAGAAGAGCGCTTGGACCCTTCTCGCTCTCAGCGCAGCCACCCAGGCTGTGCTTGCGCTGCGGGGGTCAACCCCAAGATCTTTAAATTGACACCTTAACCACCTTAGCCCCTCTTACTCCCAGATACCTCGCCTCTGCTGAATATATGACTTGGTAGGCGAAACCAGCAGAGGGCACAGTTTTGTTTTCTTCATTTTTCTATGTGAATGAGGGAGACAAAGGCAGAACTGCCTGCAGCGAGTGCCTTCCCCAGAATTGAAAGAGTGACAGGGCCAAAATCAAGGGACGTTCGAGCTAAAATACCTGGACACACGGAGTTTGAAGCAATTTAAGTCATAGGAAGAGGGAAAGACTGATTCTGGGAGAGTTCCAGAGCTCTGCAGCAGTTAAATAGAAGAAAGTCTGAGAATAGCATTTCACTCTTGGGTTGGAGAGTTGCACAGAGTGGGGGTGGGATTGTGTTGCAAGACGGGTACTACGTACCCTACGTAGAGGAGGTGGTATACACTGGGAAAGCTCCGAGGAACACTGATTATTGTAGTAGCGATAGAATAGCGAGAGAGATGCAACATTGCGGCGAAGAGAGATAGATTGCAGAGAGTTGGTGAGTGGACGGGAATTAATGATACGAAAGGCTTTCCTTACTAAATTGTCTAGGAATACGGTGTGAGAGGATCCTCCCAACACATGTGAACAATACTCAATACAAGGACGCACTGTGCCCCTGTACAGAGCAAGAAGCTGTGCAGGGGTAAAAGAACCCCTTGAGGCAGTTGAGCACACCCAGCTTCTGGGAGGCTGCCTTAGCAAGACTGGTAATATGGTCCTTCCAAGTGAGAGCAGAAGAAAAAGAGACACCGAAAATATTGAGAGACGATGAAGGATTGATTTTTGTATTGTTGAAGAATAAGGGATAGTCCTCTGGAGGTTCTGGACTGGTAGTAAGATGGAGAAATTGGGTCTTGGAAGCATTAAATGCAACAAGGTTTTCTCTACCCCAATTGGAAATAGTAGCTAGATCAGAAGATAAGTGTTCTATGGCTTCATTACATTTGTTTTTGAGGGACTGCTGGCTGGGGCGTTCTGGAAAACTAATTGAGTAGTGTAAGGTAGAGTCGTCTGCATATGAATGGATGGGACTGGATGTATAGTTGAGAAGATCATTTATGAAAATTAGAAAGAGAATAGGAGATAGGACAGAACCCTGAGGAACACCGGAGTTGATAGGATGAGGAAGCTATGGAACGGCCGGAAAGGAAATTAGAAACAAAGGCACAGATGGAGGGATAGAAACCGAAGGAGGGTAGTGAAATAACGAAAAAGCAGTTTTGCTCAACATCCACTGCCACCAAACATCGATCATTCATCCCAGTGGCGAAGGGAACCGGGGAGCGAAAAGACTAACCACCTCCACCACCAACGTAACGGTCCGCGCCCACATTCAAACTGGCGGAGCTTGACAATTGTATACCCAGCAAATCGAAATACGAGTTGCCACCATCAAGATGGCACATCCTCCAACACCAGGAAGGGACTTTGAAGTATTAGAAAAAGCATCTCACCAAGCCTGCACCGACACACAGCAGCGACCGAGTGGCGAAAGGCCGGACCAGCACCACCACTATCTCCCCCATCACTCAAGGTCATCTAGCAGGATAGCCAACTGTAACTCCCGCAAAAGTCAAAACACAAGTTGCCAACCTCAAGATAACACGTCCGCCCGAATCCTCCAACACCAGGAAAGGATTTATTCATAATCATAAACAATCCCGAAGTCCAGAGAAATAAGCGAAGTAAACAGGAAAGACAGAAAAACAACTTGCCATCTATCCTGGCATCAGAGAGAACGTACCGCCACCACAGAAAACGACTAAAGGGCAGACAATTATATGTCCCCGCAAGCTAGAATACGTGCGACCACTTTCCTCTCCGATTTCACATCTCCTGCAACATCCCAAACCTACAAACTTGCAAACACTGTCCACTCCATCTACCTCCAGCCTACAAACCACATAAGCAGACCCCAGAACAAACCCGAAGGCCCAATATCAAGGACGTACAAAGCCCCGAGCACGGGTAATTCACTTTCAGTTTCAATCTTGAGGAGTTTTGAGGACCATCTTCATCCAGCCGCACACTTATAATCATAATAATAACAAGTGCACGTCTTGCAAACAATGCACACCTTCCTTCATCAAGCCCATGCAAACCAAAATGCAAGGCCAGCAAGCCTGTTTCCTAATTGTCTCTGCCCACCACACCTCCAAGCCAAAAGGGAATAACCACCAATCCATCCAGAAGCACAAGAAGTCATTACCATCGAAATAACGCATTATCCAACCCCAGGAAAGGAGTTATTCACCAACATGAACAATCCTGAAGTACAGAATAATAAGGAAAAGAGAAAGAAAAGACGACACAAGAAATGGCACCATAAACATCAGAAGTCTAGGGGTCGTCCTTCTGCCCCTCAACCTCACCACCGCCCTGAGGAAGAAAATTAATAAGTACTATTCAGGCACCACACCCCAACTCAAAGCCACAAGGAAATAAGCACCACGAACGTCCTACGTCCAGCCACCTTTCTACCACCTTTTAGGCTAGCCTAAACAGACCTCGGATGCGGAAATACCCTGAGCCGAACAGGCCAAGTGGGATATCTCTATTGGTCTAACTGGTAAGGTGTCTGCCTCACACCCAAGGGTCGAGAGTTCGTGCCCCCAACAGGGCTTGATATTTTTGTGAGGCTATTTCCGCATTTAACGAAGTTTAGGTGTGTTGGTAAAATTGTTCAGATGGTTGAGAGTAAGATCGGAGCTCCATAAATCCTCTTTCGGGTATGGTGTAAAAACTGATCCCCACACTATTGTGGATAAAGTACGGTACCAAAGCCCTGCCACAGCCCAACTCTTTGAAACGATAAAAGGGTTGAGCCAAGCAATGGCTACCCTGACAGAGGAGGTAGCAAATCTGAAAAACACCCCCACACAGCCACAACACTCCCACCCACAATAGTACCCCAAACTTTCCCAAACCAGCGCGAAATTAAACAAATCCTGCACGAGGTTATTGAAATCAGAGAACGAGAAAAAAGAGTCAAGTCAGTCATAGTTCGTGGACTAGGAAACGACCTGAATGGCGTAACCATCAACTTAAACAAAGAAGCAGTCCATCTCCTAGGGACTAACAAGGCCCAACACATAGCCCTAACAAACATAGTCCCCATTAATGCAAACCTTGTTAGAGGCGACATCCCCGACGATGCTGGGAGAAAAGAAATACTATCTGCTGCCAGACACCTCAGGACCTCAGCAGAGTTCCACCAAGTATACATCAGCAGAGACCTGACTTTCAAACAGCGTCAAACTCTTAAAGAGAGGAAAAACGCCCAAGATGGTGCTGTAAACCCGTCAGCCAGACCCACAAACAAAACTCCCCTACAAATCATCCCAAACATAGACACAACAATTACAACAACCACAGGCCAAAACCAGGCTGGCCCCCCTCTTACTGATCCCACACCACATCCAGCAGCACAAGCCCAGACAAATGTCGTAGCTACTCACAACCCCCAGCCAACCGCAAGCTCGGCTGCACAAACAAGCCAAAACCCACCAAAAAACGAGCTTGCACCCCCCACCCATCCCCCGACCTGCTGCTTCCTTCACAGAACTAAAAATTTCCCTAACAAATGTAAATAGTCTCCCCAACAAAATCCCCTTCATAACCAAACTATGCCATGACTCAAACCCCGACATCTTCTGTGTTACAGAGACATGGCTAACCCCCACTATCGTCGATGCCCCCCTATTTATAAATGGCTTCACTCTGATTAGGAACGATTCACCCTCAGGGATTCCTAAACACGGAGTCTGCATTTATACCAAAGATAGTATTAAAATATAATGCCCCACCGACCCAAACTTTGTAAATACCATAGCCATATACCTTCATAAATATAACCTGTACATACTAATTTATCGTCCTCCATCTAACACTGTAAGTGATGATTTTGAACTGATAAACTACATAGCCGACTTCAGCACAGGCAAGGCAGTAATAATCCTTGGCGACTTCAACCTCCCAACCATCCGCTGGTCAGAACCTGACCCTTCCCTAGGTGCATCAGCACGCGACACCCACTTCCTCAACCTCTTTCAGACAGACTTAATCTAGCCCCAGCCAAATCCACCGCAACCCTGCTCACAAGTTGGACAGGAGAACACGAATACATCCCTCAACTCACCATAAACAACACACCCCTAACACATACACACACACCCCCAAAATCCTAGGAGTAACATATGATACTCATATGACATTCAAACAGCACACCACAAACATTAAAAAGAAACTGACACCCAGACTTAACGCCCTCAGGTCACTTGCTCACACAACATTTGGACACAACAAAGAAACTACCACCACAGTATATAAACAATACATAAGATCAGTGATGGAATACGCAAGCCCAGCCTGGGCTTCTAACCTAGCTGAAACACATCATAAGACCTTACAGACTATTCAAAACAAAGCCCTGAAGATCATTACAGGCTGCACAGCTACTGCACCCACAGATCACCTACATCAAGAAACCAAAATCCTCAAAGTCAAAGACCATCTGGACATGAGAGGCACTCAATTCCTGGCAGCAGCCTCCACGAACCAAGAGCACCCACTAAACTACATGGCAACACACCCACAGACACCAAGAAATATCAAAACAACACCCAGCACACGGTATCACACAAAATTATTGTCCTCTCTCCTTCCCTGCCCACCCCGAACCAACTTCCAGAAGCACATCCATACTCATATCTCTCACCGATCCATCCATTCACTCACAGACAACACGCAGCTGCATGCACGACCTCCCGAAATCCATCCTTCCGAATCCTCCCTTCCTCGCGAGGACAGAGTCCACCTGGCCAGGCTGAGATGCGGACACCATCCAGCTCTCCTGAGCTATCAGAAGAGACTGGATGACTCCGTTGTCGACGCCTGCCCGGGATGTAACACAGCACCCCATACCATTAAACACATCATAGAAGACTGCATTTCACATAACCACTTACGCCAACAACACAATCTACACTCAATGAGAGCTCTGTGGGAAAGCCCGATCGTGGCCATGGCCTTTCTCAGGGACTCGGGGCTGTTCGGCCAGGCAGCTTAGGGAACAACAACATCAACAACCTCTTTCAGGTACTAGGCCTTATCCAGTGGGTTCGTGAGCCCACATTCATCCCCTCCGGAAATATACTTGACCTTGTCCTAACTACAGAGGCAGACAGACTACTGAACATCACCACCAACCCTCCACTCCCCCACTGCGGTCACGTTGTCATAACTCTCAACTACCTGTTTCAAGACTGCCACTCACCCAACACCCCCCACAATATATTCATGATAAGAGACTGGGCGAAAGGAAACTACAACCAGATCCGAAACTACCTGAGACAGATTGACTGGGACTATGAACTCCAAGCACGTGACCTAGATAGCCTCAACTCCTTCCTTACCTCCACTCTTCAGGACCTAGTCACCCGACATGTCCCGCTAAAGGAACCCAAATGTTCCGGCCCCCCCTGGCTCAGAAAAATTCCTAAACACCTCACAAGACTGAGATCCAACCAATGGAAGCAGTACAAGGAAATGAGGAGAATCCATGGCAGGCAGTCCCATCAAGCGCAGCAATCCTTCTTCATCTTCAACTCCTCCAATGACCGACTGAGAGCAACTACAATCTAACTACAATCCGACTACGAAAACAACCTAGCCAGAAATCGCAGCCTCAAACCGAAATTATTTCACTCATATATACGAAACAAAAAAGTAAGCAGAACCCGGATAGGCCCACTAATAATCAACGACACCCTCACCGACTCACCCGAAGCAATGGCAGAATCCTTCGCCGAAGCCTTTTCCGGGGTGTATGAAATAATCCAGCCAGTGAACCCATTCCCCTACCAGATAGGAGTTGCCCCCTTCCCGACAGTCCCCATCAGGCACTCCGAAGTACTAAACCTCCTAAAGTCCCTTAAGCCTGACCACATCCATCTCCGCCTCCTGAAGGAATGCGCTGCAGAACTTACCGTTCCCCTCACTGCACTCTTCACCCTCTCTCTAGCTACTGGGACAGTCCGACCAACCTGGAAGGAGTCCCACGTCTCTCCTATCTTCAAGAAAGGAAGCAAATCAAATCCGCTAAACTACCGCCCCATAAGCCTAACCTCAGTTGTATGCAAAACCATGGAACGACTGATCATCAAATCTCTCTACAGCTTTTTGGATGACCATCTCCTGCTCGACAACAACCAGTTTGGCTTCAGGCCTTCCAGATCCGTGGTTGACCAACTTCTACTGACCTACAACTACATCACTGCACAATATGACAAAGGTGAAACAGTAGACCTCATCGTGTTCAATTTTCAGAAAGCGTTTGATAAAGTCCACCACCAAACCCTGCTAAACAAACTGAGAGACATAGGAATATTGGGGAACCTCCTTAGCTGGATCAAGAGCTTCCTGCTTGACCGAAAACTGAAGGTGCGCATCAACGGAAAAACAAGCTCCGCAAGACCAGTACTCAGTGGGGTCCCCCAAGGCTCCGTCCTAGGCCCACTGCTGTTCCTCATCTTCATAAACCACATAGGATCACAACTAAACTGCAAATAATTCATATTTGCTGACGACCTGAAAATATACTTCAGCTGCCCATCATCCTCAACTCGAGCACACGGCGGTATGGCGACCCTCCAAGAAAGCATCGACCGGCTGCATGAAATTGCCTCCTCGTGGGGTCTAAGGTTCGCCACTGAAAAATGTGCTCACATGCGCTTCTCCCGTCACAGAACAAATCAGCCCACACAACCCATCTACTTCCTCCAAAACTTGCCCATCCAGCCATCAAACCTGCAGAAGGACCTTGGGGTATCCGTCCCAACAACCCTTAAATTTCACCAACATATTCGCCAGGCGGTTAACAAAGCTAGAGGAGTCGCCCAAAATCTACTCAAGAACACTGTAAACCGCTCCCCCCAATTCATGTTATCTCTCCTGAAGGTCGACCTAAGGCCCATCCTAGACTTTGCGTCCCCTCTCTGGAACCAAGACTACCTGACTGACAGCAGACTCACAGAGTCTGTCCAGAGAAGATGGACAAAGCAGATCTCCGGCCTTAGCAACTCCCCATACGACGAGCGCCTACAAAGACAAACTACACTCAGTTAGGGGCCATCTGATCAGGTATGACCAAATCTACTGCTACAAGATCTTCCATGGCCTCTCACCTATCAACCCCACCGACTTCTTCACCATGGCCCCTAGGACTGGCACCAGAGGCCACAGATACAAAATCCAAGTACAGCACTGCTCCACCGAAGCCAGAAGAACATTTTTTTCCCAAAGAGTTGTCAACAGGTGGAACTCACTAGGATATCAGAGGACTCTGTTACAGCACCTAATCTTAGACTCTTCAAGCAACGCCTCCAAGCAGAAATACACAACACCCTCCACGAATATCACTAAACACCTAAAAACACACATCTCAAACACCTAAACACACATTTCAAACACATAGACACAACTAAATCTAGTCTCCAATGAGGGCACAAAATAAACTAACTATCTCTGTCAGACTCCCTGTGACTGCTACTAATCATACATCTAGTTAGAGTGCCCGTATTCATGTCTTGGGCCCCCACTGAACACAGCCACTAGCTCTGTGGTCAGTGTGTGGCCCTACCTGGTAAGTAAACCTGGTAAGTAAACCCATAGGCAAGTAGCTTTATCCGGGATAGACCAAAAAGCTTAAAACATATCCATCAATCCTCAGTTCTGAAAGACTCTTATAAAGACCAGAGCAGTTAAGAGAGGTTGTCTTAAAAACAACTATCTTACGTTAGCTCGATAATGCGTACATAAAGACCAGAGCAGTTAAGAGAGGTTGTCTTAAAAACAACTATCTTACGTTAGCTCGATAATGCGTACATATACCATAGTATAATTGTACACACTATTCAAGGTCCAACTTCAAGACTCTGAAAGTTCTGCCTCAAAACTCTTATAAAGACCAGATTAGTCAGGAGCTCTCTCCTGCGTTAACTCAATTCTATCCTACTTGTGCCATAGCAATGGTAGATAGCATTTAAGGTCCCACACCAAGATTTTGATTACAACTGTTGTCAACCCAAACCATGTCAGGACAACCCGCGACCAACACATCTACCGAAGACCGCATTACCTAGGTCCCGTCTGACGAGAAAGAAGTTGTGGAGCCTCGTTCGTGCGTCTTATACCCAGCCACGTCAGGACAACCCCACGGCCAACGCATCTACCGAAGATTGGATTACCTGTTCTACGAATATAGAGTGAAAACATTGTACTGCTATCAACACACAGGAGCGACACCTGGGAGAAGGACCTCTAATAGTGAATTCTTGCTATCCATAAACGTAAGACCACTAGGGAATACTTCGGATTTGAAGACAGTCAATAATAATCGCCTAGATTTTCAATAATGGAAGGAACCATCTTACAAATAAGAAGTTGTGGAGCCTCGTTCGTGCGTCTTATACCTAGCCACGTCAGGACAACCCAAGTTGTGGAGCCTCGTTCATGCGTCTTATACCAAGCCACATCAGGACAACCCAAGCTGCGGAGCCTCGTTCGTGCGTCTTATATTTTGTTCTTTACCATTATTCTAGTAGTTAAGTATGCGATATCCTTGTGCAAATAAATATCACATGAAGGTACGTCTTGTTGTAATTATCCTCTATTACTTTCCGTATCTGTGTTAGAGCGATTTCAACTTCTCCAGTTAGGAAGAATCCACTTAGTTAAACCTATCAACCCCAGTAAAATCCTGGCATAACATTGGCGGCAGACGGTGGTTCTTGGTTCGGGAAAAAGAAGTTGTTTGACACAATAATCAGGAAAGAAATAGAGTGTTCTATCACATACATCTTCAAGACTTTACGTTCGCAAACCCCCATACCCAAGTATGAGGCAGAAACTTATGATATTCGCACGTACCTAGATATGGTCAGCCCGCTACTTAGCCTGGCATACCAGACCGATCAAGTGAAGATCGCTGTCTTATTAATTCACCCGGGAAAGGCCGTGTTCCTGGTAGTCGGACAAGTGAACACAGAATTAACTTGGGAAAACTTCCAGACTATTGTGATAGATGCGCTGTACAGTCATCACTTAGGCCCCGTTGCGCCTTAAACAAAAATTAACGAATTAGGAGCAACAACAGCAACAAGTGTTCTGTCCCAGCCCCACACATCACTGCTGGCACAACAATTCCTTGATACATTGTACTTTCCACCCTCATTCCAAGATTTCTCTATTAGTAGAAACGCAATATTGTAAATCTTACCAAAATCGGTGAAGAAATAATGGCGCTAGAGTGGTGACAAGGAGTTAACCCATAGGTTGTCGGACAGAGAAAGTTGGTGGAAGCATCCCTAGATTTGTTTATGTATGTACAGTATGTATGTATATACACAGTCACATACCCCATAGCTGGGGGTGGCCGACTCGAGACAGAGCCCGAACAGGGACAACACAACATTTGAAAAATAAATAAATAAATAAATAAAATATATATATATACAGTCTATATAAAGAGTACTGTATATGAATTAGATACAAGGGTACAAGGGGAGGTAGAGGAGTAGGAAGACCTCCATTGCGATGGAGAGATTGTGTAGTACAAGCGTTGGAAGATAGAGAGATGACTGTAGAACAGGCAAGATAAGTGGTAATAAAAATTAATGAATGGTTTCAGCAGGCAGACAGTCAGCGGAGCACACCACAATGCCCGCCCACCTCACATCCAGACATGACCCTTCATATATACCAGCTCCCCGGGCCAAGTGCCAGATGGGCTATTATCTAGTCCAATTGGGGCTCAACCCCTTCTCTCCAACGACCGCGTTATCACTCATCTATTCACATGCATTCTCCATTCATTAATTTGTATTACCACTTCTCTTGCCTGTTCTACAGTCATCTCTCTATCTTCCAACGCTTGTACTACACAATCTCTTCATCTCAATGGAGGTCTTCCTACCCCACTACCTCCCCTTGTATCTAACTCATATACTCTTTGTAAACCTTTCTGATTGGACGCTGAAAATTTAACTCATCCAAGGTCATATTGTAGAGAAGCTATGTTGTAAATCTTATTATGAAAATTAACCCATACGCTGCTGTCAGAGAGAGAAATTTGGTGGTAGCATCCCTAGATTTGTTAATATAATGCTGAAAATCGAACTCATCCAAGGTATTTTAGTAGTGAAGGTAAGTTTTTAGCTTTATCACAATCGGTGAAGAAGTAAAGGTGCTAGAGTTATGACAAGGAAAGTTAACGCATAGATTGATGGACAACCGGACAGAGGGTATAGCATACCGGTAATACATTCTGTCATATGACAGCCGTATAAAAACAAATCAATCATTCAGGCTGTCCTGGCCAAGAAAGACGCCATTCATAAGACCGCTGGGGAATAGGGGGCATCTACCATGGACACCAGGGTTTGAGTTGCTGACCAAGCAGTGGTGATGATGGAAAGGTTTTTAGCCTTGTACTGCAGTCGTAAAGAAAGAGAAGAATTGCCCATAGAGTCGCTAAACATCAGGAACCAGTCTCGACATCATTACTCCGTTACTTGCCGCAAGATGAACAAACCCATCGGCAGCTTCAAGGCAGCTACCGGGTGGTTTGCCATGTTCAAGCGAATGACAAATCTAAGAAGAGCACAGTAAAACCTCGCACATCCAGACTAATTAGAAGCCCTACACACAATTAAGCTTCTTGTGGTGACCACCAGATGGAAAATGGATCTCTTTGGAGACGGACCATAGGACAAGTGATAATTTACTTGGTAACTCAACAATATAACCGGCTTCGTTTAAAAGACACTCCATTCACAAATGGTGATTTTTTGGGTAGTAACATACAGTATCTATTTATGCACATACTGTACTGTACAATTAATATATGTACTGTATCAACTTTAACCATAAAAACATTATACATGACGACAAAAAATATTTATGATAATCCACATATTGCTTGCATAGTAAGAATGCTAAACACCAAATCCTTTTAGAAATATTGCACTGTACTGTATATAATAAGCACATGTTATAGTAGAATTATTAACAGTAGAATAAGCTACTGCCAGTAAGTTTAACTATTGTTAAAACTCACTGAAAATAGATAAGAAAATGAATGGGCACCTCATCACTTTCCACTAACCGACGTATGATACACCTAATCAATAATGCAGTGTATACCCTTTACCCCCACCAAATTCACACGTGCGCGCATCATGTTCCCCAGACCGATTGTCATTTTCGAATACAAAAAATATATCGACAGCTTACTAAATTTTCCAGAACTTCTGTTGATTTCTTGTAAAAACTAATCTAATTAAATAAAATATAACATAAATAAATAGAGCATACTGTACTATTTAGATGAAAATATAATCATGCGTCTCATGATACAGTAGAATCTCGCATCCCACGATTTATTGGTACCGAAATATTACCGTGGGACCAGAATTCGTGGGATGCAGAGTATTAAAGTAATGGGGAAAATTACAAAAGTACTGGAGGCTATCGTCGGGCGACTATTGACCATCACTTTACATGCCAATAATCAAAAGTATGTTGCTTTAACCCTCCAGCCTCGGCTACGCATTCTATAATACCGGTATATCCCCAAAACCTGGGGGATTTGGCCGAAAAAACGTCTCGCCTAGGCTACCGTATCTTTGTTATTTTGACTGCTTCCGCATTCCCACGCATCCCCAAGCGTAGATGTGTTTCGTTCCTGTAGAATGGCGTTGAGTAGAGCTCTCTAAGTCAACTGGTTCAGTTGTGATGACGATTTCCGTGGAGAGAACCTTGTGGTGATGTCAGCCACTTTTCACTACTTAACAATAACACAGCCACACACAAACAAGCGACGCCTTACCAGCTGTTGTTTACATGCGTCGGACGGACGCCTTTCAAAACAAGCTTACAGGCTTTCAAGCTGCTATGAAAAGAAAGGTAAGTAAAACACAAACAAAAAACTTAGAAAAGTTGATGAGGTGATTATTGTGATGGATGTGGTGATAGACGGGAGGCGGATGTTAGATACCACCCTCCGTGGCCCCACTCTCGTTCTCCGTCACCCTACCGTCGCCGCCAAAGCCGTGGGAATCGTGTGGTTTTTCGTGGGATGAGAATTCAGGTAGCCATTGGATAGTACCGTGGGATGCGTAATCGTGGGATCGAAATGCGTGACTCTACTGTACAGTAATAAAGTGTAAGGAAATGGCAAAATCAGAGAGAGCCTAATTAAGCATTCCTGTTTACGTGTAGAGTTTTCGTACCGTAACGACAGTAAAGATAAAGCCCAAGACCAATATTATTGGTCTTGGTAAAGACAATCTAATTTTTATGGACTATTATGATGTTCTACTCTATGTGAGGTTTAAACGCTATACAGTAAACCCTCACTCTTTCGGACTAATTGGGGGAGACCCCTGTCCAAAAGTGTCAAAAGTCCGAACTCACACTTCAGCCTTTCAGACAAATCCGAAAGGCTGAAATAATGTCCGAAGTATATAAGTCCGAAACTCGGCTCTTCGGTCCGAATGCGAAATAATTTTTTCAGACAAATCCGAAAGGCTGAAATAATGTCCGAAGTTTATAAGTCCGAATACACATTCACCTAACCAGACAAGTCCGAAACTCGGCTCTTTGGTCCGAATGCGATTTAATTTTTCTCAGCCTTTCGGACAAATCCGAAAGGCTGAAGCATGAGTCCGAAGTTAAATGTAGTCCGAAAGTGTAGTCCGAAAAGGACGGAGGTATTTTCTCAGCCTTTTGGACAAATCCGAAAGGCTGAAACATGAGTTCGAATTGAAATGCTTGTCCGAAAGAGTGAAGTACGAAAGAGCGAGGGTTTACTGTATATGTCAAACACTTCTAAGAAACTTACATTGGATGAATTATTACCATCATAAACCTCTGAATATAGAAACTGAAAAGATAAAATATTTTGTACGAAGGTTTGAGACATTCAGAGAAATCTGTTTATATATTCACAAAGGACGAATATACTACAAATTAAACAAACAAAAACTGCTTAAAAAATCATACTCATGGCTGCTAATAGTATACAACGCATACATACATAAAACATACATAACATTTTAAGACGGAGTGCTCCACACATACGTGCAGTTTGTCTCGTCCTAATGGCGGCGTTCCAGGCAACCCTGTTAACCCGTCCAGCCCCGGCTAGTTTTGTAATGTTTGTTCACCAGAACCCGACCGGTTTTCAAAAAATTGTTTTATTCCAGAAACAATAGCAAATGGGTTAGGAATGAAGGAAAAACCACGAAAAAACGCTCAAAAAGCTTTAAAAATGGTCCTACAGAGCCCCCGAAAACGTATTTTACAAGAGTAAAAAATTGAAGGCAATTACCCCCCAAAAAACAGGTTATTGCGCGCTCACGCGCACGCACGTGGACTTTGAGAGTTTTCAACCATCGGCACGGTTGCGTGGGATACGTACACAGTTCCCATACAAATCTGAGCCCTCTTGAGTGGCTACACCTGAGGTTACGGTCGGCGCAATTAGGGTGACGAGCCAGGCGCGTCTCTGGGGCTGTGCGTTACATACATCGCCGACGCGTCAGGCGCGTCGCTGGGGCTGTACGGGTTAAGGGCTGCTTCACTTGTTAAGTTCTTGGATATGAGATCTGCAGGTATAGTCCGATCCCAGGTCTTCCTCGGTCCACCCCTTGGTGCAGCTCCCTCTACAATCACAGACCTGCATTTTTTCACCCAATTTTGTTCATCCATTCTCTCCACATGTCCATACCATCCCAGTCTACTTGTACGCATCACCTCGATAATACTCTTTATACCTAAAAGTCTCCTCAGCTCAACATTTGTTATTCTATCCTGTAGCCTGACCCCACACATCCATCTCACCATTCTCATCTCATTACGTTCCATTCTGTTGATATCCTCTACTTTAACGGCCCATGTTTCTGAGGTATACGTCATTGCACTTCTAACACATGAGGCATACACCTTTCCCTTCAGAGGGAGAGGCATTCTTTTCATGGTTAGGATTGGCAGCAGTTCTCTGAACTTACCCCAGCCACATCTAATTCTAGCAACAGTGGCAGCCTCGGCCCCACCACCGGCAGAGATGGTATCTCCTAGGTAACAAAACTTGTTCACCAGCTCCAATGACTCATTTCCAAAATTCACAGCCACAGGATCATCACTTAACACAAGCTCGCCTTTGCACACTACGCACTCAAATTTCTCTATTTCTGACATATCCTTCTGCAGGGGTCCCTTTATTCTACTACAGTGCTTACTCCCATGGTGCACCCAGCGTCGACAGATGCTACATTGAATCGCGTTAACGCCCACATCCTTTCCACACTGCACATGGATATGCACCGCTCTTTTCCACATTGCCTCGTCTGAATCTACAATGTATAACCTTGGTTTTGTTAATATTGACTCTTAAACCCTTGCTTGCCATGCCCTCTCTCCATTCTCTGAATTTGGCCTCGGCATCTTGCATACTGTCAGCTATTAGGACTAAATCGTCTGCATAAAACAGTTACAACGGGAGTCCGCCTCTAAAAACTCTAGACAGTGCCTCCAGGACCATAATAAAGAGGAGGGGGCTTAACACTGAACCCTGATAAACTCCAACACAGACTGCAAACTCATCACTAAGTACACCCTTCACCCTCACCGCACTTCGCGAATCCTCATACATCTTCATTATCACACGCACCAGCCACTCTTCCACACCAAGTTTCCTCATAGCCCACTGCACAACATCTCTAGGCACCCTGTCAGAGGCCTTCTCCAGGTCTACAAACACAAAGTAAAGATCCCTGCCTTTTAGTAAGTATCTTTCCTGTATCTGCCTGACTATGAAGATAGCATCGGTTGTACCCCGTCCTGGCATAAAACCAAACTGCATATCATCAATGGAGATGCTTTGCCTGATCAAACCCTCAAAGACTCTCTCACAGACCTTCATGATTTGGTCAAGCATTTTCAGGCCCCTATAATTTCGTCTATCTAGCGCATCCCCTTTTCCTTTGTATATATTTACTATTACACTTTTGAGCCAATCCTCTGGGATTTTCTCATCTTTAGTAATGGTGTTTATCAACTCAGTGACTAAAGTGACACCAGTCTCCCCTGAGGCTTTTATCATCTCAGCGACAATGTCAGAGCACCCTGGAGCTTTACCGTCCTTCATTTTATTGATTGCGTCGCACACTACAGCTGGCGCTATCAAAGGAGGGGGTCCAGATATTGGTTTTTCGATACTAAGCTGTTTCTTATCCCATTCAAACTCTACATTTAGCAATCATTCATAGTGTGCCTTCCATGCTTCTCTGATTTCATTTTCTGCATACACAATCTTCCCATTATCGTTTCTAACACACTGTTCACCAATAATATCCCTACTGTATATAGTATATTTCTTCTTGCCCTAAAAAAAAATCTGGTTAGGCTCCAAAGTGACCCTGCTTCATCTGGTGGTCACCCCAAGAAGCTTGTGTGTAGGGCTTCTAATTGAGGGAGAACCCTGTCTGGATTTTCCAAAAGTCCAGATCTGCCGAAAGTCCGGACATCTAACTTACACAGCAGACTTAGGTTTCAGCCATCCAGACGTATCCGGATATCTAACTTAAGCAATCATACTTAGGTTTCAGCCATCCAGACAAATCCGGATGGCTGACATATAAGTCTGGATATCTATCGCTGGATGTAAACAATACGCGCAGTGACTTGTATTTGTCTCGTTCGTTTCCATCCAAGCCATCCAGACAAGTCATGCTCTAGGTAACGCTGTTAATTTGTCCTTTCACAGCACAGTTACCGAAAAATTTGTTACCCAAATAATATAACCTATGGGAAATAGGCCATTTCGTCCCAGCCAAAATTCCAAAGTCCCCTTTTTTTACTCAAAGTGCACATCACACATTATAAAAATACTGTACAGTACAAAGAAAGTACACATCACAGAAATACAATAAGGTTACAGGGGGAGGCATAATGGTTATGTAACAGTGGGAGAGATCCTTGTAATCACCGAGAATATTGAGGCACGCGTGGCCTGACATAGATAAACAAGCTGGGAGAGAGGGAGGACAACTGATTGGACCTGAGTGTGACGTCTCCTGGCAGAGATAATTCTGCGGTAGTTTGAAAATGTTCTGCTTTAATCAGACCTTTCACATTTAGTGTGTCCGCGGGAGAAGAAAAACGTGTTACTCAACAGTGTCTTACTGAGAGCATGACTATACTGTAATTCACGGTGAATCTGTCATAACTGTGCTGGTGGTGTAATGGTTTAGATGCTTATGTTCTGGGTATGGTGTCTCGAGTTTGAATCCCTGGAGGACCATATGCTTTCATTAGTTTATTAAAGTGCATTGGGGTTTGTAATTGATGATTAATGTTAAGAACGGGGTGTTATTTAATACTTCCCCTTTTCACTCCCATTTCTTTAATATAATATGGGTTTCACAGGATTCTATAAACATCTACATTTTCCTTCATAGCTTGGACCTCCTATCTAAAGATGATAAAAAATATGCAGTAAAATTGAAAAACGGATAATATAAAGTTGATTCCCGGGTGCAAGGACTGGAAAGTAAATAGGAACACAAATATATACAGTTCATGGGAAATGGATTTAGAATGTCATGAGAAGAAATAAAGTGTAGCTTATGTACAGACAAGAAAATTATCAAGAGAGCTCTTCTAGTCTAAATACAGTACTGTAAACTCAAATATTATAAGGATCTTTTACACCTACATATACTGTATTTTACCTAATTGTATTTACCTAATTGTTGTTGTTGTTGTTGTTGTTCCCCAAGCTGCCTGGCCGAACAGCCCCAAGGCCCCGAGCAAGGCCAAGGCCATAACCGAGTGCCCCCACAGAACCCTCCCCGCCAACCACAATAAAGCCTGGGTGACCGAAGCCACTCCATGGCGGGGAGCTGAGGAGGGCGCGGAAATGCCCGGGAAACCAAAGCCCCACCCAGGGCCCTGTGTCCCTCAGCAATTATGAAGAGAAAGTTGAGGGGCAAAGGAAAAATGTGACGCTTTGGCTTCCAATCTTGGTAGATTGGAAGGTCAATCCACGTTAGAGACGCCGTCACTCGAGATCTAGAAAATATATAAGTAAAAGGAACAGTCAGAGTAAGCTATGGGTATGGCAGAGATTGCTCAGCTCTCACTCTGATAGACCAGCCCATCACCACATGACTAGAACCCAATCCTCTCAGCATCAGCTAGGAAAGGCCCTAGAAAGCCGCCTTTGGCGGGGGGATAGCTCCCCTATTTCAACCCTTTTCGGGGTTGGGCACCCGCTCTAGCACTAGCTCTTCTAGTCTAAATACAGTACTGTAAACTCAAATATTATAAGGATCTTTTACACCTACATATACTGTATTTTACCTAATTGTATTTACCTAATTGTAGTTTACAGGAGTTGAGCTAAGCTCGTGTTGTCCCGTCTCTCAGTCTACTTTCATCCAATTTTTTCTTGAAAATATGGATGTTGCCCCTACCACCTCCTCCTCCAGCCCATTCCATTTGTCAATACATCTATAGGGGAAGCTAAACTTCCTGATATCGTTCTTGCAGGTAGGTCTTTTTACTTTGTAGCTGTGGCCTCTAGTTATTCCTGTATCCATAATTAATATATCCTCCCTATCCAGCCCTCGGGTACATTTGTACATCATTATCATGTCTCCCCTCTCTCTCTTCTCTCTTTTAGACTTGGTAGATTTATTTTTTCTAGTCTCCCTTCATATGGCAGTTCTCTGAGACTTGGAACCAATCTAGTAACTGCTCTCTGGATTCTTTCTAACTTGTGAATATGCTTCTTCAGATGCGGGGACCACACCACTGCTGCATACTCCAATCTTGGTCTAATCATACTTTTTATAATTTTCGCTAACATGTTCTCATCCAAGTAGTTCAGAGCAACTTTCATATTCCCGGCCATTGCATACATTCCGCTAAAGAGCTTATTAATATGTTTCTCTGGCGACAAGCTATCTTGTATAATCAACCCTAAATCCTTTTCTTTTTCGGCCTTGCTAATAAGAGAAAACTGTACTAAAAATCCAGATGGCGCTGGGGGTCTTATTCAAATGACTATCGTGTGTGATGCACCATTGAGGTGTTTTGAGGGTTTTCGTGATTTAAGAGGTTTAATACAGTTCGCAACTTATCTATGACACATAGTTGTGTAGTATATTTTTACTAGATTCATAATATGATCGTTATATACTCGTTAATGCAGTGAATATATAATAATTAACATAATTTGATACATAAATATCAGCTTCCTGACCTAGAAATTTAGTTTCATCTAATTTGGTGTAATAGGCTGGGCGAAATGTGTAATACTCATTGAAGTATTGTATTTACTTCCTTTTTAGTTACTAACAAATACGTGTTTCAGTAGATATTGGCTGAACAAATGGTATTATATTCTTTAGTTGTTGTTGTTGTTGTTCCCCAAGCTGCCTGGCCGAACAGCCCCAAGGCCCCGAGCAATTCCAAGGCCATAACCGAGCGCCCCCACAGAACCCTCCCTGCCGACCACAATAAAGCCTGGGTGACCGAAGCCACTCCATGGCGGGGAGCTGAGGAGGGTGCAGAAATGCCCGGGAAACCAAAGCCCCACCCAGGGCCCTGTGCCCCTCAGCAATTATGAAGAGAAAGTTGAGGGGCAAGGGAAAAATGTGACGCTTTGGCTTCCAATCTTGGTAGATTGGGAGGTCAATCCACGGAAAAGACGCCGTCACTTGAGATCTAGAAAATATATAAGTTAAAGGAACAGTCAGAGTAAGCTATGGGCAGAGATCGCTCAGTTCTCACTCTGATAGACCAGCCCATCACCACATGACTAGAACCCAATCCTCTCAGCATCAGCTAGGAAAGGCCCTAGAAAGCCGCCTTTGGCGGGGGGATAGCTCCCCTATTTCAACCCCTTTCGGGGTCGGGCACCCGCCCAATATTCTTTAGTTTGAAGCATTTGGCGGTTGAATGTCTACGCATGCGCAGACTACAACTCAAGCTCCTATGCGCTTATAGGTTACCAATTTAATAATCCACTCTCAAATTGGGCAGATAAATAGGTTACCGGCTATATTTCTTATTATACCAGTGACAGGAAATCAGTCAATGTGTATCAGAATGTCATTGAACACAGTGGCAGCAAATTACATACGTGGAGATGCAGGAAATTCGAAAAAGATGATGAAAAAAAAGACTGACAACACTGCCCTTTCAAGGTCGAGGGTTTCGGTGACCAGCTGACCACGGCGTGATAAACATATACAGTGTTGCCAAGGTCTTCTTTTGTTCGCACCATTGGGCTAGTTTGGGAGCGTAGATTTGCGAGATTGAAGGAAGGACGTACATTTCTCGAAAAGGGGCTCCATTCCTAACGATATTCTTGATTTACGGCGTGATGGGGTTGATAGCCTCTGAAGTACTATCCTAACTAAAATTGAGGAAAGCAGAATTGGGCTGGTTCTATATATTATTTATTCAAGTTGTAGAGGTGTCAATATAGCCTATCGAGTGTCGAGTAGCTAGGCTACATTTCATACAAACGTTCATCATGGCTTTCAGTTGGTTGTACTATACATGTATGGTAAGCTATGTGGCGGTGACTGAATAATCAAGTGATTGCTTGTGAGGGGGGATTGGGACATTGATGCAAATTTGATGAGTGCATGATTGTGATAATCATGTATGAGGTTATTTCATTAAGGTTTAGATGATGTGACACGTACTACTCATATACTGTATATGGGACTAGGCCTAGTTATATACGGGGAACTCATAGTATCATGCACGCATGGCTGTTAAAGATAAACATATAAGAAAATGTGTGATAGGATTAAAATAGCTGAAACTTTGTGTTGTGCGATATTAGGTGATTGGGCTACTTTTGGGCGAGTTGGGAGTGGATATGCGTTGGCAACCTTGTAATACACACACACGCACGCACACCATTTAACTGAGCATTTTACCTTTATTAACCTAAGAAGTGCACATGGAGGGTATGAGACACCACACTCCTGTGCTGACGTATTTGAGCTGTTCCCATCACTAACATCGTTATTTTACCATAAATAGCATTAATACTTATCCATATGCGCCAATTATAGGTTGATTATAAAGGTATTAACCTGTTACAACAATAAAACAAGTGGAAACAGTGTTTGGATGGTCAAAATCGTCGATACAGGCCGGGAGTTACATAATGTATGGCTGAGGCAACCTCCCTGCCCTCCTCCCCTCCCCTTGTCTGGAGAGACACTGTTACGCAATAGTCTCTCTCTTGCTCTTTCCCACGCTTGGTAACAGTGATGACAACGCCCTGCTACCAACTCGATAATGTTAGCATGAAAATAGACCACAGAATAAGGGAATAACAGGGAAAATAGGTGATAACTGAAGGAGGGGAGGAAAGTGGGGAAGGAGGGGAGGTGGAGGAGTGATATTTGGCATGGCCCAGGGGCCCAAAAAAAAAAAAAAAAAAAAAAATAGGTTTTAAATGGATTTTTTTTCCCCCTTACTCTTAAGAGTCTTCCCGCAGTCCGCTGGGGGAACTCTTAAGAGTCTCCCGGCAGTTCCCGGGTTAAGGCTATAATCCACATTATATTAAGATTTCCATCGATGGGAAACAAATATCTACCACCATTACTGCTAGTGTGCACATAGATGTGCACAAATGTGTCAAATTTAACAAAGTAAGTCAAGTGGGGAACAGATGTTGACTGCTCGAGTAGTTTGGAGAATTATGGCTAGCGAATACTGGCATCAATTTATGATGCTCGTGCCATTTCAGAAACTAGTTTATAATTGTATAATCTAATTTCCAGTAAAGTGGCTAATGCCGATTATTTTATACGTTCATCTCGAGTTTGTATACATATTATTATAATTTTTAGGACATGGATACCTATCTATTGAAATATTAACAGGACTACTTTTAGGGGGCTCGCCATGTGTTTGTGTAGGCGTAATAGAATCGTTTTTATTTATCATAAATACTTTGTATATTGGACAATGTACTGAATAGAATTTGAGAGTAATATATCTGTAACATTCATGACTATAGAAATCGAGTGATATTTTGATGACTGCGATTTAAAAAATTCAATTCACTCGATGGCAACAAATTTAGGTTCGGTGCGAATCAAAGGCGGGAAAAATAGCAGACAAATTTTTTATTTTCCCCCATTATATTATCTCCCATCCTGTACTCCCAATTTGGTCTATTCACACTTCTTCCCATATTTAACACATGACATTTACTTATATTAAATTTCATTTTCCACTTGGTGCTCCATTCGTATATTTTATCTAAATCCCCTTGCAGCTCCTCACAACTACTTATATTTGTTATTTGTCTCATAATTTTTAAGTCATCTGCAAAAATTTACATGTAGGAGTTTATGCCTATCGGCAGGTCATTCACGTACATAAGGAACATAAGAGGCGCCAACACAGATCCCTGTGACACACCACTCTCAACTTTCCGCCACGATGAGTAAGTTCCTCTAATGTTGGTCCTCATTTCTCTATCTGTTAAATAGCTGTCCTTCCATTTCAGCAAACTCCCCCTGACACATCCTATCGTCTCAAGCTTAGATAGCAATCTCTTATGTGGTACCTTATCGAATGCTTTGGAAAGGTCTAAGTAGACGCAGTCCACCCATCCACCTCTTTCTTGCAGTACATCTATCACCCTACTGTAGTAACATAACAGACTGGTAACACAAGATGTCCCTTCTCTGAATCCAAATTGCTTTGGCGTTATTATCTTCTTTCTCTCCAACATTTTCATCTATCTCTTCCTAATTAACCTTTCACAAATCTTGCATACAATACTAGTAAGTGAAACTGGTCTATAGTTTAGAGGGTCCTCAGGGTTTACATTCTTGTATATCGGACTGATATTAGCTCTTTTCCATTCAACAGGAACCTGTCCTTTATCTAAGGAAGCTTGAATTATGTCCCTCAGTGGCTCCACTAATTGCTCTGCACACTCCTTTAAAACCTAGGCAGACACTTCATCCGGTCCCATAGCTTTCCTTACTTCAAGTCCTCTCATCACAGCTAACAGCTCATCTCTAGTTATTTCAATCTTGCTAAGACCACTCTCCAGTACTCCCGCCTGTGGTTCGTCAAAACTTTCCTCTCTGGTAAAAACCGACCCCAATTGTTATTCATTACCTCGCACATGTCCGATACATTTTCATACGTCCTAGCATCTAATCTTAACCCATTGGCTGTGGCTATGTTTGGGCTATTTAGGGCATATTCAGGCACTCCTGAATGATAAATCAAGCATCTGCATTAAATGAAGTGTATTCTGCCAAAAACTAGGCGAAAATAGCTTCAAAAATGAGACCAGAACGGGCCCCGTACGTGGTCTGGTTCACCCGCAGTGGTGCCAGTGAAACGCGGGAAACCCGCTAATTGGTAGCACTCGCTCGCTTGGCTACACTGTTGTGACACAGAGAGAGACCCGCACGAGACACAGTCAACCTCAGTGAGCCGCTCGCTGCTCTGAGGGTCGGAGGTGGGCCCCTCACACTCCCGCCCACTGACACTCTTTTTACGGTTTTTACAGGCTTTTAAAGCCTGGAAATTGCTGTAACTTGCCAGGACGTTCCAGAACGTCACCCACAACGAAAGGGTTAATTTAGTCATTTGTTTCTTTACCTTCAACTTACTGTTTATATATTTATAAAACAATTTAGGGTCACTTTCACATTTATTTACTATGTTCTTCTCATAAGTACCTGTACTTATACAGTATAATTAAAATGTAAAACCTGCAAAACAAACCAAAACAAGAAATAGAATAATCTCTATCATGATGACCCACTACAATGGTGCCTTTGCTATCCTTTCAGCCTGGTGAAAGGTTTACTACTGGTACTTCACTTTATACTGTAGGTTTCACCACTGGAGAAATACTACCTCAAATACGGTGATTAGACAGCAAATGGACCGCTGTTCAAGTGTTGGGGTTGGCAGGGCTCTCGATAAATTTATAGGAGTTGAGTTCCGAGAGGTGAGGATGAAAATGATGGTGATGTCAATCTTCCTAGATTAACTGACAATCCTGTCCTGAGATGAACAGCTTACAGTACAGTACAGGGGGATCAGCAGAGAAAGTATGTGAGACAGTAACATGATACAGGTAGGCCTACAGTAATTCAGGATCACCTGGGGTAGAGTTCCTACCTGGCTGCTCTGCGAGCCATGCTGGAATGCTTGTTAAGCTGTAAAGCCATTCCAGCTGCCAACAGCCGAGGCTGTGCTTCAGTACGACCACTATCCATCTTGACCCCATAATCCCGTAGCTTGGACAAGTTCTTACTCTTGCACTACTTTTCTTTTACCGAACCAATAACAGTACAGCATCTTGTACTAATTCAACCCAGGCTATCTAAAGTCTTAACCATTAACTAAAGCAGGGTGTCAAACCGAAGCAATTTTGTATGGAGACTCGAATGAATATGAGAAGGAATACAAGAAAATTAACTTGGAATAGCATTGTTTTGGCCACTTTATCACTTCCAAAGACATAATTTAAACTATAAACCATAATTTTATCTTTACATATACAATAATAAAGACAAAAGATATTGGACTCGGCTCTCGTTTGACACCCTGAACTAAAGACTGTTTAGGTAAATTAGGGTTAACCTTCTGAACACGGCTAGTTTAAACATTCCCGCCACACTGGATGCGGGTGTATTTTCGAAATTTCATCTATTTCAAGTACAGTACAGTACTCATAAATCCACAAATAAATGGCGTAAAACTAGGTTACCTATGAAATAAAATGATACACTTGCTGATATTCTATTTACACTTGTTCAACTATTGATTATTAATCTAAACATTGTAACCATTTTTATGTCACTGAATAGTGCTGCCAAAAAATTATCTCTAGATTGACTTGGGGTGTGTTGCAAGCACAAGTCAGCTGACTGACTGACTGTGTGTCAGTGTTGTGTTTTTTGTGGACTGCCCGCCATGACAACAAAGCTTTCTCTCGCACGGTTGTAAGCCATGTAATAGCCATTTGCCTTCCAGCAGGCCATCCAGGCTGCATGGTGAGATCTCGATATGGCCTTCCAGATGGCCATCCAGGCTACGTGGGTTAAGTTAGGCTAAGATAAGTTACCAAGTTTGTCCTGATAGAAGAAAGTAACACAAATAGGTGAATACAAGTGTTTCCCCACCGCTTTGGTAAACACCTGGAATGATGTGGGAGACTTTAGTGGGCTAATGCGTGAAGACTGAGACACTGCTTACCGTATTGGTGTGGTCAGTGTGGTACTGTACTTCCAGGAAGTGATGGGTTGATGTTTGTCCGGTACGTCGCAGGGTCAATATATTCAAAGTACTGTACTTACTGTGCTACGTTGCATATCACTACGATTATCATATCTTGAAAGTCAACATAATTTTTATTCCAGAAATGCTCAAAACATGTAATAGCTGAACATAGTAAAACTACCCCACATTAAGTAAATATTTCCTTAATAATACAGTAATAATAGTAATGATAATAATAACAATAAATAGTAATAATCATCATACTACTACCTCGTGTGTTAGGAGTGCGATGACATATGCCTCTGAGACGTGGCCGGTTAAAGCGGAGGATATCGATTGAATAGAACGGAATGAGAAGAGAATGGCGAGATGGATGTGTGGGGTTAATCTCAGGGACGGGGTATCGAGTGAGGAATTCATGAAGGTATCTGGGCATTAGGAGTGTCAGTGAAGTGATGCGCATGAGCTGACTTGGTTGGTTTGGACATGTGGAGAGAAAGGATGATCAGAACTGGGTTAGGAAATGCCGGACTGTGAACATGGGGAGAGCTGCGCGTAGCGGTAGACCTAGAATGACATGGGATCAGGTACTCAGATCGGATCTCAAAATAAAGAACTTGACAAGAAAGGCAGCCCAGGAAAGCAGCCATTTAGGACGTGAGACTGTAACCACATTCCTTGTGGACAAAACGGTCTTTAAACGTGTATGTATGTACAGTATGTATATATATACTGTATACAAGAAGTCAAATAAATAAATTTTATAAATACTTATGGTGAAATACTTGCGTCCTGGACAAGCAGCATTGTCCTCTCAGCTACCATTTACATCAACAACCTCAGCAACCAGAAACCACACTATCTATCTATCTATTGCCTAACACCTTATTCCCCACGAGGGGGTGGTCGTGAATGAATCACCTTCATATGCTTCCATATGCCGAGGCAACTAATTTGATTCACTTAATCTAATTAGCTAAATATACAGTATATCTATTTACTCAGGCCCAATCCCCACTTTTCCAATTTTTTTCTTTTCTTTTTCCCTCTTTTCCTTTTTTTTTGGGGGGGGGGCTGACTCAAGACAGCAAGAACAGGGAAAACACAAAACACAACATAAAATAACGAACAAACACAGACAAAACACAAATTCACACACATCTAGGTCACCCAGAGACCAGGGTCACCAAGGACCCTCCAGCACTCCCCCGACCACTCAGAGAGGTTCCGATCTCGGTAGGCAGACGTGCAGCGGAGCCGAAGCCACAAGACCGCCCACCACACTTCCAGGCGCATCCTTCATATTAATTCTCCCCCCGGGCCAGGCGCCTGATGGACTGTTATCTAGTCCAACTTGCGCCCGACCCCTTCCCCCAAATGACCACGAGTTCACTGATCTATTCACAAGCATTCTCCATTCATTCCTGTTTATTATCACTTCCTTTGCCTGATCTATAGTCATTCCTTTATCATCCAAAGCTTGTCTTACACAGTCTCTCCATCTCAATGGGGGTCTTCCTGCCCTTCTATATCCCCTTGCATCTGACTCACATATTCTCTTTGTAAGCCTTTTATCTCCCATTCGTTCAACATGACCATACCAGCTCAGCACCCTTCTGTCCACTCTGACTGACAAATGTTCCTGCTGCCCCACTCTCCTACGTATCTCTTCATTCCTCAATCTGTCTCTACGAGTAACTCCACACATACATCTCAAGCAGCTCATCTCCATCACATCCAGCTTTCTTCTCTCCTTTTCCTTCAGAGACCACGTCTCAGCCCCATAGCCTACATCACTGTTGGCACAACAATTCCTTGATACATTGCAATTTTTACTTTCATTCCAAGATTTCTCGTCTTCCACATACTGTACTTCCCATTGCTCCGAAAACCTTCCTTCCTTCACACACTCTCTGTTTTACCTCCACTCCTGCTTATCATTCCTCCTAGATATTTAAAACACTCTACGTGTTCCAATATTTCCCTATCCAGCCTCACATCTAGATTCACCCTATGATCACCCCTATTATATACCATTACTTTACCGGTACTTTTATTGACGTTCACCTTCAGTTTCCTCCTTCCACAGACCATACCAAACTTTTTGACTACCTGCTGCAGTTTCTTCTCAGAATCCGCCACCAATGCTGCGTCATCAGCGAACAGCAACTGATTCAACTCCCAATCTCTACCATTCTTTCCTACTAAACCCAATCCTCTTCCCATAGTTCTCATTTTCACCTACCTCACCACACCATCCATAAACATATTAAACAGCCATGGTGACATTACACAACCCTGTCGCAAACCTACCTTTACCTCAAACCATTCACTCAACTCACTATTTTCTACTCTAACACATGCTCTGCTCCCTTCATAAAAACTCTTAACGGCTTCTAACAAATTTCCTCCAATTTCATAAATCCTTAATACCTTCCACATTGCTTCACGATCCACACGATCATACGCTTTTTCCAAGTCCATAAAAGCCCAAAATATCTCCTTATGCTTCTCTAAATACTTCTCGCATAACTGTCTTACTGCAAACATCTGATCCACGCACCCTCTTCCCCTCCTAAAACCGCACTGTTATTCTCCTATTGCAACTTCTGTACACTTTATTATCCTCTCTATCAACACCCTGCCATTCAGCTTTCCAACCACTGACAACAAACTAATACCTCTATAACTTGAACACTCTTGCCGATCTCCCTTCCCCTTGTACAACGGCACAATACATGCACTCTTCCAGTCTATTGGTACCATTGACACAGCAAAGCACACATTGATAAGTCTCACCAACCAATCTATTATCACATCTCCACCCTTCTTTATACACTCCACAGCAATACCCTCCAACCCTTCTGCTTTTCCCGCTCTCATTTGTTTCACTGCTTCTTTCACCTCATTTTCCTCAATCCTTTCATTCATTCCCTGCCACCTGGGTGGCCTGGGTAACCTATCTACATCAAACACTGCTTCTCTTCCATCTCTTGCATTTAACAAAGGTTCAAAATACTCAGCATAAATATATATAGAGTACTATCTTTAATTTGGGGTAATAAAAATGGTTTCACATTTCTATTTAATACACATTATCACGTATCACTTGCTATATACATATTCTGGAGTCTTAATTGTATGCTTCCTGGCAACCATCTCAGCGTACCTGGATGACTGAGAGCAGAATGCAGACGAAATAAGTGTAGTATCAATCACTTGAGAGCTTCATCAACGTACACAATTGGAGTAGGTTGACAAACACTGATATATAAAACTGTAAACTAATTATACGATACCGCCCCAAATTTTCCGCAATTATAAATTATCTGGCCAATAAAAATAATAAATAAAAGACTTCTATTCATAAGTAATAAATAAACAAAACTAGCCACAAGCAAATTATTTTTGTTCACAATATATGCTAAAAAAAATAAAAATAAAAAATAAATCCACAGTACAGTACAGTACTGTAATATAATTTAACCGCCCATACCCCTCTCTCATTCACTCAATTTTGTGTGGAATAACGTAAAGTAATAAGAATAAATGAATCAATAAATACCTGGTACTATATACTCTGCGAAAAAATACAAATCTACAACCCCTCCCTCCCCAATTACCTTAACACAGCAGCAAGCCAATCACACATCCTGAACACCTCATTTTACTCCTAAGCCTTCTTGGGGAATGACATGTCGTAGAAGAACTTGAAGCATCCAGTGAGGCCGACCGCACACAGTACCAGAGTGGAGGCGAAGAATACTTTATCTGCTGGCCCACCCTTTAAGTGGATGGGCAGGCTGTTGTGTTGCTGTAAGGGAGAGAACAAGAAAGATGAGGTTATTATCACTCTCTCCATATTTGTATTTACCTCTGTATCTTTCAATGTCATCTCTTTCCCTCTCTCTGTATCTTTCAATCTCATCTCTTTCCATCTCTCTATATCTTTTAATGTCTTCTCTTTCCCTCTCTCTGTATCTTTCAATGTCATCTCTTTCCCTCTCTCTGTATCTTTCAATGTCATCTCTTTCCCTCTCTGTATCTTTCAATGTCATCTCTTTCCCTCTCTCTGTATCTTTTAATGTCTTCTCTTTCCCTCTCTCTGTATCTTTCAATGTCATCTCTTTCCCTCTCTCTGTATCTTTCAATGTCATCTCTTTCCATCTCTCTGTATCTTTTAATGTCTTCTCTTTCCCTCTCTCTGTATCTTTCAATGTCATCTCTTTCCCTCTCTCTGTATCTTTCAATGTCATCTCTTTCCATCTCTGTTTCTTTTAATGTCTTCTCTTTCCCTCTCTCTGTATCTTCCAATGTCATCTCTTTCCCTCTCTCTGTATCTTCCAATGTCTTCTCTTTCCCTCTCTCTGTATCTTTCAATGTCATCTCTTTCCCTCTCTCTGTATCTTTCAATGTCTTCTCTTTCCATCTCTCCTCTATTTAGCTTTCAATACCACCATATATCTATGCTACCCAATATTACACAAGAGATATGAGTTATTCATATTGAATAGTAATAAGTACCTCAACATAAAATAGCAATGGTATGGTAAGAGAAACTCCATGTGAGAAAAGGCCCATCCTCACATGGAGTTTCTTTTACCATATTTCCTTTCGACAAGAAAATTAAGAAGTCATAAATTCTTTGTTTTATAGGGAGTACAGAGCCAATATTTACCAACTAAAATTAACTATGATAGGAACATAGATTGAGAGAGTGAGAGTGAGAACGGAGAAATGGATAGGCGACGAGCAGGGAGGTTTTAGGAAGGGAAGAGGATGTGTAGATCAGATTTTTACCCTGAATTGTGTTGTGGAGAAGTATCTGGAGAAGAAACAAAAGGTGTATGTTGCCTTTATGGACTTGGAGAAGGCCTATGACAGAGTGGATAGAGAAGGTTTGTGGAAAGTACTTAGAATATACGGAGTAGAGGGCAAGTTGCTGAAAGCAGTGAAGAGCATGTATGAGGGTGCAAAGGCGGCAGTACGTGTGGAGAGTGAGCAGAGCGAGTTCTTTGACCTGAATGTTGGTTTGAAACAGGGGTGTGTGATGTCCCCGTGGTTGTTTACTGTATATATGGATGGAGTCATGAAAGAAATACTATCAAGAGCAGTGAATGTTGGTGTATCGCTGAAAAGGGAGGGAATTGAGTGGAAGCTACCTATACTGCTGTTTGCGGATGATACAGTTCTGATGAGTGATAATGAATGGGAGTTGCAGGGTCTGGTAAATGAGTTTGGAACAGTGTGCGAAAAACGGAATTTGAAGGTAAATACGGGGAAGAGCAAGGTTATGGTCTTCGAAAGGGGTGAAGTCACAGAGTGTGAGGTGAAGCTGAACGGTCAGGCTATGGAGATAGTCAACTCTTTTAAGTATCTGGGCAGTGTGTTGAGTAAAGATGAGACTATGGATGAAGAGGTGCGGGAGAGGGTACAACAGGGGAAGAGGGTTGTAGGAACGCTAAAAGCAGTAACAAGAAATAGGGTGGTCATAATGGAAGTGAAGAAGTCCTTGCATGACAGTGTGGTAATCCCGACACTGACTTACGGAAGCGAAGCATGGACGTTGGTTGAGAGACTCAGACCAAGAGTGAGAGCAGTGGAAATGAATTACTTAAGGAGTGCGTGCGGAGTTACATGGAGGGATAGACAGACTAATGAGGAAGTAAGAAGGAGGTGTGGTGTGGAGGTAGATGTGCTGGAAAGTGTGAAAAGGAACAACTTGAGATGGTTCGGCCATATGGAACGTATGGAAAGCGAGAGAATGACTAAGAGGGTGTACGAGAGCGAGGTGGAGGGACAGAGGGGGAGAGGTAGACCGAATATGAGGTGGAAGGATGGAGTGAGGAACTACATGAACGAAGGCGGTGCTGGTTGGGGGGAGGGGCGTCGACTGACTGGGGCAGAGGTGCATGGGGGCGGTTCGTTCGTGGCCACCCCTTCGGGGATCACGGCGTCAGGCAATAGATAGATAGATAGATAGGAACATAGTGACCACTAAAGAATGGAGATAAGATTAACCGCTTAAGAGATATTTCACTTAAATTTGAGGTAATATTTGTGTTGTATCATAGTCGAACTGGTTAGTAAATCTGGGCCCTTTTCTCTCCTCCACCACTACACACCTGGAAAGCCTTCATCTTCTGCAGTAGACCCTTGGGCACGACATCAAAGGCTCCCTTGGTGATGGGTTGTTCCTTGACGAAAGTGGTGCCAGGCGTCCAAGTGATAGCAGGACCTTCTGTGGCTCCATCCAGCGACTTCACAACATACAGATACATCAATATAAGTAATTTCCTCCCAGAAAGTAAGTTAAAAACATCTCTAGAGAGCAATCAAGTAACTATCAAATTAACATAAAAATAATACAGTACACAAAAGTAAAAGAGCCATTCTACAATAAGATCTCTAGAAGGCCATTTATACATAGGAATAATAGTAATATGAAATCTCCAGGAAACAGTAAAAACAATAAAAATAAAAAAGAACAATGTAAATGCATCCCATGGTGATGGGCTTCTCTCTGACAAAGATGGTGCCGAGGGACCAGGTGGTACTGTAGCAGGACCTCCAGTAGCTTCACAACAAAAATTATACCAGTACTGTACATGAATAATAATGGAGGTGTCAAGTATGTCATTTAATAACATTATAACACACTGGTAAATAAAAATTATATACATCTCTAGAAAGTGGTAACAGTGATAATCTGCACAAAACCAAAGAAAATAAGCATGAATAAAAAATACTCTTGAACCGGCACCAGTATATACATAGCTACGGTACATATAAAAGTAACAAATTCCAATAAGCCATTTATATATTTAAATAATAATGACATCTCCAGAGAGCACCAACATTTTACTACTCAAACAAATCCTTGGTTGCTGGCTGGTCCTTACCAAACCTTGTGTTGGAGGACCAGGTTATCCTCTACCAGTGCTTGTCCATCTTGGTTTTGAATGTATTAAGAGTAGGGCTTTCAACAACAACAGGCTGGCAATGAAATCATTCATTGACTATGGCACTCGTTGACTGTATATTATAAGGTCTGCCTTTAATTAATTTAGAGTTCTCCTTTTGAATGTTTTGCCCATTTCCCGAGGTGATTGATTTTTCGGAGCTGGTGAAGTATTTTCCTGGGTCATGACCAGGTGCCCAGAGTTACTTACACATGTGCACGCATTTTAATTACTGTAGGCCTACTGGTAACAAGGTGCGACTTTACTTTAGTAGCGCGCACTTTACAGGTACTGTACCACCATGGACTTATTAATAATAAGCATGTTACTTATTTCTCATAAGCGCCAATTTTTCCGAAAAATTCACTAGCGCTCTGAAAGAGAAAGAAAAAAGAACAAAATCAATGCATCAAAAGAAAGCTTATATACAACACACATTTAACAATCACTAGCAGTGGCAAAATAGCCTAAACTCCATAGCCATCTGTCATGACACCTCTCTCAAGATCATAGCTTCTCTCAAAGAGAAAAGTCTTAAGTTGTCTCTTGAAGCATTCAACAGAACTCAGTTGTCTCATGGACAGCGGCAACCTGTTATACAACCTCGGAGCCATGTAGGAGAATGACCTCTCAAAGAAAGAAGACTGCTGGATAGCCCTTGGTTCATCAAGACGAAAAGGGTCATTGTCATGACGCACTACACCATGGTGTGCCGGTGGGCGCCTGAGCAGCTCCGCAAGGTACCTAGGCTCACCAAATTTGAGAACCTTAAAAGTCACCAAACACAACTTAAATTCTATTCTTGCTCTTACTGGCAGCCAGTGCAGTTCTATGTGAAGAGATGTAATAGGAGTTCTAGGTGGAACACCAAAAATTAGTCTTGCGGCCCTGTTAAGAACAGACTGAACTTTCTTTAAAATATAATTTGGAAGACCCACCAACAGGGCATTGCAATAATCAACACGAGAGAAGACCAATGAGTGAACCAACGTTAGGAGGCAACGTCTGGTTATAAACGGCTTCACCAAATAGAGATTTCTGATGTGCAAGTAACAACTTTTAACTATCTGGTTTACATGCTCTTTGAAATCTAATCGGGAGTTCACATATACACCCAGATTTCGAACAGAGTTGGCCGGTCGCAGCTGAGATCCACCCACATTGATGGAGAGGGCACCTACTATATCATCAGCTCTTCTATTTCCTCGGATGATGAGAATATCAGTTTTACCATCATTTAGTTTAAGTTTTCTCGCTCTCATCCACTTCTTGATATCAGACATCAACAATTCCATCCTACTCCGTATATCAACTATATTTGTGATTCTCACATAAATCTGGGTGTCATCTGCATAAAAGTGAAAGGTGACATTATGTGCACGAAGCAGAAGAGACAAACTGCTGATATAAATTATAAATAGGATAGGACCTAAAACTGATCCCTGCGGAACACCATACTGCAGGGGTGTCGAGTCCGAGACCACTTGATTTACCATCACACTCTGGGATCTACCTGACAAGTACGACCCAAGAAGCAAGAGAGCGGAGTCACGCACACCACAATCATAAAGATCACTCAATAACAACTCTTACAGAAAGCTACTCTTTTATGGTCTACTAATAATATTGCAAACAATCTAAAAACGTTTTATGTTTTTCAACGAGTATAAAAGGTAAGGATGTAGTATTCGGGCGTATCGCCCGCTTTGTTTACATTACTTGTATGCTCGCGATCACGTTCCCGTCTATTTTGACCGCTGTGGGATACAATAATAGCCCCCCCTCACCCCCGAAGCAGTCAAAATAGATAGGAAAGTAACCGTGAGTGTACAAGTAATGTAAACAAAACTGGCGAGATGACATCCTTTCCAAATAAAACAGCGCATTTTGGGCCAAAAATCGGGAGTTCACCGCCACTTCCGATCATCACTTTGTTTACATGACGCTCAAGGTTAGTTACGTTTGCTGTTGTTATTTACCCTTTGCTGGAAATAAAGGCCTATGCCTAAATGATAATGATAAGTCTGAGGGGGCCGAGGGGGGGCTTTTTGTATCCTACGGCCTAAATAGTAATTCAACTGCCAATGCGGGAAATAAATTAGATGGGCGAAGTAACCTCCAGTGTAATGTAAACAAAGCGATCGACAATACCTCCGCGAACGCAACTCTTCGACAGCGTTCTCTTAATATTTAGTCTAATATAATTAATATTAGAGTGTCACAATTACTGGCAAGAATGTTAAGTGCGGGCGTACCGCCAGCCTTCTTTACACTACGCGTAGTGGCGTCGGACCTTTGCCATCATGTTCCCGTCTATTTTGACTGCCTTTGGATACAATAATATGTTGAAGGGGGCTTAGCCCCCCCCCCCCCATGACATATTGTCATCATCATATATATTGGAAGTGCGGGAGAGGGTACAACAGGGGAAGAGGGTTGTAGGAACGTTGAAAGCAGTAGGCCTAACAAGAAATAGGGTGGTCAGTATGGAAGTGAAGAAGTCCTTGCATGACAGTGTGGTAATCCCGACACTAACTTACGGAAGTGAAGCACGGACGTTCGGGAAGAGACTCAGACCAAGAGTGAGAGCGGTGGAAATGAGTTACTTGAGAAGTGCGTGCGGAGTTACATGGAGGGATAGACAGACGAATGAGGAAGTAAGGAGGTGTGGTGTGGAGGTAGATGTGCTGGAAAGTGTGAAAAGGAACAACTTGAGATGGTTCGGCCATATGGAACGTATGGAAAGCGAGAGATTGACTAAGAGGGTGTACAAGAGCGAGGTGGAAGAACAGAGAGAGAGAGAGGTGCACCGAAGGAGAGGTGGAAGGATGGAGAGAGGAAGTATATGAATGAAGGCGGTGCTGGTTGGGAGGAGGGGCGTCGACTGACTGGGGACAGAGGTGCATGGGGCCGGTTCGTTCGTGGCCACCCCTTTGGGGATCACGGCGTTCAGGCAATGGATAGATATATATTGCCAGCAGGGGGCAAATTACCGAAAATAGTCGCCGTCAAAATAGACGCGAACTTAACCACGGCAATCGACAAATGTAAACATGACGGCGGCGGGGGAGGCGTCGGACCTTTGCAATCATGTTCCCGTCTATTTTGAATGCCATTGGATACAATATTATGTTGAGGGGGGGGGCTTTGAACCCCCTCACCGCCCCCCCGTGACATATTGTCATCATCATATATATTGCCAGCAGGGGGCAAATAACTGAATTAATCGCCGTCAAAAATCAAAATAGACGCTTAATTAACCGCGGCGATCGCCCTATGTAAACATGACGACCGTACGCCCGGAGCCTACATCCATCCCCAATTACTTTTGGGTGTTTATAGCCTACCAGAAAACGGTTTAGCTTGGTGTAGGATGCATGGTAACCTAAAAAAATCGGGATGGATGTAGAGTTCGGGCGTACGGTAGTCATTGTTTACATAGGGCGATCGCCGCGCTCGCACTTACGTTCCCGTCTATTTCGACGCTATATTTTCTGCTATTTGCCCCCTGTCATTACTACATGAATACTAGGTTAGGTTAAAATAGACGGGAACATGATGGGAAAGGTCCGACGCCACTACGCGTAATGTAAATAAAGATGGCGGTACGCCCGCTCACTACATCCTACCCAAAAAAATCTTGGTTAATATACAGGAGACGCAACAACGTGTTTTTCAGGTATTTTGATTTTGTTTTTGGTGTTTTAGTCGAATCTAGTGATGAAATTGAATGAGAATTAAGCATTTACCCATTATCCATCAATCTAAAGACACGCCCCCCGATAGTGGGGAGGGCTATGAAGATCAGGGAAATTGAGGGGTAAAAAGCGTATAGAACACGATAATACACATTTGGGTAAGATCCTGTGTAGCGGGAGGAACTGTTTTTCAGATGCCTATTTACTGTACTAAGAATCATTGAACAATATCTTTAACCTAACCTAGTATATTAGTGGACTATTTATGAATCTAAAATGTTAAAATATATTGTTATATTACCAAATTATTGAAATATAAGTACAGTTCCTCCCGCTACACAGGATTATACCCACATTTGTAACCAAAATTTGGCTCGGGTTTTGTCAATTTCCAGACCCATAAAACCCGACTTTTTGAAAACCCGAGCCAAGTTTTGACGAAAGTTGGCTCGGATTTAACTAATTTTAAAATTAAAATAACACAGTAACCTTATTAAAATGTTGGCTCGGGTTTTGTAAATTTCCATACCCATATAACCCGACATTTTGAAAACACGAGCCAAGTTTTGACGAAACTTGGCTCGGATTTTACAAATGTTCATGTTAAAATTAGGCTACACAGTAACCTTAATAAAATCTTTGTTTGGGTTTTCATAGGGTTAACATTAGCCTAACCTAACGAAGTAAGAATGGGGTTAACATTAGCCTAACCTAACAACCTTACCTAACCTAACCTAGTAAGAATGGGGTTAACATTAGCCTAACCTAACCTAGTAAGAATGGAGTTATCATTAGCCTAACCTAACCTAGTAAGAATGGGGTTAACATTAGCCTAACCTAACCTAGACCCAGTACGTTGGATACAAGACTAGCCCTTGCATGCCAGCTACTAAGGGTTCAAAGTACCCAGGATACAAAAATAGCCCTTGCATGCCAGTTTAAACCTATGCGAGAAAAATCTTTTACTTTATGTTACTTTGCGATCACCCATTAAGATTCCCGAGCTAGCTGTGGTCCGGCTCCTTTATATTGTCCCAACCAACCAACTAACCTTAATGAACTGAGGAGGTACTGGCTTGAGTGGCTGTCTGGCTGGCCGCTGGAGGCTCGATCACCACTCATCTTGGTCAACAGCTGGTGGATTTTTGTTTCGAATTTGTCCATGTCAAAAAAAATGTATGTGCATTTCAAAACCAGCTGTCCTCGTCGGCTGTATTTGGAACACTGGTTATCGCACTTTGGACAGTTTACACTTATTGGAAGGCGAAAATGTCTTAAGCAGCCTCAGTGTTTATAAGGACGGTGGAAAAAGCTTTGATCGGCCTGATTGGTCGATAGACATCACGTGTCAGTGAACTCGAGTACTCTTGGCATGAATTAGGTAGGGTGATTACTTTGGCCACGACGCCATCAGTATAGTTCATTGCATTCGCCACCAGATGTCTCAGTTGTTGACTGACAGTCACGCAAAAGAGGTCTCCCAGAAGAAGACGAAAAAGAAGAAGTGAAACAAACCCTTAAAACGTAAATATCCATATAATATGTATTATGTTAGTTTCCTGGGAATGACACCTACATCAAAAATTTGGGAAAAATCGCTTAATCACATGCTATTGAGCTTAATTTTTTACCAATATTGTAGCGCCTCCTGTATATAGACCAAAATCTTCCTAATAAGTCTGTGGCGGTATGGTGGTACAGTACCTGTAAAGTGTGTGCTACTAAACTTTACTAAAGTAAAATTATACCGGTAAAAATTTAAAAGTGGGTCTTCTCTTCTATTGGTAAGTGATAGACGACAGTTGCCAACCCCTAAGATGTAAATTGTGCTTCACAGGTAGCCTGGGCGTAGGTGTCCCAGAAATTGCATTCACTCCCTCCCTCCCTCAACTTACCCAGGGCCAGGGCTGTGTCTTTATAATTTAGATTGATGGATAATGTTTTTTTTTTAGCAATTTCCAATGGGATTCATAAACAAAAACACCTAAAAAATCCAAAAATAAGGACAAAAAATACTAGGCCTATTATATATCGTCCCCGGTGTAATACTGGATTTTTACCCTCTAGGCTAGCCTATTAACCCCCTCCGTCATATGAGGCATCCGGCGGCAGAAGGGCGGAAGCACCAAAAAAACGAAGGCTGAAAAAACACTGGTCTAGACATTTTGTTGGTGCTTCCGACCTTCTGCCGCCGAACGCCTTGATGTCTAAAACTGTGATTTTTCAGTCTTCGTTATTGAATATGTATCAAACTTTTTTTGATGCTTCCGACCTTCTGCCGCCGGACGCCTCATATATGACGCGATCGCGAAATAGGCTATGGCGGTTTGCCAAAAAGTATCATATGACGCGATCGCGTCATATGAACTTAGTGAAATACACGTAGCTCATTAATAAGTTTATGATGAGATTTGCGTCATATTGAGCTAGGTAAGTTAAATCATAATCTGTCGGTTGGTGGCAACCCCAAATTCCTCCGACTTCTAACGGTCCCTCAGTGTGAGAAAGAGCGTTGAGGGGGAAATACCGGGTGCTCGGGCAACCCCTAACTTTCGTAAGTTAATATGTCGGGGGGAGTTAAGATAGCCTAGCAATAAAAAAAATATGTTTTTGACGTTCTACCCTAGGGTAACGGTTAGGGTTAGTTTACCGAATAACCCAAGATTGAATGAAATTACACACAGAATTTATCCAGTTTAGGCCTAACACCGGCTCGAAACCATCGATATATTATTTAGGCAAATATATTAGTTATGTCATGTACTTCATTGGCATAGGCCTATGTCCAAACCGTCGGTAATTCATTATAATATACGCCCTCAATAACTAACAAAAATAGTATCCGGGCTACGGTCATGTTTAACCTACATAGGTCGTACGCTCGCGGTTTCGCTTTTGTTTTAGTTTTATTGGTAAATCTACAGTTATACTACCCCTCCCCCACTATAACCCCCTTCAAAGCACGCCTTTTAGCCGCTTACCGTGTTTTTGGATGGTTCAGCAGACGCAGAAACTGGAACAAACCCGATTTTTATTATATTAATGTCACTAACTTTCCCATGGAATTATATAGTTTTGTGTATTAATTTTCATCAATATAGGCCTATAGCCTAGTGTTTGGAAGTTATTACAAGCCTATGAAAAAACGTTTTGCCCATGACTTAGGCTATTGTCATCATCATATACAGTATAGGCTATTGACAGCAGGGGGCAAAAAACAAGTATGCCGCGGCGGCGGCCCAACCGATTGTACACCCAGATAATCAAACCGCGGACGAGTCTCACATAAGAACATAAGAAGAACATAAGAAAATGGGAGTCTGCAAAAAGCCGATCGGCCCATACAAGGCAGATCCCTGTCATACCCAACCCCAATTACAGGGCCCAATTATAGACCCATCTCACTAATACCTTGAGTACTGACCCCACCAAAACGGTCAGAGATTAACACAAGATTACGGGGGTCTGCTGAGCGCCGATTGGCCCACACCTGGTAGATTCCCAAACACACCCAACCCATCTCGTCCATATGCCTATCCAATTTCATCTTAAAGCTCCCTATCGTTCTTGATCCCACTATATCACTTGGTAGCCTATTCCACCCATCTACAACTCTGTTACCAAACCAATATTTGCCTATATCTTTTCTGAAACGAAATTTATCTAATTTGAAACCATTTGTACGAGTTATTTCGCTATCACTGAGCTTTAGTACATTTTTCATGTCTCCTTTATTAATTCCACTAACCCACTTGAATACCTCTATCATGTCACCTCTAACTCTGCATCTCTCTAACGAATGTAAGCCTAATTTCTTCAACCTTTCTTCATACAGAAGATTTCTAATATTATGGATAATTTTTGTCATTCTACGTTGTACTCTCTCCAATGAATCGATGTCCATTCTGTAATAAGGACACCAAAATTGAACAGCATAATCCATATGGGGTCTCACTAATGACAAGTAAAGTTTTACGATAACATCAGCAGTTCTGTTACTCACACTCCTAGATATGAACCCGAGAATCCTGTTTGCCTTATTACGAACGCTTATACATTGTTTTCTAGGCTTCAAATCATAGCTAACAAACACACCTAGATCTTTCTCACAGTCTGAGTTTTTGTAATTCCATATTAGCTAGTTTATATTTAAAATTTGTATGCATCTTCCCTATCTTTAATACCTTGCATTTGTCAATGTTAAACTTCATCTGCCATTTTACTGACCATTCGTGTAAGGTATCTAGATTCCTTTGCAGACACACTATATCTATAACCGAATCAAATTTTCTCCCCATTTTGGTATCGTCTGCAAATTTACTTATCCTACTAGTTATACCTAAATCAAGGTCATTTATGTATATAATAAACAACAGAGGACCTAATACAAATCCCTGGGGGACACCACTCTTGACTGATCCCCATTCTGACTTAGTACCATTTATGCTGACTCTCTGCTTCCTACCAATTAGCCATGACCTAATCCATCCTAACAATGCCCCACCTATTCCATGTGCCTCAACCTTTCTCATCAATCTCTCATGAGGGACTCTGTCGAAAGCTTTACTGAAATCTAAATATATAATATCATATGACTTGTCATTATCTACTTCTTCATATACCTCTGAGAAAAAACTAAGCAAATTAGTAAGGCAAGAATGTCCCTGAGTGAATCCATGCCGAGAAGAATTGATTAAGTTAAATGTTTCTAAGTGGTTTCTCATTTTCCTAGCAATAATTGACTCTAGTAGCTTTCCTATGATTGAAGTGAGACTAATGGGACGGTAATTGGATGCTATTGATTTATCACCTTTTTTGAAAATAGGAACTACATTTGCAAGCTTCCAAGCTTCTGGAACTATACCTGTTTCTAATGAATTGTTAAAATTAAATGTTAATGGGTAACTTAACTCATCTCTGCATTCTTTTAATACTCTAGCATATACCTCATCGGGACCAGGCGATTTCTGAGGTTTCAGTCTGTCAATTTCCTTAAGCACATCATTTCTTTGCCGAAGGTTTGTAATACTGTACTTCAATGTATCTTATTTCAAGTCAAATATACATTTCCGCGCATCATTAAACGGTTTAAACCATACTAAGTCTACTACAAATAATATTGATAATATTCAAGGACACTAGGCTAGTGTGACGTTATGAGAAACAATTTATTAGTGAAAATAGGCACCAATAGATTCGCCATATTTTTCTCCATATAGTCCGCATGGAGGATTTTCGTTATCAACAAATTGAAAAATAGCCACTTCTCAGACATATACACCAAAAATCTAAGTCAAAGCGGGGGTGTGGGGGCAGTAGCCCCCACCTATAATACTAGGATAGGTTAGGTAAGGTTGTTAGGTTAGGCTAATGTCCTTTCAAAGGGGTATAGGCTAGTAAACACTAGGATAGCCTATACCCGGTCAGAGGTAGGAAGAAGAAGAAGAGTCCTGCAGTAGTCTCCTTGAATGCTGCCATAATATTAACCTATTAGTACCAACAGAATAGCAACAAAATAGGGGTAGTATAACTGTAGATTTATCAAGCCCCCGGCCCTTCAACTTATTTTTGTATCCCACGGCAAGTCAAAATTACCGGAAATGTGATCGTGAGCGAGTGATCGGAGCGAATAGGCTGTGTTTTGTTGCTTTGATGTCTTAAGATTGATGGATAATGTTTGTTTTGCAATTTCCGACGGGGTTCATAAAATGGGCTAGCCTAGGCCTAGCCTAACACCTAAAAAAAAATAAGGTTTAATGTTATTTTAATACCACAATTTTTTTTTGATATATTTGAAGATAAATATTGAATCTATATGCTCTAAAGATCATAAGATTTTTTTTTTAACCCTCGGCAAAACCTAATAAAAAAGTACAGTATGGTACTAAAATTTCTTTTTCGTAACAAGGTTGTCAATACGGTACTTTCAGTCATCGATAGCTCTAAAGATCATATGAAAATGTGTTAAACCCTCGGAAAAACCTAATATAAAAGTATGGTACTAAAATTTAAGGACAATATAAAGATGATGTAATTAAATTCATACATCGATTTTATCGTGGCCTACAGGTTTCTTATACCATGTATTTCATTCCTATATGTGTCTAAATGCGCGTAAAAATGTATTACTGATCCTGAAAAAAACAAAATATCCTCTATCGCCTACGTCACAAGAGGCGGGTGGCTTTGTTTACATCCGCCGCGAAGAAAAGAAGAAGCGTTGGGGAAAATTTGGTTTTTGCCCCCTACTGTTTAAATATATGACGATTTCAATAAATCTTGGGGGGGGTGAGGGGGGGGGGCTTGCCCCCCCCCCTCTACATATTTTGTATCCAACGGCAAACGGTTATGGCCAAATAGTTATTTTTCGCGAGTGAAGGGACGTGTTTTTAGATTGTTGTATAATGGGTAAATATGCATTTACGCCTATTTTCACACATCAAAACACCCTTGCATAACTCTAAACTACATAAAAACAATCGAAACTATTTTTTAGCAATTTAATTACATCATCTTTAAATTGACCAAATTTAATTTTCGTAACAAGGTTGTCAATACGGTACTTTCCCGTTATCAATGTACTGTACAGTACAATCAAGCTGAAGATTGCAGAGTAAACACCATAGACTTCATCGACTTTTCTTTTACCTTCGTATAGGCCTAGGCCTAATCGACAGCCATTTAATTTTTTTATTTTGTATTAAGGGATTAGTACTCAACCAGCGGGGGTGTGGGGGCGGCAGCCCCCACTCATAATACTAGGTTAGGTTAGGCTAATGTCTTTTCAAATCACTATCGAGGGGCTGTCTCAACATCGATCGATAGGCCTAATGGGGAAAATAGGTTTTCCCGAGATTTCTAATTAATTACAAACACTATATATTGATGCAAATGACCAATTTTGATTATAAAACAACACTCGGAAAATTTGTGGTATTAAAATAAAAAAAATCCAAAAATAATAATTCGGCCTCAAGGAAAACAAATAAAAAATCGTCCCCGGTGTTAAACAGGATATTTACCTTACACACCTAATTTAATCCTTATCAAGCCCCACCCCTACTCATAAAAAGCTAAAATTAGGCTAGGCCTAGGCCTAGGTCAAAACTACAAACTCTCCGGTACGGCCACTTCACACTGCACTAAATTCCTTAACATTTGCAGCTCATACGGTCCATTTTATACCACCCTAGTATGTCAACTTACAGCAGGTGTCTGGAGAGGGACGGAACCCAGCCGCCCGGTCATATTATTCCTCTGGTAATTCATTTTTGCTAGTCGGACGTTCCGGCTCTGTTGTGACCGATCAGCTGTTTCTCTAGCGAGGTGCGTGTTGCGTCACACTATACCGTATTGAACCTTTCAATACCAATACAAGGAAAACACAATGGAACTGTGAACATTAAGTCACATCTATAAGGTAATGCAACCAAAGCTGCAATAACCAAGTGTGTTTTTCTTTTTAGTCTTTCTTCCTTTCTCTAATTGAGAAAATATATTTCCTGCATCGGTGTAGCGCTACGTAATGATTCCGGCAACAGCGGGTCAAAGGGAACGAAGGGGATACAGAGACAAAATAATGTATTAGCCACAAATGTCACGCGCATTCCCCATATTCTTACAACCTTATTATTGAAGTTAATTAGTATGTTGGATATATATTCACTGCATACACCTAATCGATGCCTAAAATATGTGTATCTGCATGTGGCCGAGATTGAAGTTGTAGGCCCAAGGGGAATATCAATGCAGTCTATGCTGCCACAATTTGATCATCGACTCCTGCAGGATGACGAACTTGTTAATGTTTATATACTTTGTTCTCAAACCCTACTAATTACTGAATTTAAACAACATAATTATCTGAAATTGAACTTGTGAACTAACACAAAAAATAAGTCTATTAGCATTATAATATAAATGTTCCCGAAGGAAAAACAAATAAGAAATAGGCTAATGACTAAAATGTATGTGCCTAACTGACAGACTGTCTGGTAAACAAGCACATTATGGGGGGGTGACCTGTTTTTTCTCTCCCTTTCTCTGGCTTGTATCCATTCGGTCCCATGCAGGCAGTAGCCTTTTTTTTTTTTTTTTTTTTTACGTTTATCCTCATCCAGGTGACGATTTCTTCCTTGCGAGCGATAAGCAAGCCAGCATTGTATGTAGAAATCCGGCTTCGCCGGAGAAATTGTTCTACCGAAAAATGTACAAATTTAGCCTGCTGTCAAAAACAATTTAAATAATATGCTGGTTCGCTACCGCTCGTCAGGAAAAAATCGACACCTGGATGGAGATAAACGTCTTAAAACAGTAGGCTGAATGGGGCCGAATGGATACAACCCAGAGAGAGAGAAAATTAAAAACAAGGTGGGCCCCCTTAATTGTTTTTCTATGTGGATGAGGGAGACAAAAGGCAAAACTGCCTGTGACGAGTGCCTCCCCCAGAACCGTGTGTAGGTATTTTCCTATGCCGGTGATTAAAGCCGTATTTTCGAACATTTCATATTTCAATAATTGTAAAAGCCTATTTCAAACCAAATGTTCTGATTTGGGTTTATAGCAGTTGGAAATGTATTGAATAATCGCAACAATTCAAGTAGAGGTATTTACAATACAATATATTATCTATCTATCTATATACTCAGGCAATATTATTATTATTATTTTTTTTTTAGCTGGGGGTGGCCGACTCGAGACTGGTAATTTATTATAAAGAATGCATTAACAATAGACATATATGGGACCCCGAAAAGCCGGACTACATAAAAATGGCCTTGGAATATAATGACTATTTTTGTACAGTATAGACCAAAAGAGCACCACTTCTCCATCCCATAGGTCCTAGATTATATAATGGCAACTCTGTAGCCTATATTTCAAGAACAGTAAGCCGACATTATAATATTGTAAGCCACATAGCAGAATATTAAATATTTAAATTTTAATTTACAAATATATTAAATGAATTGCGAGACAACCCCCACCCCTCCCTCTCTGCAATTTCTTGTAAACGAAAATAAATAAAACAAAACAAAATTGCTTGACTATCTAACTGAATATTTGTTCTCTCTCTCTCTCTCTCTCTCTCTCTGTAGGCATGCGCAAGTTTTATTGAAATAGATTACTTTATATGTATATACATATCCTCACTTGTAACTAACCAAATGTTGATATGCTTGTCTATCTTTCACGAGATTCAATGTATGTTTATGTAATTCAAATTAGTCAATAAATACAAAGGCACGCAGCTATTTATAGATTACTCATACAAACGAGAGAGAGAGAGAGTGAGTGTGTGCGTGTGGAGGGCGAACACTAGGACTGAATCGTCTTGGAACAGATGAAAGAATGGAATTGGAATACTGTACCTGTTTGTTTGAGAGAGAGAGAGAGTGAGTGAGTTAGAGTGCATGTGTGAGAGAGAGGGAGAGTGTGTGTGTGACAGAGCTAATGCATGTGTAGAATACCTATTCCTCATTTATCTCCGCATTTCAAGTTCCAATAAATTATAAAAGCATGACCTACAGTAAGTTGAGTATATAGTATATAGGGGTAGAACACGACAAAACAGGCTCTGCAACCTGTGGGGTCCTCCACTTCGTATTTGAGGTGCATGTAATTTTTTCCCGAAATTTCTTACCAAGGCTATAATTTATACTGTATAGTAGTTTAAGAATATCAGTTCTAGGATCGCCAGAGAGGGGGGATGATGAAAAGATGGTGAGAGAAGAAGGGGAGGGGGAAGATTTCAGTTAAACGTTGAATGGAGGAGAGGGGGAAGAAGCGAGGGAGGGAGGGAGAGAGAATGGAGGAGAGGGGGAAGAAGCGAGGGAGGGAGGGAGAGAAAAATATTAGGGGAGCTGATGGTTACATGGAGTTACAAGGATGGAGTAGTACCATTAACCCCTGTATAGGTCATACCACCGATATATTTAGATTCACGAATAAACACTAAAGCTATAGAGGTGTTTCTAGGAATACATGCATTAAAAACAATATATAGACTACAGTATTTCACTTATGTAGAGGATTGTTCAGTCATGGACTCCAAAACACAATTGGTCCCAAATGACACAAAGCAAGCAAGATCAATTGAACATTTGCTATAAAAAATCTGCTAAATGCAAGAAATGACAATATTTTTTGGGATTCATTTGCTAGGGGACTCTCAAACATTGAAACACCAAATTTCACTTTCATCACTTTACTATGCTAAACCAGTGAAACTAAACAGGTACGACTAGGGCCTTTCTTACCACTGGTCAAACTTCCTTTGCATTTATAATGCATATAATATAAACAAAATATACTGGAACGACTGGACGAGAACATCTCCACCCTCAAACCTCCCCTTCATCTATTGTAATGGATGGAACGAATCGCCACAAGTCACAATAGCTGAAGGTGAAGGTGAAGGTGAGGGGTGGGGGTACCGTCCTCCAGTCCTCCTCACGTATAAGTAGGCTACACATAATATATTCAGTGGAATTTACACTTGTGGATTTGACAATGCCAGAAGTAAGAACAGCTCTATACCAGTTATCACGATGATATGATGGTGGTTTTGGAAATTTGGAGACCGCCATTATAGGACCTTGTTAATTCCAGTTGTTTTTATTGATTCAACCTATGATTCAACCAAGTGAAACCTCTCCATATCCACTTCATTCAGGTGAGAATAATCTCATTTATTAATTTCACTCCCAACACCAAACACCTCCCAATGAAATCAATGAAAACATGTGATCTTCCCGGGATTCGAACCTGGATTACCACATACAGATCTTAAACACTCAAACCATTACACCATCAAGACAGTTAAAGGTTAAGTACATGACTACGATTTCATATCCATTTATCGAAAAGTAGTCCTACTTTTCGGATCCTTACCAAATGTCACTGTAAACTTAACACATTTGTTTGTATTCATCATATATACTTTGTATAGTGAACAATGTACTGAATATAATTTGAGAGTAATATTTCTGTAACATTAATGAATATAGAAAGGAGTTTTATGTTGTGTTTGTGTTTTCCCTGTTCTTGCTCTGTCTTGAGTCGGCCACCCCCAAGAAAAAAGGAAAACAAAAATAATAAAATAGAATGAAATAGAAAATAAAAATAAAAATAGGAAACATGGGGATCGGGCCTGAGCATATAGATAGATAGAAAGGAGTGATATTTTGATGACTTAGATATATATATATACAATATTTCGACTCACTGGATGGAAACTGATTACTATTGAGTGTTTGTGAAAGAGTAGCAGGCGATGCTATCCGGTCCCCCATTTGAGAGGAACCGGCGTTTGGCCGAGGCATTTTGCAACTGAAAAAATTCACAAATTTATCTAGAAAGGGGTCTTGGGAATAATATTTAAGCTGCTACTGCCATTGGAGCAGATAATTTTTTTTTTTTTATTGGACTACGGTATATAAATCATCCAGTTAATCTAAAATCTTTCCAATCATCAGATACGGTAAGTATAGTGTAGTTTCAATAACTTTAATTATACTCCTAGGTTAGGTATAAGAGATGGGGGTCAATTACACTCCCCCCCCCCCCCCTCCCCTAATTTTTTTTTTTTTGATATGCATGTGATGAGATAACACCTCCATAGGATAGAACAGATTATCCGTTTTTTCGACGACATATCATTATATCCTTCAAAATTCTTACTACTCCACCATACTGTATTATTCAGCTTAGGAAGGACCTCTCGTACCTCGGGGAATATATAAATCTTACCTTTAATTTTCACTGACCTAATATTAACTGTTTGGTAGTGCTAGGGGGGCAGGAATACGATGGGGGAGCTATTTTTACCTGAGTGTGTGTTTGTGTGTGTGGTGAGGGAGCAAGGGAGGGTAACTAACTCAAGGGAACACACACACAGAGCCCCAGAGAATTGGGGCTTGTACTCACAGGAAAATTAAGGGGAGGTTTCTATTTTCAATTATTAATTTACTTATTTTTGTCTCCCCCCCCCCCCCCCCCCCAACACACACACACAGGGGTTAAGGGGGCATTCATCTATGGTGGAGGAAATATTAGAATTAATTAATTCCACTTCCAACACCAAACACCTTCCCATGAAATTGATGAAAGCATGTAGTCCTTCCAGGATTCGAACCTGGGATACCACATACTGTACATATCTTAAACACTCTTATCATTACACCAGCAAGACAGTTTAAAGGTTAAGTACATGGTCGAGTCATCTGATCACGTATAGTTCTGGGGGCACCAATAGCCAAATAAATTACTTCTTTGTGAACATGAAAGGCTGGAAGTGAGTTTCGGATGTAAAGGTCATCTAATTAATCAATCAATGGGGGCATCTTGGAAACAGATTAGCAAAAACGCCTTCTCAGATTTCCTGCACACTAAAAATATGCCCTCCCAGACCCCCTTCAAGCTAAAATTGTACATTTTTCGATTGCAAATTCTGTCGGCCGAAGGCCGATTGCTTCTAAGCGTTTTATTATCGCCGAACCAATTGGGTGGAACGTTGTAAAATCTAGAAACTGCTAAAGCGAAGCAGGGGGAATCTAAAAAGACCCCCTCGGAGCAAATAGGATTAAGGGGACATGGGCCGGTTTTCTGGACCACTTTCTCCCTCATGTTTAGCCCCATTAGTTAGTCGATTTTAAGACCTTTCGCCCCATTTCTTCGTAAATATTTAGACCTTTCGTGCTATTTAGGTGTCGATTGTTTCCCTGGCGAACGATAGTGAGCCTGTAATGTTGGCCAGGAATTTTTTCTACCGAAAAATGTACAAATTAATCTAGAAGGGAGATCTAATGGATGTTTTTTGTTTTTAATTTGATGGAGGTCTAGGGAGGAAACTAGAAAAATAATGAATACATGCAAAAATCGCCCAAAAAGTGAACCATCCCCTTAAAGGAGAACAATCATTACTTGACAGTGTTCTTTACTTTCTATTCACTCACACTGTACACTCGCGCTAATAAGTGATGTCTCGGCACCAAGTATGTTTTGATCAATAATTGGTATCAGCAATATCTAAGCTTCATTTCTTCCTATCGAGTGAAATATACAAACATGTTCCTACAATTACCCACCCTATTCAACATCTGGCAGACATTAATACAGCACAGAGCGAGCCAGACGTAATTACAGCTGGGACATGACTTATTAGCGCGACCGTACATTAATCTTCATTCATTCTCCGACAAGTTTGAATGATTAGTGAAGAATATTGTATGGACATGTAAAATTGAAAGATTGTAATGATAAATGAACTCCTGATTGCATTGATTTCTACTCTAATCTGTTCTCTCTCTTCCTCCCTCTCCATCTGTTCCCCGCTCGTTCGCTCTCGCTCTCACTCTCTCTCTCTCTATCTATCTATCTATCTCTCTATCTCTCTCTCTCTCTCTCCCCCTCCCTCCCTCCCTCTCTCTCTCACCCTCTCTCCCTCCCCCTTCTCTTCCTCTCTTTCCCCCTCCCCCTCTCTCGCTTTCTCTCTCTCTCTCTCTCTCTCTCTCTCTCTCTCTCTCTCTCTCTCTCTCTCTCTCTCTCTCTCTCAATATACAGTATAAGAAAAGTGTTTTCCCATAAAGGACAAACAATCTATTTTAAGCCAAATAAATCATTCCTCACGATTACCTCTTTCATCACCATGACTCCTGTTCGTTATATTCTGACTAACATTAGACGATTTTAGTCAGATAAAGAAAGAACTCAAGTTAGAAAAGGGTTTATGCTATCCCTAATAACTCAATTAATGCAAGGTTGAATTTTGTTGTTTAAACTCTGAAAAAGCATCTCTCAAACAAAAAAACTATAGGTTTGTCTATTCTGTTGACCTAGTTCCATATATCTAACTAAAGAGGCGTTTGGGAGACTGCATACCTCCGCCTACGCTGGTGGAGGTATGCGCTCCACTGATCGTCCCCTAAACTGAATCAATTTTTCCTTGGCATATATACTACCAGGCCACCAAATTTCGTGAAAATCGGTTCATAACTTTTTGATATATCTTGTTTACAGACAAAAAGATAAACGGAAGCAAAAACATAACCTCCTCTAACTTCGTTGCCGGGGGTAATTATGTCAATACATACTGTAAAACGAGACGAAGTGCAAAATTAAAGGTTAACACCTTGATTAGAAGATCAATGAACAGAGGTTAATTGAAATAATCTTGTGTAGTTGCCCACATAATATTTGTATACACTCCATGCTGTAGGGAAGGTAGACTAAGGAGGGATGGGCGTATTGTGTAGTTGCCCACATATATTTGTATACACTCCATGCTGTAGGGAAGGTAGACTAAGGAGGGATGGGCGTATTGTGTAGTTGCCCACATAATATTTGTATACACTCCATGCTGTAGGGAAGGTAGACTAAGGAGGGATGGGCGTATTGTGTAGTTGCCCACATATATTTGTATACACTCCATGCTGTAGGGAAGGTAGACTAAGGAGGGATGGGCGTATTGTGTAGTTGCCCACATAATATTTGTATACACTCCATGCTGTAGGGAAGGTAGACTAAGGAGGGATGGGCGTATTGTGTAGTTGCCCACATATATTTGTATACACTCCATGCTGTAGGGAAGGTAGACTAAGGAGGGATGGGCGTATTGTGTAGTTGCCCACATATATTTGTATACACTCCATGCTGTAGGGAAGGTAGGCTAAGGAGGGATGGGCGTATTGTGTAGTTGCCCACATAATATTTGTATACACTCCATGTTGTAGGGAAGGTAGACTAAGGAAGGATGGGCGTATTGTGTAGTTGCCCACATATATTTGTATACACTCCATGCTGTAGGGAAGGTAGGCTAAGGAGGGATGGCCGTATTTATTTGATAATGTATGTATCTTTTTATTATTTTACTAGTTTCCTCCCTAGACCTCCATTAAACTTTAAAAAAACATCCATTAGATCCCCCTTCTAGATTAATTTGTATATTTTTCGGTTCTAAAAATGTCCCGGCCAAAGGCTGGTTCTTCCAAAATTACAGGCTCACTATTGTTCGCCAGAAGAAAAAATCTACACCTAAATAGCACGAAAGGTATTAATATTGACAAAGAAATGGGGCGAAAGGTCTTAAAATCGACAAACTAATGAGCCGAACGTCATCAAATATGAAAACTAATGAGGCTAAACACGAGGAAGAAGGGGACAAGAAAAACGGCTCATCTCCCCTTAATATGATAGAATTAGAAGTTAATTTCCTTATGCAGTAGTCGAATGGTTATATAGCAATGCATTTCTGAAGTCAGTCACACTATGTTTACTTCCATACATAAATTCACTGAGTAGGTAGGAATACATGTGGGCAACTGTACAGCCGCCTACACAAGTACCTGGTACACTCGTATATGGTAAACTCGAAACAGTACGCATTGAGTAGGTAAACACACTGACTTGGGCATGTGTTTAAAGTGACTGTTTCTAAATATTTCATCAGTGTGTCACACTTGTAATACAGTAGAAACATACATAATGTTGTGCCATGTTCATCTGTCGGCTACTATACCCCTAACAAGACAGAAGGCAATGAAGGTGAGAGCTTAATACATCATAATATTACCCTCATTAATAGTTACCAGGAGGAGGAAACGAGTGACATGACAAAGACATAGTATTCCTTTAAATATTATGAAGACCATTCGTAAATGAGATTAGTCATGCAACGTCTATAAGTCGTTTGGGTGTCATAGATATACAAGTAGAGAGAGAAAGAGAGTATGTGTGGGTAAGTATGACTGCGTGAATTAATGTATGTTCACAAGCAAGAGAGAGAGAGAGAGAGCACACACACATCCCGTAATCTCTCCCATCATCACTATAAAACACCATACAACCCTTCACTCATCATCATCATCATCACACGTTGCCTATATTGTGATGATAGTGAGGTTGAGGTGTGATGATAGGTCATTTTTTTTTCTTTCTATATTCCAACTACTCCCTCTCGGGCATAGGCTGAGAGCCTGTACATTCCACCGCTCAACACGGTGAAGCCCGTGAGGTCTTGTTCCAGTCTGGGGAGTGAGACATGTGAAGCATCCATTCATGGCTCGAAGCAGCTCCATCTCTGAAGCGGCTGGTTGCTTCGTTCAAGTGCTTCACCGTCTCACCCTCCAGACTCAGACCCTCACTCTCAGAACGCCACCTATTGAGCTGTGAACTCACTAGGCATTGTCCCCCTGTAACATATTTTGAATATGGGAATATTCATACAGTGTTATTTAATGAGGGAACAATGAGGGTATTTTTTTGGCATTTCGGTGGGCTTTTGTGGTAATGCACTGATACTAGGTACAGCACAAATTCAATCCCAATAATATCTTCCCATTGACATATCGGGATTTGAACCCGGGTCCATTGGATTACCAATCCAGTGGCATGTCCACTCCACTTTTACTATCATCACTAATATTCATCTAATACAAGTGATTTAATGCCTCATCACTCATTGCCCTTTTAGCTTTATTGTCATCATTCGTATGATGCCATTAATATACTATAATTCATCATCTTCATCATTGCTTATATACCATAACCTTCATCACTATTTAATTACTCATATCATACCACTATAACCCTGTTTCAAATAAGTATTCCAAAACTCTTGAACATTAACCTCTATAACTCACAAACGACTAGAGTAATCAAGCTAATATTTCTACCATTTCGGAAGGATCAGCCAGGGAAAAGGTGTGGTAATTTATAACCCATTTGCTTTAGCCTTTTTTGAGCTACAGAGGATAGGATTCACGATTTCTGGCCTACCCATAATGAACAGGGTATAATGTATCATCTTCAAGCATAGACAACTTATTATTGCATTTATCACATTCATCATAATCATACCAGATCATATCATATTTAATCATCACTTATTGCCTTTTATTATTACTTTCATGACTAATCTCATAAATCATCTCAAACATCCTAACTCAACGCCAGATTATCAATATACTCGGTTTATTCCCAGTTGACGTTTAATTGCCATGTTCTCCTCTTGATTTCTTACCTATTATGAAGATTTTGTAGTTAAATATGTTACTAGTTATGAACACTTGATAGTAATAGGATGAAGAGCCATATACTCGATTTAATTTCATCTGACGGTAAATTGCGATCCCTTAACAGTTGATTTCTCGATAACTAACGGAATAATAAGAAACAACTATGTCTCTACTTCATAATAGTGCCAAGTTGTCCTGATTAAATACAGATCTCGCTACAAAATCTGCATAATAGAGAAGTAATCAAGATGAAGACATAGCGCTTTGCCGTCACTCGTTTTATTGGTCTCTACATCATCCTTTCATTATCATAGTATTTTTCCTCTTCTATATTGGTCTCTACATTATCCTTTCATTATCATAGTATTTGTTATCTTTATATTGGTCTCTACATCATCCTTTCATTATCATAGTATTTGTTATCTTTATATTGGTCTCTACATCATCCTTTCATTATCATAGTATTTGTTATCTTTATATTGGTCTCTACATTATCCTTTCATTATCATAGTATTTTTCCTCTTCTATATTGGTCTCTATATTATCCTATCATTATCATAGTATTTGTTATCTTTATATTGGTCTCTACATTATCCTTTCATTATCATAGTATTTGTTATCTTTATATTGGTCTCTACATTATCCTTTCATTATCATAGTATTTGTTCTCTACTTTACTTATCATGCTGTCATTCATAAATCACTATGCTTTTTCATTTGTATCATTCATATAGTTCTGTTGTTAACGTAATGTTACCTCTGATTCTGGCTGAAATTAGAAGTTTTTCAGCATTTGGAGAAGGACCTATGTTATTCAGAGGGTTTATTGAGATCATACTTACCCTTTTGAGTCCTGGAGTTGAAGACAATCTTAAGAAAATCGTCTAATGGTAACCAGAGTATGCTAAACAAATTACCCCATGGTGTTAATCTATTATAGAACATTACCTGCAGCGGTGTTCAGCTGTTCATATCATCATATCATATAAACAATCATAGTTAGCTTTAGTCCATGCTAAGTCTATATGAGTCTATCATTATGTAATCATATAGTTTGTTCTAGACATTGTAAAAACAATTCAGTTAATTAACAATCATGGTCGATATACAGTATGTTCTTCTAGCGGTCATGTGATCCTATAATTATCTTAATAAACTTTTGCTTAGTTTCACTCAATATACTGTATATTCCTGTCATTATTTAATTATGAATGCTCTACTACCCAGTGTCTATATATTCTTAATATTGATAAATTATAATTATTTGTTATAATTTCATCTTAATCAGTTACCGAAAATTTCCGTCGATGTACTTATAGGTGATCAGTTATTATGATATCTGGATGAAAGTGTTGATCATTCATTTAATCATAAATATACTGCAAGTTAAGTATCACAATATATATTTGTCATATACACGTTGTTCATACATCACTGTCACTTATTGGCATAATAGTTATGATTCGTGATAGGTGAGGTTAGTTATAAGACCAGGGATGATTTTTATATCAACTAATATTAATGATGAATATATTTCTGAATAGGTGTTGTACCTCATTAGATCCTTATAAATGAGTATTATCTCATAATTTATTCATAATAAATTATAGATAGTGTCTACGTATGCTGAAGTTGTTAAGGGGAGATTAGTAGTTTTTCTGGTCCCCCTTTTGCCTCATATTTAGCCCATTAATTTTCAGATTTTAAAACGTTCGCCCCATTAGTTTTCGATGTTAAAACCTTTCGTCACATTTCTATATCAATATCAAGATTGTTCGTGCCATTTAGGTGTCGATATATTCCTGGTAATGCTAAATACTATTGCAAGTATACTACACACACACAACATTCTTATCAAATGTTAATTATATCATAATACATTCTAGAAATGGGCCATAGCCTATATTTGTTTTTATAACTCCTAGTACCGGTATCTTCTATGTGTGTTTGAAGAAAAAAGGTCATTCAACAATCTGGATCATCCAAATTATTTAAAGGCCCTATACATAGCTATATATATATATATATATATATATATTATATAACTGGGCAGACATTTCACTCTATTAGCAGCAGATATATCGATAATGAATGGACAAATAAGACATTGCCATGTCTCTGTATCACACTAATGCCAAGTTTTAATAATTAACAACAATCTTGAAAATTAAGTCGTTACAATAGCTGAGTAATCAAAATATGGACAAGTCAATGTAGCCTAACAAAATAGGTAATAATAACAAATAATTAATAGATAAATAAATAAATATATAAATAGTAAATATTATAAAAACGACTAATGTGTGTATGAGCCGGATACTTCAAACATTTACGACGCCTTATCGTCGTATCCTAAATGCCGACATCATAATAATAGGGATATTAATGGTAAACAACACGTCATAACTGGGTGTATATAGCTTAAACACCAGTCTAGTATTAAGGGGAGAAGGGTCGTTTTTCTAGATCCCCTACAATTGCTTTTGACATTTAAAGACGTTCGACCCATTAGTTTGGCGATTTTAAGAACTTTTCTCCACACTTCTGTCAACTTCAAGACCTTTCGTGCCATTTAGGTGTCGAACCTTCCCTTAATTCAATCATGATCAATGTAGCCACTTCCACCACTACACAAATCCGCCCCAAAATAGTTCAATCACTCGATTGTTTTGCTGGCGAGCGAAAGCGTGCCTGCAATTTAATAGAAACTAACCTTTAGACAGGAAATTTTTCTACCAACAAATGTACAAATTTAGCATGAAGGAGGTTTGCGGGCAGCACATTAGGTATTATGTTGTGATTATACCGTTTACTACAAAATCTTGGTAGTATAAAGCCGGTATCACACGAGCGCTTTTTCTCTCAACATTTATCCCCAACACTGGTCTGGCAGGTTATGAGGTAAACATTTAAACTTTTTCGGTTACCTAAATTCAACTACCGGTACCATCAATCTAGTTTCCGATACCAGTGCAAAATACTCCAGATATGTTGCCAGAAAAACGTTGATTATCGAATGTTGACTATAAAAGCTCTCGTGTGCACCGCGACCTTGACAACACTGGTCCTGATAGATTTAGTTCCTTCCATAGTGGGTACCAGCTCATGTGGGTAACTGTTTATACGGGATATTGGTATAACAAATGATGGGCATTGTGATTTATTATGCCTTGTGTGTCCTTCATACACATAGAAAAGAAAAAGAAAAAAAATCGTAAGGAAATCCCCCCCCCCCCCTACATGGAGTATAGAATAGTTATCTTTGTATCACTAATAATATAATTCCGTGTAATAACACTATGATTATTCATTAGAACAATTTCATAATCATTTGTAACAGTCATCTCCATACAAGGGCCGCGATGTTCTGTCCATATATATAATAATTATATGTGATGACATGGCGATACTTAATTTCAGTAATTTGGATATGTCATCATACTAAGCATCATTATAAATATCCATCCTGCGGTGTCCATACTAATTATAATTCAGTGTCATAGGTGGTTATTTATTTCAATAATTATAATAATATTCTATAATACTGGACATTATTATACCGAGCCCCCTACATGTGTTCATATTTAGTATAATTCAATGTGATAATCACCAATTACAATAGTTTCGATAAAACACCATAATACTAAGCATACCTCATAATTATACATAGCCACTTAATAACTGTTCAGATCCATTTAAGCTCCATGTAGGTTAAGGGAGCCCACCTCGCTTTATTTCTCTTTCTCTACCTCTCTCTTTAGCTTGTATCCATTCGGCCCCATTCAGCCTACTGATTTAAGAAATTTACCTATCCAGGTGTCAATATTTTCCTGGCGAGCGGTAGCGAGCCAGCATATATATATTTTTGTTTTGACAGCAAGCTAAATTTGTAAATTTTTCGATAGAAAAATGTCTCCGGCGAAGCCGGATTTCTTCATACAATGCTGGCTCGCTATCGCTCGCCAGGAAGAATCAACACCTGGATGGGGATAAACGTCTTAAAACAGTTGGCTGAATGGGGCCGAATGGATACAAGCCAGGGAAAGAGAGAAAAAGAGAGAAAGATGAAAAAAGCCGGTGACCCCCCTAAATATCGCTCATTGCAATTTTTGTTCTTCGATAATATAATATATTGTACTAAGCATCATTATACATAGCCACCTCCATGTCTAGTATAATTCCTTGTGATTACAAATATGGTGAATTACACATTAATATAATTTCGATATTATAGTTTTTCACCAACCAACTTCACTTCTAAACTCAATTAATGAAATCAACAAATACATGTGGCACTCCAAGGACTCGAACCTAGGACACTCACACCGTAATTCCGCGCACTTATGCAACATCATCATACAAAGCCCTGTAGCCTACTCTGAATCAAAATCCATTTGAATTCAGTGATACAAAATGAGGTGAATTATATTACAGTACAATTATTTCGATATGCTCAAATATTAATCATCACACACACATATTAAAAAAGGGCTATGTGTCAGAGTATATAGATAGATAATTATGCATATTATATTCTAATACATGCCCATCAACAACATATTCGCATAATTATAAAATTATGTGTACACTACTATAATTTCTATAATGCACATCATCATACATGCCCCCCTCCATACAGTGTCCATATCCCTCAATCACTCCCAATGACGAGGAGGGTGATGACGAGGGTGTGTGATGATGAATGGTGTTCCGTCATCATTATTATCTAAACCCCACCAGTACTATCACCACCCCACCTCTCCCTCCCTTCCCCGCCACCACCCTCCACCCGCGAGATCCCAGGTATATATTTATATTATCTAGACAAAGTGGCATCGAGCTTTACCTCTGACATTCATCGCTCTATTCCATCACCGCGCGGAAAAAGGAGAATATGGGAGGAGGGGAGACAAAAAAAGGGGAGAGGGAGAGGGTCCGCGAAGAAGGGTGAGGGAAAGAGGAAAGTGAATTGGGGAGGAGAGGGGAGACGACGCAGAATACCACGGTCACCTTGAGAGAGTTTCGCTGCATTAAAACCCTTCTGGAATAAAAACAATCGCAGATTTTTGCGATCGCGAGATGGGGCGCTCCCGATATTCTACTTGAGTGCCCCCTCGAGTCCTCCCCCACCCTCGTAAAAAATAGAAAATGGATGTGGACTTTTATTTTCCGTGCGAATGATAAGAAAACGGTGAATGCGAACGGAAAGAAGCGAAAGGAAACGACGAAATGAACAGGGAAATAAGGAGAGCGAGAGCGAGAGAAGGGAGAGGGAGAGGGAGGTGAGAAAATAGAGGGCGGACATTATATGAACAATAAAGATGCAGAGGGTAGGGGAAAGGGGACGAGAAAGCAGCGATTACTCTCCCCTCCCCGGCTAGAGAGAGAGGGGAGTTAAGGTATGGCCTCAAGGGGGAGAGAGAGGGGTTGCAGAGACAAAGACGGGAAGTAGGAGGGGAGTGAGTGAGGGGAGACAGACACAAAGAAGGGGAGGAAGAGGGGAGAAGGAAGGGAGCGAGATGGAGGTAAATAATACGAAGGGTGGAAAACTAGGGGAGCGAAGAAGAGAGAGAAGAAGGGTTTAGGTACATATCCCCCCCTTCTTTAGGTACATAACCCCTCCCCCTCCCCCCTACCCCCACCTCGCACTAAGTTAGGGGGTACGGTATTAGTATAAACAAAGCATCATCAATAATCGTTACCGTTCGAGTCACGTGGGAGCAGCATCTTCACCTTACATATTCTCCTACACGTGGCAAGTCAAGTCACATATCGAGATCCCTCCTTTCCAAATTGTATGTAAATAATAATAATAGTAATAATAATAATAATAATAATAATAATAATAATAATAATAACAATAATAATAAAAATAATAATAGTAATAATGATTGTTATAAATAATCACCATCATTATCATCAATCAGTAACATAATACATTTACTAATAATCATATAATAATCATTAGTACACTGCATATGCCAGTAATTACATTATTTGTTAGTTTTGAACAAAGAGAGATTACAAAGGCAAATGACTGAAACGAATATCAGAAAACAATTTTGAAACCCCCCTACCATCGCAGATAAGAATTGTTCTTATATTTAACTATCGATAGGATAGCCTACATCATTAATTATGTATTTATTTTCTGAGAAAGGATGTTATTATAGGGATCGGTAAAACTTGTTATGAATGTTATCCAGAAAGATGATTAGATGATAATAATATCCACTAAAGCCATAATGATTATTTATAGCTACGCGTAAGAGAAAAATACCTTCGATTGACCTTGATCGTAGGAAATGCACGTTTATTCAGGAAACTTGCGCATCCAACTTTAAGCTAGTAATGCCTCAGCCCCCATCTTCTCTACCCCCAACCCCTGGCGCCCAAAACCACTCATACATTCCCCGCATTAACATTTTAAGTATTATTAGCGATACTTAAGACGCTAATACCGGTGCTCGGGGCGAAAGTTAAACCATATTGCCGTCTTACCTTTAGTTGGAGGGGCTGTATTGATCGATGGGAGGAGATCCGTTTGTTTTGTCTTGTTGCGCGCCCTTTCTCGTGGCCGCTATTGGTCCGTTCCATTTCCGTCTTGTGTTTTCCGTCCTCTTCATTGGCTAACGACGTGTTCCCGCTCCGCCGACGTCACAGGTCTCTGGGTTTCCTGATTGGTCGGAAGAATACCCATGCAAGCTTCCTGATGCGGACTCCTTCATAGGGATGATCGCCAACCTATTGTACAGTAATATATAAATCTATTTAGCGTTAAAATAGCATAGCAAATAAAGTAGTCAAAGAAAAAAAACTGGTGTCTATTGGTAAATAACTCTTAAACTAAACCTTAACTAATTCCATAACTATATAAAGTAGCCGCCATTTTGCTCTCCATGCCTTGTGAGCAGCCAATGGTTTTTTTGTTTGTTTCACAAGTGGTGGACAATATCTAGATTCTACGTTAACTATTGGTATAACATTAGATACATAACAAAATAATAATACATTAAGCTACCGCATGTAAAGTTTCAAGTTAGTTAGGCTATAGCCTATATGTACAGGTAGGGTATAGGCTATAGTAGGCCTAATGCCCTAATCTAAGAAATTTGGGTGACCTCAATAGGTCCTGTGACGATTTACCATTACAATAATGTTACGATGATCAGTTACTAAGTTCTTTGCTTTGTTTTAAGAATGAGTTATGGTGTAAATCATAACTAATGTAATACCAGCCATACATAACACACAGTAGAAAGCAAATATAACAACACGAATGATTCAATATGAAATAAATGAACCTCAGGTGACAACTCAAAAAGTAGACTATTTCAACTTATATATCAACCGCCAGTGCTAGATTAGGTAAAATTGGGTTAGGATTGTACTGATGTTAAAATTAGTTTAATTAGCTCTGATTTAAGACCTATTGGGAAATAATTAGACTACTAGTTAACACAAACCCAATCTTCGTGTCTGAAGTCTTCCTACAAATGTCTCATAGTCTGACGTCACATACCCACGCCGCTGCTATTGGCTGTCAAAGTTCTTGTGTACAGGTGACGTCACTCCCATCCCGCCCATTCATTGGTCACCCGGCGCTCCACTCACACCATGGTCTTCAAGTTCTCGCTCTCTTGTGTGTTCTTGTTCTTGAGTCACGTATGTGTTCTTGGAGGATCTTACATGCTTGCTACACATCCTCCTCTTCTTCCTCCTGCGCTCAGAGTCCTTCTGTAGAGAGGATTGCGAGAGCTGTGTATGTCTCTGGGGGCGCCATCTTGTATCCTTGGTCCTTCCAGGCGGATAGGTTCACGTGGCCCGGCTAGAATGAATTAAATCCCATACTTACAAATAAACAACGTAGTGTATGTTAGTGTTTCTCTGACATGTGATTTAAGGCTATATGTGTTGGATTTATAACATAGCATTTGTATATCTTTCCATATAGTGGTTGTATTTCATGTTTAATTTTCAAGAATTACAATAAATTGTATGTTCAAGACAGGCCTAAAAGAGGTCCACTATTTAACAACTTTCATGAATTGACACATTCCAAAAGGGGTATATTTTTATAGCATTAACTTCAAAACATGAGTGATGTGAATACTCATTGACAAAGTATATTACCTGAAAATACATATCTGCAGCAGTACAAAAAATGTCCTTTTAATAATTATAATAATTAGCTCTCTTGGATGGTACTAATTTCCACTCTGGCCAATTGACTACTTGGGAGTGTCGGGTTATTAGGATGATCAAACTGTAGACATCGATATTTAAGAGGATGACCAGTTTTTTTCTCTTGGTTGTATCCATTCGGCCCCATTCAGCCTACTGTTTGAAGACATTTATCCCCATCCAGGTGTCGATTTTATCCTGGCGAGCGATAGCAAGTTAGCATTTTAAGCAGAAATCCGGCTTTGCCGTAGAAATTTAGCCAGCTGTCTAACTCATCCAAAATATGATGGCTCGCTATCGCTCGCCAGGTATAAATGAACACCTGGATAGGGATAAACAGTAGGCTGAATGGGGCCGAATGGATACAACCCAGAGAAGAAGAAAAAAGCAGGTCACCCCCCTTAACAGAAATGCAGCAATAGTGTGGGTCTGTAATTAATGAAAATTACGTTGAATTTTATTATTGTACAGTATATAATTATGTGAGTAGGCCTACTGCAAACATATTTACAGTAGGCCTACTGCAAACATATTTACAGTAGGCCTACTGCAAACATATTTACAGTAGGCCTACTGCAAACATATTTACAGTAGGCCTACTGCAAACATATTTACATTTATATTTCAGCCAAGTATCAATATTAACAGATTGAATTTCCTTATGGCCCAAACTCCCAATTGAAGAATAAATAACTATGACTGCTGCTCTTAAAAAATCAGCTTATGTTCTTCATTTGTAATTTTAATATATCTTAGACAAACAGAACAATTTTTTTAATAATTTTTATTGAGTTACCCCAATTGTCTATGGGTCATACCAATATATACATCAGTCATTGTTTATTTAGTTTATATATATATATATATATATATATATATATTTGTTTTTTTCAAGATTTAATACTTAGTCTTCATTGAAAGGTTCCTGCTACCTTTAACCCTTTCAAAACGATAGCATAATTTTAGTTTTATTCTAGCTAACACTTGATAATATTATTCAGCTTAAGATTAACTCCAATTTTTTCCCCAAACTTAATAAAATTGTCTAGCGATAAAGAAAAGAAAATGCCAAAAGGCGTGAGCGTACTGAAAGGTTTGATCATATAATTTGGAAGTAGTCAGGGTCAGCAACACCAATATTACCACCAATTCTAAAATTAAGGGGAGGTTTTTAGTTAGTTCCCTATATTTCCATCACTTACGATTACACCCCCTAGACCCCCTTTCAAGATAAATTTGTACATTTTTTGGTAGAAAAATTTCCCGGCCGAAGGCCGGTTCCTCTTACATTACAGGCTCGCTATCGCTCGCCAGGAAAAAAAATCGACACCTAATTGGCACGAAAGGTCTTAAATTTGACAGAAGTGGGGCGAAAGTTCTTAAGATCGTCAAACTAATGGGGCGAAAGTCTTAAAATCTCAAAAGCAATGGTGCTAAACATGAGGGAGAAAGGGATCAAGAAAAAAATCCCTCAAGTGGAAATCTCCCCTTAACAGAACCATATATATTTAGCATCATCATCACTACTGTCCATATATTAACCCTTTGATTACAGGTGAAGCTACTTTTATTTTTATTCTGGCTATCATTAGACGATTTTTCTCTGTTTAGAAAGGATTTAGGAAAGTCAACGAATTAGTGGAGATATATTAATTACACCTCTTTGATTACTAGACGTCCTTCCTAAGCTGCATAAACTCCTCTAATAACAGCCGAAATATAAGGAATAATGGCATCACCTGTACTGCATGGGTTAATAATTAATAATTCCTATCTACAGTCGCGGCCAGGCAATTCTAGACAATTTTTGGCAGCGCATTTATTTGGGTACACCAGGGAACTATTTTGATAAACCACTTGATCCACGAAGATCGCATTACTGGGAATCACTAGTTAAGGGGGTAGGGCTTATCTATTAGTATATATATATATATATATATATATATATATATATATATATATATATATATATATATATATATATATATATATATATATATATATATATATATATATATATATATATATATAGTATATATATATATATATATATCTATATATATATATATATATATATATATATATATTATATATATATACTGTATATATACTGTATATATTAATTATTTAATTTATTATTGTTTTAGTTTCTTTCCTAGACCTCCATCAAGCTTAATGAATTATCCTCAAGTTCCCTCTTCGAGATAAATTTGTAAATTTTTCGGTAGAAAAATATTCTGATCGAAGGTCGGTCCCTCCAAAAGTACAGGCTGGCTATCACGTGCCAGGAAAAAAAATCGACACCTAAATGGCACGAAATGTCTTGATATTGATACAGAAATGGGACGAAAGGTCTTAGAATCGACAAACTAACGGAGCGAACGTCTTAAGATCTCCAAAACTAATGGGGCTTAGCATGAGGGAGAAGGGGGTCCAGAAAATACAACCATCCCCTTAATGTTCACAACAATAACAATAATATGTACTGGTACTGGTCTGTTATAATTCTTTTTCAGGGAGATGGCCTTTTCACCCCCCTTCCCCCACCTATTGGCATTAAGGGGAGGTTTTTAGTTTGGTCCCTAGATATCCTTCAAGCTTAAGATTACACCCCCTTGAGCCCCTTTCAAGATAAATTTGTACATTTTTCGGTAGAAAAATTTCCCGGCTGAAAGCCGACCGTTCCTCTTAAATTACAAGCTCGCTATCGCTCGCCAGGATAAAATCGACACCTAAATGGCACGAAAGGTCTTAAAATTGACAGAAATGGGTTGAAAGTTCTTAAAATCGTCAAAATAATGGGGCAAACGTCTTAACATATCAAAAGCAATGGGGCTAGACATGAGGGAGAAAGGGGTCAAGAAAAAAGTCCCTCAATTGATATCTCCCCTTAATAACTCTATATAAATAACTATAACTAATAACTATACTAAGCGTATTTTGAGTTTCCCAAATTGCGTCCATCGTTTGTATTCTAAGGTTAGCAACACCTATAGTCGCCACTGTATTAAGGAGAGGTATTTAGTTTCTTCCCTAGAACTCCATCAAGCTTAAAATTACACCCCCTAGACCCCCTTTCAAGATAAATTTTTACATTTTTCGGTAGAAAAATGTCCCGGCCGAAGGCCGGTTCCTCCCAAATTACAGGCTCGCTATCGCTCGCCAGGAAAAAATCGACACCTAAATGGCACGAAAGTTCTTAACATTGACAGAAATGGGGCGAAAGTTCTTAAAATCGCCAAACTAAATGGGGCGAGCGTCTTAAAATATAAAAAGCAATGGGGTAAACATGAGAGAAAGGGGTCCAAAAAAAAAAAAACCCTCAAATGGAAATCTCCCCTTAATGACGCCAAATAATATAGGTCCATAGAACATATTAAAACAGTTATTTAACCCATGCAATACCGGTGACGTCTGTTGTATTTGATTTCATATATTTAGACAAGTTTATGAAGATGAGGAGAGATAATATATGGTAGCTAAAAGAATGAATTTAGATAGTCTGTAGCCTTGTAATTGGTGGACGTCCTTCCTAAGCTGAAAATAATCTTCTAATAGTGTCCAGAATAAGATGAAAAGGATGTCGCCGGTACTGACTGAGTTAAAATGTTAATACTAATTCACCCTTTAAAGGTAAACGTATATTGGCAGTGATAAACTCATATCGAAAGATATATCGAAAGTATAACAACCAATCCAAGGTAACTCACTATCAATATACCCATCATACCTTATTTACCTTTTAATATACCGGTGACTTTGGCAGTTCAGTATACCTTGATAAACGTTACTTACCTACTCTGTATTCTAGGACGCGTTACTTTGATATGGCTATTATTAGATGATTTTATTGAGAGTAGGAAGGACATAGGGCAGCCAGAGGGTTGATTGGGCCATTCTTTTTCCCTATAACTCCCATAGATCGGTTGTGCCATTTAGGTGTCGATTTTTTTCCTGGTGAGCGATAACGAGCCTGTAATTTTGAAGGAACCGGTCTTCGGCCGGATCATTGTTCTACTGAAAAATGTACAAATTTATCGCGAACAGGATCTTGAGGATAATTTATTAAGCTTGATAGAGATCTATGGAAGAAACTTAAGCAATAATAAATATATGAATACAAAAAAAACCCACTACCCCCTTAACTACCTGTCTTAGATGATATATTTAAGGGGAGATTTCCACTTGAGGGATTTTTTTCTTGACCCCTTTCTCCCTCATGTTTAGCCCCATTGCTTTTGATATTATAAAACGTTTGCCCCATTAGTTTAGCGATTTTAAGAACTTTCACCCCATATTATGACCTTTCATGCAATTCAGGTGTCGATTTTATCCTGGCGAGCGGTAGCGAGCCTGTAATTTAAGAGGAACCGGCCTTCGGCTGGGAAATTTTTCTACCGAAAAATGTACAAATTTATCTTGAAAGGGACTCAAGGGGGTGTAATTTTAAGCTTGATGGAGGTCTAGGGAACAAACTAAATACCTCCCCTTAATGTTTGATTCTAGTTACCTTCAAGTGCTTAAATAGGATCTGTTAGAGTTACACGGTTAATGGAGATGATCATTAGAAGCCCTTCCTTATCTCAATAAAATAATTTAATCCCTTCTGTACCGGCGACGTCTATTTAATTATATTCTAGTTATATTTAGACGATGTGTGCAGTTTAAGTAGGATCTGTGGTAGTAAAAATAGCTAGTGAGATCATTTAAAGTCTGTTAATTGCTGGAGGCCATATTATAAACTAAAGAAAATCGTCTAATAGTAACATGAGTAAAATTAAAAGGACGGCACCGGAACTGAAAGGGTTAACAGTAGCGTTAATTAAGTATATAATATAATTCTCGGATTGAAGGTATTAAATATTAGCGTTAACCCGTTCAACCAACGTAATATTAGCGTTAACCCGTTCAACCAACGTAATATTAGCGTTAACCCGTTCAACCAACGTAATATTAGCGTTAACCCGTTCAACCAACGTAATATTAGCGTTAACCCGTTCAACCAACGTAATATTAGCGTTAACCCGTTCAACCAACGTAATATATATTGTTCTAGCTAACATTACATTATTTTGTTCAGCTTAGGAAGATTTACCGTGAGTTACATTTCATACTCTGGCTAACACCATACCATACTATTTTATTAAACTAAAACAATATATTTTAGTAAAGGGGTTAAGTATGGTTTTGATGGGCTTATAAACATCCAATATACCTTAAAGAGTGTATAATATTATTATGGCCATTTTAAAATTACCCATTTCATACCCATTATTTGGGCATTTTAATTACCCATTTCATACTCATTATTTGGGTATTTTAATTACCCATTTCATACCTAATATTTTTTGCAATGTATATGATTGAAGAGTTTACTGTAGATGAATATTAACCTAATTCAATCAAAGAGTTTATTTATAAACTGAAAACAAAAATATATATAAAAATCGTCTAATGATGGAAAGAATATATACTGTATATATAATAGAAATATAGAAAAAACAAGTAATAAAGCAAACACTACAACTTACTAAATGAATATTATAATACCATCGTACTAACGGTTTACAGCAGAAGGTCTACACAATGGTGACTATACTGTAATACATTATCTCGTGTAATTCTCACCATGAACGTTGGCATCACAACTTGACAACAACGTGTTCTCAACCATGTCTGGAAGGAAACATAAATTAATAGATGGAATTAATAAAACTTTACATAAACAATACTAAGCTTATAATGATACGAAATTGAACAAAGCTACTGTTATGGCCAATATTACTTCATAATTATGAAGGGAGGAATTATGGAGGATGCCTTTAGGTACATGGACCTTTTTGTTTTATCTGTGTTTTTCCTTCCTCCGTTCATTGTCTCTTTAAAAAAAAAAAAAAAAAAAAAAATGAAAATAAAACCCACACAATATATTTATAAGATTGTTAACCCCTTCTATACTGGTGCTGTTCCTGTAACTTTATTCTGGCTACTATTAGACGATTATATTCAGTTTCAAAAGGGTCTCCAGCAATTAAATGGCTTCGAACTATCTTGATTAACACTTTTTACTACCATATAGATCTTTTTCAAGCTGCACAGAATCGTCTAAATATAGCTGGAATAAAATTAATAAGACGTCGCCGGTACAAAAGGGGTTAACAATTGCTATAACCAATAATTAAATATTGATACATTAATGTATACAACATTCTCACTTTAACAACTATTGCGTCATGACCATAGATTAATAAAAAACAAATTATTCAATAAGATTCCCAATATTCATTAACATTAATTGAATGGAAACAAAATCCATATCATAATTATGACATTATCAAGAGTCGCTATAATCGCTGAGATACCTACAGTACATAAGAAATTTAACAAAAGTTGATCTAAAATACATTATTCTAGGATTCTAGGATTTATGTGTTATTGGATTGCGGAGGTCCTGGTATTAAAATTTAGAAAGTATCTAATATATATATATATATATATATATATATATATATATATATATATATATATATATATATATATATATATATATATATATATATATATACTGTATATATGCGCATAAAGTACTTACTTCATGAACATGCATTAGTTTGACCACATAATTCACATGTTACTCAATTATGTTTATCATTATTGCTACAGCCAGAACTAAAATAACTTACAGATTGCACTGTAAAGAAAATTATGCTCAAAGTAAGTAAATAGCGTCTCAAGACAGGTTAATATCAAATGTTGTGTTCAAATATGGTACCGGTATATCAATTTTGTATTAATTTCACCACAACACCAAACACCTCCAATAAAATTAATGAAAGGATATAATTATGTGATCCACCAAATCTATCACTCTTTTAAGTGTGTCGTTTTGGTACAAATAAACAATGATTAGCAGTGTGGACAATATTTATGAAAGCAATGAAAGGAAACCCAAATAAACAATGATTAGCAGTGTGGACAATATTTATGAAAGCAATGAAAGGAAACCCAAATAAACAATGATTAGCAGTGTGGACAATATTTATGAAAACAATGAAAGGAAACCCAAATAAACAATGATTAGCAGTGTGGACAATATTTATGAAAACAATGAAAGGAAACCCAAATAAACAATGATTAGCAGTGTGGACAATATTTATGAAAACAATGAAAGGAAACCCAAATAAACAATGATTAGCAGTGTGGACAATATTTATGAAAACAATGAAAGGAAACCCAAATAAACAATGATTAGCAGTGTGGACAATATTTATGAAAACAATGAAAGGAAACCCAAATAAACAATGATTAGCAGTGTGGACAATATTTATGAAAACAATGAAAGGAAACCCAAATAAAGAATGCTTAGCAGTGTGGACAATATTTATGAAAACAATGAAAGGAAACCCAAATAAAGAATGCTTAGCAGTGTGGACAATATTTATGAAAACAATGAAAGGAAACCCAAATCAAAATCTGAAACAGAACAGAACTAACATGCGACCAATATTATGCCATAGATTTAGAGTGAACAGAGAATGTAACTGAAAATTATGTTAATATAATATCATTATATCTAAACAAAATCACACAATATACAATACTATTCCATTATTTGAAAAGAAGGGAAACTCACATTTTACATGCAGTGAAGAATTTTCACTCAAATATATTTCCATTCTTGAGTATAAACCCAATTGCTAGTAACATATAAATGGAACTAGTAGCCATAATAATTAAACTAGTAATAATACAAAAGAATACTCAAATATACTGCTATCTACTTACTACTTCTATTACTAATACTAATACTAATGATAAACACTAAATACTAGTACTACTTCTACTATTGCTAGTAGTAGTAGTAGTAGTAGTAGTAGTAGTAGTAGTAGTAGTAATAGTGTTATTATATAATTTTACTAATAATATCGCTAAAAATATGAGTAACAATAAAGAAGTGATACAGTAAGGCCAACTAATTATCTTGATGAGCTTACCTTCATCGTATATGGTGTGATGGTCATCAAATTACCTAGACATCCTAAGCCGAAGAGGAGAGGGTGGTGAGGATAAGAGGACTCCCAGGCGGTCATAGCAGAAGGTCTGCTTCATAATGGGATAGACAGGCTTCTGGGGTATAATTTTTAAGCTATTGACTAGTGTATTCGTTACGAGTTCTCTAATGTATATGGTAAAGTTGCGATGGCATGTATTTTGATACTTTAAACCAAGACACAAGGAACTTTGAAATAATTATCTCCTTGACTTATACAATGATGGATTTAATCATACAGGACACGGTATAATTATATTCTATAGACTTAATAAATACACTGACGCGACTGTCTACGCTTATAATAGGCATCGCAGATTTTTTTTTTTTTTTTTTCATTTTCCAACCGCATTGTTCTTTTCAGGCAATGTTTCGGAGCTATACTCCATTGGTGTCGGTAACTACTGTTTATAGACTGAAAGAGTTAAATTTTAGTTACCGTAATTATCTCATATTCAGATGCATTTTGAACTTTCGAACTGACTTAGTAAATTCCACACATATAATATAATATAGTATAATATAATGTAATATATATATATATATATATATATATATATATATATATATATATATATATATATATATATATATATATATATATATATATATATATATATAGAAGACTAAACATTATAATGTAGTTTCAAGCACGAGATAGCTTCGAAAGTTTACAGACATAATTAATGACCGCAACTGTACTCCTACAACTTCACTTCAGAGGTTTCCAGACTAAAGTTTCCGGGAGAGCTTTCGTAATACTCAGGCTTCAGAATGAGTCAAAATATTACGTTGAAGTATCCAAATTGAAGTGTCAAAGTGCAATGATACATTAACATTTGTATTAGTGTACAGTATATACAATCCGATTCTCATGTTTTTTTTTTTTTAATCCATTGTGTCAAGTGAGAATAACTAATAGTGCATTATATTATACCATAAGACTTGAACGAAATACAGTCCATGGCATATTAACAAATCAACAACTGGGAACTGATGAAATGAAGATCTATTTTTTCAGTCAACTATATTATGTAAGGCCCTACAATCCTACATGGCAAATTTTGTATGTATGTATGTATATGCTCTGGCACCTACCCCAGTTTTCTCTTTTTTGTTACGGGGGTGGCCGACTCAAGACAGAGCCCGAATAGGGATATCACAACATATTAGAAAAACAACGCAAAACAAAACATAAAATTACACACATCTAGGTCGGCAAATTTTGGCATGGCCAATATATATATATATATATATATATATATATATATATATATATATATATATATATATATATATATATATATATATATATATATATATATATATATATATATATATATATATAATTATTATATATATACAGTATATTGTTTTATATATAATATATTTAGTTACAAATACCTAGATGCATTGGATATTTCTTTGTAATTATTATAATTTAAATTGTCTATAATCTGCTCAAAATTATTATATATCTAGTTTGAATGTAGCCTTGCAATATATAATGAGTGAAATGTTTGAAGAAAAAAAATGGACCACTGTGTTTCATCCTGATAAACCATTTCGCATTAAAATTATTGGTGACATACGCTGTTTGGTGACCATAGTGAATTGTAAGACGCCGTTATTAAATAAATCCACATAGTTCATGTCTAACAAAATAGACAGATTTATATATTTGGGAAGAAAGATACCAACAATATCGATATATACAACTTCATTATATATAAACCTACAATAATCACACTGGTGACTTATAACTAGCTCTATATTAGCAACCCTTTGTAAAGTAAATGGTGCGAGGATATAAATTATTAATACTAACTTTGTTATCACTGAAGCTAACCCTGCTAGGAAATTATATGCAAATGATGATACATAAATCGCAATTACTACATTTGAAAATGTGTTGTTAGATGCTGATGAATTTTACCGAATGTTCATGTATTAACTTTTGATTGGCAGTTCATGTTGGATGACTTTATAGGTGATCATAGTTTTGGTTCACCTTTCATTCCAGTACATCATATCAATTACAATAGATACATTGCAAAATATGTTGAGCTTCATAATATCCATATAATGTAAAATTGCTACTCAGAATATGAACTACTAATCAGAAGTGTGTTTCAACAGTCTCTCTGCTTAACAGTCACAGCCTAGACAATCAATCGATGGGGTCTAGTCTTGTCTTGTCCTAGTCTTGTCTAGTCTTGTCGAGTCCTGTCTTGTCCTGTCTAGTCTGTCTAGTCTGGTGTCTGGCTCTGTCTAGTCCTGAACAGTCTTGGGGTATACTCGTCCTCTCTTTATGAACCAAGCCTATTAGTCCTGATGAATTATAACTTGAAGCACTCCCCCTCTCTATATAAACCGGGTATAGTGTAGGGTATCTGCCTATTCGTTGTTGTTAGTCTTGGGGTAAGAGAGGACGTAATATACCCTGAAGCACTCCAGGGTCCCCAGCAAACAGCAGGCACCGGTGATGGCGAACAAAATCTTGTCAAAGGGTCCGCCCTTTACGTGCACCCCCAGACCGTTGGGCATCTGAGGGAGGGGGTGGTACAGTCGGCCTAATAAGTGATTCTCGGTACCAAGTATATTTTTATCAATAATTGGTATCAGCAATATCTAAACATGATATGTTCATTTCAAGTGAGATATACAAACATGTTCCTACATTTACTCACCCTATTCAACATCTGACAGACATTAATACAGCACAGAGAATGCCAAACGTAATGGCAGCTGAGCCATGACTCATTAGCGCGACCGTACACATGCTCACCATATGGGCATATAATACTCTTTGTTTATTGAAATTATGAATTATGGGAACATTACACATTACACAGTAAAATGCTACAGACTATCTCAATTAATCTTTTTAGCTACCATGCATCCTTTCTGAACTTCATCATAAAAACGTCTAAATGTATCTGAAATCCAATAAAACATCAATTGAAGGAGTTAGCTCCCTCAGGATGATGGCGACATTTAAAATAATATTCTGGCTATCATTTGACGATTTTACTCGTCTTTTGATGGACGTCTAATAATTAAATGGGTTGAAACTAACTCAAGTTATCGTTTTGAGTTCCGTAGATTTATTTTTTAAACTGCAGACAATCTTCTATTGACTACTGGAACAGAATTAAGATATTCGTCCGCGTCCTGAAGCTGTTAAGTAAAGTATAAAATTATCAAATGAAAATATTTCTACAGTAAATACTAATACTTTAAGTATCTTTGCGTATGAAATCGGAGTTTGTCCGTAAGCTGAAAAAAGTATGAATATTATTACTCGGCATAGTTGACAAAGTACAATATAATGTGATTGCTAAATATGTACAATATATATATATATATATATATATATATATATATATATATATATATATATATATATATATATATACTGTATATAATTATATATAAAGAGAGAGAGAGAGAGAGAGAGAGAGAGAGAGAGAGAGAGAGAGAGAGAGAGAGAGAGAGAGAGAGAGAGAGAGAGAGAGAGAGAGAGAGAGAGAGAGAGAGAACAAAAATTAAAACATAAAAACTCACCTGAAAGATCCTCATTTTCCTCTGTAGATAATCGGGTACCTGGGCAAACTTTCTGCCCGGCCTATGGGTCTGGGTCACCTGTAGCTTGGTCCCCTCCATATACTGTATGTTGGGGCCCTCGGCGTACTTCCCAAACTTCTGTAAGGTCAAAGCCGTTAATGAAGGGGACAGTAGCTATTTTGGGGGGTCTATTTATTTATATATTAATTTATGTATTAGTTTCCTCGCCAGACCTTCAACAAGCTTTAAAAAAAAACACTCCCTAGACCCCGCCTTCAAGATACATTTTTACATTTTTCGATAGAAAAATGTCACGAAAGGCCGTCTTGATATTGATATAGAAATGGGACGAAAGGTTTCCAAATCGTCAAACTAATGGAGAGAACGTCTTAAAATATGAAAAAAACTAATGGGGCTAAACATAAGGAATAAGAGGGACCAGAAAAAACGACCCATCTCCCCTTAAGGGGGGTCACCTGCTTTTTGTTATTTGTCCTTTTCTCTCTTTCTCTGGCTTGTATCCATACGGCCCCATTCAGCCAACTATTTTAAAACGTTTATCCCCATCTAGGTGTCGATTTCTTCCTGGCGAGCGATAGTGAGCCAGCATTATATGAAGAAATCCGGCTTCGCCGGAGAATTTTTTCTATCGAAAAATGTAAAAATTTAGCCTGCTGTCAAACACAAATAAAAAATATGCTGGCTCGCTACCGCTCACCAGTAAAAAATTGACACCTGGATGGGGATAAACGTCTTAAATCAGTAGGCTGAATTGAGCCAAATGGATACAAGCCAGAGAAAGATAGAAAAGGACAGAACAAAAACAGGTCACCCCCCTTAAGGGGGTAGGGTTTATTAAAGGGTTAATAAATAGAGGAAAGGAAAACAAAAACAACACAAAAAAGGTCCATGTGGCTAAAGGCATCTTCCATTCATATTTTGTTTTGTAACAATTGAACTTTAACGGTTGTGGGTTTGTGGAAAGCAACTCCAAGGAAGTGAATTCCAGAGAGTAGAAGTTCTAGGGATAAATTAAATTTGATAAGCGGAAGTTCTACATTGTGGAAGAGAGTGAGTGAATTCATAGGGATTTCCAGCTGCCCTAGTTCTGCGGGGAAAGATGCAGAGAGGTTGTACAATTAAAGCAAGTTCCTCAGAACATTTACCATGATAATATCTGTAGAGTAAAGCAAGCGATGCAACATTTCTTCGTATGAATAATGGAGGAATATCCTGCGTGATTACAGGCTTATCAAATTATCTATTTTTTTCCCAACTGCCTCAATGCATCCACTCCTCGTTCATTCCACAAGGGTGATCAGTATTCCTTCTGAGAACAAAAATGGATTTTATATATAATGGCAATGTTGCACCAAGGATATAAGTACGAGAAGAGGCGGGAATATTGATATCATTAAGGGGAGGTATTTAGTTTGTTCCCTACGTTTTCATCAAGCTTAAAATTACACCCGCTAGATCCCCTTTCAAGATAAATTTGTACATTTTTCGGTAGAAAAATGTCCCGGCCGGAGGCCGGTTGCTCTTAAATTACAGGCTCGCTATCGCTCGCCAGGAAAAAATCGACACCTTAATGGCACGAAAGGTCTTAAAATTGACAGAAATGGGGCAAAATGTCTTAAAATTTCAAAACTACTAGGGCGAACGTCTTAAAATCTCAAAAGCAATGGGGCTAATCATGAGGGAGAAACGGGTCAAGAAAAAAATTGTATGTACACTCGTATGCCATAGTCTCTAGCCCTCTCATAAGTATCGTGCACGTCACCTATTTCTAATTATGGAAGTATATCTCTGAAAACCAATTTATGCATATATAATTGTCCATACATCAACTACAAAACTATATAATATATACTATTCATTGCAAAGCAAGTTCTATCCCAAAAGTGAATCCAGATAGCTGTAATTGCATAACGAAAACATAGCGGGTCCAGGAATGTTTATGGGTGGGCTAGAGACTATGGTATCCGAGTGTACTTGGGTTCCTGTGCATTTATTGGCTTAAGGGGAGGTTTCTAGTTTGTTTCCTACTCCTCCAGCAATCTTTAAATTTCACCCCCTTGACCCCCTTTCAAGATAAATTTGTGCATTTTTCGGTAGAAATATGTCCCGGCCGAAGGCCGATTACTCTTAAATTACAGGCTCGCTATCGCTCGCCAGGATAAAATCGACACCTAAATGGCACGAAAGGTCTTAGAATTGACAGAATTGGGCGGAAATTCTTAAAATCACTAAAACTAATGGGGCAAACGTCTTAAAATCTCAAAAACAATGGGACTAGACATGAGGGAGAAAGGGGTCAAGAAAAAAAGTCCCTCAAGTGGAAATCTCCCCTTAAATATATGTATCTATTGTTGTTTTAGTTTCCTCCCTAGACTCTCCATCAAGCTAAATAAATTATCCTCAAGATCCCCCTTCGATATGAAAGTGTACATTTTATAGTAAAATAGGTTCCTTTGATATAAAAGTGTAAATTTTATAGTAAAATAGGTTCCTTTGATATAAAAGTGTACATTGACTATAAAATGTACACTTTTATATCAAAGGAACCTATTTTACTATAAAATGTACACTTTTATATCAAAGGAAAGTCAAATAGGTGCCTTTGATATAAAAGTGTACATTTTATAGTAAAATAGGTGCCTTTGATATAAAAGTGTACATTTTATAGTAAAATAGGTTCCTTTGATATAAAAGTGTACATTTTATAGTAAAATAGGTTCCTTTGATATAAAAGTGTACATTTTATAGTAAAATAGGTGCCTTTGATATAAAAGTGTACATTTTATAGTAAAATAGGTTCCTTTGATATAAAAGTGTACATTTTATAGTAAAATAGGTTCCTTTAATTTAAAGTGTACATTTTATAGTAAAATAGGTTCCTTTGATATAAAAGTGTACATTTTATAGTAAAATAGGTCCCTCGAAAATTACAGGCTCGCTATCGCCGAGAGACAGAGAACTCAAGCTTACATATCGTACCACATATATACTGTATACACCTTTTATCGATGTGCAAGCTTAAGTTTTCCCATTTTCATTATATAGTACTGCCAAATCATTGGCAGTAATTAAAACAATCCTTATTACCCACCAAACTTATCTATACAGTGTATCTTGAAAGTTGTAATATTTGTTTGTATTTGAAACTATTAGCTCTCTCGCAATAAGAACAACAACTCTAACAAAGCCTTATTACCATCTTGTAGTTTAGGCTTGGTCCCTTTTTAGACACAAATATTTTTTTTGGAGGCCAAAATAATTTTTCCTTCTAGGAAACCTCTGAAGGTGAGATTTGTATGTAATTGTTTATTCACAGTATACAGTATATTGCTTTAATTATATATGTTTTAGTTTCCTCCAATGACGTCCATCCAGCTTTACTAAATATCCCCAAGACCCTCCTTCGAGATAAATTTGTAAATTTTTCAGTAAAAAAATGTCCAGGCCAAAGGCCGGTTCCTCCTAAATTACAGGCTCGCTATCGCTCGCCAGGAAAACATAGACACCTATATGGCAAACCAGGTTTTAAAATCGCCAAACTAATGGAGCGACCGTCAGAAAACAGAAAAGAAATGCGAATTGGATCTTGATATGGTTAAGACATGTATTTCACAAACGATATCCTGGATTTTTTTTTCGCCGTTTCTTTTTTTACAAACTATAAATTACTAAATTTCTACTTCACAAATAGTAGGCAAAGAAAATTAAACCGCCTAATAAATATTCACTGAAACATCTCTAATTAATTAAATAACCAATTATTACGTCAGAATGTCATTCGCTAATCAGATCGCAAGTTTTCCCGCCATTTTCCCTCTGCATCTCAATATATCCAGGTTCCAGAATGGTTCGTACGTACCGCTTACATTCAGGCGACTCACGAGGTTGCAAGCATGGCCGATCGGGTGAGACGGGGAGGTATTTTGGGGGGTCAGGGGGGATTTTGGGGGGATGGGGGGTGGGGAGAGGGAAATTTTGAGGGTCGGGGGTACGGGAGGGCCGCGGCGACGATATGAGCGCCTAGATATGAGCGCCCGTGAGCCCCACTTACCGCCGTAGCGTAAGTTGAGGGTGGTAGCGGCGGCGGCGGTGGCGGGTTGTGAGAGATGACTGAATGAACGCGTACACACACACACACACACACACTATTACACCGATACACACATACATCGACATACACTTACACCGATACATACATACATCAATATACACACACACACACATACACTTACACCGATACATACATACATCAATATACACACACACACACATACATACATACATCAATATACACACACACACATACACTTACACCGATACACACATACATTGACATGCACACACATATACACTTAGCCTACACCGATACATAGGCTACATAGATCGACATACACCCACACATACACTTACACCGATACACACATACATCGACATACACACACACACATATGCTTACACCGATACACACACACTGTATATCGACATATACGCACACATACACTTACACCGATACACACATACACCGACATACATATACACACATACATCGACATACACATACACACTACACACAATACCCTTACACCGATACACACATACATAAACGCACATAACACACATTCGTCGATATAAATAATCTTTTGCGGATATCTACACAGAGCACTACCAACTTACATCCACATATTATTCATCTACCCATATCCACTTTGGCTCATACATACCCACCCACACTCACTCATAGTCACACTCCATCCCAATACATACACACACACACACACACACACACACACACACGCATACATCTATATTTACATGCCTCTAAATTCACATATCCTCATCCACATTCTATACATCCATTTATCAATACTTATGATTATATGGATTATCAAGTTAATGATGATGATTAAATCCCAATGCTGAGCCAATAGTGCAATGATTTATGACTTCGATGACTTGCTTTATTATATATTCTGGGCATTATTAGACGATTATATTTAGATTGGGAAGAACCTCTGAACCAACGGATTAAACAAACTATGTTAAAGGTGAATTACATAAGCTGCATACCATCGAAGATGTATATTTTGTATGCATCAAAACATATTAAGGATGCTCAGGTTTGTGTATAATAACGTAAATTTAAGTCAGTAAAGAAAACAAATATTCAACATTTGTATATCTGGCGGCGTCTGATAGTTGACCGTCTCGCAAATTTCGCGCGCCTTCCAGTATTGTGATGACGTCATAGATTCTGATAGTTGTCAGGCAACAAAAATTTACCTTTAACTTAACCCAATTTATTTTATATGTTAGGGGCAAATTTAAGGATATTCCCAATAATGGTGTATAATTACTAGAGCCTTTAACGTTCTGCTGAATAACTTATCTCACTTTTTTTTCATCTTTGTGTAATTTACCTTTAATGAATTGTCGCATAAGAAAGATTAATTTGCAATCAAAAGGTATATCTTGCAACACACCTCCAAATAATTCAATTGATTGGAAAGAGCTTATTGTAGTGAAAAGCTTTAACCTTGTACATAACATAGGCATCTTGATGTAAAGTATAAATTAATAAGTTCTTTAAAGGGGGTAGGGTTCTTCTATATACTTATTTAAATATCTATTTATTTATATATTTATTAATTATTATTTTAGTTTGCCCCTATGACCTCTACAAAGCTTCAAAAAACATCCACAAGATCCCCTTTCGAGATAATTTTTTACACTTTTTGGCAGAACAATTTCCCGGCCAAAGGCCGCTTCCCCCATAATACAGGCTCGCTATCGCTTGCCAGGAAGAAATCGATACTTAAATGGCACGAAAGGTCTTGATATTGATAATAAAATGGGACAAAAGGTCATAAAATCGAAAACTTATGGAGCGAACGTCTACAAATCTCAAAACCATTCGGACAAAGCACGAGGGAGAAGGAGCTTAAGATAAAGCAAATACCCATTCAATTTGATGAAGTCATCAAATTTGTATTGTGCTTATTCTGTTTAAAATTAGATGATTTCATAAGATTACATGCTGTATATATAATTATATATATATATATATATATATATATATATATATATATATATATATATATATATATATATATATATATATATATATATATATATATATATATATATATATATATATATATATATATATATATATATATATATATATATATATATATATATATATAATATATATATATATATATATATTTTTTTTTTATTATTATTTTTTTTTTTTTGGGGGGGGGCTCAAGGAGGGAGCAACTATTACAATTTAATTATTATAGATTAAGTTATAAATTCCTCTACTTGACCAGTTATAACTATTACAACACAAACCTTACAGCTTATTCTAGCCAACATCAAGAATAATTATACTATGTGTTGAATATACTGTTTGTATTGTAATTACTAAAATAATTAAAGATATGTTTAAAAAATTTCCCCCTTGTTCCAAGTATCCTGTAGCCTACTGTACAATAACGCTTAAAAGTCTTCACCCATTTCCATTTTTTCAATTTGGGTTATAACTAGCAAAACGGAAATCATAATCTTTAAATTACATGTACAGAACCTTTGTACTATAAGTGTGTGTGTGTGTGTGTGTGTGTGTGTGTGTGTGTGTGTGTGTGTGTGTGTGTGTGTGTGTGATTAGGACAATTATTTGCTTAGACGAAGAGAGGAAAATAAAGTTGGAATTGTCACTCATACAAATTCGCGGATCTCTAATATTTTTCCTTATACTAATATAGCGAGCAGGATTGACTTATGGATGTAGTTTGATTTGTATGGAATGATAAATATATATGATTTAATTATTAATGTATATAAAATTGCATTCACAAATCAGCTAGCATATACTGTATATAACCGGTACTTGTATAAACATTATGAAAAGCCTTCATGTTTCAATGAATGACTATAACGAATATCAGACAGTAACTGTACATAATGACATTCATATCTAGTCTTAGTTTGCTGTTGTATGAACACGTTTAACGACCTTCAAATCAGTATAAGGATAGATTATGTACCGGGTAACATATAAAATCATAGGCCTATTATGCAATAAAATGTTGCCATATGTAATAGGAATGCAAATATTATATATATATACAGTATATATATATATATACTGTATAAGAAACAATACAAAAGCAAAGAGAAATAAAACTTAAATATATCATTAAAATATGCTGTTAGAATATCTGTAGCATTTTAAGTGTATGCAGATTGAATGCTTATTAAAATACAGACTCACCAACAGGTTGGTGTCTGCAAGTATAGGAGCCAGGAACATTAGAGCAATGGAAGGAAAAGACTGAAACTTCTAGCGAAGACCTCAGTGCTTTAAAAATTTAGGACATATACCATAATCAAGAGGATTAGAACTACTTTGAGCATCTCCTGACTACAATATCATACCTGAATAAATTGATGTGTTTTGGCTGACAACCTGACATTAGACAATTTTGCTATGCTTAGGAAAAACACCCATGATGAAAGGTTTATGAATATGTCATTGTTAATTTTAACCCATACAGTACAGGTAGTCTTTGTAACTTTATTCTGGACACTATTAGATGAATATATTCAGATTAAAAAGGGCCTCTAGCAATTAACAGACTTCGAACTATCTCACTTAACTCTTTTAACTACCACAGATAATTTTGAAACCGCACAAAATCGTCTCAATATAGCTAGAATATAATTAAAAAGATGTCGCTGGTACAGAAGGGGTTAACGTCGCTCTATGTGGAATTGGCAAACATCCTTCTCACATGTTAACCCTTCGAAGATCCGATGAAGTATTTCCTTTCTGCTTTCTGGCTATTATTAGTAAAAATTCAGGTTACGCAGGGCATACGGAAGTCAGAGGGCTAATTGAGTCTTTACCCTTATAATTCCCACAGATCCTTCCTAAATTGCATAAAATCGTTTAATGATAGCCAGGATACACTGTCCAAACTGTGTCATAGTCTTCTGAGGTATACAGTATATTTCTATTTCTATACAACCAGGAATACAAAGCTAACCAGTATATTCCTCTTTCTATACAGCCAGAAAATACGAAGCTATACAGTATATTCCTCTTTCTATACAGCCAGAAATACAAAGCTATCCTGTATATTCCTCTTTCTATATAGCCAGAAATGCAAGGCTACACACATACATTCAAAGCTATCCTGTATATTCCTCTTTCTATATAGCCAGAAATGCAAGGCTACACACATACATACAAAGCTATCCTGTATATTCCTCTTTCTATATAGCCATAAATGCAAGGCTACACACATACATACACAGCTATCCTGTATATTCCTCTTTCTATATAGCCAGAAATGCAAGGCTACACACATACATACAAAGCTATCCTGTATATTCCTTTCTATATAGCCAGAAATGCAAGGCTACACACATACAAACACAGCTATCCTGTATATTCCTCTTTCTATATAGCCATAAATGCAAGGCTACACACATACTTACAAAGCTATCCTGTATATTCCTCTTTCTATATAGCCATAAATGCAAGGCTACACACATACATACACAGCTATCCTGTATATTCCTCTTTCTATATAGCCAGAAATGCAAGGCTACACACATACATACACATACATACAAAGCTATCCTGTATATTCCTCTTTCTATATAGCCAGAAATGCAAGGCTACACACATACAAACACAGCTATCCTGTATATTCCTCTTTCTATATAGCCAGAAATGCAAGGCTACACACATACATCCACAGCTATCCTGTATATTCCTCTTTCTATATAGCCAGAAATGCAAGGCTACACACATACATCCACATACATACACAGCTATCCTGTATATTCCTCTTTCTATATAGCCAGAAATGCAAGGCTACACACATACATACACATACATACATAGCTATCCTGTATATTCATCTTTCTATATAGCCAGAAATGCAAGGCTACACACATACATACAAAGCTATCCTGTATATTCCTCTTTCTATATAGCCAGAAATGCAAGGCTACACACATACATACATAGCTATCCTGTATATTCCTCATTCTATATAGCCAGAAATGCAAAACGATCCTCAGCAAGCCAGGAAGATGAATGTGGGGGAAGACTTGCTCCATGCCTAACTAAATTATCACTACCGTCTTCTGGTGGCATGTTAAAGAGTGTCGTACAATGCGTGGTGAGGCTGGAAGGGTTATACTGTAGGTGGGACGAGAGTGTGGGGGGGGGGGGGGGGGGGCAGAGGGGGAGGGTGTACAGGAGATAGTGGAGTATAGAGCTAACAAGTGTAGATAGTAAGAGAAAGCGGGTGTGGGGAGAGTTGATGTGTAGTAAAAGTTTTCACTCACTCACTTTCACTCACTCACTCACTCACTCACACTCTCACACATTCTCTCTCTCTCATGAACATTGTGTGTATGTCATAAATTCCATGTACAGTCTACAGTATACATAGAGGATTTACTTAAATATATAACCTGTTAACATTTAATAACTCTTGAGTTTCTCATTCCAATCCTAATCCTATTCAAGTCTTAATCCTTCTCCTATAACCCCCGCACATCACGCTGCCCAAGAATAGCCCTCTGTAGGATATTAACCCCTTCTGTACCGGCGACGTCTGTTTAATTATATTCTAGCTATATTTAGATGATTATGTGCAGTTTAATAAGGATCGGTGGTAGTAGAAAGGGTCGTGTGTGATAGTTCGAAGCCTGTTAATTTCTGGAGTCCCTTTTTAAACTGAATAAAATCGTCTAACAGTAGCCAGTCAAGTTAAAAGGCTATCACTGGTACTGAAAGGGTTAATGAAGACCGGTATTGTATGGAGGCAGTTAACCCTTTGACGCGTGTTATATTTTATTCTAGCTATATTTAAACGATATTGTGCAGCTTAGGAAGGATCTGGGGTAGTTAAAAGGGTTGGTTGAGATAGTTTGAAGTCTTATTATTGCTAAAGGTCCTTCCTAAGCTGAATACAATCGTCTAATAGTTAGTTGCCAGAGTATGATGAAAAGGACGTCCCTGGAACTGAATGGGTTTAGCATGAAGGTTTTTGGAAATAGGCAGGTAAATGCAAATGATTGTTTGGGAGAACACTTATGGCATTATGATTAGGACAAAGATGAATGAAAAAATAATCAATTGTAATTATGCAACCGCCGTATAGATGTGTTGCAATATATAAGAAAACGAAAACTACGCAATGCAATATATTAATATACAGTAGTTGTTGAGGTATGTGCCTATAGTCCGTTCATTCTAGATTGGGCAGAAATCGTAACCTCTAACCTCTGTAACTCAAAAAGGGCTAGAACAAATGAGCTGTCAATTTATACACATATTCCCTGGCCAAGTCTTCCTATTTTGTAGAAATATTAGCTCGATTACTCTAGTCCTTTTTGAGTTATGAGAGGTTATGGGTTACGATTTCTGCCCAACCTAGAATGAACGGACTATAGTGACGTCATCGCCTTTGAGACAAGTGTGTGGATAGTGGTGTGCAAGATTATGATGCCAGCTGTACGAGACGAGTTAGAAAACAGATGTAAAAGTAAGCTTGTTGATTGAAGAATGAGATGTAATGAAGAAGTAAACAGTAGTGGGAGAGACGCTAGGAAGGTAGTGAGAATTTAACCTATTCAGTACCGGTGACGTCCCTTACATTACGTTCTGGCAACTAGTAGACTATTTTATTCATCTTAGGAAGGCTACAGACTATCTCAATTAATCCACTTCGCTGCCATATATCCTTCCTAGGCTTCCTAAAATCGTCTTAACGTAGCTGAAATCACCTAAACAAGACGTTGTTGGAAGGTGGTCGTGCAAGTTGAGTGAGGGGGCATGGCGGAACACACACACACACACACACACTTGCAGCCACCTCTCTCTCAGTGATACTAATAATAATGTACGTGGTGCTACTTGGCAACACCGCATCCCCATCACCACCAATGCACTTATCTTTGCCGCGGCGGTCTATAGTCCTACCACTCCAAGTTGACGGTTCTGAGGGCAAGAAATGGTAGCACTGAAGGTCACACTTATATGTAATGCGATATCACTGCTGATAACTTGTACACGACCTCTCTCTCTCTCTCTCATTTAACTTAATTCTCATTATTAATTATTTAAATACAGTGACGACCGCCAGGTGATATTGTTCAAATTAGGATGAACCTCATGAGAGAGAGAGACAGCCTGACCCACACCTGGCCTGCCTGCCCTGGGACTACATTTGACACTTGACTTTGTTCATATTCTATATTTACCTATCAACACAAATCCCAACACATACACACACACCCACACATCCATGCATGATGGATGATGTGGATCATAAATATTTTAACTACTCTCTCTCTCTCTCTCTGTCTCACTGTCCGTCTCTCTCTCTCTCTCTCTCATGAGGTCCTTCCTAATTTGAACAATACCACCTGGCGGTCGTCACTATATTAAAATAATTCATGATGAAAATTAAGTTAAACGAGAGAGAGAGAGAGAGGTCGTGTACGAGTTATCAGCAGTGATATCGCATTACACATGATAAGTGTGACCTTCAGTGCTACCATTTATTGTCCTCAGAACCGCCAACTTGGAGTGGTAGGACTATAGTGGCTAGCACGCTCACGTGTGAATCTGCTTGACCTGGGTTCGATCCCAGCCAAGGCGGACATACAGTATATAGTGGGTGTGGTAGTACGTCTTAACGTGTTTCACATACTCTAACCCAGTCGGGGGACACCTCGACGACGTATACAGACTAATAACACACATAGCAAAGCCACTCCAACAGTATCCTCTCTTTTCAACACCCTTTCTTCGCTCTCAACACTTCGAAAACTAGATACGAGGTGCCTTCACCCTTGGTACTCCAGTGTCTTGTGATCACCGTCAATAATAACAAATCCACTATGCTATCACTATCGCTAGTCATCACTTTCCATATATTTATAACATTAATATTAATAAATAAAATTATAAACACATATAACATATATAAATCTCTTTAGTCATTCACCTGCATACGACCCACGCACTTACACTGATTCAACAGACCGACACTCGAAACAATCCCTCTTCCACACCCACTCCATTATTCACACAGTCAAACAAGCCACCTTCCTCATTCAGTACAAGCCACCCTCCCCATCCACTACAAGCCACCCTCCTCATCCACTACACACAGTATGCTCACTCAGCCACACATTCACCACACTGACACTATAGTCATCACTCACTTACATATTTATTCACCCACACAAACCACCCTATTCATCCTGGGGTGAGTTCGGGGGCAAATTCTTTCAAATGAGCCTAAATCTCGTATACAATATGCACACACTAAGGTAAAACCTATACCTAAACCTATTGTTGGATTCGCCACTTTTCTAGTGGCACCGAGGTGCGCGTCGCCCCTCGTTCTGGGTGGTGATTAGGTGCAGCAGACTGTTCGAAGGGGCAGCACGCTCCCCTGCGAAGATGGGCTCATCTGGCACCATTTGAAGTTTAACATCGAGGGCACTCTTGAATACACAAATTCAGTACACCTATACTTAGAAACGACATGCAGAAACCATATAATTATATTTATTATCCACGACTTACACCCTCACGTAGGCTAACCCTCTCATCCACCCCCTACCAAGATCAATATAGCCCCTCATAACCCCTACAAACAATCACCCACCCCAATAGCGACTTACAGAGGGCGTATCGAGGGGCGAGGGGGCGCTGAGGCGGCCTGTGAAGTTGCTGAATTTGTGTTGCATGATGACTGTGTGAGGGAGGGAGGCGATCTAGTACAGCCAACCAGGGAGAGAAGCACTGGCGACGGAGTTTGGTGGTGGTGAAGTTGGTGCTTGGGGTGGAGTTGGTGGTGGGGGGGGGGGGGGAGTAAATGTGTGTTTGGGTAGATAAAGAGAGAGAGGGGGTAGGTAGGGTGGCGTAGGTGTGTGGGGTTAGTGGAGGGGGGAATGTTGGTAGTGGTGGGGGGACATGGTGTTGGTTGGTAAGGAAGAGAGGGGGTTTGGGGGAGGGGTAGGTGGTGGGGCATTGGGGTAGTAGTGGTGGTGGGATGGAGAGAGGACGGGTGGTTGTGCAGGGGGTAGTGGTGGGGTGGATAGAGGGTCGGTGGTGGTGCAGGTGGTAGTGGTGGGGGGTCTATGGTGGTGGAGAGATGGGGGTAATGATAGGGTGGAGAGAGGGTGGGAGGTGATGCAGGTGGTAGTGGTGGGGGTTTGTGGTGGTGGAGGGACGGGGGTCGTGGAGGACGAGTGGATCATGAGACACCAAGGACGGAGGAGGAGGGGGTGAGGTAAGCAGGAAAGTATGCTTGTTGTTAAGCAGGACCAATCGAGCTACAATGTGTGATGATCTTCATATCACGATTGACTGAGGTGGGCATTAATGAAGTTGGGGATGCAGGGATGGTGGAAGAGTGGAGTTGGAATATGTGGAAGGAGAGTGATAAGTGCACATACAGGGAAGAGTGAAATAGTAAAATAACGAAAGGTGGAAGGAGAGCGGTGTGTGGAAAGTCAGAAAAGAGTGGAATGATTAAATAATGCAGGAATGGTGGAGGAGTGGAGTAATGATATGTGGAAGCAGAACAGGAGAGGACGAACAGTGGAATTGAGATATGTGAGAGTGGAAGAATATAAGAGAAAACACAGTAGAACAGTTCAACTGAGATACAGGGAAGAGTGAAATAGTAAAATCAAGAAAGGTGGAAGCAGAGTGATATGTGGAGAGTCAGAAAAGAGTAGATTATGAAATTATGAGTTTTGTAAGTAAATGAATAAGAAGAGTGGAATGGGAGTTGACAGAGTGGAGGGAAGGGAGGAAGGGTGAGATGGGTTGATTTAATGTGTGTGTGTGTGTGTGTGTGTGTGTAAAAAAGAGGAAAAGGGGTTTGCAACTGGTGGAGGGTGTGCATTTGTAATAAGATGACTGGTGGGGTTACAAAAAGGGGTGAAAGAAGGGAAGGAGAAAATGCACGAAAAGGGGGAAGAGATAGGGGAGAGAATGCAGAAGGGGGAGAGAGAAGGAAATGAATGCAAGAAGGGGGAGAGGGAATAAATGGAAGAAGGAGGAAGGGAGGGAAGAGAGAATACAAGAAGGGGGAGGGAGAGGAGAGAGCATGCAAGAAGGGGGAGAGGGAGATAATGGAGAAGGGAGAGGGGGATCGAGGGAGAGAGACAGGGTGGGAAGGAAAAGAGAGGAGGAAATATATGTGAGGGGAAGGGGAGGGTGCAAAGTGAAACCAATGCATGTGGGGAAGAGAAAAGGGTGCATAAAGGGTTGGAATGCATGGGAATAGAGGGGGGAGAAGAGGGAGAGAAGAAACGAGGACAAGGGAGAAAGAAGGGGGAGGAGAGAGAGTAGAAGGGGAGGAAGGAGGTGAAGGGAGTGAGACAAAAAGAGGGGGAAGGGTTGGAGGAGGGAGAGAATAAACAGGAGACACTGGAGGAAAGGGGGAGAGGTGGGGGATAAGAAAGAGTGGGAGAGGTGGAAAGCATTGCAAGGGGAAGAACAGTAGGAGGGGGGAAGGGGAATAGAGAGAGGGGGAGAAGAGTGAGTTAGGAGGGGAGGAAGGCAATGCAGGGGGGAGACAAGGTAAGGTTGAGGGGAGGGGAGGAGGGTGTAGACAGAAGGGGGAGATGGCATGGGGGAGAAGAAGAGGGGATGAGGTGGGGGGATGCAGGGGGAGAGTGAGTGCTTGTTTAGAGAAGGGAGAGGGAGGAGGGGGGGAGACAAAGGGAGGGAAGGAGAGGGGGGTTTGGCAGCCTACGATAACCTCAAGCAGCAATATTGGCCGCTACAACGAGCACCTCTTGCTATATTGTAACTATATGAATAGCAGTTATTTGACTTAGCAACATTATGATGGTGTATAATGTGTATAGGTGCCGTTGCAAAGGCTTATCCCTCAATACTTCATCTGATAATGTATAACTTTATGATTGGAAACTTTTCGTTTTGTTTTATATTTTACTTGTATTGTCATTCCACTTTTTGGTTATTATGTTTAATTTGTAAACATATTCTCATTATTTTTTCTGTCGTAGATGTTAAATAAATGTTGTTGTTCAACCAGTGCCAAATTAACCCAGACCAATCAAACCAGTGCCAAAATATAGTACTAACCTAACCTAACCTAACCGTATTGGTTGATTTGGTACTGGTTGAGAGCTACTGCTTGAAATGGTCTACTGGTTGAGTTGACCGGTCACCGTTTCTAGTAGTACCTAATCTAATTTATTAATTTCACTCCCAACAACAAACACCTCCCAATGAAATTAATGAAAGCATGTGATCCTCCCGGGATTCGAACCTGGGTTACCACATACTCTAACTATTACACCATCAAGATAGTTAAAGGTTAGATACATGACTACGATTTTATATCCATTTGTCGAATACTGGATATCAATCTAATCATGTTTTAGTAGAGCAAATAAAGTCCCGTAATATTGCCAGAGGAACTTTCCATCAATATTTATCATCACAACAAGATTGTGTGTTTCAGTGTTAACATAGAGTAAATGTCCCCAATGTACCGGTACACGGGTTCGAACCCCTGCCATAAAACCGACCCTGGACGACCAATGTATCCATTAGTTTTACATGGACCCTGCTACTCTTTGACACGGAAACACATACCAGATGATTTTAAGGGGAGTACATATTTAGCTTGTTACCTAGACCTCCATCAAGCTTAAAATTAGACCCCCAAGACCCCCTTTCAAGATAAATGTGTACATTTTTCGGCCGAAGGCCGGTTCCTCTTAAACTACGGGCTTGTTTTCGCTCGCCAGGAAAAAAAAATTCACCTTAATAGCACGAAATGTCTTAAAATTGACAGGAATGGGGCGAAAGTTCTTAAAATCGCCAAACTATTGGGGCTAACGTCTTAAAATCTAAAAAACAATGGAGCTAAACGTGAAGGAGAAAGAGGTCCACAAAAAATCCCTCAAGTGGAATTCTCCCGTTAAAAGATAGTGGATGAATATAATGATGGTTGATGTTATTGATGTTGATGTTGTTCTCCATTGTGTTTATTGTTATGTTGTTGTCATTGTTATGTTTTTAATATTGTTGTTGTCATTGTTGTGTTGTTGTCATTGTTGTTGTTGTTGTTGTTGTTGTTGTCATTGTTATTGTGTTGTCATTGTTGTGTCATTGCTGTGTTGTTGTCATTTTTGTTTTACTGTCACTGTTGTGTTGTTATCCTTGTTGTGTTGTTGTTATCATTGTTGTTGTTGCTGTTGTCATAGTTGTGTTGTTGTCATTGTAGTTTTGTTGGTATTGTTGTTGTGTTGTTGTCATTGTTGTGTTGTTGTCTTCACTGTTGCCAATATCGATCTTTCTTGTGTTTTGTTGTTAATGCCGATTTTGTTAGTGTCATTGTACAAGCTTGTGTTGTTTCCACTATTACCTTAATGTTAATGTATTTGTGTTGTTTCTTATAATGTATTGGGATTTGTTGCTGTTATTATTGTTGCTAAATTTATAATTGTCAATGATATTATTTTGTGAAGATGTCACCAAGATTGTTTTATTTGTATCTATTATTAATGATGCTATATTTGCTGATTATGATAGTGTTGTGTTAATTTTGCTTTTTATATGACTTTAGTATGTGTTGGTGTTGATTGTATAGTGATGGTGTTGTTATTGTTGTTGTTGTCATTGCAGTGTTGTTGTGGTTGTCGTTAGTGTAGCGTAGAGTATTACCGTGGCTATATATAGACTAGCCTAGTGTACCCTAGCCGTACCATAGGGGTGCGTGAGAATGCATTTTTATCCCCCCTTCCCCCCCCCCCCCCTTCCTAACCTATGCTCCCCCACGGATGGTTTGTTGCTGGGGTCTGTGTGCATGTCTGAGTCTCTCTCTCACTCACACTCACACTCTCTCTCTCTCTCTCTCTCTCTCTCTCTCTCTCTCAGTTTATCTATCTATTTATCTAGCTACAGTATATATCTGTATAATATATATATATACATATATATATACATATATATAATACAGTACTGTATATCTCTCCCTCCGTCTCCCCCCCTACATTTTCCTCTATCTCTACCTCTCTCTCTCCCTCTGTTTATCTCTCTCTCTTCTACCTCAGTGGTATCGTAAGATCTGTGTATTCAGTGTATATAAATAATATATGTAATACTCTCCCTCTCTCAGACAGTAGCTCAATAGACACTAGACACATTTTAAACAAGGCTATACTATAGACAAATTTGCTGAAAATACGACCATTTCCAATTGAAGAGAGCATAGGGCGAATAAAGTGAAGGTATGCCGGACACACCTTTTCCATTTCTAACTATTCTATTAATTCCTTCTTGCGATTTCCAAGCCGTGTAAGGTTATTCACTTCCAACTGTTTTCATGTACGGCTTATTGCCGGAGGGAGCGGAGGGTGGGGAGAGAGCCTTGCTACCCTTTCCTTCCACTTTTCCTTACTCTCGGGGTCGCTATCTCTACTAGGATTAAATCGTGGCCACCTCGCTGGGATCGTAAGCTCTGTGCAGCCAGTGAATTCATGTAAATATATGTAAATCTCTCCCTCCCTCCCTCCCTCTCTCTCTCTCTCTCTCACTCTCTCTCTCTCTCTCTCTTTTTAACTCTCACTCTCACTCACACACTCTCTCACTCTCACTCTCGCTATCTCTCTCTCTTCGAAAACGTTGTTTCTTTAATTGCCTTCGTGGAAATAAGTTGGATTTGAAAGGTAAACAAGACTTTGACCTTTTCAGTGTTGCCAATAATGAACTAGTGCGAAGTTCAGGCAGAGTTAGGACTGTGAAGTTGATTGACAGAGAGAGAGAGAGAGAGAGAGAGAGAGAGAGAGAGAGAGAGAGAGAGAGGGGGGGGGGAGAGAGAGAGAGGGGAGAGAGAGAGAGAGAGAGAGAGAAATACTATTATTGCATGTTTAGTATGCATTACATAATACATTACAAATACCAATAGGAGGTGGAGTGAGGGAGAGGGGTAATTGGGGAAGTGGGTGAAGCGCTGCCAAATCACGACCCCAACGGAATAGAATATGTGCGGCGAACTGTACATGGCTTCTTGATTTACAGAGATGTTTATAGATACACTGGCCTTGCGATCCCAGTGAGGTGATCAGGACTAAATTCCAAGGTAAGGGGAAGTGAAAGGAAAGGATAGCAAAGAAGATTTCATAATTGAACAAGGTATAGTATAGGTAAACACAGAGTTACATTTAAAAAAAAATAAAAAATCCAGCAATTCTGATCTGGTGCCTGGTTGGGTTTGGGTGAGAATTAAGGGGACATGTCCACTTGAGGGATTGTTTTCTGGATCCCTTTCTCCCTCATGTTTAGCCCCATTGCTTTTGAGATTTTAAGACTTTCGCCCTATTAGTTTTTTTTTTTTTTTTTTTTTTAAGAGACAATGAACGGAGGAAGGAAAAACACAGATAAAACAAAAAGGTCCATGTGCCTAAAGGCATCCTCCATTCATAAAATGTTTGTAACAACTGGATTTAAACATTTGTAGATTGTAAGTTTGTGGAAAGCAATTCGAGGGAAGTGAATTCCAAAGAGTAGTAGCTCTGGGGATAAATGAATTCTGATAAGCAGAAGTTCTGCATTGTGGAGGAGAAAGTGTAAATTCATGGGCGCTCTCAGCTGCCCTAGTTCTACGGGGAAAGATGTGGAGAGGCGGCACAATTGAAGCAAGTTCCTCGGAACAATTGCTGTGAAAATATCTGTAGAATAATGCAAGGGATGCAACGTTTCTTCGTATGGATAATGTAGGAAGGTCCTGTGTGATTGCAGGGTTATTGATTAATCTAATAGCTTTATTTTGAATTTTGTCCCCTCAATGCAACCACTCCACTTCCACCCCACAGAGGTGAACAGTAATCCATCTGAGAACGCACCTGACTTTTATATATCACGGCCAACTGCTCGTTAGTGAAGAATTCTCGAACTCTGTACAGGAGTCCCAGTTTTTTAGAGGCATTCTTAGCAATGCTTCTAACATAATGTGTCCAGCTCAAGTTAGTAGTTAATGTTACACCGAGAATGTCAATACTAGGGGAAGTGGGAATATTTACATCATTAAAAAATATATGGGAGTCAGTGAGATTCTGTCGGTTAGAAAATTGAATGTACTTGGTTTTCTGTGCATTAAGAACTTTTGCCCCATTTCTGTCAATTTTAAGACCTTTCGTGCCAATTAGGTGTCGATTTTTTCCTGGCGAGCGATAGCGAGCCTGTAATGTAAGAGGAATCGGCCTTCGGCCGGGAAATTTTTCTACCGAAAAATGTACAAATTTATCTTGAAAGGGGTCTAGGGGGTGAGTTATCTGCTCAACAGGTGGCGTTGTGTGTGTGTAAGTGTGAGAGTCCGAGTGTAGGGATGAGACAGTGAAGCACGGGAACGAGGTGGCTTCAGAGATGGGGTCGTTTCGGGCCATGAGTGAGCACCGTGCCTCATGTGAAGGCAAGATGGCAGGTGCTCGTTGTGCTCTACGTGCTTCACATGTCTCACTCCCTAGACTGGAACAAGTCCTCACGGGCTTCACTGTTCATTGTAAAGCGGTGAATGTTAAGGCTCTCAGCCTATGCCCGAGAGGAAGTAAGTTGGAATATAGAAAAAAAAAAAAAAAAAAAAAATCGTAAGTTTGATGGAAATATAGGGAACAAACTAAAAACCTGCCCTTAAAGTAAGGGGCTAGTGCTTGCATTTTTGGTCTTTGTATATAGTTATGAATACATTTTTTAGTTTCCTCGCTAGACCTCCATCAAGCTTAAAATAACACCCCCTAGACCCACTTTCAAAATAAATTTGTATATTTTTCAGTAGAAAAATGTCCCGGCCGATTCCTTCTAAAATTACAGGCTCGCTATCGCTCGCTAGGAAAAAATCGACACCTAAATGGCACGAAAGGTCTTAATATTGACAAAGAAATGGGATGAAATTTCTTAAAATCGACACACTAATGGAACGAACGTCATGGGCTGTTATCCTGACTGTATAATTAAGGTTCGATCCTAGGTGCGGTGAGTAAGTGGGGTTCAAAACATATTTATTCATGCAACTCTGATGTATTTGTACGAGATATATGTATACAGTACAAGATATATGGAACAATAAACCCTTTCAACAATAATTGACAGAATTTTTATGAACAATTTTGATTAAAGCGAATTTGATAACAACCAGTGTCAGTGTTCAATCCCACAAAGTGAACACCCGCAGGAAAACACAAGCACCATTCCTCACGCCTCAAAAAGTTATAGAAGGGGGAAAAGGGTGGGGGAGACTTTGTAAGAGTGTTGTATGGGGAGGGAGCGAGGGGGAGAGTTTGTAAGAGTGTTGTGTGAGGGGGAGGGAGGGGGAGAGTTTGTAAGAGTGTTGTGTGGGGGAGAGTTTGTAAGAGTGTTGTAGGGGGAGGGGGGGGGGGGAGAGTTTGTAAGAGAGTTGTATGGGGAGGGAGAGTTTGTAAGAGTGTTGTATGACGGGGAGGGAGGGGGAGAGTTTGTAAGAGTGTTGTATGGGGAAGAGAGTGGGGGAGAGTTTGTAAGAGAGTTGTATGGGGAGGGAGGGAGGGGGAGAGTTTGTAAGAGTGTTGTATGGGGAAGAGGATGGGGGAGAGTTTGTAAGAGAGTTGTATGGGGAGGGAGAGTTTGTAAGAGTGTTGTATGGGGAGGGAGGGAGGGGGAGAGTTGGGAGAGTTGTAAGAGTGTTGTATGGGGGAGGGAGGGAGGGGGGAGATTTTGTAAGTGTGTTGTGTAAGGGGGAAGAGGGTGGGGGAGGGTTTGTAAGAGTGTTGTATGGGGAGGGAGGAGAGGGAGGGAGGGGGAGAGTTTGTAAGAGTGTTGTAAGGGGGGAGAGTTTGTAAGAGTGTTGTATGGGGAGGGAGGGCGAGAGTTTGTAAGAGTGTTGTATGGGGGGGGAGGAGACGGAGGGTGGGGGAGAGTTTGTAAGAGTGTTGTAAGGGGGAAGAGGGTGGGGGAGAGTTTGTAAGAGTGTTGTATGGGGAGGGAGGGGGAGAGTTTGTAAGAGTCTTGTAGGGGGGGGGAGGGGGAGAGTTTGTAAGAGTGTTGTATGGGGAGGAAGGAGAGGGAGGGAGGGGGAGGGGGAGAGTTTGTAAGTGTTGTGTGAGGGGGAGGGAGGGTGGGGGAGAGTTTGTAAGAGTGTTGGATGGGGAGGGAGGGGAGGAGAGCGAGTTTGTAAGAGTGTTGTGTGAGGGGGAGGGAGGGGAGAGAGTTGTAAGTGTTGGATGGGGAGGGGGGGGGGGGGACTTTGTAAGAGTGTTGTGTGAGGGGGAGGGAGGGTGGGGGAGAGTTTGTAAGAGTGTTGGATGGGGAGGGAGGGGGAGAGTTTGTAAGAGTGTTGTGTGAGGGGGAGGGAGGGTGGGGGAGAGTTTGTAAGAGTGTGGATGGGGAGGGAGGGGTAGAGTTTGTAAGAGTGTTGGATCGGGAGGGGGGAGGGGGGGGACTTTGTAAGAGTGGTGTGTGTGTGTGGGGGGGGGGGGGAGGTTTTGTAAAAGTGTTGTATGTATGGGGGGGGGAGGAGAGTTTCTACCGAAAAATGTACACATTTATCTTGAAGGGAGGTCTTGGGGGTATTTTTTCAAGCTTGATGAAGGTCTTGGGAGAAAGCTAAAAAAAAAAAATCAATTAACTTATTCAAACACATAATAATTTGTTACTGTCACTATAGTCCGTTCACTCTAGGTTGGGCAGAAATCGTAACCTCTAACCTATCATAACTCAAAAAGGACTAGAGTAATCGAGCTAATATTTCCACCAAATAGGAAGACTTGGCTAGGGAATATGTGTATACATTGACAGCTCATTTGCTCTAGCCCTTTTTGAGTTACAGAGGTTAGAGGTTACGATTTCTGCCCAACTTAGAATGAGCGGACTATAGTTAGTTAGTTACTACCCTAAGGAGTTTCTTCCGCTTAGGAAAAACGTCTGTGAATCAAACTGGATCATGTCATATAATTTACCTTACGACTCAAGGGGAGATGGGCCGTTTGTTTGGTCTATTCATGTATTCCTGAATTTCTTAGTGTCCTCGGTAGACCTCAATCAAACTTAGAAAAACACCCCCTAGACCCCCCTTCAATATAAATTTGTAAATTTTTCGGTAGAAAAATGTGCCGGCCGAAGGCCGATTCCTCTAAAAATGTCAGGCTCGCTTTCGGTCGGCAGGAAACAATTGACACTTTAATGGCACGAAAGGTCCGTGACTGACTCTTCCCAAATGGTATAAATATTAGCTCGATTACTCCAGTCTTCTTTGAGTTACAGAGGTTAGAGGTCATGATTTCTCGCCTACTTGCAGCGAATGGACTATCGTATGTATAGAATAAGATGGTATAGTTTTCACATAATATTCGTGTTATACCAACCTATCATATTGCTCCTTTTAGTAATTTAGTAATTGTTTCCCAGAGTGGTTATCTATTATTATCTTAGTAAAAACTTCTTGGAGTTTAAAGGTAAATGTGTATGTTTTGAAGCAGAATATAAAAGTTTAAATAATTAAAATTAAAATTATTTTATATGTACTGTATGTATCAGGTTAATTATAAGGGATTTTATACATTCAAACAATTATAATTAATGTTATTATATGTACTGTAATAGAGTTAATGTGGTGGGAATAATGCAATTAAATAATATAATAAATAATAGAATAAAGTGTAATTATTATCCTAAAGATGGGGGATCTTTAGGATAATAATTACACTTTATTCTATTATTTATTATATTATTTAATTGCATTATTCCCACCACATTAACTCTATTACAGTACATATAATAACATTAATTATAATTGTTTGAATGTATAAAATCCCTTATAATTAACCTGATACATACAGTACATATAAAATAATTTTAATTTTAATTATTTAAACTTTTATATTCTGCTTCAAAACATACACATTTACCTTTGAGATCAATTTGCATTTTTTTCGGTAGAAAAATGTCTCGGGCGAAGGCCGGTTCCTCTAAATTACAGGCTCACTAATCATCCGCCAGTAAAAAATCGACACTTGAAAGGCACGAAAGGTCTTTTATATTTTGATGAAATGAGACGAAAGGTCTTAAAATCGACAAAACTAATGGGACGAATGTCTTATAATCTCGAACTAATGGGACTAAACACGAGGGAGAGGGAAAAACAACATAGTTTTGCACGAGCTCATCAAGCCTCTGTGCCTCATTTCAAGCCACTTACCACATGACTCCAACACAGAATACCCAAGTGTGTGAAGGGACCTATTGACCCATTGATCACAGGTCTTTCCTAAGCTGAATAAAATCCCCTACCGATGATGAAAATATGAGGGAAAAGCGTCTTCGTACTGATAGAGTTAATATATTACCTTACAAATAAAAAAGTATATATTAATCGTGTTCAGGTACCCTTTAACGGTCTTTGTGGTGTAATGGTTATAGCGTGTAAATTCAGTATGTGGTGTCCTGGGTTCAAATCCCTAGAGGATTACATGCTTTCATTAGCTTCCTTTAGGGGTTATTAGTGTTCAAAACGATATTACTTAATATGTTGACAATACGTACCTGGGTAATATTAATCGTGTTTGCTTAGGCCGGTATCACACGAGAGCGTTTATAGTCATCATTCGATAATCAACATTTTCCTGGCAACATTTCTGGAATATTTTGCACTGGTATCGGAAACTAGACTGACGGTAGCTGAATTTAGGTAACATAAATATTGTAAATATTGACCTCATTAGCTGCCAGACCAGTGTTGAGAATAAATTGAGGGAAAAGGCGGTCGTGTGATACCGGCTTTAGTGATTATAAGTGAGCATTTTCTATGATAACTGACAAGTGATGTTTGATAATTACATCAATTGATGAATATTAAGTGCTAAATAGTTTATGATAGATAATTATAATGCTTTTCATGATCTTTGTATACGATGACGCTTTTATTCTCTTCAGATTATAATTAGAGGATTATTTGCAACTTAGGAAGGACATCTAGGAATCAGAAGGCAAGCTACTCTATTCACTCTCTGACTTCCACAGATACTTCCTAAGCTGAATCAAATCGTCTAATGATAGCCAGTATATAGAGGTGACATATGATAATGAAGGCGTTAAGTGGTATCACTGTCCATGCTGTGGTGTCCGAGTGGTTAAGGAGATGGACTCGAAATCCATTGGGCTCTGCCCGCACAGGTTCGAATCCTGTCCACAGCGGAAATGTTTTTGATGTACCGTAGAAGTAGATAGCCCTGTCCAAGGATGTAGCCAGAATTACGGAATTACCTGGATTCCTTTTTATTTCCCAGGCCCATGGTTACTGGTTACATTTCTTTTTGTTTCATAGGACTGGGTGGTGTAATGATTTAGCTGGGTGTGGTGTCCCGAGTTCGAATCTCGGGAGGATCATATGCTTTCATGAGTGTATTCTAGTGCATTATGGTTTGTAATGGAGGATTAGTGTTAAGAATGGGGTGTTCCTTAATATCAAGTTTGCCCAATTTACACAAGATACTCATCCAAGGGAATAATATATATATAATTATATATACACTACGGTATCCCTCATATTAAACAAATGTATCGCTCACGCCTGGGTCAAGCTTGTTGACTCTTTCTCGGTATGGTTGCTCATACTTTTCCGCTGGGGCTTTTGGGGTTCAATTGTACGGTAGCGCTAATAAGTTATGTCTCACCTGTCATTACGTTCGGCTCGCTCAGTGCTGTATCAATGTCTGTCAGATGTTGAATAAGGTAGTTCAAGTGCAGAAACATCTCTGTATATCACACTGGAAAAAATATATTGCTGATACTAATTATAGATAAAAATAAACTTGGTGCCGAGATATCTCTTATTTGGCCGACTGTACGCTGTGAGTCAGGTTCATTATTTGTCTTTGGTTTGGAGGTGACCTATTCCTTAACCCTTTCTGTGCCAACGACGTATTCGTTTACTATATTCTAGCTATATTTAGACGATTTTGTGCAGCTTAGGAAGGTTCTGTGGTAGTAGAAAGGGTTAATTGCGATAGTTCAAAGCCCGTTAATTGCTGAATAAAATCATCTAACATCAGCCAGCATAGAATGAAAAAGACGGCGCTGGTACTGAACTGGTTAACCCCTTCAATACAGGTAACGTACTTTTATCTTCATTTTGGCTTCTGTTGAACGATTGTATTCAGTTTTAAAAGGGCCTCCAGCAATTAACAGGCTTCGAATTATCTAACTCAAGGGGAGATGGGCAGAATTTTTGGTCAATAAATTCATGTATTCCTTTCCTTGCTAGACCTTCATCAAGCTTAAAAAAAACACTCCCTTCAAGATAAATGTGTACATGTTTCGATAGAAAAAATTCCCGGCCGAAGGCCGGTTCCTCTTAAAATGGCAGGCTCGCTATCGCTCGCCTGGAAAAAATCGACACCTAAATGGCAAAAAAAAATCTTAAAATTGACAACGAAATGGGGTTAATGGGGTTAAAATCACCACCAAACTAATGGGCCGGACGTCTTATAATCTCAAAACAAATGGGGCTTCACACGAGGGAGAAAGGGGACCAGAAAAACGACCCATCTCCCCTTAACCCTTTTTACTACATAGATCCTTTCTTAAGCTGCACACATTCGTATAAATATAGCTAGAATAAAATTAAGAAACGGTGCTGGTACTGAACTGGTTAAAGTACCTGTGACGTCTCTTTTCTGGGATTTCAGCGACATTTAGACGATTTAATGAAGCTTAGGAAAGATATATGATGGCTAAAAGGATTAATTGAAATAGTCTGTAGCCTTTTAAGTGATAGACGGGTATAAAAGGGTATATTATCAAGGACACTTTATTTACCACTTTCAGACCCTTAATTTTTTTTATTTATTTGTTGTTCATTACAGTGTGTGGGTAGTAAGTTTTTAGTACTACCAACATCACATATTAACCCTTTTGGTACACGATGACGCATTGTTACTTAATTCTGGCTATCCTTAAACAATTTCATAAAGCTTAGGAACGACCTCTAGCAATTATGAAGCTAATATATTTTATTATTAGTATTATTCTGATTATTATAATTAGTATTATATATATATATATATATATATATATATATATATATATATATATATATATACTGTATAAAAGGGTATATTATCAAGGACACTTTATTTACCACTTTCATACCCTTAATTTGTTTTATTTATTTTTTGTTCATTACAGTGTGTGGGTAGTAAGTTTTTAGTACTACCAACATCACATATTAACCCTTTTGGTACACGAATACGCATTGTTACTTAATTCTGGCTATCCTTAAACAATTTCATACAGCTTAGGAACGACCTCTAGCAATTATGAAGCTAATATATTTTATTATTAGTATTATTCTGATTATTATAATTATTATTATTATATATATATATATATATATATATATATATATATATATATACTGTATATACTGTATATACGGCCACAATACTAACAGTTAACATTAGTAGGTATTTACACCACTATTATCACACCCTTGGATCACCTAATGTTAAGGCAATAATTGTTTACATCATGATAGATTTCCTTTATAATTATTGTATTTTTTCTCTGATACCCACGTAAATTATATTCTGTGCAATATTTGTATTCCTATATTCTAACTTCACTTCTTTCCATAAAGCAAGTAATTAATATACTTAATTACTACTTGTATACGTAAAAAGAACCAAAACATTTCCGGATTTTTTGTTTTATTAATTAGGAATGCCCTCACCAACTGTAGAGCCCTGGAGAATATTATGGTATTGCATTATTATTGCTGATCGAGTAACGGATAACACTGCTTAAGGCAGGTTTTTCTGGACCCCCTTCTCCCTCATACTTAGCACCATTAACTTGGAGATTTTATGACATTAGCCCCATAAGTTTGTCGAGTTTAAGACCTTTCGCGCCAGGATCTGGCCTTCGGCTGGGGCACTTTTCTTCCGAAAAAGGCATAAATTAATCTCGAAGGGTGGTCTTGGGGATAATATTTTAAAAGTTCGATCGAGGTCTAGGGGGGACACTAAAAAATATACAAATACACGAGATGAATATATATAAATAATAAACAAATATATATAAATCTCCCTTTAAACCTTTGCGAGCAATCAAAATTATTTCGACTTTCTTACAGAGTATCCAAATCAAGATAACATCTGGTTTGATCAAAAAAGGTAAGAAAGTGCATCAACATTAATTAATTAAATGCATTATTGATATAGTTTGTATTTCAATTATTTATAGTGAATATATTTTGATTTAATGAATAGTATTGCCATGTAATTATTTTATTTATATACTATATTGCTTAGCATAATTTTCTTGATTACCGGTACTACTGATTTTGAGAACTATGACGATCTGTAATGATATAGTATGCCATCGGAAATTATTATATATATTTGTGCTTGATGGGTATTCTTGTAACTATCTATGGTTGCACTAGTAATGATATGCTGCATTATGAGTAAATGCTATGTTAATTAATTAATATATTTATATATTTACTATCAGCTTGTCAATATTTTATGGACACATGTAAGATTTGCATCGGAGATTTTTGATCATGCGCTTTGAGTAGTTTTATATGTGTATACTAAAGGCTTACGTGAAATGTATGCACAATATAAATGTGTATGTGTTTTCCTGCATTTATTATCATTATTATGATAATTATTAGTATTATATTAAGGACTAGCACCAAGCCTATTATTAATGGAATGAAACGATATTATATTATACTATTTGATGGGCTTTTATGTTCTAAAAAAAATAATGGAAATAATTGAAAATAATGTAGACAATAACGGGTATGAAAAGGGCAATTAAAGTGTCCATAATAATTCACCCATTTAAAAGTAAATGTTTAGCCCCATTAGTTTTGAGATTTTAAGACGTTCGCCCCATTAATTTGTCATTTAGAAACCTTGCATCCCATTTATTTATCAATATCACGACCTTTCGTGCCATTTAGTTGTCTATTTTTTTCTGGCGAGTGATAGCGAACCTGTAATTATGGAGGAACCGGCCTTCGGCCTGGACATTATTCTACCGAAAAATTTACAAATTTATCTCTTGGCTTGGATTCTGTTATTTTGTGGATATTTTGTGTGAATACGATTGGTGTGAGCTTGCCTCAAACTGTTATTATTGTCTAGTGGTAGAAAACAATATATATATATAATAGTATCAAAAAGGTTAATTAACCCCTTCAGCATGATGGCGTAATTTTAATCATATTCTGGTTACCATTAGACGATTTTCTTCAGTCTTTTAATATACCTCTAGGCCTGAAAAGGGTAAAAACAATCTCAATAAGCCCTCTGGATAACATAGGTCCTTCTTAAAGTTCATAAAGTCATCTAGTTTTAGGCAGAATCAGAAGGGGTTAATAGGAACCATTTATGTAGCAATAAAAGATGTTTGTTTGGCATTATATTTGTATTATTCATTTACTAAATCACATGTTATTCATCTTTCACGCATATCATAAATGTCAGGACTATTTTTGTTGTAATGCAATATAAAATAGTGTTATGTATTGCCTGTAATCTGAAAGTGTGTGAATGAGAGTGTGTGTGTGTGTGTGGTGGGGGGGGGGGGGGGCACTATATTTGTGTGTTGCTTATATCCTCTACGTTTCTCTTAATAAACTCCCATAAATACTAGAATATAAAAATAGGCAAACACTTTAAGTATCATTAAGTTATTGCAGACGATTATAGCAATCAACCCTTTATATGAACGCATGTTTTATATGAACGCAATTTTTAAATTATACAGCAATATTACATAGTGTGCATTCACCCAAGGTAATAATATTCGGTAACTTAAGGGCAGATATCCACTTGAGGGATTTTTTTCTTAGACTCCTTTCTCCCTCATGTTTAGCCCCATTGTTTTCCTAATGTTAAGGCGTTCGCCCCATTATTTTGACGATATTAAGAACTTTCAACCCATTTCTGTCAATTTTAAGACCTTTCGTGCCATTTAGGTGTCGATTTTATTCTGGCGAGCGATAGCGAGCCTGTAATTTAAGAGGAACCGGCTTACAGCCGGGAAATTTTTCTACCGAAAAATGTACACATTTATCTTGGGGGTGTAATCTTAAGCTTGAAGGATATCTACGGACCAAACTAAAAACCTCCCCTTAAGGTATGCATGGACATTTAAATACCGTACATTGCCTATACTGTCATTCGTATAATTATATAATACCAAAAAGTGCAACAGCAATACTTAATATCCAAATTAAAGTCAGTAATCCACATATAAGTAAATATATGTGTGTGGGTACATAGAGCATATATGCGTGTCTATGTATGCATGTATGGTGCAGTTAATTCAGCTTCCCCTTCCCCTCACACGGTACTGAGAGGGAGAGGGAGAGGGAGAGGGAGAGGGAGGAAGAAAGGCGGGAGATAGCAGTAGGAAGAATAATGTGGACGAGGAGAGAGAGAGGGAGAGAGAGAGAGAGAGAGGAGATAAAGGCGAGAGAGATAAAATGGGTGAATAAGGAAGGGGTGGAGAAGGTGGTGGTGGTGATGGTGGAGGTGGAGGTAGTGGTGTTGGTGGTGGAGGAGAAGGTGGTGAAGGTAGTGTAGGACGAGCTGGAGGTTGTGTAGGGGGTGGTGAAAGGTGGAAAATGAGGTGGTGGAGGTGGAGCAAAAGTGGAAGGTGGAGGTGGAGAAGGTGGAGGTTGAGGTGGTGGTGGTGTACAAAGAAGTACAACGGAGTACAAAGTAAACCAAGCAACAACAGATCTTGCGACCCCTCGAGGTTATTTGCTCTCTAAGTAACTGCTGTTTTATGCGCTCAACAGTTTTTCAGAGAGGATAATAATATAGCGTGAATTAAATTAGGTTAATTAGATAACAATACAGTATTAAGGAAATTATGTATTCATTTACAAATGCAGTCGCCCGTGGGTTTCGGGCAAGGTGTTTGTCTAGGCGAACTTTAATCGAATCAACGGTGTTGAAGTCCATAACATCTTGGGGAAGCCCATTCCACAGATTGTAGGAAGAGGTGGTGGTGGTGGCGGTGGAGAACGAGGTGGTGTAGGAGGTAGTGGTGGAGATGGAGGTGGTGGTGGTGGTGATGGCGGTGGGGAACGAGGTGGTGTAGGAGGTAGTGGTGGTGGTGATGGCGGTGGAGAACGAGGTGGTGTAGGAGGACGTAGTGGTGGAGATGGAGGTGAAGGAGGAGGAAGACACGAAGGAAGAGGAACAGGAGGTAAAGAATGAAGGAAGGAAGAAAAGATGATAATGATGATGAGGAAAAGGTACAAGGAGGGGAAAATGAAATGATGATGATGATGAGGAGGGGAGGAAGGAAAAGAAGAAGAGGAGGAACCACCACCACCACCACCTCCACCACCAAGCAACCACCACCACCACACACCACCACCAAGCAACCACCACCACCACACACCACCACGACAACCACACCACCACCACCACTACCACCACACCACACCACCACCACCACCTTTGTACTCCTTTGTACCTCCTCCACCACCACCACCACACACCAGATATAAATGAATGATTAAGACCGGGAGAAGAACACACTTTTATATGCAAACACAGAGAGACCAGGAAAAAGGGATAAATTGGGAACTGAAAATGAACGTGAAAATAAGGGCGTTTTTGACGGGTGCATAAAGACACATGTATTTGGACGATGTAAGGGAAGCAAGGACACACACACACACACACACACACATACACACGCATACATACATACACACACACACACACGCATACATACACACAGACACACACACACATATATACACACACAAACACACACATACACACACTTAGTAAGCACAAAACCTCGAACACTAATAGCCCAAAACAATCTAATTGCATCTGAACATTTAACGCATATTATTATCCACACACACAAGACCTCCCATAACACACACACACACACACACACACACATGTACATATACACACATACATATATATACACTCACACACACGTACACACACACATATATACACACACACACACACACACACGTACACACACATGTACATATACACACACATACACACATACATATATATACACTCACACACACACACGTTCACACACACATATATACACAGACACACACACGTACATACACACACTAATATAACAATTACTCTTGAGAAATGATACCAGCACACCAATTTAGTGTTGTATACAAAATAATTAGGGAGTCTTATTGTCGGGAAAACCCGGAAATATACTATTAGAAACAATATTATATGCCAGCACACCGTTATACTTAATATACAGTCATTATTAACCCTTTGATTACCGGGCATGTAGTTATTATTTGTCTAGTTTTATGTGGACGATTTTATGCAGCTGAGGAAGGATCGGTGGTAGTTATAAGGGTTGGTCGAGATGTTCTGCAGTCTTTATATTGTTAGATACCTTTCGTAAACTATAGTCGGTTTCTTTTCAACTGACAGTATTGCAAAGTTCACATCAAGCTTTATCAGTTATGTTGAAGATTTTGTAGTGAAATATGGTGCTAAATATAATATAAACTTGGTCTTAACATGATGCAGAGACAGTAGTTTCATATTTGTTCATTGAGTATCGAGAAATTAGCTGCTAAGGGATTCAATTTATCGTCAATTGAAAAGAAACAGAGTATAAATAACATCGTCTAGCAGGAGCCAAAATACCACAATAAGGACGTCACCGGTACTGAAGGGGTTAATGAGATAAATGGGAAAAATAAAGGTATAGCACTCACCCATACACCCACCAAGTAAATACCGTACCTAACAGAAAAATTTATTAACTCTTTCAGTATTTGCGGATGCATATAAAACTATAATTTGGTTATCATTAGACGATTTTATGGAATTTAAGACACAATCTCTAGGAACCAAAGGGTAAAAACTATCTTAATTAACTCTTTATCTCTCAAATCTTCTTAAGGGGAGGTTTTTAGTTAGTTCCCTATATTTCCATCAAACTTACGATTACACCCCTAGACCCCCTTTCAAGATAAATTGGGACATTTTTCTACCGGCCGAAGGCCGGTTCCTCTTACATTATATTACATTACATTACATTACAGGCTCGCTATCGCTCGCCAGGAAAAAATCGACACCTAATTGGCACGAAAGGTCTTAAAATTTACAGAAATGGGGCGAAAGTTCTTAAGATCGTCAAACTAATGGGGCGAGTCTTAAAATCTCAAAAACAATGGGGCTAAACATGAGGGAGAAAGGGATCCAGAAAAAAATCCCTCAAGTGGAAATCTCCCCTTAAACCTGAATAAAATCGTCTAATAACCAGAATAAGCTGTCAAAACGCGTCATAATCCTTAACCCCTTCTGTACCGAGGTCGTCTTTTCATTATTTTCTTGCAATTATTAGACGATTTTACTTAGCATAGGAAGGATCTGGTGGTAGTTAAAGGGTTGGTTGAGATTGTTTGAAACATTATTATTGCTAGAGGTTCTTCCTAAGCTATATAAAATCGTCTAATAGTATTAACAATAAATTAATAAGCCCTCGCGGTACAGAGAGGGTTAAGGGGTTAAGATTAATTTATTATAAGATAAGGACATAATATACCTGAGAGAAAATACGCAGACCCCAAATAAGAAGTTGTACACACGGTATCGTTGGAAGTAATTAATAATGTGGTAATCAGGGAATAACATAGGGCAAAACATACACACACAGACACCCATACACACACAGACACGCACACAAACACACAGACACGCACACAAACACACAGACACGCACAAACACACAGACACGCACACAAACACAGACACGCACACAAACACACAGACACTCACAAATACACACACACAGAGAGAGAGACACACACACACACACACTCTCATACATACATACACACACACACACACACACACACTAGACAAGAAAATAAGAATATACTGTACAATAAGGAAGTACAGCATGTCAACAGACAAATGTTTAAAACACTAATGAGGTAACCAGGATAATAAGGAGTACAAAGGAGTACAAAGGAGTACAAAGGAAATCAAGCAACAACAGGTCTAGTGACCCTTCTAGGTTGCTTGTCCTCCAAAACACTGAGGATCAAGTGTCCAAACAGTGGTTTAGAGTGGGTAAGGGAACATTGGAAAGGGAACTACTGCCCTGCCACTAACGTGGCAGGACTAGGAAGTTAGTAGGGGACATATGGGTTAGTAACTGAGGGGAGGATAAAGTTATTCATTTACAAACGCAGTCAGTCGCGGGTTTGATGCGAGATAATTGTCTAGGCGGAATTTAAATGAATCAACGGTGCTGCAGTCTATAACGTCTCGGGGAAGCCCATTCCACAAGTTGACAACTCGATTGAAGAAGAAATTCTTAGATTCGTGCGAGTTAAAAGATTTACCAATAATTTTGCAACCGTTTCCCGCGTGTAATTAGATTGGTCGATAGTGAAGTACTTACTACAGTTCATATTGTCGATGCCTTTGATGATTTTGAACACTTGAATTAAGTCGCCTCTTAATCTGCGCTGGGTTAAAGGAAATAGATTTAATTCTCTAAGACGCTCTTCGTATGGTTTGTTCTTTAGGCTAGGTATCATTTTGGTAACTCTACGTTGAACTCGTTCTAGCTTGTTTATATCTTTTTGGTAATAAGGGCACCAGGATTGAACGCAGTATTCCAGAAGAGGGCGGACTAAGGAATTGTAAAGGGTTAGGATAACTTCTTTGGATTTATGCTCAAATGACCTGCCTATAAAGCCAATTATTTTGTTTGCCTTCTTAACAACTTCTGAACATTGTTGACTCGGTTTTAGGTTACTCGATATTGTTACTCCCAGATCAGTTTCTCTGTTTACATTCTTAAGCTGAGTGCCATTCATCAAATAGTTTGCTTTCTCATTTAGGTATCCGACATGTAGTACTTTACATTTATCCCGCATTGAAACTCATTTGCCAAATTTGGGCCCAACATGACAATTTATCTAGATTGTGTTGCATATCGTCAACTTGTTCTTTTGAGAGTACGCTATTTGCAATTTTTGTATCGTCAGCAAATTTTGAGATTGTGCAGGTGAGACCCTCATCTATGTCGTTGATGTAAATTAGAAGAGAATTGGTCCTAGTACCGATCCCTGGGGTACCCCGCTACTTACATTGGTCCATTTAGATGCCTTACCGTTTATGACTACCCTTTGCTTTCTGTTGCTGAGCCAATTTTCTATCCATTTCAACACACCGTCTTGTATTCCATGCGCTTTTAGTTTTAGCAGTAAACGTTTGTGGGGAACTTTGTCAAAGGCCTTTTGAAAATCAAGGTATATAATAATGAACACACACACACACACACACACACACACACACACACACTCTCTCTCTCTCTCTCTCTCTCTCGCATACACACACACACCAATAATCAGAACAAGATACATGCATTGGGAAGCTAAAGTTTGCCACCAGAACAGACACACACACACACATTATTCCAATCATGTACTACCAGACTATTTTTAACAGCGTTGATAAGATATTAATGACATAATACAGAAAACACACACACACACACACACACACACACACACACACACACACACACACACACACACAAACACAAACACGCACTGGCCGTTTGCAATGAGTCACTGTAGCAGCTTGGCTCAGGTGGCGCGGGTTCGAATCCTGTTACCTGTGGATGAGGTTTCTGTCAAAAACTTTCCTGGCTGTGGAAGTTAGCTGTGGTTGCGCTTAAAGTTTATACGCCGGCCACTGGGCTCTACCTGGTTCCCTGGTTCCCTTCTGGGAGCATGTAGGCCTTCTCGTGGCAGCCAAAGTCACCCTGTTGACTACCGTACTTAGGATAAGTTAGAGTAAGGAGTTGTGTATTTTTAACCTAATTGGCTGCCGCTCGAAATAAAACTCCGTGATTATAATTATGATTTTACACACACACACACACACACACACACACACACTAGAAACATACATATCAACGGGGAAAACACTCAATACCTGCAGACGACTTTTTCAGTATTAATGAGATAATAATGGCATGATAGGGGAAAGAAAACGCCACACACACGCCTACACTCACACACACACACAGGCGCACCAGAAAAGAATATTTGGAACGAGAGAAACGAAGGCGAGAGCGAGAGAAGGAATGAAAGATTATTGAAAGGGGAGATAGAGATGAAAGGGGGAAGGGAGCGAGGATGAAGAGAAGAGGGTGAAGAAGGGGAGAGAGAGGGAGAGGAGAGCGAGAGAGGGCGGTATAAGAGGGGTGCTCAGTTCTTTCGTATCTTGAACAATTCGCCTCAAGACAATTTCGCCTCATGATAATTTTTTCACCACGATGACGTACGTAATTTTCATCATATTCTGGTTACCGTGAGATGATTTTCTTTAGCTAATAATCTACCTTTAGGCCTGAAAGAGGTAAATAGGATCTCAATAAACCCTCTGAATAAAATAGGTGCTTCTTGAACTCCATAAAATTGTCAATCGAAGGGGTTAATATCTTACACGATGACTATTTGCCCTCATAAATAACGCTTCCTCATGACCACCTTCGATTATTACTACGTTGCCTCATGCGTATTTAGACTCATGACATACTCGTTTCATGATCATTTCAAATATTGCTAGTTTGCCTCATGATTATTCCCCCCCTGGCCAGCTTACTTCAATATACTTTCCAATATGACTACTTTGCCTCGTGACTCTTTCCCCTCATGACCAGCTAACTTCAAAATAATTTCCAATAGGATTACTTTGTCTCACGATTAATTCCTTTCACGACCAGCTTAATTTAATATACTTTCCAATATTGCTACTTTGACTCATGATTATTTTCACCTCATGACCCGTTTACTTTAAGGGAGCCCACCTCGCTTTTTTTTCTCTTTCTCTCCCTCTCTCTTTGGCTTGTATCCATTAGGCCCCATTCAGCCTACTGTTTTAAGACGTTTACCCCCCTTCAGGTGTCAATATTTTCCTGGCGAGCGGTAGCGAGCCAACATATATATTTTTGTTTCGACAGCAAGCTAAATTAGTAAATTTTTCGATAGAAAAATGTCTTCGGCGAAGCCGGATTTCTCCATACAATGCTGGCTCGCTATCACTCGCCAAGAAGAAATCAACACCTGGATGTGGATAAACGTCTTAAAACAGTTGGCTGAATGGGGCCGAATGGTTACAAGCCAGGGAAAGAGAGAAAAGGAGAAAAAGATAAAACAAAAACAAACGGTGACCCCCCTTAGATAATTTCCAATATGACTACTTTACCTCATGACTATTTCCCCTCTCATGACCCATTTGCTTCAAGATAATTTCGAAAATAACCACAGTACTTTGCCTCATGACTATTTTGCTACATAACTAAATTGCCTCATGACCACTTCGAGACATTACTTTTCTGACTCATGACTAGTTCGCCTCATGACCGCTCTGACTATTGCTATCGCCTATTAACTATTTCACCTCATGACTCGTTGGAAACATTGCCTCCTTCGCCTCATGATCCCCTCGCCAACATGTCGTCCCGCATCCACTTCCTAACATGTCTACTTAAGAGGAGGTATTTAGTTTGTTCCCTAGACCTCCATCAAGCTTAAAATTACACCCCCTTGAGTCCCTTTCAAGATATATTTGTACATTTTTCGGTAGAAAAATGTCCCGGCCGAAGGCCGGTTCCTCTTAAATTACAGGCTCGCTATCGCTCGCCAGGATAAAATTGACACCTGAATGGTACGAAAGGTCTTAATATGGGGTGAAAGTTCTTAAAATCGCTAAACTAATGGGGCAAACGTTTTATAATATCAAAAACAATGGGGATAAACATGAGGGAGAAAGGGGTCAAGAAAAAAATCCCTTAAGTGGAAATCTCCCCTTAACCCCTTCTACCGGCGACGTCTTTTTTACTTTATTCAGGCTACTATTAGACGATTATATTCAGTTGCAAAAGGGCCTCCAGCAATTATAACAGGCTGCGAACTATCTCACTGTACCCTTTGTATTACCACGGATCCTTCTTGAATTATAAACTATCTCACTGTACCCTTTGTATTACCACGGATCCTTCTTGAATTATAACAGGCTGCGAACTATCTCACTGTACCCTTTGTATTACCACGGATCCTTCTTGAATTATAACAGGCTGCGAACTATCTCACTGTGCCCTTTGTATTACCACGGATCCTGCGAACTATCTCACTGTGCCCTTTGTATTACCACGGATCCTTCTTGAATTATAACAGGCTGCGAACTATCTCACTGTACCCTTTGTATTACCACGGATCCTTCTTGAATTATAACAGGCTGCGAACTATCTCACTGTACCCTTTGTATTACCACGGATCCTTCTTGAATTGCACACAATCGTGTAAATATTGTAGAATGAAATTATAGAAGGGGTTAAGGGTAGGTCTGTTTTTTTCTGGACACCCTTCTCTCTCATGATTAGCCCCATAAGTTTGGCGATTTAAGACCTTTTGTGCTATTTAGGTATCGATGTTTTCCTTGCGAGCGATAGCGAGCATGTAATTTAGGAGGAACCGGATTTCGGCCGGGACATTTTCTACCGAAAAATATACACATTTACCTCGAAGGGGGGGGGGGGGGGGGGGGCATCTTGATATTTCCATTAATTACCAAGAAATCATTTGCAAATATCGTCAACTTTTCGTCAGGTAAAAAACAAAAATAATTATAAAGAGAGAGAGAGAGAGAGAGAGAGAGAGAGAGAGAGAGAGAGAGAGAGAGAGAGAGAGAGAGAGAGAGAGAGAGAATGAGAGTGAGAGAGATATAAAAGAAAAACAGTCTCGTTAACTCTACCAGGGAATGTAGGCCAGTCAAGTTGCCAAAAACAAAAGCTTGCCGTAAAAATGGGTCCTGTGACTCAACCTTCGTTCACAGTCCCGTCCTGTAGGCCGAAGGTTCCAAAAATTAGTCCTACTTTTCGGATCCTTGTCAAATGTCTCTGTAGGCCTAACATAATAGTTTGTATTCATCAGATATACTTTGTATATTGGACAATGTACTGTATAACATATGAGATTAATATTTCTGTAACATTAATGAACGTAGAAAGGAGTGATATTTTGATGACTTCGATATATACATTTCGACTCACTGGATGGAAACTGATTAATATTGAGTGTTTGTGAAAGAGTAGCGGACGATGCTATCCGGTCCCCCATTTGACCGCTTGAGGATTATGACTCAGTTTGACAGTTATTCTGGCTATCATGAGGCGATTATATGCAGCTTAGAAAGGATCTGTGGGAAATGAAAGGAATTATAGAGGTAGAGACTATATCAACTAACCCTCTTCTATATACCCTTGCTAATCTTACTAACATCGTCTAATAATAGCCAGAACTAAACTGTAGAAATGCGTCATAATCCTCAAGGAGTTAAGGGGAGATCTCCACTTAAGGGATTTTTTTCTTGACCCCTTTCTCCCTCATGTTTAGCCCCATTGCTTTTGATATTATAAAACGTTTGCCCCATTAGTTTAGCGATTTTAAGAACTTTCACCCCATATTAAGACCTTTCGTGCCATTCAGGTGTCGATTTTATCCTGGCGAGCGATAGCGAGCCTGTAATTTAATAGGAACCGGCCTTCGGCCGGGACATTTTTCTACCGAAAAATGTACAAATTTATCTTGAAAGGGACTCAAGGGGAACTGATGTAATTTTAAGCTTGATGGAGGTCTAGGGAACAAACTAAATACCTCCCCTTAAGAGAACACTTGCGAGTATCAGTCTATAAGGAAGTTAGAGCTACTGTATACACATCGATGTATTACGGTACCAGCTAAAATACGGTTGTAGTGCATAATTATACTAATACATAATTCATACTCAACATGCTTTATATATATCAAAAATTCGTATAATTAATGCATCTCTGCTAAATATTTGTACATCAAAATAAATTATTATATATATAAATATACTTCCTTATAGCCAATAAATCGCAAGTGGTCAATTGTTAATAGTATATAATAATCTATCAGTTCGTGGCCCACAATCATAATGAACGTGTTGTGAAATTTATGATTATATTTTAGCAATATTCATGAAAGCGTAAATTAAATCAACTAGCATTATTTTCATTCATGAGCGACGAAAAAGAAAACGTCTATAAATGATGGTGATAGTTTGTAGGGTTTCGTAAGGAGGCGTTCATTGAGGTAATCAGGTATTGTTTTGGAGGTCAATTAATTGGAGGTTAAGGGGAGATAGGCCGGTTTTCTGGACCCCCTTCTTCCTCATGTTTAGCCCCACTTGTTTTCAGTTTGTACGATGTTTGCCCCATTAGTTTGTCTATTTTAAGAACTCTCGCCCCATTTCTTTGTCAATATTAAGACCTTTCGTGCAATTTAGGTGTCGATTTTTTTTCCTGGCGAACGATAGTGAGCCTGTAATTTTGGAAGAACCGTCCCGGCCGAAAAATGTACAAATTAATCTAGAAGGGGGATCTAATGGATGTTATTTTTAAGTTTGATGGAGGTGTAGGGAGGGAAAAAAATAAATAAAAAAATATATATATATATACCGGTATATATATATATATATATTATATATACCGGTATATAGACTATAGTATATATATATATATATATATATATATATATATATATATATATATATATATATGAAATAGTCGACCATAATATAAACCCTTCCACTTAACCCCGTGAGGATCATGACGCGTGTTGACGGTTTCTTCGGGCTATCATTAGACGATTTTATACAGCTTAGGAAGGACCTGTGGGGATTAAATGGGTAAAAACTCTCATTTAACACTCTGACTTACATACACCCTTCCTAATATAAATATAATTGTTTAATAATAGCCAGAATATGCTGTCAAAACGCGTTATAATCCTCAAAGGGGTTAAGTGATCATGAGGTGAGATATCTGAGATGAAATTATTGTGGGGCGAAAAAAATGAAGTGATTATGAGACGCTCATATTTTTAAGGGGTGGAAATATATAATTATTTATCGATATATTTATTTATTTATTGTTTTAGTTTCCTCCCTAAACCTCCGTCAACCTCCGTCAACCTTGAAAAAACAACCTCAAGATCCCCCTTCTAGATAAATTTATATTTTTTTGGCAGAAAAATTTCCCGACCTAAGGCCGGTTCCACCTAAATTACAGGCACGCTATCGCTCGCCAGGAAAATAAATCGACACCTAAATGGCACCAAAGGATTTAATATTGACAAAGAAATAGGGTGAAAGGTCTTAAAATCGCAAAATGTATGGGTCGAACGTCTTAAAATCTGAACACTTATGGGGCTAGACATTAGGGACAAGGGGGGGGGGGGAATTCCCTATTAAACAATTATTTCCCTTCGCAGCGCCTGATACCGAACGAATAATGTAGAAATGAGTGCTGTTTACAGAGATTAGACGGATTACCATTCCCATTTATTAAGGTAACGGTATATTTCAAGTTATTTCGTCCATGAACAGCGCTGCGAAGGGAAGGAATTGTTTAAGGGGAGTTAATTATATAAATTAACAAATAGTTAATATACATAATTATTTACTATTTAATTTTTAGTTTGTTTTTAGTTTCCTCCCTAGACCTCCATCAAGCTTTAAAACAACTATCCTCAAGACTCCCCTTCGGAACACTGGCCGAAGGCCGGTTCCTCCTAAATTGTAAGCTCACTATAGCCTGCCGGAAAGAAACCGACACCTTAATGGCGCAAAAGGTCTTAATATTCACAAATACATGGGGTGAAAGGTCTTAAAATCGCCAAACTATTGGACTGAGTGTCTTTAGTTTTAAAAAGTAATGGGGCTAAACATGCGGGAGAAAGGGATCCAGAAAAAATACCTCCCCTTAAGAATACAAGCATGAGCCTGAATTATCATGAGGAAAATTCGTAATCAGGCGAGGTGATTGTGAATAAAATGACCGTGGTGAAGTGATTGTAGATAAATTACTGAGTTGCAATGACAGGTACAAATTATAGTCCGTTCATTCTAGGTTGGGCAGAAATCGTAACCTCTAACCTCTAACTCAAAAAGGGCTAGAGCAAATGAGCTGTCAATGTATACACATATTCCCTAGCCAAGTATTCCTATTTGGTAGAAACATTAGCTCGATTACTCTAGTCCTTTTGGAGTTATGAGAGGTTAGGGCTTACGATTTCTGCCCAACCTAGAATGAACGGACTATAGTGACGGACAAACTGATCACGGGGCCAGGTATAGTCTATTCGCTGTAAGTAGGCTAGCAATCGTGACCACTATCCTTTGTGTAACTCAAAAATGGCTAGAGCAAATTGGCTGTAAATGTCCACATCCATTCCTTGACTGACTCTTCCCAAATGGTAGAAATATCAGCTCGATTACTCTAGTCGTTTTTGAGTTACAGAGGTTAGAGGTCATGATGTCTCGCCTACCATACAGCGAATAGACTATAGTAGTTAGTCATGAGGCGAAGGGACATAGGCGAAACGACCCACTAAGCGAAGTGTGATAGCAGCGAAGATACTGAGCTCCCGGTAAGAGGGGTCTGGAAGCGAAAGGGGAAGCTAATGAAGAGAGAGGAGGCGAGGGGAGGAAGAGAGGAGAAGAGGGGACGTTAGACCAGAAGGGATAAGGACTTCGGCCCCGCTGTTTGTATGTATGTGTGTATATGTGTGCTCTATGGGTGTTTGTGTGCATGGGTCCGCATGGGTCTTTGTCTTCTATGTGGGTGTGGGGGTGGGGGGGTATATATGTGTTCTATGGGTGTTTGTGTGTGTGGGTCCGTATGTGTATTTTGTCTTCTATGGGTGTGAATGTTTGTGTGTGTTCTTTGTGTGTGTGGGTCCGTATGTGTCTGTGTCTTCTATGGGTGTTATATGTGTGGGGGGGGGGGGGTGTGTGTATATATGTGTTCTATGGGTGTTTGTGTGCGTATATATGTGTTCTATGGGTGTTTGTGTGTGTATATGTGTTCTATGGGTGTTTGTGTGTGTATATGTGTTCTATGGGTGTTTGTGTGTGTGTATGTGTTCTATGGGTGTTTGTGTGTGTGTATATGTGCTATATGGGTGTTTGTGTGTGTGTATATGTGCTATATGGGTGTTTGTGTGTGTATATGTGTCCTATGGGTGTTTGTGTGTGTATATATGTGTTCTATGGGTGTGTGTGTGTATATGTGTTCTATGGGTGTTTGTGTGTGTATATATGTGTTTTATGGGTGTGTGTGTGTGTATATGTGTTATATGGGTGTTTGTGTGTGTATGTATGTGTTATATGGGTGTTTGTGTGTGTGTATGTGTTCTATGGGTGTTTGTGTGTGTATATATGTGTTCTATGGGTGTTTTTGTGTGTATATGTGTTCTATGGGTGTTTGTATGTGTGTATATGTGTTCTATGGGTGTTTGTGTGTGTATATGTGTTCTATGGGTGTTTTTGTGTGTATATGTGTTCTATGGGTGTTTGTGTGTGTGTGTATATGTGTTCTATGGGTGTTTGTGTGTATATGTGTTCTATGGGTGTTTGTGTGTGTGTGTATATGTGTTCTATGGGTGTTTGTGTGTGTGTGTGTGTATATGTTCTATGGGTGTTTGTGTGTGTATATATGTGTTCTATGGGTGTTTGTGTGTGTATATGTTTTCTATGGGTGTTTGTGTGTGTGTATGTGTTCTATGGGTGTTTGTGTGTATATATGTGTTCTATGGGTGTTTGTGTGTGTGTATATGTGTTCTATGGGTGTGTGTGTGTGTGTATATATGTGTTCTATGGGTGTTTGTGTGTGTATATGTGTTCTATGGGTGTTTGTGTGTGTATATGTGTTATATGGGTGTTTGTGTGTGTATATGTGTTCTATGGGTGTGTGTGTGTGTGTATATATGTGTTCTATGGGTGTTTGTGTGTGTATATGTGTGCTATGGGTGTTTGTGTGTGTATATGTGTTCTATGGGTGTGTGTGTGTGTGTATATATGTGTTATATGGGTGTTTGTGTGTGTGTATATGTGTTGTATGGGTGTTTGTGTGTGTGTATGTGTTCTATGGGTGTTTGTGTGTGTATATGTGGTCTATGGGTGTTTGTGTGTGTATATGTGTTCTATGGGTGTTTGTGTGTGTATATATGTGTTATATGGGTGTTTGTGTGTATGGGGCCGTATGTGTGCTTTGTCTTCTATGTGTGTGTGTGTTTATATATGTGTTCTATGGGTGTGTGTGTGTGTGTGTGTGTGTGTATATATGTGTTCTATGGGTGTTTGTGTGTATGGGGCCGTATGTGTGCTTTGTCTTCTATGGGTGTGTGTGTGTATATACGTGTTCTATGGGTGTGTGTGTGTGTGTATATATATGTGTTCTATGGGTGTTTGTGTGTATGGGGCCGTATGTGTGCTTTGTCTTCTATGGGTTTGTGTGTGTATATATGTGTTCTATGGGTGTGTGTGTGTGTGTGTGTGTATATATGTGTTCTATGGGTGTGTGTGTGTGTATATATATGTGTTCTATGGGTGTGTGTGAGTATATATGTGTTCTATGGGTGTTTGTGTGTATGGGGCCGTATGTGTGCTTTGTCTTCTATGTGTGTGTGTGTATATATATGTGTGTTATGGGTGTTAGTGTGTATGGGGCCGTATGTGTGCTTTGTCTTCTATGTGTGTGTGTGTGTGTGTATATATATGTGTGTTATGGGTGTTTGTGTGTATGGGGCCGTATGTGTGCGTTGTCTTCTATGGGTGTGTGTGGTGGTGGGGGGGGGGGGTCTATATACAGTATGTGTTCTATGGGTGTCTGTGTGTATGGGGCCGTATGTGTGCTATGATAGCCCGAATAAACTGCCAAAATGCACCATAATCAGCCTATTTCTGTACCCAATCTTCGTAATAGCTGGTTAATCAAGACAAGGACATGGCAATTTACCTTTTGAGGATTATGACGTGTTTTGTTAGCTTATTTTGGCTATCATTAGACGATTTTATCCACACAATCAGACCCATCCAAGACGTCGGATGAGCTAGTGTGAAAGCCGCGGCCGTATACCTTGAGCGCTATTTACACTATAGTCTGTTTATTTCCAGCTGGCGGTAAATTGCCATGTCCTTGTCTTGATTATCCAGCTATTACGAAGATTGTTTAGCGAAATAGGCTGTTTATGATGCATTATGGCAGTTTATTCGGGCTATCATTACACGATTTTATTCAGAGTAGGAAGGGTGTTGTGGAAGTCGGAGGGTTAATTGAGATAGTCTTTTATAGGCTTACCCTTATTATTCCCACAGATCCTTCTTAAGCTGTATACTATCGCGTAATAATAGCCAGAATATACTGTCAAAGAGCATCCTAATACTCAAGGGGTTAATTACGAAAATTTGGTATGTATATAGTGCAAAGACATTATATTAGGTTCATATTTGTCCAAAGAGTATTGATATATCAGTTGGTAAAGAATTCAATTTATACCGTCAGCTGGAGATAGATAGAGATAGAGAGAGAGAGAGAGAGAGAGAGAGAGAGAGAGAGAGAGAGAGAGAGAGAGAGAGAGAGACTATAACCCTTTCAATACAAGAGTGGCAATACCACTATATTATGGCTATAACCTTTTCCAAATAGGTAGGCCAGAAATCGTAACCCCTAACCTCTGTAGCTCAAAAGAGGGTAGAGCAAATGGGCTGCAAATTTCCACACCTATTCCCTGGCTGACCCTTCCCAAATGATAGAAGTATTAGCTCAATTACTCTAGTCGTTTGTGAGTTATAGAGGTTAATGTTCAAGAATGTTGTTTAACAATGGTATGAAAAAGGTATATAAGATCATTGGGTTTATTGATGGTAATTTACCTTGCTATCCTTGCAGATGGGTTTATTACCACCAATATACAGAACCTTTAACCCCTTCACCACCATTATGTAATTGTCATCATATTCTGGTTACCCTTAGTCGATTTTCTTTGGTTTATATTCTACTTCTACGGTTCAAATGGGTAAATACGATCTCAATAAACCCTCTTAATAACATAGGTCCTTCTTAAGCTATATAGAGGCGTCCAATGTTATCCAGAATTAATAGGTAACAGGCGTCATGATGTTGAAGGGGTTAAATGGGTGGATTATTATGGACACTTTAATTAGCCTTTTCATTCCGTAAAACTTAGACACTGTAGACGATTTTATTCAGCTATGGCAGGACCTCTAAAAATCGAAGGGGTGCATTGTTAACCACTTCTGTACCAGCGACGTCTTTTTAGTTTTATTCTCGCTATATTCAAGACGATTTTATGCAGTTTAAGAAGGATCTGTGGTAGTAAAAAGGGTTGAGTGAGATAGTCCGAGGCCTGTTAATTTTTGTTTGGAGAACCTTTTTCAGGGAGTAGTACTCGCTGTTTCTGGACCCCCTTCTCCCTCATATTTAGCGTATTAGTATTGAGGTTTTAAGACGTTCGTTCCTTTAGTTTGGCGATTTTGAGACCTTTCGCCACATTTTGTTGTCAATATTAAGACCTTTCGTGCCCTTTAGATGTCGATTTTTTCCTAGCGAGCGATAGCGAGCCTCTAATTTTAGAAGGAACCGGCCTTCGGCCGGGAAATTTTTCTAGCGAAAATTTACAAATACTGTATATCCTGAAAAGGGGTCTAGGGAGTGTTTTTCTAATTTCACATATGCATAGCCTACGTGAGTTGCAGTTGGGATGTGTGTACATGCTTAGATTGATATGCAGGATTCGAAGTTGCATAATAAATCGTAGGCAGTGTCCACCAACCTTTAACTGTCTTCGTGGTGCGATGCATAAGGTGTTGATTTTCGGTGTGAGCATCCTGGGTTCGAATCCACGGACTGCCACATGTGTTTGTAAATTTCATTAATCGATTTTAGGTGTATCGTTGGTTGTTAGAAGGAACATAATATTTGATGGATGTCTAGCGAGGAAAATATTTTTTGTATTAATAAATAAATATATAGACCAAAAGCCAAGCACTACCCCCTTAAACGGAATAATATCGTCAAATAGTAGCCAGAATAAAATTGAAAAGACGTCGCCGGTAGAGAAGGGGTTAAGAATTATGGGTATGACAAGGGTAACTAAAGTGTCCCACATATTATACCTATTTAGAGAAATATTGGCAGCGATATCAGTTTGAACCCCTTGAGGATATGACGCATATTGACAATACATTTTGGCTATCATTGGACGAGTTTAGGCAGCTTAGGAAGGACCTCTAGGAATCTAAGTGGTCAAAGCAAACTCCATTATGCCTCCGACACCCAGAGATCCCTCCCAAGCTGACTGAAATCGTTTAATGATAGCCAAAATAAACTTATAAAACGCGTCATAATCCTCAAGGGGTTAATATGAAGGTACAGTCGACCACTTAAGTCATGTCTCGGCACCAATTACATTTTGATAAATAATTGGTATCGGCAATATCTAAACTTGATTTATTCATTTTGAGTGTTATACAAACACGTTTCTACATGTGCTCACCTACCCTATCAACATCTGACAGACATTAATGCAGCACAGAGCGAGCCAACCGTAATGACAGTTGAGATATGACTTGTTTGTGCTACCGTACAAAGGTATAACAATAGCCTATCAATATTTGTACAGGGTGGCGCAGAAGTCGGTTACTCAGTTTAGGCCTATAGCTCTACCAAAGCAAGATAATGTAAGAATGAACACACACACACACCGTATCATATATGTACTATATATCTCTCTCTCTCTCTCTCTCTCTCTCTCTCTCTCTCTCTCTCTCTCTCTCTCTCTCTCTCTCTCTCTCTCTCTCTATATATATATATATATATATATATATATATATATATATATATATATATATATATATATATATATATATATATATATATATCTATCTATCTATCTATCTATACTTTCAAGTAAAATACCGGTATGGGAGGTGTAGTTGAGTGGTCATAAAAATGGACATGTGAAATGGAAAATTCACCATCTACCAATGTAGGTATATAGTGCAAAACCGAATTAGCGTACAATGGCCTATGCATTACCGGTACCTTTGATGTATACTTTACCAACAGTAATATTTCGTACATAAATACAATATATCTGCAACACACAAATAATAACGTCATATATATAATCCTAATTCGTATTTATAATTGACCAACATTGTTCTGTATAACCTAGCCTTGGCGAGGTTATACTGAATATAAACCGTTACCCATAACAATCCCACCCCACCCTCAGTTAGGTTAGGTTATGTTAAACATCGTGTGTAGCTTGATTTAATATACAACACAACCTTACCTTGTGTCATGGAAAAGCTGTAGACTACAAATTAAGCAAAACAAAATTCTGATTATGGTAGCCTGTTACGTAACGTAAACATTGCCTAAAACCCAGCTAGGCAGCAGTCGTGAAAGTATTTGGTTACACATAATAGATATATACAATTTTATACATTGTCAGAAACTAACTTGGACTGTCATTCATTCAATATCCAATTAAAAATCTATAGGGTTGCTTACTTCGACTATACCGGATACCGGTACCTACTGGAAACTATACATAAGGTACTACACAGTAGCCTACATTACTACTACTTTTGTTAGCCAAACATTAAAATAACCCGGTAAACAAGCTAGATAATCGAGCGAGTTGCCTTGGCATATGGAAGCATATGAAGGCGATTCATTCACGGCCACCCCCTCTCCGTGATTACGTCTGGCAATTAGATAGATAGATATTTAGATTTAGTTTTCTACCAAACGTTAAGCAATTGTACTCAGCTGATGAAATGAAACTCTGGGCAAGGGTATATTAATAGGCTAAGCAAATCTTTTCAAGAAACATAGCCTACACATACGGTAGGTATTTGTTTGACTAAGCTACCGGTACTTTTGTTAAAGCTAGACGTGTTTACTCACTTTAAGAAAGAACTCTCGTATTCCCGGTATTAGCCTATATCTTAGGCTATTACAAATGTAAATGTGCATAACATATTCGCAACAAGGGCACAAAAACTAATAGTTTCTTACCAGTTACGACATTCCAAGATACACCAAATCACACTGCTTATTGTCCATGTGACATAGTTCCTGGCGATAATACTGAGCATTTCCACAGCCCATCACGGTTAATATGGTTGTGGTAATAATTGAGGTAAGGAATATAATGTGTGGAACTGGAAATAAGCAAAATTAGCGCACGAAAATACTGCCTGGCAGTAACAAGGCCTACGTACTCAACTTATCAAGACGGTTTCGCGCCAAAACGTCATGTGACTCACAGCTCGTATAATAATATCGCCATAGTCACGTATATGTTATTGATGCAACACCTTTATTTTGTCAAAATTAATTCCAATGAAGAAGGTTCATGAAATATAACCTGAAAATTATACATGAAAAGTTTCATATATAAATGAAGGTAATAGAAGTATCCAGCAACTTTAGTGATAAATTATTGCCTCGTGTTCTAGATATTTTGCAAGTGTAAAAATTGAGTTATACCATTATATAAACATATATTAAGTATTTCCTGAACTTAATTTATATCAGTGTATAGCCTGCTACAGTTCATAAAGAACAAATATGGTAGGCTATATAGTCAGTATTTCTTTAGTTATTCAACAACAACAGTCAATGCCTGTAATTTAATACAGATTATCTGTATTTTAAGTTAAATACAGAGAAAAACATGTAAAAATACAGATATTGTGTACAGTGTACATTAAGGGGAGATTTTTAATTAATTTGTGCATTTATATATTTGTTTAGTTTTAGTTTCCTTCCTAAACCTCCATCAAGCTTAAGAAAATACCACCAAGATGATAAAGCTGTGCATTTTTCGGTTCGAATAATTTCTCCTACAGTATAATTATTACAGGCTCCCTATCGCTTGCCAGGAAAAATTCGACACCTAAATGACGCGAAAGGTCTTAAAATCACCTAACTAATGGGGCGAAAGTTCTAAAAAGCCTCAAACAAATGGTGCTAAACATGAGGGAGAAGGGGGTCCATAATACCGCCCTCCCCCCCCCCCCCCCCCTTAAGTCACCCGTAAGCTGCACCACCCTGTATATACTTCTTCTTTTTACACCCTTGATCATTTGTTTAGTTTGTGCTGTAAAATACCCAGACTGTAAAAAAGAGTATAGCATCATATGGTATCTTTATAGTCCTTTACCTTTATGGCTAGTATAGTAGACGATATTATAAAGATTGGGAAGGATATGAGGAAGTCAGAGGATTGATTGAGACCGTCTTTACCCTTTTGACTCTCACAGATCCTTCCTAAACGGTTCAAAATCGTCTATTGTTAGCCAAAATAATCTGCTAAAATGCGTCAAAATCCTCAAGGGGTTAATTTATACCAATATACCTTATGAAGGTATATTAACATGGCCACTTTAATTGACCTTTTTATGCCCATATGTTTTTACAGTATCCAAACTATATATCTCTTTGACTTTGACTGTTTTAGGTCCATCCTAAGCTAAATAAAAGTGTCTAACCATAACCAGAAAAGAAAAAAAAATCTTACTGAAAGGGTAACATTTAATTCGCCTCAAACTATATATAACTAAATTCCAGGACGCTGCCTATAATTTTGTTCTGGCTAATATTAGGCGATGTTATCAAAGTTTAGAAGCGATCTGTGGGAGTTGGAAGGATGCTTAAGATAGATTTAACCCTTTGATTGCTAGAGGACCTTCTAAAGCTGTAGCAAACCTATTGTTAGCAAGAACACAGCATTTGTTTGACCTTGCTATAGATATCCATGGATGTTGTTCTCTCCATGGGTTTAACACATTCTAGGGGTTATTGATTATGTTTAATTGTTTTTGAGGATTTTGCTTGCTTTTGTCATTTTCGAGCAATGTATATTAGTTTGTCCCCCTAGGCTAACAAAAACACCTCCACAAACTTCCTTCAACTAAAATATGCCCACCCAGACCCCTTTCAAGTTAAATATGCAAATATTTCGATAGAACAATGTCACGGCCAAAGGCCGATTTGTTTTAAGTTACAGGTTTTCTATTACTCGCCAAGAAAAACAAATCAACACGTGAATGGGGTGAAGCATCTTAATATCGCCAAACTAATGGAGTGAAACGTCTTAAAATGTGCAAACTAATGGAGCGAAACAAGGAATGTCCAAAAGACCCCCCTCTGACCAAATATAACTTCTTATAACTTTGTTATTCGAGTTACCAAGATGTTTTATTCAACATAGAAAGGTCCTCTCGAAGAAAAGGGTGAACAAAATATCGACATCTCATTGGTGGGGTTTACTGAATTACTTCCAAATGGTTATATTATTAATATTGTGTATCAATAGTCACCTGGCGAACACATTAGGGGGAGGTTTGTGCATTTCTGGACCACCTTCTTCCTCATGTTTAGCCTCATTAATTTGGACATTTTAAGGGGTTCGCCCCATTAGTTTGGTGATTTTAAGATTGTTTTGCCCCATTTCTTTGTCAATTTTAAGACCTTTCGTGCAATTTAGGTATATATATTTTTTCCTGTAGGGTGATAGCGAGCCTGCAATTTAAGAGGAACCGGTCTTTGGCCGGGACATTTTTTTACCGAAAAATTTGCAAATTTATCCCGATGGGGTGTGGTGAGGGTATTTTCTTGTAAGCTTGATGGTGGTCTAGGGAAAACATTAAATACCTCCCCTTAAACTACTCTCTATATAAGTGCTGACTAGACTATAATCGCAACAAGGTTCTAACTTTTGACATACTAGTTCACACCCTGTATGGTAACACAATTTGTACTGTATTTCTTACTGGTAAAGCATTAAGGGGCTGGGCTGTATTTAGTAGTTTATTTAATTATATATTTACTACTATTTTAGTTTCCTCAGTAGACCTACATCGCATAATAAATTATCCTCAAGATGTCCCATCGAGACAAATTTGTACATTATTCGGTAGAAAAATGTCTCGGCCGAAGGCCAGTTCCTCCTAAAATACAGGCTCGCTATCGATCGCCAAGAAAACATCGACACCTAAGTAGCATGTAAGGTCATGATGCTGATAAAGGATTGGGGCGAGAGCTCTTAAAATCAACAAACTAATGGGGCGAACGTCTTAAGATCTCAAAATCAATGGGGCTAAACATAAGGGAGAAAAACGACAAACCTCCCCTAAACATGGTCTAAGAAGTTGGAACTTAATTAGTGTTCTAAATACAAAACAAAATAATAAATAAATAAATCCATAAATAAACATTAAAAAAAAAATCTTGTTTACGTTTTCCCATATTGTCATTATTTACCAGTCAGCTCATTAGAGTATAGGAATTATAGAATCACCATGAATTTTGTTTCCTCTATATTAACCCTTTCAAGCTCCAAGACGCATTTATGTTTTGTTTTCTGGTAATTATTGGACGATTTTATTCAGATTAGGCAGGGTAGGCCTAGATGGAAGTCAGAGGGTTGATTGAGAGAGTCTTTACCCTTATACCCACAGATCCTTCCTAAGCTGCATAAAATTGTCTAATAATGGCCAAAATGTACTGCTAAAACGCGTCAGAGCTTCAAGGGGTTAATGTGTGGAATTGTCCGTTTATATTATAAGCTAATATCATTACAATCAATAATTTATAATGTATATAAGAGAAGGATTACTCACTAGAATTTACCATTAAATGCAAATATTGTATTGATGTATTTTTCAATATATTATGCAAGCAATGTAGGTATGCATAACATTAACTCTTTAAAGATACGATTACGGATTTCTTGTCTCTTTTCTAGCTATTATTAGACGCTTTTATTCGGTTTGGGAAGAGTATATTAAAGTCAGAAGGTTAATTGCCGAGTTTCGTTCTATAAGGAAGTTGGAGCTGTAGACAACGATATTTAACAGAATTTACAGCTAAAATACGGTCGTAGTTCATATATAAATACATAAAACCCAACACGACATAACATTTATCCGTCAGAAACTTACATTATTATTGCGTTTCTGTTTAATGTCGATGTTCACGGCTTCAACTTCCTTATAGCCTGAAACTCGCAAGTGGTCAATTGAGATAGTCTTTACCCTTATAATTCCCACAGATCCTTTCTATACCTATAAATCGTCTAATGATAGCCAGAATAATATGTCAAAACGCATCATTTATTACAAAGAATTTTAATTGGTGATTATGTTATGTATTGCCAGTTATTTAGTTGTTGTTACTTAAGCCATTATTCATTTAACCCCTTCAGTACCGGTGACGTCCTTTTCATAATTTGCTGGCAACTATTAGATAATTGTATTCATCTTAAGGGGAGGTTTTTAGTGTGTTTCCTAGACTTCCATCAAGCTTGAAATTACACCCCCTTGACCCCCTTTCAAGATAAATGTGTACATTTTTCGGTAGAAAAATTTCCCGGCCAAAGGCCGGTTCCTCTTAAATTACAGGCTCGCTATCGCTCGCCAGAAAAAAAATCGACACCTAAATGGGACGAAAGGTCTTAAAAGTGACATAAATGGGGTGAAAGTTCTTAAAATCGCCAAACTAATGGGGCGAACGTCTTAAAACTTAAAAAACGATGGGGCTAAACATGAGGGAGAAAGGGGTCAAGAAAAAAATCCCTCAAGTGGAAATCTCCCCTTAAGAAGGAACTCTAATAATTAATAGGGTATACAAACTATCTCATTTAATCTTCTGACCTACCACAGATCCTTCCTAAGCTCCATAAAATCGTGAAAATATACCTGAGCTGAAATCAAATAAAAAAAAATACTTCACCGGTACATTGAGCTACCACAGATCCTTGCTAAACTCAATACAATCGTCTAACAGTGTCCAGAATATGATGAAAATGCCGTGGCCGGTACTGAATGGTTTAATCAATCGTTCCCTGGCCTTGATAGGTCATTAGTCCCTTAATTACCTGTGATGATCAATAGTCTCTAATGGGGGGTTTCCTGTACCACCTTCTCCCTCATGCTTATAGCCCCAGTAGTTTTGAGATAATAAGACATTCGCTCCATTAATTTGGTGATTTTAAGACCATTTTTTGTCACTTAGGTGTCGATCTTTTTCTGGCGAGCGATAGCGAGCTTGCAATTTAGGAGGAACTGGCCTTCGGCCGGAACATTTTTCTACATAAAAATACACAAGTTTATCTCGAAGGGTAATTCTTTAAGCTTGATGGAGGTCTAGGGAAGAACAAAAGAAAACAAATACATAAATTCAACAAAACGTAAATAAATAAATATATACTGTAAATATATATATAAACAAATACAAATCTTCCCTTAAATATACTAGATCAGCATAGCTATGTGTCCAGTATATTTCCTTACAATTTTATTCAATCAATAAATATGACAATTGATATTCCTTTTATTTTAATATTCTAATATATTAATATATTGAATATATTTATATTTCAACTACTCAAGGATCCATTGAAACTATAGCATTGTTCCTTAGCACTATTTGCCTATGACAGCTGTGTTAAGGGGGGTCACCGTTTTTGTTTTATCTTTCTCTCCTTTTCTCTCTTTCGATGGCTTGTATCCATTCGGCCCCATTCAGCCAACTGTTTTAAGAAGTTTATCCCCACCCAGGTGTTGATTTCTTCCTGGCGAGCGATAGCGAGCCAGCATTGTATGGAGAAATCCGGCTTCGCCGGACACATTTTTCTATCGAAAAATGTACAAGTTTAGCATGCTGTCAAAACAAAAATATACATATGCTGGCTCGCTACCGCTCGCCAGGAACATATTGACACCTGGATGGGGGTAAACGTCTTAAAACAGTAGGATAAATGGGGCCGAATGGATACAAGCCAAAGAGAGAGGGAGGGAAAGAAAAAAAAAGCGAGGTGGGCTCCCTTAATAGAGTAGCCTATGCTAACTCTATAATGTTGCAAGGGGAAATAAACGCCACTGTATTACACACGTACACGCACTTACACTTAGACAAACAAACCCATACATACACACACAAACCCATATACAAATACACACACGCACGTATACATAAGCAAGCCCACACACACACACACACACACACACACACTGTAAAACAAAATATGTAAAATTTACAGAGAATTTCTGGCAATTAGGCTGCCAAACATTCTCTGTAAAATTTACAGCATTCAGTATAATAATTTACAAAAATACACTGGAATTTATAGACTGACTTGTAATTTTTTACAGAATATCTTGTAAAAATTACAAAATTATCTGTAATAAATCAACAGAATATATCTGCTAAATTTACATTTCAATTGTATATTTAACAGTGTTTCTGTCAAAGTGTTTACAAAATCATGTAAATTATACAGATGATGTTTGGCAGCCTAATTGCCAGAAATTGTTCCGTATATTTTAAGGGAATCTTGTATTGTTACATTAATATTTAGTCATTCTTGATATATATATATATATATATATATATATATATATATATATATATATATATATATATATATATATATATATATATATATATACTTTCAAGTAAAATACCGGTATGGGAGGTGTAGCTGAGTGGTTATAAAGATGGACATGTGAAACGGAAAATTCACCATCTACCCATGTAGGCATATGGTGCAAAACCGAATTAGCGTACAGTATGCATTGCCGGGACCTTTGCTGTATACTTTACCAACATTAATATTTCTTACATAGGCTAGAAACAATATACCTGCAACACATAAAGAAATAACATCATATAATCATAATTTATAAGCCGTTACCCATAAAACAATCCCACCCCACCCTGTTAGGTTAGGCTACGTTAAACACCATGAGTTGTTTGATATAGGCTACTGTAATATATAACGCAACCTTACCTTGTGTCACGCAAAGACTGTATGTAGGCTACAAATATAGCAGAACAACATTCTGATTATGGTAGCCTGTTACATAACATAAACATTACCTAAAACTCAGCTAGGCAGCAACCGTGAAAGTATTTGGTTACATAGGCTATTATAGACATGTACAATTGTATACATTGTTAGAAACTAACTTGCACTGTCATTCGTCCAATATCCAATTAAATATCTATATGGTTGCTTACTTCGGCTAGGCTATACCGGTACCTGTTGGAAAATAAACACAAGGTACTGTACTGTACATAACTACTAATTTTTTAGCCTAGCATTAAACAAAACAAAAGGGAGATTCATTCACGGCCCTCAGGGATTACGTCTGGCAATTAGATAGATAGATATTTAATCATAGGGTAGATATTTTAGTTTTCTACCAAACGTTAAGCAATTGTATTCAGCTGATGAAATGAAACTGGGCAAGGGTATATAGGCTAAGCAAAACTTTTCGAGAAACATACATATACGGTAGGTATTTTTTTGTACTAGGGCCTAGGCTACTTTTGTTAAAGCTAGACGTGTTTACTTTAAGAAAGAGCTCTCGTATTCCCGGTATTAGCCTATATCTCAATACGAATATATATGTGCATAACATATTCGCAACAAGGGCACAACAATTAATAGGCCTAGGCCTAGTTTCTTACCAGTTACGACATTCCACAGCGAGAGATCCACCAAATCACACTGCTTATTGTCCATGTTACATATTTCCTGACGATAATACTGAGCATTTCCATAGCCCATCACGGTTAATATGGTTGTGGTAATAATTGAGGTAAGGAATAATGTGTAGAACTGGAAATTAGCAAAACTATCACACGTAAATACGGCCTGGCTGTCCCCCCAGAAACAAGGCCTAGTACTCAAGGCGGTTTTCCCGCCAAAAGGTCATGTGAATCACAGCTCGTATATATCGCCACACATTATAGTTTATTGATACAACAACACCTATATTTTGTTAAAATGAATTCCAATTATTTATATAGAATAAGGTTCATGAAATATAACCTGAAAAAAATGCTTGAAAAGTTTCATATATAGATGAAGGTAATAGAAGTATCCGGCAATTCTAGTGATAAATTATTGCCTCGTTTACTGTGAATTTTCTGTTGATAAATACAGAGAAAAACAGAATGCTAGACTACGGATGTCAAAATACAGATATTTTTTACAGAGCATATACAAACACCCACACAAACCCAAGAACTCCCACACAAACCCTTATATATATATATATATATATATATATATATATATATATATATATATATATATATATATATGTTTCTAGTCTCTCAGTGGGGATCGAACCATCGACCATCAGAACGATAGCCGACGCTTAGTCAATTACACCACGGCAGTCTTAGGACTGCCGTGGTGTAATTGACTAAGCGTCGGCTATCGTTCTGATGGTCGATGGTTCGATCCCCACTGAGAGACTAGAAACATTTAGTGGCTCACGTGTATTTGTGATATATTCTCAATATATATATATATATATATATATATATATATATATATATATATATATATATATAGGCCTACACACATCCACACACACCCATCCACACAAACACACACCCACAAATAAACATCAAAAAATATTGTTACTGTAGAGATGGGAATAAAAATACTTGTTTGCTAATCATATCAGTCTAGGTCCGCGTGTATATAGTGGATGTTCTCTCTCTCTCTCTCTCTCTCAGCACACACAACCCACGCCATCTCTCGGGTGCTGCGGGAACCTGACTAGTAGTTCCAGCAAGAGGCGACAGGGGGCACCACCGGACAGTCACTCTCTATTTATAGGGGGAACTCTCTCATACCTCCGTTTTCTGTGAGCAAGGGGTAGTAATGAGAAAGAACGAGAAAGGGAAATGCTGCACACACACACACACGCAGACACATAAACTGCATATAATCGCCTAATGATAACCAAAACAATGCAGTGTCTTTGTACTGAAAGAGTTACCGTTTAAGGGGATATTATCATATTTACTTATACAGTATATTCTTTATTATTACCGGTATATATATGTTTTAGTTGGCTCCCTAAACGTCTATCTAACTTTATGAAGGAAAAACAAAAACACGAAAGGTCTTAATATTGACAAATCAATGGGTGATAGTCTTAAAATCTTTAAAAAAAAATAATAATAATAATAATGAGGCTAAACATAAAGGAGAAGGGGGTTAAATCAAATTAATATTTTCCCTTAAATATTGCCGGTAAATATCCATCGTGTGACTACCCCTCCACTCCTTCAATACTATGTGGTCATCTTAAATTTATTCAGGCAAACATTAGACGATTGTACTCCGCTTAGTAATCATGAGGGTAAAAACTGTCTCAACTAATAACTTACTGTACTTACACCCACAGGTCTTTTGTAAGCTGAATGAAATCGTCTATTGAAAGCTATAATGATAACAAAGAGAGGAAGGCGTCATGGTAAAATGTACACATTTATCTTGAAAGCGGGTAGGCCTATAGGGCGTAATTTTAAGCTTGATAGAGGTCTAGGGAGGAAACTAAAATACTAATAAAAAGATAAATAAATAAGCAAATCAATAGGCGCATCCCCCCTTAGCGCTATCAATAGAAAACGTTGACACCGAGACATAAATAGAACACTCACCGGCCTGCAACTTTAAGGTTCATTATTGCAACCTAGATGGGGCAGGTTAAACACAGCACAGCCATCTAATTATCGGATTTAAGGGAACAATATTTTATTCATTGATTATGTTTTTAATATTAACGATATATATATATATATATACTGTATATATATTTCTTTTAGTTTGCTCCCTAAACCTCCATCAAGCTTAAGTAAAAAAAAACACATCCCAAAGACCACCCTTCGAGATAAATGTGTACATTTTTCGTTAGAAAAATGTCCCAGCTGAAGGACGGTTCCTTCTAAATTACAGGCTCGCTAACGCTCGCCAGGAACAATTCGACACCTAAATGGCAAGAAAGATCTTAATATTCACAAAGAGATGGGCGAAAGTCTTAACATTTATCCCGTCACCTTCCCCACTACCCCCTTCTTTCCTTCCCTCTCCCTCCTTCCCCCTTTCTTTCCTTCCCTCTCCCTTCCTTCCCTCCTTCTTTCCTTCCCTCTCCCTTCCTTCACCCCTTCTCTCCTTCCCCACTACCAACTTCTTTCCTTCCCTCTCCCTCCTTCCCCCCTTCTTTCTTTCCCTCTCCCTCCTTCCTCCCTTCTTTCTTTCCCTCCCCCCTTCTTTCCTTCCCTTTCCCTCATTCCCCCCTTCTTTCCTTCCTCTCCCTCTATCCCCCCTCCTTTCCTTCCTTCCTTCCCTCTCCCTCCTTCCTCCCTTCCCTCTCCCTCTATCCCCCCTCCTTTCCTTCCCTCTCCCTCTTTCCTCCCTTCTTTCCTTCCCTCTCCCTCCTTCCTCCCTTCTTTCCTTCCCTCTCCCTCCTTCCTCCCTTCTTTCCTTCCCCCTCCCTTCTTTCCTTCCCTTTCCCTCCATTCCCTCCTTCCTCCCTTCTTTCCTTCCCTCTCCCTCCTTTCCTTCCCTCTTCCTCTATCCCCCCTCCTTTCCTTCCCTCTCCCTCCTTCCTCCCTTCTTTCCTTCCCTCTCCCTCCTTCCTCCCTTCTTTCCTTCCCTCTCCCTTCCTCCCTTCTTTCCTTCCCTTTCCCTCCATTCCCTCCTTCCTCCCTCCTTTCCTTCCCTCTTCCTCTATCCCCCCTCCTTTCCTTCCCTCTCCCTCCTTCCTCCCTTCTTTCCTTCCCTCTCCCTCCTTCCTCCCTTCTTTCCTTCCCTCTCCCTTCCTCCCTTCTTTCCTTCCCTCTCCCTCCATTCCCTCCTTCATCCCTTCTTTCCTTCCCTACACCCCCCTTTTCCTCCTTCCCTATCCCTTCTCCTTCTCCCCCCATTAACCCCCCCACCCCCCATCCTCTCACCCCTTCAAGCAGCTGCCAGGAATGGAGTATTTTAAGATCAGTGGACTGTGCTTGTGTGTGTGTGAGAGTTTGTGGTGTGTGTGTGTGTGTGTATGTAATAGAACGTGTAAATGTATGTATGCTTGTGTATATAATCGTGTGAATACGGGAATGTGAGAGAGAGAGAGAGAGAGAGAGAGCGAGAGCGAGTGCAAGAGGGAGGAAATCACTGGGATAATACTTTTATATATATCAATGCAGGCGAGAGATGAGGGGGGAGGGAGGGTGACTCATAGCGATCGAATTTAAATATCGATTAATAACGTACCCAAAATTGAAAACACAACCTCCACCCCAACCCACCCGAGCATCAAGCAAACCCCCCCCCCCCCCTCCTCTCTCTCTCTCTGCCTCTCTATCTCGCTCTCACTCTTTCACGCTCTCACTCACTCTCACACTCTTTCACACTGTCACACTCTCTCACATTGTCACACACTCACTCTCTATCACATACACACGCGCGCGCGCGCATTGTATAAGTACAACGAGGTTTTGCTTAGAATCTTATATAAAGAAACTGTACTGTCTGTATTGATGTTATGATTAGTAAATTAGGCCCATGTATCACACGGCCAAGACAATGATAGTTTGTGCTCAATTGTAACTATATTGTTGTGTCACAAATAATCCTTTTATGAACATGCATTATTGTTTGCCAGCATCCACTCTCTCTCACACACACACACACACCCAAGCGGTGGTGTGTTTATCGGTACACACGTTAATTATGCATGCTTACGAGTACATTTTTCGAATTTTAAACCTAAATAAACTATCTAGATAAAACTTAACCTAACTTTCCTAACCTAACCGAAAACACTCCATTTCAACGCATTTTAAAGAGGTGTGTAGCCTACACTTAAACTGTCGCCCCAAACCTCATGTACCTGAAAACCTACATAATTAGTAAATGTTGTACCTTTAAGCACACCACCGCTTGTCCACACACACACACACGTACAAACACAGACACACACACACACACACACATACATACACAAATAATACTTAATCACATACACATATATATAACACCACAGGACATCCACAACCAAATTAATAGATTCTGACACACACACAGACACACACACACTAAAAAACACACACACACTAAAAAAAACACACACACACACACACACATGACGCACACACACAAGCAGGATAATCTTCTTGTGTTCCCCATTATTGATCCATTGCAAGCACAAACACACCCCATCTCTGGTAGACTGGCTGTGGTGGTGGTGATGGCGATGGTGATTATGATGATGATGGTAGTGATGCTGATGGTGACTATGGTGTGGTGATGGTGCTGGTAGTAGTGGTGGTGGAGATGGTAGTGGTGGTGGTGATGATGGTGGTGATGGTAGAAAGAAAAATTGTGAACATTGAGCAAAGACTAAGAATCTCATATGAACCACAACAAATGGAAGATGAGAATAGAGCTATTGCAGGTATAAAGGAAAACTCAAATTAATTTTTATGCATAGGACAAGCATATTAGTCTTGGTCAGTTTCCCCAAGGCGAAGGTCTAGACTCTAGGGAGCAACAACACAAAATAAAATAAAAATAAACAAACAAAAATCTTCAAACAATAAAATAAAAATAAAACCAAATAAATAAAGTTAAATAAATTAGTAGATAAATAAATATAATATTGATAAATAAATATATACAAAATAAACCCCCTATTAGTTGCGTAAAATTATCTAGTGAAATAACCCTCCTTCAATTATGTGTCGCCTTTCTTCTAATTATCCTGGCTGACATTGGACGATTTTCTGAGGGATAGGGAGCGTCTGTGGGAGTTCAAAAGAGTTCATTGATGTAGTTTGTACCCCATTCCATCCCTAGAGGTCCTTCCTAAGCTGAATTTAATCGTCGAACGTTTCAATTTCAAACTCTTCTCTATTTATATTGTTTATACTTGTTATTTATACAGTTTATAATGTTGCTTTGATTTTTGTATATATTTATATATTAATATGGCTCATTATTGAAAATTAGTAGACCTATCATATTATACTAATAAAGAATGTCTTCCAATGGTGAATGAAGAGAGAGAGAGAGAGAGAGAGAGAGAGAGGGGTTGTACTACACGTCACACACATCATGTACACCCTCCCCACAATACAACTATATGCTGTTCTCTCTTCCATTCTTATTTCAACGTCAACAAGGACTTTATTTATTCCTATATTTCTACCTAGCTATCAATTTATCTATTAATTTATCCATTCATTAGACGATTTTCTTTTGCTTATAATTTACCTTCGGGTCACAAATGAGTAAATACGATCTCAAACCCTCTTAACCCCTTCTGTACCGGCGACGTCTATTTAAATATATTCTGGGTATTATTAGACGATTTTATTCAGTTTAAGAAGGGCCTCCAGCAATTACCAGGCTTGGAACTATTTCACTTAACTTCTTTTAATACCACAGGTCCTTCTTAACCTGCACAAAATCGTCTAAATATAGCAAGAATAAAACTAAAAAGACGTCACCGGTACAGAAGGGGTTAATAACATAGGTCCTTCTTGAACTGAATAAAATCGTCCATTTGATCCAGAATGAAAGGTAAATTGGTGTCATCGTGCTGAAGGGGTTAAACATTAGTGGTTGGAATTTGTTACCATATATATACTGTATGTTAAATTTCATCATATTTTCAATTCAGCTACTGCCAAATCATTGTAATCGCCTCACAATTCATGAGAGAGAGAGAGAGAGAGAGAGAGAGCACGAAAAGTCTCAACAGTTACAAAGAGAAGGGACGAAAGGTCTTAAAATAGCCAAACTAATGGGGCGAACGTCATAAAATCTCCAAACTACTGAGGTTAAACGTGAGGAAAAGGGGGACCAACAAATTTACCCCCTTAACCTCATATTGATTGCTGTGATGTGATAAGACTGTAATAAAAAATAATTACTGACAATAACATACTCTTATAAAAATACAGGTTTTCATTCTGCAAATAACTCTTTCAAGATTAAACAACGCTCTTTTCAGGTCATTCCAGCTATTGTTCGACTATTTTATGCAGTTTAGGGAGGACGTCTTGGAATTTGAGAGGTTAAAACAAATTCAATTATGCCTCAGACTCTCACAGATTCTTCATAATCTTAATATAATAGTTTAATGATAGCCAGAATACACTGTAGTAAAAAAATTCTGGACCCCCTCCGCGCTCATGATAAGCCTCATTAGTTGTGAGATTTTAAAAACGTTCGCCTCATTAGTTTGGCGATTTTAAGACCTTTTGCTCCATTGTGTTGTCAATTTAGACCTATCGCGCCATCTAGGTGTCGATTATTTCATGGCGAGCGATAGCATACCTGCAATTTAAGAGGACCTGAATAATGTACTGTACACATTTTTCTGTAAGGGGGATCTTGGGGCTATTATTTGTCAAGCTTGATGGAGTTCTAGGGAGCATAAAAAATAACCCATCACCTTAAAACGCGTCATAATCTACAAAGGATTAAGTACACTCGCGGAAAACAAAACATACACTAACGTTCTCAACATTGTGGAAGTTGGTCGAAATCTTGTGATAAAACAGTACATATGTATGTTTCGCCCGGTGCATTCCGTTCACACAAATATATATTCAGCTCACCAGTGTAAACATTGTTTGTTTGGATGATTTTCCGCGAGTGTATATACAGTATAATTATATAAACATCTATGCTGGATCACGCAAGTTTTCACCAAGATAAGAAAAACGAAGCATAGGTTGGCTGGAAAGTGAAATGATTGAGGATTTAGTTAGGCCCTTAAGTTTATATGTTTATTGATTTGTTGCGCTCGCTCGCGCGCGGGCGCGTGTGTGTGTGTGTGTGTGTGTGTTTGTTTGTTTGTTTTTCTTCATCTCCGTAAAGTATGCGGCAAGCTATCCACAGGATATGAATATATATTATTTATCCATATTATTGCCTGGATATCCTTCCTAAGCTAAGCAGTTATCTAATATTAGCCAGAATACAAGAAGATAGACTCTACCGTATTTCAAGAACCTAATATTCTTATTTATAATCTAGAACCTCATCTAATGTACTAAGGAACACCTCGTTCTTAACATTAATCCTCCATTACGAACCAAAAGCATCTAACTCATTGACATTATCAAAATAATGTGTAATGAAACTAACATTATTTGTCATGATTGTTGTTCGTAAGTAATCTAAGAGTTTTTTTTTTGGCATGTAAGAAATGCTAAATCCTTAATATACACTTTAAAAGGTAAATGAACACCATGTAACATTCAAATTATTATATTTTAGAAAGGCTATCCATTGTCATAACATCCTCAATCATACCCATTTTCTGTGAATAAGTTTAGGAGAAACACATTTAAAGTGCACAAACTAGACGCACGAAGCCCACAACCTGCCTCAGAAACCAGCATTACGCACTATTTACAATGTGAGGCTTTCAATGCACAGTAAGTACCAAATGCCCAAATGTTGCGGATAATCATATATACTCCACATCCTCAATTTCTGCAAACTAATACATTACGGTAGATAAAGTAGAAAAATAACTCATTAACTCGTACATAGGCTAGAGGTTAAGACAATCCTCCCTTTTGCGGACTTAGGGACTCAAGTCTCACGAAAGTAAGTTAAGTGTTAACCAGGGAATATAACAGTGGTCTTAATTGTACCTTGGGGGCCTCAGGATAGTAATGAACATTGATTCATTGATTCATTTCTTCATTAGGGTCTTGGGAGTAGGACGCAACATAGTTCTTTCCATTTCATCAAACCCTGCTGATAGAATTGAACACAGGTATTTTAAACAATAAGGATCTTGCTGGTTGAGTTTAGCAGTGGACATATTTACTTATGGAAACACTCCAAGATATGGATAAAATATTGTATTCTACTCATTGAGACCTAAAAATAAATATAAATTAGTGGTCTTTACCCTGTAGGTAAAAAGGTAATACTGGTCTTCCTACTCATTGAGTGTAACAGAGGTCTATCTATCCCTTTAGTCCCAGAAGATATAGTATATGGTAGCAGTGGGCGGTGTTTTAAGCATCGAGAATAATATGGAATGGAAAAAGTACCATGTGAGGAGAACCAAGACAGACGATACAATAAGGACTCTTCCTCACACGGTGTATATCGTAAGAGGCCTTGATGCATCTTGTGGCCGTACTAATATTATTACGGTTTTACTACCCTTTGTAGCCTTGTTATCACTCATGCCCTTGCTACTCCTTAAGGTCTTGTTATCACATACAGCCTTTCTACCACTTGTGGCCTTTACTATTCTTTGTGGCCTTTCTACCCATATGACGTGATATTCCATACAAAATCGCTACTCCTTACAACCTTGCTTCTCCGTATGACATCACTACTCTTTATGAAACCACTACTCCTTATGAGCATGCTACTCCTTATGTCCGTGCTACTCCTTATGACCGTGCTACTCCTTATGTCCGTGCTACTCCTTATATCCGTGCTACTCCTTATATCCGTGCTACTCCTTATGACATCGCTACTCCTTATGACATCGCTACTCCTTATGACCGTGCTACTCCTTATGACAGTGCTACTCCTTATGACATCTGATACTCCTTATGACCGTGCTATTCCTTACAACTTTGCTACTCTTGGAGTGCCTGTGGGTAGGAGAGGACGTAGTAGACCCTGCAGCACTCGAGGAGGCCCACGGTGCAGCAGAAGGCGGTGACGTAGTAGAGCATGGTGTCCATGGGGCCGCCCTTCACGTGCACTGGCAGGCCATTCGGAAGCTACGGGAGGGATTCTTGGATTATTATTATTTCCTTCATGCATGTGAAGAGCGTTTCTATTTTAGGAATTATACACATATTTGTACTGATTATATTTATGACAGTGTGAAAAGAGAAAGATCAAACGAAATAGGTTTCTTAAATATAATTTGGTTAACTGTTATGCCTTCAAAAGTAGTTTTTCATCAAATGAACATACAGGCACATCACAGAAAATGGGACTTGTTATCGCCTTGCTAATGACCGGGACGAGGGACCAAGGGGGAGTGATGGACTAGCAAGTACCTGCGTGTATATCTGGGAAGATAACCCTAGTGACCTCAGGTCAAGAAAGGCCTATAAAGATATCTCTCCCAGGTTACTGGTGTGCCTCTTCGTCACGCACCACAATACTTGCCTACTCCAAGAAAACCCTCAATTACCCATCACCTGTCTAACATCAAATCAAGCAAGCAGACCACTGCCAAAGAACACTGCACAAGAAGCCTGGGCAAGTAGGACCCCCAGTAAGGTGTAATACCAGCCACATCATGCATATTGCTGGCATCTCCGAAGTTGTCCCTACACCTGAGACTACATAACATACTAGAGCGACACCAAGGACTATAATTATAATAGAATGGATGGTCACCAAACATAGAGTAATACACCATCTACACCCTCGCCTAAGACCAGCTCCGAGCACTTGCCAACACTACCCTCGTCTCATACATCAGATTGGCTGCTTGAGCCGCTAGGAGGCAAAGAAGTATCATGGGTGCCATCTCCCGTGACCTATGGTGGGACTGGAGACCAGTATTAACTGATCCTATAACTTGCGCTATTTTTTATCAATAAACCAAACCCTGTACCAGTGTTTAATTGGAGTCCATGCATACCCTTAATTTCACTAACTCTAAACGATTGTATTTAGCTTAGAAAGAAAATGAAATGGGCTAAAAAATAAATGAATAAAACAAAAATGAAAGCAATCATATTCACACTTCATCCTTTCCCACACCCCTCACCATATTATTTTGATTAAATACAAACATTTATACTTAAGGGGGCCCACCTCTTTTTTTTTTTCTCTCTCTCTCTCTCTGGTTTGTATCCATTCGGCCCCATTCAGCCTACTGTTTTAAGACGTTTATCCCCATTGTGGTGTCGATTTTTTCGGGCGAGCGGTAGCAAGCCAGCATATTATTAAAAATGTTTTGGACAGCAGGCTAAATTTGTAAATTTTTCGATAGAAAGATGTCTCCGGCGAAGCCGGATTTCTCCATATAGTGCTGGCTCGCGAGAAATCGACACCTGGATGGGGATAAACGTCTTTAAAACAGTTGGCTGAATGGGGCCGAATGGATACAACCCAGAGAGAGGGAGAAAGAGAAGAAAAAAAACGAGGTGGGGCCCCTGAACTAGAGACTGGCCTCCCGTAGTGAATAAGTCAATATTAGAGTAAGTGTGTATGTCTGACCTGGAAGTGCTTCATCTTGCTCTTGAGGTACTGTGGCACCTCAGAGACCTCCCGCCCGGCCGTGGCACTCAAACGAAGACTGGCACTCTGGAAAATGGCACTAATTAGATCAGCTGTTTAGGATACTATTTTACTCCTGACACTGAAACACACTCGAATATTTTCTCTCATATAGGCTACATATTTATACAAACATATAAATACATAAATATACAGGGTGTTCAGAAAACATGTGTACAAAATTAAATGGGTGATAGGGAACACAGAATTAAACATTTTGTAATCCATGGAGGTATGTCCATAAATGCTTCCTTGCGGTGCTACAGGGTAGACATTTTCAACGTAATTTCCCTAAATTTTTACCCTAACTTCTTCGTGAGTAATCCGTTTACATACAAACATGGTAATGTAATGTACACAACAGTATGAACATTACTTAATTAATGTCAGTACACTGCAAAAACAAAAGTACATTTGAAACTGAAGTGAAGATTAACAATCATTAACAAATACTGTTCACTACTGCTGCATTTTGTGTCACCCCAAAGTCTGATAACCCACCCACTTATCAGTGTGGTGGCACAAAATGACAAGGGGCGATCCAGACTTTTAAATATATACATTATATGGACAACCTTTCCTGGCTATGTTTAAGAATGAAAGTAAATATGCATTGCAGAATAATTATTACAAAGCAAATAAAGACAAAATAAAAGCGAAATAGCGTAATATACCAAATATCATGAGGTATGTCAGGGACTGGAATAATCGACATCAGAACATATCGGCAATAAATTTGAATATATACAATTTAAGATGTGTTGTGACATTACATATTAGGTGAAATTATACAATATATTTATTTGTTTAATAGTAGAGCAAGAAATATTCGCATACATAGACATTTCAATAATTCTGAGGAGGAGTGACAGATTAATTACCGTGACGAACACTGATTTTCTGAACTTGACTCTTGGTCAAGGTCACGAGGCTAGATGCCCCACCCACCCCTCGATATATCTACTTTCCTACTGGCCTTCACGCAGCCGTGGTGCTTAGCGCGGTCGAACCTATATTTCACAAATTTTATGATATTTATATATATGCGTGTACTGTTACTTAGTAATATTGTATTGTGTAACCTAATCAACCCGAATGATATACATTTAAGTAAGAATACACCGAAATATAATCGTGATTAGGCGCGAATGGAGTGGCACCGCGGCTGCGGCCATGTACTGCAATGTTTATAGACAACACGCTTTAGGCCTACATATCAAGATCAATAATTAATGATCCATAATTTCGATATTATTTTGATCTAGTTGAATTTGTAAAAAATTGTGATGACTATTCCTATAATATAATCGCTTACTTTGAGGTATTATATATAATAACTCCGGTAGGTTATCGGCCTTCTATAGGATTATGACGCTTCTTTTGGACATTCTGAGGATATAGCTAGGTACATTTATAATTATGACATCCAAATCGATTATTTATATGGATATACAAAAAGTCTTAAAACTGTTATCAAGTTCCGAAAGTCTGAATCGGGTTGAGTTTAGACCCTGTGGAAGAGCAGGGTTGAGTTGGCTTGATATTGGACACCCTTTTATGGCATTTGGGTGTGAAATACGACACCATTTCCAGTCTATCGGAGATAGTGATGGTAAAGGAAAATGCGGTATACCTTTAAATTACCATGTTGGCATATCAAAGTTATTAATGTAATAAATGAATTACGTTGAAGCCCACCATACAGTATTATTTTGTTGCCTACTACTAATGGATCACTTCTTGGTACTGACATAAGACATCTTCGTTCAGTAAACAGTTCTGACTGATGATTAATGATTGTTAATCTTCTCTTCAATTTAATGTTCTTTTGTTTTTGCAGTGTACTGACATTAATAAAGTAATGTTCATACTGTTGTGTACATTAAATTACCATGTTTGTATGTAAACGGATTACTCAGAGAGAAGTTAGGGTACAAATTTAGGGAAATTACGTTGAAACTGTCTACCCTGTAGCACCGCAAGGAAGCATTTATGGACATACGTCCATGGAGTACAAAATGTTTAATTCTGTGTTCCCCATCATCCATTTCATTTTGTACACATGTTTTCTGAACACCCTGTATATGCATAAATAAATAAATGTATCAATAAATAATATCCAGTATATATATATATATATATATATATATATATATATATATATATATATATATATATATATATATAGTATATTTTTACTATAGACCGTAGAGAGGTAGACCGAATATGAGGTGGAAGGATGGAGTGAGGAACTACATGAACGAAGGCGGTGCTGGTTGGGGGGAGGGGCGTCGACTGACTGGGGACAGAGGTGCATGGGGGCGGTTCGTTCGTGGCCACCCCTTCGGGGATCACGGCGTCAGGCGATAGATAGATTTTTTTTTTTTTTTTTTTTTTTTTTCCCCACCGAAAAATGCAGGCCTACAAATTAAAATCGAAGGGGGATCTTGATGTTTGTTGTTAAGTTTGATGGAGGTCCAGGAAGGACACTAAAATAATAATAGAGCAATTAATAAATACACAAATTAGTAACACCTACTCCCTTGATAAACTCTGCGTATTATAAACAATTAAATCAACTCTATACATTATAAACAATTAAATCAACTCTATACATTATAAACAATTAAATCAACTCTCCATATTATAATTTATTTTAACTGCATATTATATACAATTAAATAAACTCTGTATAACATATAAATAATATCTGCGTATTATACATTATTAAATATATTCTGCATATTATAAACAATTAAATAAACTGCATATCAAACTATTTACTAAACTCTACATAATATAAACTCCGCATATTACAAACAATTAAATAAACTCTCCGTATTAAAAAGAGTGTTTCATACACATTAAATAACTGCATAAATACCAAGCATTTCCGACAGTAATGAGATGTCACAATTTAATGAATGGAAATTAATTCATATAGGAATGTTTGGATTTCTGTTTCGCTAATGATTCACAGAAAAATATGGCCGAGTCACACAATCAATGTTTATGGCAAGTTTACATCGGCAGTATATCAATTAATTATTTTATATTATATCATTATTATTATTATCATTATTATTATATATTATTATTGTTATTTTTATATATATTTTTTTTTATTTGTATTATATATTTTTTGCAATGGTATCGGCAACTCGACTGAATTATAAAAATATTAGTTGGTGAATTTCGCGTAAAATATATCATTATTATCTGCCAAACCGATAATGCCGACAATGCTGATATATATATATATATAATTCAATACTCTCCTATCTTCTATCTCTTTCTCTTATCGTCTCCTATCTCCTATATATTTGTTGTTATCATTATTATTGTTGTTGTTGTTGTTATTATTATTGTTATTATTATTGTTGTTGTAGTTATTGTTATTGTAGTGAAGCCCAAGGCCAGTATACCCACCATCCTCCCCACAAGGACAGCAAGGTTTAGATTAACACTCAGTCACAATCAATAGTTCGCTGGTAACCTTCAGACCCAAGGCTCCCTCATGTTTACCATATTACTTGTTTGAAATGTTAAGACTTTCTTTCCGTTAGTTTGGCGATGTTGAGACCTTTCGCCCCCATTTCTTTGTCAATATTTAGACCTTTCGTGCCATTTAGATGTCAATTTTTTCCTGGCTAGCGATAGCAAGCCTGTAATTTTAGAAGGAATCGGCCTTCGGTCGGGTTTTTTTTACAGCTTAGTAGAGGTTTGGGGAGGAAACTAAAAAATAATAAAAACATATATAAATGATCAAATACATATGGCCATCAAGAGTGTATACAGTGGGTGTTATAGTGGCTGAATGATGATGATGATGGTGGACTATGTACAGGTGGGATATAATGAACACTGTGGATACGTGGCAATATTAACTGGGATGCAGTGTAGTGCCATAGATTGTAAGGGGGGTAGTGCTTGTTTTGTGGTATATAATACATATGACGAGGAAACTTTAAAAAAAATAAAAAAATAAATAAAAAAATAATAAATATATATATATATATATATATATACAGTATATACAGTATATATATATTTTTTTTTTAAAGTTTCCTCGCCAGACCATACAAACCTTAAAAAACACTCCCCCTAGAGATATATTTGTACATTTCTTCGGTAGTCCTAAAATTACAGGCTCGCTATCGCTCGCCAGAAAAAAAGACACCTAAATGGCACACAAGGTCTAAATATTGACAACAAAATGGGGCGAAAGGTCTCAAAATGTCCAAACTAATGGAGCGAACGTCTTAAAATATCAAAAATATTTTGTTAAACACGAGGGAGAAGGGGGTCCAGAAAAAAGCGACTACCTCCCCCATAGCATGGATACAACACGGTTACCGTAGATTATAATTGATTAATCATTAAACTATAGCCCCTTTCTCAATGATAGTCTAATCCATTTATTTGTCCCAATAATTACGCTTACTTATTATAACCCTCTCAGTACCGGTGCTGTACTTTTAACTTTATCATGGCTACTATTAAACGATATTAAATTTAAAAAAGGCCTCCAGCAATTATTAGGCTTCGAACTACCTCACTTGACCCTTTTTACTACCAGATCCTTCTATGTCTAGCTAAAATAACATTAAGAACACGTCAAAAGGCACAGCAGAGGTTAAAATGAACGTGGACGTGCGGAGTGGCAAGCGAGATAAGTTTACTTTACCGGTACTCTCGGTGGCCTCGACTTTACCCCCCAGCAGCGAGTTTATTTCCTACAACCGAGATGAGTCACTTCCTACATAGCAACACCGTCAAAATGGTCTAACCTCCAGCTGACGGGTAATTGAAAGGTCTTCATCATGATTACTTCACTGTTACAATGACTTAGTAGCGTAGTAGGTTGTCAATTACGAAAACTTTGTATATATACTGTATATATGATGGTTAGACAGTACTTTCAGATTTCTCCATTTGAGCTCAATGAAAACTCACTTGCTAAAGTAAAGGATTCAAATGACCTTCAGCTGACAATAATCCAACTTTTACATTTACGTAATATAATTTAACCTATTAGACATCTACAGTATACATACGAAACAATTCAATGCAAAATACGTATATCTGGACGGTATGCATATAGAGAATTAATCAGATAAGACATGGTGGTGCCAGGAGTACAGTTGTGCACAATAGTTGTCACAAACCTACATTTAATTAGGCATAAATATTTATCAATATAGAAATCTGAAACTAAGATACAGACACACTTCCTATATTTAATTAGGCATAAATATTTATCAATATAAAAACCTAAAACTAAAAAAACAGGCACACTTAATACCTAAACAAGGCCAACAAGATCACCACTGCATATTCTTGAGTGTCATTATATACACATCGATAACAATAATAACAAATACACGTAGCTCAGTAACCGTTATTTGTGCACGCGTCTGTACGAGTGGTCTGAGCTGGGTTGCAGTAAAATATCAAAGCACTCCAGCCACCACCACCACTGCCACGCACTTTCCTAATGGGGCTCGAACCTGCGAATTCAACCGCCTATTCTTTGTTCTACCACCACCACCACCCACCTGCGTTGTCTGTCGTGATGCGGCCACACACAGTCTAGCGGCCCCAGCACCTAGTCTTAGAGCCATGGTGGGAACGGTGAAGACGCTGTAGGGGCGAGAGAGAGGTGGAGAGATATGCTGTGGGTCGGTGAGAACTGTGGGAGGTGGTGGTGGTGTTATAGTGGAATCAGCTGAGTATGGGGATAGCAGCGTTGCCAAACACACTCCAAGCAAACCCCGACCCCCCCCCCCCCCCACCCTTCTCTCTCTATCGTACCCACTGTCATCCCCTCCTTCCCCTACTGCCCCCTCCTCCCGACCCCCCTACCCACTCCCCTTGGCCTTCTCTCCCCTACCCTCTCTTACCCCATCACTCTCCTCCTACCCCCGCCAATCCCCCTACTCACTCCCCTTGGCCCTCTCTCCCCTCCCACCCCCACCAATCCCCCTACTGCCCCCTCCTCCCTTCCCCCTACCCACTCTCCTTGGCCCCCTTCCTCCTCCCCTCCCCTACCATCTCCCACCCCGCCAATCACCCTTATATCCCCCGCTTGTTTCCTCTCTCTCCCCCTACCCACCCCCTCCAACTCCTTCTCCCCCTCCCCACTCGCCTCTCCATCTATATTTATCTGTATGGCCTAATTATCCTGTGTAAGTAATCCATCTTTCTCTCCTGCAGGTATTAAATTCTTATCCCCCTTTCTCATCGCTAATACCCTTTCTTTTAAGTGGCCTTTCTTCCCTTTCCACGGAGTAACTTTTGTCTGTTCACCCTCTTCTCCATTCTTCTTTAAACCAGCGGCCCCCTCCCCCCTATCCTACCCCTCAACTATCCCTTCCCCTTGCCTCTCCCCTACCCCCTCCTTTGTATCCCCCCTATCCTACCCCTCAACTATCCCTTCCCCTTGCCTCTCCCCTAACCCCTCCTTTGTATCCCCCCTATCCTACCCCTCAACTATCCCTTCCCCTTGCCTCTCCCCTACCCCCTCCTTTGTATCCCCCCTATCCTACCCCTCAACTATCCCTTCCCCTTGCCTCTCCCCTAACCCCTCCTTTGTATCCCCCCCATCCTACCCCTCAACTATCCCTTCCCCTTGCCTCTCCCCTAACCCCTCCTTTGTATCCCCCCTATTCTACCCCCAACTATCTCATCCCTCCCGTCCCTATTTGTATTCTATCCCGGCTAACGCTAGACGATTATTCTCAGCCTAGAATGTGCCTATTACTGTCAAAAGGATAAACACTATCTCCAGTAATCGTTCGACTTCCATATGTCATTCCTAAGCTGATAACAATGGTCTAACGATAGCCAGAAGAAAAGAAAATAGAGCGTCATCGTATTAAAAGGGTAAACTATCCCTTCCTTTCTTCTCTCCCCTTTCCCTCCCACCCTCCACTCTTTCCTCCCTCCTATTCTCCCTCTCTCCTTCCTTCTCTGCTACCCCTTTCCATCCTTCTCTCCTCTTCCTTTCTCATTTTCTCTTCTCCACCCCTTATCCTTTCTCTTTCCTCTTCCTACCCAATCCCCCCCCTCTCTCTCTCTCTCTCTCTCCTCCCTGCTAACCCCCCCCCCCCCCCCACCACCACACCCCACCCCTCCCCACCCATACAGCTACCATTGCCAACTTCATTGCTTGGATTGTTTCTGCTAAATAAGGATACGACCTATACCAATATTGACAACAGTAAGAACCACGGTATAGTAACAATATGTTACTATACCGTGGTAAGAATGATGCAGCATTACCAGCCCTTTATCACATGTATTAAGGGAGCCCACCTCGCTTTTTTTTATCTTTCTCTCCCTCTCTCTTTGGCTTGTATCCATTCGGCCCCATTCAGCCTACTGTTTTAAGACGTTTACCCCCATCCAGGTGTCAATATTTTCCACACCATATATATATTTTTGGTTTGACAGCAAGCTAAATTGGTACATTTTCCGATAGAAAATTTCTCCGGCGAAGCCGGATTTCTCCATACAATGCTGACTCGCTATCGCTCGCCAGGAAGAAATCGACACCTGGATGGGGATAAACGTCTTAAAACAGGTGGCAGAATGGGACCGAATGGATACAAGCCAGGGAAATAGAGAAAAATATATAAATATAAAAAAAGCCGGTGACCCCCCCCCCCCCTTTGAATACCAGCGACGTGTGTTATATTTTATTCTAACTATATTTAGACGATATTGTGCAGCTTTGGAAGGATCTGTGGTAGTTAAAAGGGTTGTTTGAGATAGGTTGAAGCCTTATCATTGTTAGAGGTCCTTCCTAAGCTAAATTAAATCGTCTAATAGTCGCCAGAATATGGTGAGAAGGACGTCTCTGGTACTGAATGGGTTAATACAAAAATCATTGGAAGTGTAAGAAATGATGAGTAGCTATTCATGAGACGTAAAAAGATGTGTCAATATTATCTTTTTCATGAGGTATTTCTTTATGAACACCCATTTTAATTTTTGAACCTTGAAAACCAAATTCTGAGGCATTTGAGATATTATATTACACTGTATTATCTCGTCCGAGTTCGATACAGATTCAAAAAGTGCATGTATTGTAATAGTTTGTGAGTTTCATACCAGTTCGTGAAGATAAAGATACCATGAATGTATAAGACTGGTAAATTATATGGACAATGTACTTTCCATAATTATATACGTGCGTTATTTCATTAAGGATGCAATTACCTGCTACCAAGCGTTGTCACACACACACACACGTACACAATTTCATAATACACACAAACTCATTACACACACACACTGACAAATCCATAAATACACACACATATATATATATATATATATATATATATATATATATATATATATATATATATATATATATATATATATATATATATATATATATATATATATATATACTGTATAATTATACTGTATTATATATACACATATGGATCCTTGCACACACACCTACACAGTATTACACACACACAAATATTGTTTACTGTAACCCAGATATCGCATGTAACTAAAGCACAGCACTTTAATTCCCAAGTGCATAATGTGAGTAATGAAAATATTGATAGCAATGTACTGCCATAAACTAACAACGTTGCAACTCGCTGGCTCATGGACTCTGTGACCTACCCCCCTCTCTCTCTCTCTCTGGTCTACCCACCCCCTGCGGAGAGGAAGAAGAAGAGAGGTACCGCTATGTTTGCAATACCTACCGCTCTCTTTAGCACGGCCTATATTTCTCTATCAGTCTTCATGTATCTGAGACAGTATCTCTCTATTTATCCTTGCATATGTCTACTTATCCATACATTTGTTTATTTATCTCGTTTTGGGGGTGTTTTTTAAACGTTTCTACTGCAGTGTTAGCATATTATTGTTTTATTTTTCCATTTCCTGCTCAATTTAGCGGGTAAATATGCTGCACTGGCAACACTGGGGGTGATCGTTGTTGCCAGTCAAGGTCGGCTCGTCATATTTTTCCCCCCTGCTCATTATTACGATAACATCTAGGAGTGTAATGTCTCTGCTATCGTGGCTGTTATCATACTCCCACGGGTCATCATAGTGCTTGATGGAATGGAGAGGTGTGTGGAGTGAATGGTAACGATTAGGAGCGGGAACCTATCTTACCTTCTTTTTCTTCTTGGGTTTTGTCACGTACGCATGCAGTGTTGCCAGTCACGCTAGTCATAACTTCATAATGGGGCTGTATTATATTTGGTGATAACATAATTACCGTGATAATTGCCTCCATTGTTCATAAATGCAATTATTTTGAAGTGTGTCATTTGCTTTCAATGAATATTACTACACGCATTTAACCGTTCATTTGACTTCGTAGTGTGTGTGTGGGTGTGTGAAGGGGGGGGGGAGAGAGAGAGGTGATTGGGGGGGGGGGGGGAAACTCTCCTCCGTTACTTGAAGGAGGGGGGGGGGGGGGCATAATACCGTTTTCTTCAATCAATCATACAAGCACATTTCATTGCGGTAAATACTATTCCGTTATATTATATTTATATTTATATTATATTTATACTTGCTGATTTATGTTAACCTTTTCAGTAACATGCATGTATTTATTTTTCTACGATACTAAATTATATGCTTGCTAACACTAGACGATTTACATAGCTTAGAAATGACCTACAGTATCCAAAGAGTTACACAGTATTTCGTATTTGTTCTAAGTCGTCTAATATTAGCCAACAATAATATATAGGATGCGTCATGGTATGCTGAGAGGGTTAACCAATAATAATTAACTTACTAATAGACTAACGTTCGATCCCAAGCACAGTCGGCTCCATAAGTTCTAGCCCTCCCTGTAATTTGATTGATGGCAGAATATGAGCATGATTGACTTTGAATTATATTCTGGCAATGATTAGATGATTGTATCCAGCTTAGGAAGGATATCTAGCAATAATTAGGCTTCAAACTATCTCAACCAACCCTTTTCACTACCACAGAACCTTCTCAAGCTGCATAATATTGTCTAAATATGGCTAGAACAAAATATAATACGTCGCTGGTACTCAAAGGGTTAACCCCTTCTGTACCGGCGACGTAATTGTCATGTTTTCTAGCTAAATTTAGACGATATTGTGCAGTTTAAGAATAATCTGGGGTAGAAAAAGAGTTAAGTGAGATCATTCGAAGCCTGTTTATTGATGTAGGCCCTATTAAAAAAATAATAAAATCGTCTATTATTAGCCAGAATAAAATTAAAATTTTGGCATCGGTATAAAAGGGGTCAAGGGGAGGTTTTTAGTTTGCTCCCTAGACCTCAATCAAGCTTAAGAACAAAAACTCAAGACTCCCCTTCGAGATAAATATGTACATTTTTCGGTAGAACGCCGGTTCTTCCTAAATTACAGACTAGCTATCGCTCGCCAGGAAAATATCGACACCTAAATGTCACGAAAGGTCTTAAATATTGATAGAAATGGGGCGAAAGGTCTTAAAATCGCCAAACTAATGAGCCGAACGTCTTATAATCTGAAAACTAATGGGGCTAAGCATAAGGAAGAAGGGGGCCCAGAAAAACGTCCCATCTCCCCTTAACCCCTTCTCTACCGATGACGTCTTTTTCTTCCTATTCTGGCAACTATTAGACTATTTTTATTCAGCTTAGGAGGGCTCTGTCGTAGCTAAAAGGATTTCTTGAGGTAGTTTGTAGCCTTTCCATGATTAGAGGTCCTTCCTAAACTTAATCAAATCATCTAATAGTTGACAAAATATAATAAAAAGGGCGTCCCCGGTACTGAATGGGTTAATTTTATTCAAGCTACACTTAGTCTATGTTATGCAGTTTAACCCTTTCTCCCCCTTTTTCAATATATTCTAGTACCTATTAAACGTTTTATGCAGCTTAGGAAGGACGTCTACACATTAAAAGGCTGTATACTACCTCAATTGATCCTTTTAGCTACCATGTATCCTTACCGAGCTTTATAAATTCACTTAAATGTAGCTGAAATCAAATAAAAAATGACGTCTTGGGTACTGCAAGGGTTAACTATATTCTGGCCATTATTAGACGATTATATTCAGTTTAAAAGTGGGACAGCAATTAATTAACAGGCTTCGAACTATCTCGCTTAACCCTTTTTACTACCACACATACTTCTTAACAATGCAGATTTATATATATATATATATATATATATATATATATATATATATATATATATATATATATGGGATACTATACAGTACACTAAATATGATCTTGGTTGTCATCTTGAAAAATAGTGAAATCTCAAAAGCCATATAAGAAGTAAATTTTGTTTTATATAAATACATTGTCAATAAGGAAATCGTCGACTTATTTCAAGTTATACATGGTTAAAAGTAGGGTATCTTCCTGTCAATAATAATGTCATCTATATATCTACTGTATATCCATCTATCTATCTATCTATCTATCTCTATCTATATGTCTGTCTGTCTGTCTGTCTATATATCTATCTATCTGTCTGTCTGTTTGTTTGTCTGTTTGTTTGTCTATCCATCCATATATCAATCAATATATCTATCTATCTATCTATCTATCTATATATATAGCTATCTATCTCCCTCCCTCCTCTGTACCTGAGTATGACTGTGTTAAGCTGGGGATTAAGCTATGTCTCCACGTGTATTCTCTAAGTGACGATCCATATTTGATTAATTCCTTTATTTTGTTACTTACTTCTCTCTCTCTCTCACTCTCACTCTTATTCTCTCTCTCTCTCTCTCTCTCACTCTCACTCTTATTCTCTCTCTCTCTCTCTTTCTCTCTCTCTCTCTCTCTCTCACTCTCACACTCACATACACTCTCTCTCTCTCTGTTTTCCTCGCTGTTAATATTGATAATAATAGTAAATAATAATATAATAATATTATATATTATATTATTATTATATTATATATATATATATATATATATATATATATATATATATATATATATATATATATATATATATATATATATATATATATATACAGTATATACAGTATATATATAATATTGTATTATGTTTATATCTATCTATCTATTAATCAATCAATCAAGCTATCTATTAAGCTATCTATTTACTTATCTACCTATCTATCTACCTACCTATCAATCTACCTATATCTATCTATCTATCTATCTATCTATCTATATACTTATATATCTATCTACCTTTATGTCTACTAATCTATCTATCTATCTCCCTATCTATCTATCTCTCAGCGTGCCTATCCGCCTCCCCGTGACTAAGCTACCCCTCACCCTGTATGCTATTACCCCCTCATACATACACACCCAACCCAGCCCAGGGAGAGAGATGGGTTCACTCACTCTATTCAAACTCAAACCCAGACACATTTAGTCACTATTATTAAGGATACAGAGTTATGCTTAATTAGAGGAAGTTTTTATAGTTTGTTCCCTAGTCCTCCATCAAGCCTAAAAATACACTCCATAATGTGTACATTTTTCGGTAGAAAAATTTAGTCTTTACCCTTTTAATTCCCACAGATCCCTCCCAAGCTGTATAAAATCGTCTAATGATAGCCAGAATATACTGTCAAAACACGGCACAATCTTCAAGGGGTTATAATTCTCCGGCTGCACCAGATAGGGTTAAGGGGAGGTTTCTGCTTATATCTAAAGCCCCTTCTCTCTCATGTTTAGTCCAATTAGTTTTGAGATTATAAGACGTTTGCCCCATTAGTTTGGCAATGTTATGACCTTTCGCCCCATTTGTTGTGAATATTAAAACCTTTCGTGCCATATAGCTGTCTATTTTATCCGGGTGAGCGATAGCGAGCCTGTAATTTAGGAGGAAACGGCCTTCGACCGATAGATGGAATGAACAGAGAAACTAGACATGAGACACAATAAGGAAAAGAGAGCAAGAGCAATAAAAGTAATGGAATAGCGTGTTATAGAGTAAAACATACAGACGCATTAACTAATTGAAATACAGCCTGCCATGAAACAACCCCTGCCACAAGAAAGCAAGTAAGCAAGCATACCCACGTACAGTCATATGTAAAGGCTAACATTATATACTGTTATGTATATACCGGTAACCTTAAATATAGTTTAGTAGCACAGTTAAACAGATTTGTATATATATATTTATCTATCTAACTAACTAACTAACTAACGCACACTCACTCTCACTCTTCTCTCGCTTGTATATATATACAGTATATACTGTATATACAGTATATATATTTTTTTTTTTTTTTTTTTTCCTATATTCCAACTTACTTCCTCTCGGGCATTGGCTGAGAGCCTTAACATTCACCGCTTTACAATGAACAGTGAAGCCCGTGAGGTCTTGTTCCAGTCTAGGGAGTGAGACATGTGAAGCACGTAGAGTACAACGAGCACCTGCCATCTTGCCTTCACATGAGGCACGGTGCTCACTCATGGCCCGAAACGACCCCATCTCTGAAGCCACCTCGTTCCCGTGCTTCACTGTCTCAGCCCCTACACTCGGACTCTCACACTTACACACACACAACGCCACCTGTTGAGCAGATAACTCACCAGGCATTGCACCCCTATAGCATATTTTGAATATGGGAATATTCATACAGTGCTATTTAATCAGGGAACAATGAGGGTATTTTATTGACGTTTCGGTGGGCTTGTGGTAATGCACTGATACCAGGTACAGCACAAATTCCATCCCAATAATATCTTCCCATTGATACATCGGGATTTGAACCCGGGACCTTTGGATTACCAGGCCAGTGGCAAGACCACTCCACCACACCTCCCCTATATATATATATATATATATATATATATATATATATATATATATATATATATATATTATATATATATATATATATAATATATATATATATATATATATATATATATATATATATATATATATATATATATATACAGTATAAATGTATATATATTCATATTGTCAGCTGGGCTCGAACCACAGCCAGCCAGGAGGAGAGTCCATGCTGTGATAAACTCTACCACGGTGTAATAAAGGATAGTTAACCTTTTTCCTATTAATTATATTAAGAAGGGGAATCCTACTAGGAGAAAGTCTTCCATTTCATACACAAGTCGTAGGATCCATATTCCAGGATACCATACAGGGATATTTACAAGTACCCCCACGCAGCTCGGGTTGATTATATGTAAGGGAGCCCACCTCGTTTTTTTTTCCTCTTTCTCTCCCTCTCTCTTTGGCTTGTATCCATTCGGCCCCATTCAGCCTACTGTTTTAAGACTTTTACGCCATCCAGGTATCAATATTTTCCTGGTAGGCGGTAGCGAGCCAGCATATATGTGTTTTTGTTTCGACAGCAAGCTAAATTTGCACATTTTTCGATAGACAAAAATTTCCGGCGAAGCCGGATTTCTCCACACCATGCTGGCTCGCTATCGCTCGCCAGGAAGAAATCGACACCTGGATAGGGATAACCGTCTTAAAACAGTTGACTGAATAGGGCCGAATGGATACAAACCAGAGAAAGAGAGAAAAGGAGAGAAAGATAAACAAAAAAAGCCGGTGAAAAAAAGCGAGGTGGGCTCCCATAAAACAACACTGCCCCGATTTGCCAGCCTGCCGATAACCTTAACTAATAAATACAATTAACCCCTTCTGTACCGGCGACGCCTTTCTAACTTTATTCTAACTATATTTTGACGATGTTGTGCAGTTTAACCCTTTGAGTACCAGCGACGTGTTATATTTTATTCTAGCTATATTTCGACGCTTTTGTGCAGCTTAGCAAGGATCTATGGTAGTTAAAAGGGTTGGTTGATTTAGTTTGAAGCCTTATTATTGATAAGAGGTCTTTCCTAAGCTGAATAATATCGTCTAACAGTAGCCAAAATATCGTTAAAAGGACGTCACCGGTAATGAACAGGTTAAGAAGGATCTATGGCAGTAAAAGGGGTTAAGTGAGATAGTTGGAAGCCTGTTAAGTGCTGGCCCTTGTTTAACTGAATAAAATCGTCTAATTGTAGCAAGAATAAAATGTAAAATACGTCGCCGGTACAGAAGGGGTTAAGTTTATTTTTAGTTTTTATGATAATCAACTCTTCAACAAGTGCTTGCCATTTTGCACTCGTGGTCAGATGTTCAGTGATATCATTAATGTTGTACTAGTCAACACAATTATAATGGCATGTCAGTTTGGTGGGTTTTCTCTTTGGATAAGGTCAGACATTTTGTTGATGCTTAACCCTTTCACGCATTTATGACGCAGAGGTTGCCAGATTAGCAATAAGAAATAGAGTTCTTTCATTCTTATAATTACCTCTCCAAAATTAGTTTTCTGCCCACAGCTAACTCAAAGACAACTGCAGAGGTTGAAGTAACTAAACTAAAGGTTTCTAAACACCCCTGATGGTAACAAAGGCTTTAAAGTATCTCCAATAGGCTCAAAATCGCGTCATATGTCGGAGAGGGTTAAGGGGAGGTATTTAGTTTGTTCCCTAGACCTCCATCAAGCTTAAAATTTCACCCCCTTGAGTCCCTTTCAAGATAAATTTGTAAATTTTTCGGTAGAAAAATATCCCGGCCGAAGGCCGATTCCTCTTAAATTACAGGCTCGCTATCGCTCGCCAGGATAAAATCGACACCTGAATTGCACGAAAGGTCTTAATATGGGGTGAAAGTTCTTAAAATCGCTAAACTAATGGGGCAAACGTTTTATAATATCAAAAGCAATGGGGCTAAACATGAGGGAGAAAGGGGTCAAGAAAAATATCCCTCAAGTGGAGATCTCCCCTTAACAAAACCTCAATCGTATCTAATTAAGGGTTGTCTTTTTTAAGTTCCATGATATGTGTCATTAATTAGGCGATTTTAAGATGTTTTGTCTAATTAGTTTGGCGATAATTATACTTCTACTTTATGTTCGCTACTTTGATAGCGTCTGCACATTTTGAAAGACATTGAGAAAAGGATAGGTCCGAGTATTGAGTACCGTACTGTGAGTGTGAGTGTGTGTGTGTGTGTGTGTGTGTGTGTGTGTGTGTGTGTGTGTGTGTGTGTGTGTGTGTGTATATGTATGTGTGAATGTGTGATTGTGTGTGTGTGTGTGTGTGTGTGTATATGTGTGTGTGAATGTGTGATTGTGTGTGTGTGTGTGTGCGAATGTGTGATTGTGTTTGTGTGTGTGTGTGCGAATGTGTGATTGTGTGCGTGTGTCTGGATTTGTGTATTTGTATTTGATTCTGTGTGTGAGAGACAGTGTGTGTGTGTGTGTGTGTTTGTATATGAGTCTCTCTGTGTGTGAGCGTATGTATGTGTCTGTGTGTATGAGTCTGTATGTCAGTGGGTGTGGTGCGTGTGTGTGTGTGTGAATTGTTGTGTGTTTGAGTGTGTGTGTGTTTGTATATGAGTCTGTGTGTGTGTGTGTGTGTATGTCTATAAGTGTAGATCAGCTGTTGAAAGGGCTAATTGGTCAATAGCAATGCTAAAGGTGTCAATAATGTGTTCTGTAAGAGTAATTAAGAGAGTGTGTGGCCTCTCTAATGTGAAGGTTATGTGGTGTAATGAGTTAGGGAGGGTGGTGGTAAGTCAATCATGGAGGGAGGCTGGACACACACAAACTGAGGCCAAATACAAACATGGAAGAAATACACATAGATACACTTAATTACACACACACGCACACACACACACACACATACACATACACACACACACCCACACACACAGTCATAGTTAAGGCCAGGTATTGAAGGTGCCTGGTGGTAACAAACAATGATAAAGGTGTCCGTTATAAAGAGAGTGCTGCCTGGCCTCTAATGTGAAGGTTCTCTGCTGTAAGGATGATATTTCCGTCCACTATTATTAATGTTCTTTATTTATCCACACATTTTCTAGCATGAATGTTTTGTTTGGCCCCTTAGACTAAAAAGAAACTCTTCCCTAGACTCCTTAAAAGCTAAATATGTACATTTATCGGTAGAATAATGTCACGTCCAAAACCCGGTTTCACCTCAATTGCACTCGCCCAGAAACAAATCGACACCTGAATGGAATGAAATATCTTATCGTCAAAGTAATCAGGTGAAACGTCTTAAGAGTTCGACTCTCCAAACTAGTGGAGTGAAACAGGGAGGGTCCAAAATAAGCCAGTAATTGTTAAGGTCAGCTGTTGAGCACGTTTGGTTAATAACAATGATAACTCTAATGAAGAAAGTGCCTCCATGACCTCTATAATGGAAAGGTTATTGACTCATATGTTGCAGCCAATCAGTCGTGGAGGCTGTACAGACACTAAGGCAGTTAAAATAGATTATATGGAAGAGGTATATGCACAAAGTCACCCACATATACAGTATACACAGAAACATAAATATATCTTGTCATTATATGCACCCCACTCCCTACACACACACTCATACACAGTCACACACACACACACACACACACACACACACACATAAACACACCAACAAACACACCATACAATACACACACAACTCTCCCTTTGATCCACACACACACACACACACACACACACAAACTAACACCCTAACAAACACACCATACAGTACACACACAACATTCCCTTTGAAACACACACACACACACACACATAAACACACACACACACAAACACACCATACAGTACACACACACACACACAAACAAACACACCATACAGTACACACACACACACACACACAAACAAACACACCATACAGTACAAACACAACATTCTCTTTGGACCACACACACACACACACACACAAACACAAACACACCATACAGTACACACACACAACACTCCCTTTGATCCACACACACACACACACACACACACACTATTTTATTTATGCTGAACCAACGTATCATGAATGAACCAACTACAGGATATAATATTCCCAACATATATTTTTCCATATATTTTGTCATTTACTTTATCATATATTTTTACCATATATTTTCATATTTGTTTTCACCAACCCACCAATTAACTTACACATAAACTTAATCAATGAAATCAATGAAAGTAATGAATACATGTGGCACTCCAAGGACTCGAAAACTAGGATACTCACACCGAAATTCCACACACTAGGCATTACGCTATCAAGACAGTTACCATGTATTGTTACCAAATATTATACCATATATTTTGTTAATGAACCTGCGCTGTACGTCTGTTCAGAAGCCCATTTACACTCTAAATAATCTAGGGTATACAATGGGGCATGAAAAAGATATATAAGATCATTGGGTATATTGATAGTGATTTACCTTTCTCTTATATCTAACCTCTCATAACTCAAAATGGGTGAGAGGAATTGTGCTGACTTTTCCACCACATGGGAAGAGTTAACCTGGAAATAGGTGTGGACAATTATAGCCCATATGCCCCAGCCCTTTTTGAGTTACAGAGGTTAGGGGTCGAGATTTTTGGCCTACTTATGAAGAACGTTCTATACAGTAGATTATGAAGTAGAGTAGATTATGAAGTAGAGTAGATTATGAAGTAGAGTAGATTATGAAGGAAGAGTAGATTATGAAGTAGAGTAGATTATGAAGTAGAGTATATTATGAAGTAAAGTAGATTATGAAGTAGAGTAGATTATAGATTAGAGTAGAGTAGATATGAAGTAAGTAGAGTAGATTATGAAGTAGAGTAGATTATGAAGTAGAGTAGATTATGAAGTAAAGTAGATTATGAAGTAGAGTAGATTATGAAGTAGAGTAGATTATGAAGTAGAGTAGATTATGAAGTAGAGTAGATTATGAAGTAAAGTAGATTATGAAGTAGAGTAGATTATGAAGTAGAGTAGATTATGAAGTAGAGTAGATTATGAAGTCGAGTAAGTAGATTATGAAGTAAGTAATTATGAAGTAAAGTAGATTATGAAGTAGAGTAGATTATTAAGTAGAGTAGATTATGAAGTAGACTAGATTATGAAGTAGAGTAGATTATGAAGTAGAGTAAATTATGAAGTAAAGTAGATTATGAAGTAGAGTAGATTATGAAGTAGAGTAGATGAGTAGAGTAAATTATGAAGTAAAGTAGATTATGAAGTAGAGTAGATTATGAAGTAGAGTAGATGATGAAGTAGAGTAGATTATGAAGTAAAGTAGATTATGAAGTAGAGTAGATTATGAAGGAAGAGTAGATTATGAAGTAGAGTAGATTATGAAGTAGAGTAGATTATGAAGTAGAGTAGATTATGAAGTAGAATAGATTATGAAGGAAGAGTAGATTATGAAGTAGAGTAGATTATGAAGTAGAGTAGATTATGAAGTAGAGTAGATTATGAAGCAGAGTAGATTATGAAGGAAGAGTAGATTATGAAGTATAGTAGATTATGAAGGAAGAGTAGATTATGAAGTAGAGTAGATTATGAAGGAAGAGTAGATTATGAAGTAGAGTAGATTATGAAGTAGAGTAGATTATGAAGTAGAGTAGATTATGAAGGAAGAGTAGATTATGAAGTAGAGTAGATTATGAAGTAGAGTAAATTATGAAGTAGAGTAGATTATGAAGTAGAGTAGATTATGAAGTAGAGTAGATTATGAAGGAAGAGTAGATTATGAAGTAGAGTAGATTATGAAGTAGAGTAGATTATGAAGGAAGAGTAGATTATGAAGTAGAGTAGATTATGAAGGAAGAGTAGATTATGAAGTAGAGTAGATTATGAAGTAGAGTAGATTATGAAGGAAGAGTAGATTATGAAGTAGAGTAGATTATGAAGTAGAGTAGATTATGAAGTAGAGTAGATTATGAAGTAGAGTAGATTATGAAGGAAGAGTAGATTATGAAGTAGAGTAGATGATTATGAAGTAGAGTAGATTATGAAGTAGAGTAGATTATGAAGTAGAGTAGATTATGAAGTAGAGTAGATTATGAAGGAAGATTAGATTATGAAGTAGAGTAGATTATGAAGGAAGAGTAGATTATGAAGTATAGTAGATTATGAAGGAAGAGTAGATTATGAAGTAGAGTAGATTATGAAGTATAGTAGATTATGAAGGAAGAGTAGATTATGAAGTAGAGTAGATTATGAAGGAAGAGTAGATTATGAAGGAAGAGTAGATTATGAAGTAGAGTAGATTATGAAGGAAGAGTAGATTATGAAGTAGAGTAGATTATGAAGTATAGTAGATTATGAAGGAAGAGTAGATTATGAAGTAGAGTAGATTATGAAGTAGAGTAAATTATGAAGTAGAGTAGATTATGAAGTAGAGTAGATTATGAAGTATAGTAGATTATGAAGGAAGAGTAGATTATGAAGTAGAGTAGATTATGAAGTAGAGTAGATTATGAAGTATAGTAGATTATGAAGGAAGAGTAGATTATGAAGTAGAGTAGATTATGAAGGAAGAGTAGATTATGAAGGAAGAGTAGATTATGAAGGAAGAGTAGATTATGAAGGAAGAGTAGATTATGAAGTAGAGTAGATTATGAAGTAGAGTAGATTATGAAGGAAGAGTAGATTATGAAGTAGAGTAGATTATGAAGTAGAGTAGATTATGAAAGAAGAGTAGATTATGAAGGAAGAGTAGATTATGAAGTAGAGTAGATTATGAAGGAAGAGTAGATTATGAAGTAGAGTAGATTATGAAGTAGAGTAGATTATGAAGGAAGAGTAGATTATGAAATAGAGTAGATTATGAAGTAGAGTAGATTATGAAGGAAGAGTAGATTATGAAGGAAGAGTAGATTATGAAGTAGAGTAGATAATGAAGGAAGAGTAGATTATGAAGGAAGAGTAGATTATGAAGTAGAGTAGATTATGAAGGAAGAGTAGATTATGAAGTAGAGTAGATTATGAAGTAGAGTAGATTATGAAGTAGAGTAGATTATGAAGTAGAGTAGATTATGAAGTAGAGTAGATTATGAAGTAGAGTAGATTATGAAGGAAGAGTAGATTATGAAGTAGAGTAGATTATGAAGTAGAGTAGATTATGAAGTAGAGTAGATTATGAAGTAGAGTAGATTATGAAGGAAGAGTAGATTATGAAGTAGAGTAGATTATGAAGTAGAGTAGATTATGAAGTAGAGTAGATTATGAAGTAGAGTAGATTATGAAGGAAGAGTAGATTATGAAGTAGAGTAGATTATGAAGGAAGAGTAGATTATGAAGTAGAGTAGATTATGAAGGAAGAGTAGATTATGAAGTAGAGTAGATTATGAAGTATAGTAGATTATGAAGGAAGAGTAGATTATGAAGTAGAGTAGATTATGAAGTATAGTAGATTATGAAGGAAGAGTAGATTATGAAGTAGAGTAGATTATGAAGGAAGAGTAGATTATGAAGGAAGAGTAGATTATGAAGTAGAGTAGATTATGAAGGAAGAGTAGATTATGAAGTAGAGTAGATTATGAAGTATAGTAGATTATGAAGGAAGAGTAGATTATGAAGGAAGAGTAGATTATGAAGGAAGAGTAGATTATGAAGGAAGAGTAGATTATGAAGTAGAGTAGATTATGAAGTAGAGTAGATTATGAAGGAAGAGTAGATTATAAAGTAGAGTAGATTATGAAGTAGAGTAGATTATGAAAGAAGAGTAGATTATGAAGGAAGAGTAGATTATGAAGTAGAGTAGATTATGAAGGAAGAGTAGATTATGAAGTAGAGTAGATTATGAAGTAGAGTAGATTATGAAGGAAGAGTAGATTATGAAATAGAGTAGATTATGAAGTAGAGTAGATTATGAAGGAAGAGTAGATTATGAAGGAAGAGTAGATTATGAAGTAGAGTAGATAATGAAGGAAGAGTAGATTATGAAGGAAGAGTAGATTATAAAGTAGAGTAGATTATGAAGGAAGAGTAGATTATGAAGTAGAGTAGATTATGAAGTAGAGTAGATTATGAAGTAGAGTAGATTATGAAGTAGAGTAGATTATGAAGTAGAGTAGATTATGAAGTAGAGTAAATTATGAAGTAGAGTAGATTATGAAGGCAGAGTAGATTATGAAGTAGAGTAGATTATGAAGGAAGAGTAGATTATGAAGTAGAGTAGATTATGAAGGCAGAGTAGATTATGAAGTAGAGTAGATTATGAAGGCAGAGTAGATTATGAAGTAGAGTAGATTATGAAGGCAGAGTAGAATATGAAGTAGAGTAGATTATGAAGGCAGAGTAGTGTAGGTGACAGAATGCTTATGAAGGCATACTTAAGGGGAGATTTCCACTTGAGGGATTTTTTTTTCCCTTCTCCCACATTTTTAACCCCATTGCTTCTGAGATTTTAAGACGTTTGCCTCTTTAGTTTGGCGATATTAAGAACTTTCGCCCCATTTCTATCAATGTTATGACCTTTCGTGCAAATTAGGTGTCGATTTTTTCCTGGCGAGCGATAGCGAGCCTGTAATTTAAGAGGAACCGGCCTTCGGCCGAGACCGAAAAATTTACACATTTATCTTGAAAGGGGGTCTAGGGGGTGTACTTTTAAGTTTGATGGAGTTATATGGAACAAACTAGAAACCTCCCCTTAAGGAAAGGGGGTGGGGTTCTATAATCCCTTCTCCCTCATGATTAGCCCCATTAGTTATGAGATTTTAAGACGTTCGCTCCATAACGTTGGCGATTTTAAGACCTTTCCCCCCATTTCTTTGTCAAGTTTTGAACTTTCCTGCCATTCAAGTGTTGAGTTTTTCCTGGAGAGCGATAGCGAGCCTGTAATTTAGGAGGAACCAGCCTTCGGCCGTGGCATTTTTCTACCGAAAAAGGCACACATATATCTCGAAGGAGGGGTTCGGGGGTATTTTGTTTTAAAGCATGAGGGAGGTCTAGGGAGGAAAAAAAAACATCTCCCCTTAGGTTAGTATACGTGCACTCGAGGAAAAAACAATCTTTACACTGGTGAGCTGAATATACAGTATATGTGTGTGAACGGAATACACCGGGTGAAACATACGTCTGTACAATATTATCGACCCATTTTCAGAATGTTTAGCCACTTTAGAGCGTTAGCATGAAGTGTTTTTGTTTTCCTAGAGTGTACATAATATATGAATCTCCATTAACCTTTTAACTTTGCAGGTGGTAGCTTATTCCTAAGTTGGATGCAATCGATAATGAGGAAGTGTTGCCCACGATTATCTACACTGAGAGAAAGAAAATGGGAGCAGCAGACGACCAACAAACCTTGACATACTTTTACTTGTATTTTACTTTACTTTTTTTTTCCATGGACCCTCCCACATTAAGGGGAGGTCTCCACTTGAGGGATTTTTTTCTTGACTCCTTTCTCCCTCATGATTAGCCCCATTGTTTTTCTAATTTTAAAACGTTCGCCCCATTATTTTGACGATTTTAAGAACCCTCGCCCCATTTGTCAATTTTAAGACCATTCGTGCCATTTAGGTGTCGATTTTTTCCTGGCGAGCGATAGCGAGCCTGTAATTTAAGAGGAACCGGCTATCAGCCGGGAAATTTTTCTACCGAAAAATGTACAAATTTATCTTGAAAGGGGGTCTAGGGGGAGTAATTATAAGCTTGATGGAAGTCTAGGTAGTCAACTAATTACCTCCCCTTAACAGGTGAGGCATGGAATTAGATCACGATATGCTGAGTGTGTGTGTGTGTGTGTGTGTGTGTGTGTGTGTGGGTGTGGGTGTGTGTGTGTGTGTGTTGGGAGGGGGGGGGGGTTAGAGTTGGTCAGATACATTTGCCTCCACATGGGAAATCTATATTATGTGGAAATATATATAGTATGATTGGGTTAGGCGGTCAGTTTCTCATGGAGTAGCTAATGTATCTAATAAATTAATGAACGGTTTATGGCTAATTATTTGTGTAAGTCTATCTATCTATCTATCTATCTATATGCTCAGGCCCAATCCCCACTCTTCCTTATTTTTATATGTTTATTTGTGTTTTTTATTTTCTTGGGGGTGTAAGTCAGTCGTACTATTTTCTTGGGGGTGTAAGTCAGTCGTACTATTTTCTTGGGGGTGTAAGTCAGTTGTACTATTTTCTTGGGGGTGTAAGTCAGTCATACTATTAGTATGTAAGTCTATCTATCTATCTATCTATCTATATGCTCAGGCCCAATCCCCACTCTTCCTTATTTTTATATGTTTATTTGTGTTTTTTATTTTCTTGGGGGTGTAAGTCAGTCGTACTATTTTCTTGGGGGTGTAAGTCAGTCGTACTATTTTCTTGGGGGTGTAAGTCAGTTGTACTATTTTCTTGGGGGTGTAAGTCAGTCATACTATTAGTATGTAAGTCTATCTATCTATCTATCTATCTATATGCTCAGGCCCAATCCCCACTCTTCCTTATTTTTATATGTTTATTTGTGTTTTTTATTTTCTTGGGGGTGTAAGTCAGTCGTACTATTTTCTTGGGGGTGTAAGTCAGTCGTACTATTTTCTTGGGGGTGTAAGTCAGTTGTACTATTTTCTTGGGGGTGTAAGTCAGTCATACTATTAGTATGTAAGTCTATCTATCTATCTATCTATCTATATGCTCAGGCCCAATCCCCACTCTTCCTTATTTTTATATGTTTATTTGTGTTTTTTATTTTCTTGGGGGTGTAAGTCAGTCGTACTATTTTCTTGGGGGTGTAAGTCAGTCGTACTATTTTCTTGGGCTGTGTAAGTCAGTTGTACTATTTTCTTGGGGGTGTAAGTCAGTCATACTATTAGTATGTAAGTCTATCTATCTATCTATCTATCTATATGCTCAGGCCCAATCCCCACTCTTCCTTATTTTTATATGTTTATTTGTGTTTTTTATTTTCTTGGGGGTGTAAGTCAGTCGTACTATTTTCTTGGGGGTGTAAGTCAGTCGTACTATTTTCTTGGGGGTGTAAGTCAGTTGTACTATTTTCTTGGGGGTGTAAGTCAGTCATACTATTAGTATGTAAGTCTATCTATCTATCTATCTATCTATATGCTCAGGCCCAATCCCCACTCTTCCTTATTTTTATATGTTTATTTGTGTTTTTTATTTTCTTGGGGGTGTAAGTCAGTCGTACTATTTTCTTGGGGGTGTAAGTCAGTCGTACTATTTTCTTGGGGATGTAAGTCAGTCGTACTATTTTCTTGCGGGGTGTAAGTCAGACGTACTATTTTCTTGGGGGTGTAAGTCAGTCGTACTATTTTCTTGGGGGTGTAAGTCAGTCGTACTATTTTCTTGGGGGGTGTAAGTCAGTCGTACTATTTTCTTGGGGGTGTAAGTCAGTCGTACTATTTTCTTGGGGGTGTAAGTCAGTTGTACTATTTTCTTGGGGGTGTAAGTCAGTCATACTATTTTCTTGGGGGTGTAAGTCAGTCGTACTATTTTCTTGGGGGTGTAAGTCAGTCGTACTATTTTCTTGGGGGTGTAAGTCGGTCGTACTATTTTCTTGCGGGTGTAAGTCAGTCGTACTATTTTCTTGGGGTTGTAAGTCAGTCGTACTATTTTCTTGGGGGTGTAAGTCAGTCGTACTATTTTCTTGGGGGTGTAAGTCAGTCGTACTATTTTCTTGGGGGTGTAAGTCAGTCGTACTATTTTCTTGGGGGTTTAAGTCAGTCGTACTATTTTCTTGGGGGTGTAAGTCAGTCGTACTATTTTCTTGGGGGTGTAAGTCAGTCGTACTATTTTCTTGTGGGTGAAAGTCAGTCGTACTATTTTCTTGGGGGTGTAAGTCAGTCGTACTATTTTCTTGGGGGTGTAAGTCAGTCGTACTATTTTCTTGGGGGTGTAAGTCAGTCGTACTATTTTCTTGGGGGTTAAGTCAGTCGTACTATTTTCTTGGGGGTGTAAGTCAGTCGTACTATTTTCTTGGGGGTGTAAGTCAGTCGTACTATTTTTACTTTCATACGTAAAATCTCGGCGTGGGTATTAAGGGGAGGTATTTAGTTTGCTTCCTAGACTTCCATTAAGCTTACAAAAATACCCTCAAGACCTCCTTTCAAGATAAATTTGTACATTTTTCGATAGAAAAATGTCCCGGCTGAAGGCCGGTTCCCCCTTAATTACAGGCTCGCTACCGCTCGCCAGGAAAAAATCGACACCTAAATGGCATGAAAGATTTTAAAATTGACATAAATGGGGCGTATGGTCTTAAAATCGGCAAACTAATAGGGCAAACATCTTATAATACCAAACTAATGGGGTTAAACACGAGGGAGAAGGGGATCCAGAAAATAACCCTCTCAAGTGAAAATCACCCCTTAATTCATGTGGCTTACTGTACACTCACCTGCCCTACAGTCCATTGGTGGGGAGATTTCCACTTGAATGATTTTTTTCTGGACCCGTTTCTCCCTCATGTTTAGCCCCCATTGCTTTTGAGATTTTCAGACGTTCGCCCTAGTAGTTTTGACATTTTAAGACATTTTGCCCCATTTCTGTCAATTTTAAGACCTTTCGTGCCATTAAGGTGTCGATTTTTTCCTGGCGAGCGATAGCGAGCCTGTAATTTAAGAGCAATCGGCCTCCGGCCGGGACATTTTTCTACGGAAAAATGTACAAATTTATCTTGAAAGGGGATCTAGAGGGTGTAATTTTAAGCTTGATGAAAATGTAGGGAACAAACTAAATACCTCCCCTTAAATTGACCCCTTTAGAAACTCATATCTCGAGACTTAATGGAAATATATGAGACTAATATGTCTCTGTGTCATATACATACAATACATATATGTATAACAATGTATTTCGGTACAAGAAATCTCCGTAATAGCCGAGTAATCATGATGAGGACATGACAATTTACCCTCAGCTGAACATAAACAGAGTATAGAAGCTGGTACTCCATTCATTATAGGTAAGCCAAAAAATTTAACCACCAACTTCTGTAACTTTTAAGGGGAGGTTTTTAGTTTGGTCCCTAGATATCCATCAAGCTTAAGATTACACCCCCTTGAGCCCCTTTCAAGATAAATGTGTACATTTTTCGGTAGAAAAATGTCCCGGCTGAAAGCCGGTTCCTCTTAAATTACAGGCTCGCTATCGCTCGCCAGGATAAAATCGACACCTAAATGGCACGAAAGGTCTTAAAATTGACAGAAATAGGTTGAAAGTTCTTAAAATCGTCAAAATAATGGGGCAAACGTCTTAAAATTAGAAAAAACAATGGGGCTAAACATGAGGGAGAAAGGAGTCAAGAAAAAAATCCCTTAAGTGGAAATCTCCCCTTAAACGACTACAGTAATCGAGCTAACCTTTCCAAGCCAGGGAACAGGTGTGTAAATGTACAGCCCATTTACTCAAGCTCTTTTTGAGTTACAGAGGTTATTAGTCACAATTCCTGGCCTACTAATAATGAATGAATAAAAGAAAATAGTAAACGATGAATGGAGGAAAACACTGAACCGGGTAATTAGGCTCAAGTGATGGCTTTGAAATATTACGTCAATTTGTAAAAAATAAAAAAATAAAAAATAATAACTTCCGTCAAATTATTTACCCCACTTACCACAGCTGGCTATTATACAGTCAAAATCCATAGTTAATAGGTAGTGCTGCTACTAAACTATTTACTGTACATTCATGCTACTATCACTCTTCCTTGACGATCCTCATTTCTTTCTAATACTCCGTCACTATATATACAGTATATAATATATATATATATATATATATATATATATATATATATATATATATATATATATACATATATATATATATATATATATATATATATATGTATATACTGTATATATATATATATAAGAGTTCTCTAGTTCAATATGACAAAGTACATAATCGCGAGGTTACACAAATTGAACTATGATATTATTTGCTTCATGTTGTAGAGTCTATGTTTCTCTCTATAGATTTATGAACTATAATGTTATTTGTTTCATGTCGTATAGCTGATGTTCCTCTCTATGGATTGAACATAAATTACCATCAAGGTTTTCGGGGAAGTAATGATTTTGTCTAGACAGTTACCCATAAAATATTCATGGGCCTTGTTTATTAGTCTTATGCTAATATACTGTATAGCCATTGGTGTTGGTGTAGGGTAGACGAGCCAATTAGTACGCTGTGCTTCCATTTGTACGCAGTGCTCCAATTCGTACAAGTTGCTCCAATTCATACGATGTACTTCAATTCGTACAGGTTGTTCCAATTCGTACGTGGTGGTCCAATTCGTACGCGGTGCTCCAATAATTCATACGTGGTGGTCCAATTCTTACATGTTGCTACAATTCGTACGTGTTGCTCCAATTTATACGTGGTGCTCCAATTCGCACACGATGCTCCAATTCGTACGTGAGATCGAAACAAATATACTAACATGAATTAGGTGGATTTCCAGTATTTGAGGACGCATATTTACACTCAATTCTGGTTACCATGAGACGATTTTATGCAATTTAAGAATGATCTCGAGGAATAGAAGGGGTAAAAAGTGTACCAACTACCTCTATTACTCCCACAAATTCTTCCTAACTGAATAAAATCGTCTAATAACAACCAGGATAAACTGTCAAAACGTCGTAATACTAATGGGGTTAACTAAAGTGTTCAAACTGTATGAGAGCCAGAGTGAGATTGTTTTATATATTAATGTATTCATTAACATTATTTATTTATTTATTTATTTATTTATATTTTGTTTGTGCTTCATAGACCTCCATCAAGTTTTAAAAAGTATTCCCAAGGCCTCCATTCGAGATGAATTCATGGTTTGCTGTCGATCGTCGGGATAATTCATGGTTTGCTGTCGATCGTCGGGATAATTCATGGTTTGCTGTCGATCGTCGGGATAATTCATGGTTTGCTGTCGATCGTCGGGATAATTCATGGTTTGCTGTCGATCGTCGGGATAATTCATGGTTTGCTGTCGATCGTCGGGATAATTCATGGTTTGCTGTCGATCGTCGGGATAATTCATGGTTTGTTGTCGATCGTCTGGATAATATTCATGGTTTGCTGTCGATCGTCGGGATAGTTCATGGTTTGCTGTCGATCGTCGGGATAATTCATGGTTTGCTGTCGATCGTCGGGATAATATTCATGGTTTGCTGTCGATCGTCGGGATAATATTTATGGTTTGCTATCGATCGTCGGGATAATATTCATGGTTTGCTGTCGATCGTCGGGATAATATTCATGGTTTGCTGTCGATTGTCGGGATAATTCATGGTTTGCTGTCGATCGTCGGGATAATTCATGGTTTGCTGTCGATCGTCGGGATAATTCATGGTTTGCTGTCGATCGTCGGGATAATTCATGGTTTGCTGTCGATCGTTGGGATAATTCATGGTTTGCTGTCGATCGTCGGGATAATTCATGGTTTGCTGTCGATCGTCGGGATAATTCATGGTTTGCTGTCGATCGTCGGGATAATTCATGGTTTGCTGTCGATCGTTGGGATAATTCATGGTTTGCTGTCGATCGTCGGGATAATTCATGGTTTGCTGTCGATCGTCTGGATAATATTCATGGTTTGCTGTCGATCGTCGGGATAGTTCATGGTTTGCTGTCGATCGTCGGGATAATTCATGGTTTGCTGTCGATCGTCGGGATAATATTCATGGTTTGCTGTCGATCGTCGGGATAATATTCATGGTTTGCTATCGATCGTCGGGATAATATTCATGGTTTGCTGTCGATCGTCGGGATAAAATTCATGGTTTGCTATCGATCGTCGGGATAATATTCATGGTTTGCTGTCGATCGTCGGGATAATATTCATGGTTTGCTGTCGATTGTCGGGATAATTCATGGTTTGCTGTCGATCGTCGGGATAATTCATGGTTTGCTGTCGATCGTCGGGATAATTCATGGTTTGCTGTCGATCGTCGGGGTAATTCATGGTTTGCTGTCGATCGTTGGGATAATTCATGGTTTGCTGTCGATCGTCGGGATAATTCATGGTTTGCTGTCAATCGTCGGGGTAATTCATGGTTTGCTGTCGATCGTTGGGATAATTCATGGTTTGCTGTCGATCGTCGGGATAATTCATGGTTTGCTGTCGATCGTCGGGATAATTCATGGTTTGCTGTCGATCGTCGGGATAATTCATGGTTTGCTGTCGATCGTCTGGATAATATTCATGGTTTGCTGTCGATCGTCGGGATAGTTCATGGTTTGCTGTCGATCGTCGGGATAATTCATGGTTTGCTGTCGATCGTCGGGATAATATTCATGGTTTGCTGTCGATCGTCGGGATAATATTCATGGTTTGCTATCGATCGTCGGGATAATATTCATGGTTTGCTGTCGATCGTCGGGATAATATTCATGGTTTGCTGTCGATTGTCGGGATAATTCATGGTTTGCTGTCGATCGTCGGGATAATTCATGGTTTGCTGTCGATCGTCGGGATAATTCATGGTTTGCTGTCGATCGTCGGGATAATATCGACACCTACTGTAGGTAGCACGATGGGCTTAAAATTTAGAAAGAATTTGAGTGGAACATTTTAGGATAGCCAAACTAATGGGGCGAACGCTTTACAATTTCAAAATGAATGAGTGAGAATGTGGTCCAGAAAGAAACACCCACTTGATGAAGCAAGGCCTTTTCTGCGACAAATCCTATTATTTAGTGTTGGCTAAGCTACAATAAAGCAAAGGCATCATTGGACTGAAGGGGAGATATATATTTTTATGTTTTTATATATTTCTTTATTATTATTTTGTTTTCAAGTTTGCTTCGTACATCTCCAGCAAGCTTTAACCCCTCCACCCCAAGACCCCTCTTTGATATTAATTTGTATAGCAAAAGGCTAGTTCCTCCTATACTAAAGGCTCGCTTTCGCTCGCCAGGAGAAAAATTGATATGTATGGCATAAAAGGTGTTATCATTGGCAAAGAAATGGGGCGAGAGGTCGTAAAATCGTCAAAATAATGGGGCGAACATCTTAAAATCATAAAAGCAATGAGGCTAAGCACGAGGAAGGAGGAGGTCCAGAAAAAAGAAAAACAAATCATATATCCATCTAGAGCACGGTGTTTGACCTTTGGGGTAAGTTTCCAAAATAAGAAAGTAGAAGTGCAATCATTAGCAGGGTTACCAAATTATAACACACCCAATTCCTTGATACAGTGCACTTTTTACTTTCACTCCGAGATTTCTCGTCTTCCACATACTTCCCATTGCTCCGAAAACCTTCCTTCCTTCACACACTCTCTGTTTTACCTCCACTTCCATGCCTCCACTCCTGCTTATCGTTCCTCCTAGATATTTAAAACACTCTACTTGTTCCAATATTTCCCCATCCAGCCTCACATCTAGATTCACCCTATGCTCTCCCCTATTACACACCATTACTTTACTTTTATTGACTATTTTGACACCAACCAAATAATGTTCGCCCCTTTGTCTCCAACGTTATTGCAAAACTTTGTATTCAAACTCACAATTATTTCTGTATTTCATTCTAGCTACCGTCAAACGATTTTATTCAGCTTAGTATAAAACCCTAGTGATGAAGGAGTTGACGTTATCTGGTTGATGTCGCTGTACAGCAGTGGTAATTAATTCTGATCAATTTAGAAGTGTCGAACTGATTAAAAGAACCTCTGCAATTCAAATACCCAGTATAAATTAGTTAGGAGATTCAATTCAACCCGAGACCGCTTCGAATATGTTTGTATGTGAATAAATGTTCACAACTGTACAATACATTAAATAACATTGGGCAATATCTTCGTAATGACCATATTTTGTGGTTCTATTTATCATTCAACATTGGTAATAATTACTAACATATGACAGTAATATCTGCAGACCACTTGAAGATCGCAATTTATTTCACCCAAGATACCTTCGGTGTTTCCTATGTTGAAAGAAAGATACATAAATGTTTGATATTAACAGAAAATAATTTTAGTTGTAAACGGTTTATAAAGGGAATATAAATTACATTATGTCAATCCGACAACTAATTATGTTTATAATTCAACATTCCTGGGTATAAACTAGGCGATTGGGGGGAGGAAGGGGGCGGGGGATGAAGGGGGAGACAATTTTTTTTTTTTTTTTTTTTTGCCAGTGTTCGGCTTATAGCACATGCTTGGACGACACTGATTATTTTACTGTATATCCTGTAAATCATTAATGCTTAATTATTTTATATTTCATTATAGAATAAAGTGAACTTGTTTTTTTAATCTGTACTTAGCACTTGAAGTCTGTAAGTGTTGTTTCAATACACCCTAATTTATCTCAAAGGAAGATCTTGGGGGTGTTTTTTTAATCATATTGAAGGTCTACAGTAGATGGCAAGATAAGAAAAACAAATATTTTATACATAAGTAAATTAAATATATATAAAAAAAAAAAAAAAAAAAAAATGGAGGTCTAGGGAGCCGTAAAATAAAAATAAAAATAAATAAATAGCTACATAAAATACATACAAAAAAACACTATCTGTGAGCTCAATATATACAGCCTTATCACGTCCGGATCCTGTAACGTTACACTGACGGATATAAAGACACCATTTTTTTTTTTTTTTTTTTTTTTCGTTACCTAGATTGTTTTAGCTGGCGGCGTGATATTAGTTTGTGTGTGTGTGTGTGGATGAGTGAGTGTGCGAGAGAGAGAGAGTACAGCTGTGCCAATGTATGTATGTATGTAATAATAATAATAATAATAATAATAATAGGTTTATTTAATATCATTTTTACAATTGCAACCATAGAGTTGAAAATATACATTGAGTAAAACATACATACAAAGCGTCATTACACATACAATACACATCAAATACAAATATTAAGAACAATTTGCCGGAATAATGATCATGTATTGGCAAAATATAATATCATTTCAAAACACTGACTACCTACTTCCTCAAGTAATTGTTTATATACCTGGTCATCTGTGGAATGGCACTGTTTTGGTGTCTCTTGGTGTTACATTTTTCTTCAACTAGAAAGTTTCTTGCTCGTAATTTGTGTGTGTAAGTGTTGGTGTTGTCCGGTGGAAGTATATGTCTATGCTGTTTATCGTGCAACAACTTAAGGCTGTCTTCTTCAAACTTCTTTCTTCGTCTCTCTTCCAATGATTCCAAATTTAATAACTCCAAAGCAGACTCGCAATTTATATAACTAGGTCCTAATGAAATTCTACAGAATCTTTTTTGTATTCTCTCAATAGAATTGACTTCTGCGTGTGTGAGTGACGAACACCAAACCGTCGATGCATATTCAAGTACAGGCCTAATATAACAACAATAATAATTCTTTAAATCAGACAAATTAGCCTTAAAAAGTTTCAATTTACTAACTGCAAAAATTCGTTTACTTGCACGCGATACAATATACTTGGTGTTCGCCTTCCACTGAAGCTTACTCGAAATAATAACACCCAACAGCTTCATCTCATTAACAAATGGAACATATTCATTACCTAAACTAACAGCATTTACATTTGTCTTAATTTTCTGAAAGTCCACTAACATTAATTTCGACTTACTTCCATTTATTTTCATGTTATTCTCGTTAGACCAATGATCGATCTTATTGGCTTGCTCCTGACATTTTGGTATATGTGTACTGTTATATGCACAAGCAAAAGTAATGTCATCCACGAATGTACACTGAACATCTTCATCCAAACCGGCACTATTTATATGATTATTAAAAATACGAGGTCCCAGTACGGTACCCTGCGGAACACCACATGTAGTGGTGTGCTCCTCAGAGGTAGCACCACTATAACGTACAACCTGACCACGAGATGTAAGGAAAGAAGACATCCAAGGAACTAGTTCAGGTCTCATGCCATTATGAAGTAAATGTCTCATTGCTATTGTGTTGTCTACTCGGTCAAATGCTTTTGAAAAATCAATGCTAAGCACAGCTACACATTCTCCCCTAATGTCAGTCGTTTTATAAAGAAAATTCATTAAGTACAATAAATAATGGGTGGTAGAAGTATTTTTCCGATTACCAAACTGATATGGATCAAGGTTTACCTGTGTGTCATCACGCACCCAAGATGCAACAAACTTCTCGGCAATACGTGCAAAAATTGATGTTATAGTCACTGGTCGAAGATCATTACAAGTTTCGGGTTTGGGAATCTTGGGCAAGGGAGTGATGAAGCCACGTTTCCAAAGGGGAGGTACGATCCCTGAACTGAATGACGAATTAATGATGCTAGCAATAGGAGAAGCAAACTCATATGCAAATGATTTGATAATACGAAGTGGGGGATCAAAGGGGGTTACAGATTTGTTTACATTTATCTCACACAGTTTTTCATACACTTGGTAGGACTCAACAGAAGGTAAAGGTGGTAAATTATCCACAGGCTCAGGTAATCTTGACTGGTCTAAGGGGGGTAGACTTTGGCAGATTGTTGAAAAATTATCATTTATGGTATTTGCAGCTTGGTTAGGGTCTTTGCCAATAAGAAAATGAAATTTACGCTGTGAGTTGTCTCCAGTTAACTTACTAATTACTCTGTACCATTCACTTGGCTTTGTTGTACGCAAATCTGACACGTTTGACTTGAAATACTGTTGTTTAGCTTTCTTTATTTCCCGAATTGCTTTATTCCTATAATGTCTAAATAAAACCATGTTACCACTGTTAAAATTACTTTGACGTAGAGATAAAATTTCTTTCACATAGGGAGTAATCCAAGGATGATCGTTAGACTGAATTAAAACTTGTTTCGTGGGGAAGTAATGGTCAATTCAAATATTTACCGAACTAAGAAAGTTATTTAGCTTATTTATGACGCACTGTTCATGGTACACTTCTACCCATGGGTAGTTATTAATATGTTGGCCGAACGCAATGACACTTGACTGCTTGATGGGACGAACGGTGACCAGCTTGGAGTGATGACAAGGTGGAAATGTTGAAATAGGTTGCCATAACACAGTGAGGTGCTGGGTACGGCCAAGGGGTGCTAAACGTTGAGTTGATTTGTAGTGGTGGCTAAGGTCAGTGAAGATTAGGTCTAGGATATTATTTTGATGTGTTGGAAAGTTTACAATTTGCTGAAGATGAGTGTTGTCGATTATGTCTTCATGTTTAAATCGTTGAAATCGCCACAAATAACAAATTTGCATCCATTATAAAGGGATCGTAATTCATCTGCGTAAGTAACGATATGATCGTTAATTAATTAATATGTGCGTGTGTATATGTGTGTGTGTGTGTGTGTAGGCGTGTGGATGTATATATTATGTATGTGTGTGAGTTGGTGTATATGTATGTGTGTATAAATGAGTGTCAGCATATTATAATCGCCCCAAACAACTGACTCACACAGTTTTTCCCCTATGGACAGCTAAACCTTCGGTACTGTGCTCCGGTATACAGCTTTTTATCCACCAGGGGTCACTGTTTGCTGTTTAGTCAACTTTGTACTGGTCTCTCGCTCGCTCTCGCTCTCTCTCTCTCTCTCACACACGCTCTCTCGCTCTCACTCTCTCTCTCTCTCTCTTTCTCTCTCACACTCTCTCTCTCTCTCTCTCTCTCTCACTCTCACTCTCTCGCTATCTAGTTATCTATCTATCCTTCTTAAACTGCACAAAATCGTCTATATATAGCTAGAATAAAAATAAAAATACGTCGCTGGTACAAAAGGGGTTAAGGACCTCAGACCCTTCCTAAGCTGAATAATATCGTTTTATAGTGTCCAGAAAATGATGAAAAGGACGTCACCGATACTGAGTGGGTTTATTAAGGGGAGAATTCCACTGAAGGGATTTTTTTTCTGAAACCCCCTTCTCCCTCATGTTTAGCCCCATTGCTTGTGAGATTTAAAGACGCTTGCCCCATTAGTTTGGCGATTTTAAGAACCCTCGCCCCATTTCTGTCAATTTTAAGACCATTTGTGCCATTTAGGTGTGGATTTTTTCCTGGCGAGCGATAGCGAGCCTGTAATTTAAGGAGAACCGGCCTTCGGCCGGGAAATTTTTCTACCGAAAAATGTACAAATTTATCTTGAAAGGGGGTCAAGGGGGAGTAATTTTAAGCTTGATGGATGTCTAGGGAATCAACTAAAAACCTGCCCTTATTAGGTCATAACTGTTTTATATATGCATGGTCTTCAGCTACAACGTTCCCCTTGGTGTTGAGGCTTGTAGTGATAGATCAATAAAGCATAAGTCACTGAATATATAAATACATACATAAATAAATTAATACATTAATTAATTGATAATGTAAACAAATATATACAATAAATATACAAATAAATAAATAAAGTAAATATATAAATAAATACATAAACTAGTACACCAATAAATAAATAAATAAATAAATAAATAAATAAATAAATAAATAAATAAATAAATAAATAAATAAATAAATAAATAAATAAATAATTGAATATACAAATAGATACATAATTAATTAATTAATTAAATAACTGGTGTTTTTATTATCGCATATATATCTCCGCCTCAGAGGATTTAATAGCGCTCCCATTACTTAACTATTCAAAGGTCCTAAAGTCTTACGGATAATGTTTGTTGTGTTTCTTTCTGAACCCCCTTCTCCCTCATGTTTAGCCCCATTAGTTTGGAGACTTTAAGACGTATTTGACCCATTAGTTTGGAGATTTTTAGAACTTTCGACCCATTTCTGTGTCATTATTTAGACCTTTCGTGCCATTTAGTTGTCATTTTTTTCCCTGGCGAGCGATAGTGAGCCTAAAATTTAAGAGAACAAATTTTCTACTAACAAATGTAGAAATTTATCTCGAAGGGTGGTCATGAAGGTGTTTATTAAGGGGAGATTTCCACTTGAGGGATTTTTTTCTGGACTCCTCTCTCTCTCTCATGTTTAGCCCCATTGCTTTTTAGATTTTAAGACGCTCGCCCCCTTTAGTTTGGCGATTTTAAGAACTTTCGCCCCATTTCTGTCAATTTTAAGAACTTTTGTGCCATTTAGGCGTCGATATTTTCCTGGCGAGCGAAAGCGAGCCTGTAATTTAAGAGGAATCGGCCTTCGGCCGGAACATTTTTCTACCGAAAAATGTACAAATTTATCTTGAAAGTGGGTCTAGGGGGTGTAATTTTAAGCTTGATGGAGGTCTAGGGTACAAACTAAATACCTCCCCTTAAGCTTCATGGAGTGCTAACCGTTTCAAAATCCGATTACACTTTTATTTTCTGTTTTCTGACTATCCTTAGACGATTTCAGACAGCTTAGGAAGGATCTGTTGGGATTATATAGGGGTAAAGACTATCTCAATCAACCATCTAAATTCCATATACACTTCCTAATTCCATATATATTTCCTAATTCCATATACACTTCCTAATTCCATATACACTTCCTAATTCCATATATACTTCCTAATTCCATATACACTTCCTAATTCCATATATACTTCCTAATTCCATATACACTTCCTAATCCATATATACTTCCTAATTCCATAATTATACACTTCCTAATTCCATATATACTTCCTAATTCCATATACACTTCCTAATTCCATATACACTTCCTAATTCCATATATACTTCCTAATTCCATATACACTTCCTAATTCCATATATACTTCCTAATTCCATATATACTTCCTAATTCCATATACACTTCCTAATTCCATATACACTTCCTAATTCCATATACACTTCCTAATTCCATATACACTTCCTAATTCCATATATACTTCCTAATTCCATATATACTTCCTAATTCCATATACACTTCCTAATTCCATATACACTTCCTAATTCCATATACACTTCCTAATTCCATATACACTTCCTAATTCCATATATACTTCCTAATTCCATATACACTTCCTAATTCCATATACACTTCCTAATTCCATATATACTTCCTAATTCCATATATACTTCCTAATTCCATATATACTTCCTAATTCCATATATACTTCCTAATTCCATATACACTTCCTAATTCCATATACACTTCCTAATTCCATATATACTTCCTAATTCCATATATACTTCCTAATTCCATATACACTTCCTAATCCATATATACTTCCTAATTCCATAATTATACACTTCCTAATTCCATATATACTTCCTAATTCCATATACACTTCCTAATTCCATATACACTTCCTAATTCCATATACACTTCCTAATTCCATATACACTTCCTAATTCCATATACACTTCCTAATTCCATATATACTTCCTAATTCCATATATACTTCCTAATTCCATATATACTTCCTAATTCCATATATACTTCCTAATTCCAAATATACTTCCTAATTCCATATATATTTCCTAATCTCTATAAAATCGTATTATGATAGCCAGAAATCAGAACAGAAATGTGTAATCGAATCTTGAAAGTGTTAACCCTTAGAAGATCCGATAGGCAAGGTTGCTGTTTTCTGGCTATTATTACACAATGCTCTTCAGCATAGGAAGGGTGTATGGAAGTCAGAGGGTTACATGAGATACTCTTTACCGATATAATTCCCACCACAGATTCCTTCCTAATCTTCTAATGATACCCATGCAGAATATAAACTGTCAAAATCGTCAAAGTGTTAGACGACTGGTTATAACTCTCTCTCTCTCTCCCCCCCCCCCCACCCCCAACCCCCATCCTCCCCCTATCTCTATATATCCTATCATGAACAACACCTGCATAACACCTGGTTAGTCTTAAGGGGAGGTATTTAGTTTGTTCCCTACTTTTTCATCAAGCTTAAAATTACACCCCGTAGACCCCCTTTCAAGATAAATTTGTACATTTTTCGGTAGAATTTGTTTTTTGTCCTGGCTAGCATCGCAAGTCTGCAATTTAGGAGGAAAAGGAGGCCGGTGCATAGGAAACTAAACAAAAGGAGGCCGGTGCATAGGAAACTAAACAAAAGGAGGCCGGTGCATAGGAAACTAAACAAAAGGAGGCCGGTGCATAGGAAACTAAACAAAAGGAGGCCGGTGCATAGGAAACTAAACAAAAGGAGGCCGGTGCATAGGAAACTAAACAAAAGGAGGCCGGAGCATAGGAAACTAAACAAAAAAATATATACATATAAAATTAATAATATATAAATAAATAAATAGTGTCCCATGCAATGGGTTAATCACTACCACTACTATTGTTATGGCAAATTATCATGGACATTTTAATTACTTGTGTCATACCCTTTTTAAAGCCATAATTGTGTAAAGTCTCTCTCTCTCTCTCTCTCTCTCTCTCTATTTTTAATTGGTAGTGTACAAAGTACAAAGGAGTACAAAGGAGTACAAAGGAAATCAAGCAACAACAGATCTAGTGACCCTTCTAGGTTGCTTGTCCTCCAAAACACTGAGGATCAAGTGTCCAAACAGTGGTTTAGAGTGGGTAAGGGAACATTGGAAAGGGAATTACTGCCCTGGAACTAATGTCCGTGGCAGGATTAGGAAGTTAGTAGGGGACAGATGGGTTAGTAACTGAGGGGGGGATAAAATAAAGTTATTCATTTACAAACGCAGTCAGTCGCGGGTTTGATGCGAGATATTTGTCTAGGCGGAGTTTAAATGAATCAACGGTGATGCAGTCTATAACGTTTATACAAATCATACAAATGTGTGTATGTGATTACAGGGTGAGCGAGAGAGATAGAGAGAGAGAGAGAGGGGGGGGGGGAGGATATAGGGGATAGGGGGGAGGGAGGGTTAGCAAGATCAATGTTGGATCAGATAGGTCAAAGGTCAGATCGGCAAGGGTGGGGTCAGGGTCAAATGATTAGGGTTGGTTTTTTGTTCTCTTGTTGTTGTACTTCTTCTTGATTCGGTTGATTATTTTTTGTCTTCTTCTTCTTCTTCTTCTTCTTCTTCTTCTTCTTCTTCTTCTTCTCCTCCTCCTTCATACAAATGGGAAAACATAATAATATTAATAATGATCACGATTGTCATTATTATCATTTTCATTATTAATATTATTATTGTTATTATTATTATTATTATTAGTAGTAGTAGTATTGTTATTATTATTATTATAGTAATACTAGTAGTAGTAGTAGTAGTAGTAGTAGTAGTAGTAGTAGTAGTATCATTCTTTGTTTTTCTTTGTAATTAAGTGCACTGTGATTGATCTGGGATTTTGTGGGTGTTTTATGATGAGTGTAAGTGGAGAAATAATTGGCGATTCTCTCTCTCTCTTGCCCGCCGCAGGGGCGTAGCTAAAGATTTGGAGGCCCGGGGGGCTTGGTGCCTGGAGGGGCCCCCTCCATGGTTTGCTTATTATAGAAGGGGGTGGGGGTGGCGAGCGAAGCGAGCCTAATTAGCTGGGGGGTTCGGGGGGGCGCTGTAAGCCCCCCCCCCCCCCCCCGAGAAAATTTTAGAATAATAATGCTACCTAGGTGCATTTTGACGTTATCCATGACTCAATAGTGGGGTACTGGTAATAATTTAATATACAATTAATTATTATATCACCGTTATCTAATGGATTAGGAATACATGTACAATGGATGGTACAATACTGTAAAACATATAGGCATATATCTTCTAAAACCCTAAACGTACTTTCCTGAGGTTAAAAACAAAATAAAAATATATTTTTGTCTATGCAGTATGTAGGCCTATACTAACTTTAGTTATTTATTCATATTTTTTGGTGAGTAAATTATAAAAAGGTTATACAAATGATAAGTGATTAAGGATTGATATAATGTTTAACATTTGGTTAAATATACATTTATAAATAAATCATTCTAGTTAAACTCGATAAACAATAATGGGGTTGAGAATTTTCTTCCTACAAATGCCATTTCCTAAACAGAGAATGTTTAGGCCTTATTATCTCTGCTAGGTTATATCACAATTTAATCATATAATAATTATACAAAAAAGAAAAGAAAAAAAGGAAATCTTAATTCTTAACTTTGACTTAATACTTTGAAGTATATAGAGCATTTTGTGATAATTTTCATCCTACCTACTTTGATGAACTCTTTCTCTTTGTCGTTCATTAGGCATGTCTGAAATAAGAATATAAAATATAATACTAATAAAATAATAAAAAATAATAATGTACATGAAACGTGATAACATTAAAATATTATTTCAACCCCACCACTGGCGTTAGGGAGTTAAAATAGGCGTCATTGGTAGGCCTAATCAAGCCATGCATTTCCTCAAATCTCAATACTGGGGGCCTCTTCTTGAGAACCCCAGTAACTTGTTAGAAAGCTTACCAACGTTTGCACCTGACCCTGAACCAACCAAAGGGCTAGATTAACCTACAAACGAGTATTCAATGCTCACAACTGTGTTCCTTCTTATTTCACAGTTCCTAGGCTTGATATGTACAGCCACCATAGCCTATATATGGAAGGCGTATGGTAGCATAAATAAAAGTGCTCCAGAGTCTAAATTTGAAAGAATGAGTCATAGTGCTCATAGCCTAACCAAGGTAGCCTACACTCTACACCATTAATGTTGCCTCGCTATGCTCTATGTTAGCTAATGTATTGCACCCATACTTAATTGACTAATATTAAACGACTATGCATCTTTTTCACGATAAAGCTAAGGTTTAGTAAGACCATAAACATTGTATTGGCTATGTTAGGCCCCCTACAGTTCGAGAAAAAAATATGAGACCAAAACATAGGCCTACAAATTTCAAGACCTAAAAATTTAGCACTTTAGAAGTTTAGCTTACTCTACAAATATCTTCGATACCACTCAATTTTCTCACAAGGTTAAGTACATAGGTTATCTATGAAATATAGCTATCGATTTGACCATTACAGTTCACGAAAAAGAAAATATTACCGAAATTTTTGGTTCATATATTTATATATAATTGTATGTAGGCCTTATCTTCGATTACACACTCAACTTACTAACAATCACCATGTTTCTTGTTGTCAAATTAGGCTATATCTTATTATTCCTTTACACATGCTTACGAAAAACACAGTATATTAACCAACTGCCAAACTCAATAGTGCTATTTTGTAATGTATATAGTGTATCAAAAAGAAAAGAAAAAGAAAAGTATAATCATCAGGCCTACCTATAGGTAGTGTGTCCTAAGCAAGTGGCGGGTAGGAGGCTAGGAGCGAGAGCGACGATGTTTCCCCTTGCACCGGGCGCCAATTCAATACTGAGTCTGATGGAGTGATCGTTATTTTTCGAATTTTAAATACCCATGACGTCGCAGGATAGAAGAAAAGAAAGAGGTTAAATCAGAAAACACACATGGTGTTTATTTTACTCATTATTAATATTACTTATATATACAGTATATACTATTAGTATAATTAATATTATTTTCAGATCCATATGGGGGCCCCTTTTCTTGGGGGCCCGGGGGGCGATTTCAAACAGCCCCCTCCCCCCTTAGCTACGCCACTGGCCCGCCGAAATGGACGAAAGAGTGGATATAGTCTTCGCTCAACCATAATGTCTGTCTGTTATCGTAATTCACTCCATACACAGCCAAATTAGATCACAATGCGAGGGAAGAATGTACGAAATTAAAACAAAAACAAGTGTTCAACGCGCGAAAACATAATAGAATATAAAAATAAATAATCCTGCGAATTTTCTTTTGACTCTGATGATCCTACAATACCTACATTTTTTTTTTTTTTTTTTTTTTTCCACCAACCAACTTCACCTCTAAACTCAATTAATGAAATCAACAAATACATGTGGCGCTCCAAGGACTCGAACCTAGGATACTCACATCGTAATTCCGCGCACTTATGCATCACGCTATCAAGACAGTTACAATAGGATGGATGCTTGAGGCATAACAAATTATCGCGAACTTTCAGGTACGGTGCCTGATAATCTTGCCAGTTAAGTGGCTTTGGTCTTGATATTAATAGTTGGCTGGGAAATTTTTCTACAGAAAAATTTACCCATTTATCTCGAAGGGGGGTCTAAAGGGCATTGTATTTATGCTTGATGGAGGTCTAGTGACGAAACAAGTAAAACATTATATATGTTATACCAAGTTTCTGCTGGGGTTAATTGGATTAATTAGGTAGGTTCTTACTTGACTGGAGAAGTTGTATCCACATACACACATGCACAAAGGTAATAGAGGATACATATAACACAGAGAACACACATAAACTGTATTGTTCAATGTAAATAAATATTACTTTCAGACAAGATATACTGTAGGTAATTATGTATAGTTTATAACGCACGAACGAGGACCCACAATTAAGGGGAGATCTCCACTTGAGGGATTTTTTTCTTAACCCCTTTCTCCCTCATGTTTAGCCCCATTGCTTTTGATATTATAAAACGTTTGCCCCATTAGTTTAGCGATTTTAAGAACTTTCACCCCATATTAAGACCTTTCGTGCCATTCAGGTGTCGATTTTATCCTGGCGAGCGATAGCGAGCCTGTAATTTAAGAGGAACCGGCCTTTGGCCGGGAAATTTTTCTACCGAAAAATGTACAAATTTATCTTGAGAGGGGGTCAAGGGGGTGACATTTTTAGATTACTGGAGGAGTAGGAAACAAACTAAAAACCTCCCGTTAATATCCCAAAGGAATGACACTGCACTATTATGATGTCACACTGAGCACTTCCTTCGATAAGGCACTTCACTAGTACTTCTTGGAGGTCACACTGAGTATTTCTATGATAAAGGCACTTCTGTAATATTCCGACAAGGGTCTTGGCCGTGGTGGTGGTCCTGGCGTGGATGGTTGACAGCGGATGGAAGTCGATGGAGAACTCTTGGGTGTTGGGTCTTAAATGACTATGTTCCAATATACCAGTGTATAGGTATACATATATCATCCAGCTAACGTAAAGAGAAGTTATACCAATGTTGTACATTCGAGGTTAATAAGTGTTGTCAGATATTTCACAAAGTTTCGGACACTGACTAATACTCTGAGGGATAAGTACTTTTCCCAGTAACTATAAAGATACCAATAACACTTGTTGAGCGAAACCCACTGGAATCTATGACAACACTTATTAACCCCGATTGTACTATCTCTTTAACCCCTTGAAGCTCTGACGCGTTTTAGAAGTTTATTTTGGCTATCATTAGACGATTTCATGCAGCTTAGGAAGGATCTGTGGGTATTTAAAGCTTAAATACTCTCTCAATCAACCCTTTGACTGCCATTTACTGTTACTAATCTGAGTAAAATCGTCTAATAGTAGCCAGAAAACAGAACAGAAACGCGTATTGGAGCTTGAAAGGGTTAACTACTCTGACCGTTATAAGAGTTTTGATGCAGAACCTTCCAGCACTCTTGGGTCGTTGGGTCTTGAAGGCTATGTTCCGTTATACTAGTGTCTACGTGTACATATCATCGGACTAACGTAAGAGGGTTGATTTTACACAACGTCTCTTAAGGGGAGGTTTTTAGTTTGGTCTCTAGATATCCATCAAGCTTAAGATTGCACTCCCTTGAGCTCCTTTCAAGATAAATTTGTACATTTTTCGGTAGAAAAATGTCCCGGCTGAAAGCCGGTTCCTCTTAAATTACAGGCTCGCTATCGCTCGCCAGGATAAAATCGACCCCTAAATGGCACGAAAGGTCTTAAAATTGACAGAAATGGGTCGAAAGTTCTTAAAATCGTCAAAATAATGGGGCGAACGTCTTAAAACTAGAAAAACAATGGGGCTAAACATGAGGGAGAAAGGGGTCAAACAAATATTCCCTCAAGTGGAAATCTCCCCTTAACTGTCCTGACCGTTATAAGAGTCTTTCAGGAACTGGTGGATGGTGGGTTTATTTGGGCCTTTAACGCATACGTGTCTTAAGGGTCACCGGCTTTTTTTTTGGCCTTTCTCTTCTTTTCTCTCTTTCTCTGACTTGTATCCATTTGGCCCCATTCAGCCAACTTTTATCCACATCCAGGTGTCCATTTTTCCTGGCGAGCGATAGCGAGCTAGCATTGTATGGAGAAATCCGGTGTCGCCGTAGACATTTTTCCATCGAAAAACGTACAAATTTAGCTTGCTATAAAACAAAAATATATATATGCTGGCTCGTTACCGCTCGCCAGGAAAATATTGACACCTGGATGGGGGTAAACGTCTTAAAACAGTAGGCTGAATGGGGCCGAATGGATACAAGCCAGAGAGAGAGAGAAAAAAAAGCGAGTTGGGCTCCTTTAATGCCAGTGCCTGGGATCACGTACCGTAAGGACTCTTATGCAAAGTGCCGTTATGCTTAAAGCTACACGGTGTCTCGCAGAGCCCGACCTTTTAACCCTTTCAAGCTCCAATACGCGTTTCTGTTCTGTTTCTGGCTACTATTAGACAATTTTGTATTCAGATTAGTAACGGTATATGGAAGTCAAAGGGTTAATTGAGATAGTATTTGGCCTTTTAATACCCACAGATACTTCCTAAGCTGCATGAAATCGTCTAATGATAGCCAAAATAAACTGGTAAAACGCGTCAGAGCTTCAAGGGGTTAAAAGCCAATCGCCAGTGCGTGAACTTTTAAAAGGGTCCTCCATAAGAGGTCGGTTTACTACCAATAAAGCACATGTCAAAACAGCCATCTTTATTGACACTAATTCCTAGTAATCGAAGCGGAGGAATTAATATTAGGTTAAGCCAAGATCTAAAATTCCTATCACGGTGTAGGTCCTAATTGATTGATTGATTGATTGATATATATGTGTCTATCCGTTTGTCTATAAGCCTCCCCCCTCTCTCTGTCAGCCGTACCCTGTCTCTGAGGGCACACAGCGAGAGAGAGAGAGAGACATCAAAATTGCAAACTGGGATTGGACAGCCACGGGATCTCTTGTTATTGATTCGCGATGTTGACGACCTTGTTTATATCCTTGTTTGGTTGTTTATTACCTTGTTTGGTTGTTTTATTTCCTTGTTTGGTTGTTTGTATCCTTGTTTAGTTGGGTGTTTCCTTGTTTGGTTGTTTATTACCTTGTTTGGTTGGGTATTTCCTTGTTTGGTTGGGTATTTCCTCGTTTAGTTTTGTGTTTCTTTGTTTGGTTGTATATTTCCTTGTTGGTAGAGTACTGCCTTGTTTGGTTGTTTATATCCTTTGTTTGGTTGTATATTTCTCTTTTTTTATTGTTTATTCCCTTGCTTGGTTGTGTATGTTCTTATTTGATTGTTTATTCCCTTGCTTGGTTGTGTATGTTCTTATTTGATTGTTTATTCCCTTGCTTGGTTGTGTATGTTCTTATTTGATTGTTTATTGCCTTGTGTGTGTGATACCCTTATAAAGGTATACTGATGGTAACAAACCCATCTACGATAAGCAAAGAAGCTAAATTACTGTCAATATTGCATAGATGTATGTATATACTCAGGCACATACCCCATTGCTGGGAGTGGCCGACTCGAGACGGAGCCCGAACAGAAATATAATTTAAAGTTCCAATTTTCAGGGTTCAGGACCAATGTCGCGTTCCCTCGCCCATTTCTCTGTCTCGTTGAGTAGGACAATTTTACAAGGGGAGGAGGATTCCTAGCCCCCTGCCCCCAATGAATGTGTATACTCGTGTTATAACTTTGATTACATTACAGTGTATGCCTATATTTCACAGTTTATTCCTGTTATCATTAGACGATTTTATGCAGCTAAGGACGGATCTCTAGGAATAGGGGGAGTAAAATCTATCTCAATTAACCTTCTAACGCTCACAAACCCTTTCTAAACTGAATAAAATCGACTAATGATAGCCAGAATATACAGTAAAATGTGTCGTCATATACTGAAGAAGTTAAAGGTGAAGGTGTGTGAAATGTTACTTCATATCTCCGTAGACTGTTTAATAAGTGGGTAGTGTGTGTGTGTGTGTGAGAGAGAGAGAGAGAGAGAGAGAAGAGGTGGAGAGAGAGTTACAAGGAATAGTTAGTATCTCAAAGACCTTGCCGTCCATTCCGGGGAGATACTGGAAGTGGAAAGAAAAGTGTTGTGTAAAGCTCTGTACTCATTGCAGTGTGTAAATTACTGTCAATTCTCTGCTTAAATTGCTCTACTGAAGAACTACTTACAACTTCAGAGGGAAGTTTGTTCCAGGTAGAACAAATCTTATAATGTGAAAAGCTGGGCACATACATCAGTGTTGAACCTCTCCAATTCTAACTTACAGCCATGGTTGCGTGTTGTATTCAAATTGAGAGTAAGCATTATATCATAATCCACGTTGTCAAAGCCATAAAGTTATTTTTATGGCCAAAGAGTTGGCCTCGAAATCTACGCGGAGAGAGAGAGAGAGAGAGAGAGAGAGAGAGAGAGAGAGAGAGAGAGAGAGACTGGTTACCATTAGCATATAATCTACCCCTAGGTCTCCAAGACGTAAGCACTGTCTCAGTAAACCATCTGAATAACATAGGTCCTTCTTAAACTGTAAAAAATCGTCTAATTTAGCCAGAATACATGGTAAACTTCTGTCATCTTCGGTAACAAAATATCGTTTGAATTTTGTTCTTGCTAAACCTAGACGATTTTATACACCATAGGAAAGACCTATACCAATCAAAGGTGTAAACTTGGTCGCAGTTATTACCTTGACTCTCACAGACACTTTCTAATCTTAAATAAATCGTCTAATAAAAGCCAAAGTAGAAATAATGATAGTCATGATACGGATTGGGTTAAATATAAACTATGATTGCTTGAAATCCTTCCTTAAAACAATAGGACAAATATAATAACATATACAGTAATACAAGATAGTAAGGTCTACACAATGGCACCGAACAGAACAATATAGGTCGAATCCTCCCATTTTATAAGAATCAAACTGTTGCCATGCCGATCTTGTATAATGTATAGGGAATCTGACACTAGGGACGACGATTGTAGGGTAGTGATTGTGTGTATGTGGGTGTGGGTGTGGGTGTGGGAGTGCTACTGTGTGTGTGTATGAATGTGTATGTGTGTGTGTGAGAGTTACTGTGTGTGTGATTTACTGTGTGTGTGGGTGTGGGTGTGCTACTGTGTGTGTGTGTGACTGTGTATGTGTGTGTGTGAGAGTTACTGTGTGTGCGTATGTGTGTGATTTACTGTGTGTGTGTGTGTGTATGTGTAACTTCTCTCATTCACTTCACCTACAGTCACTAGTGTGGGTTAAGGGGAGATTTCCACTTGACGGACTTTTTTCTTGACCCCTTTCTCCCTCATGTCTAGCCCCATTGCTTTTGAGATTTTAAGACGTTTACCCTATTAGTTTGGTGATTTTAAGAATTTCCGCCCCATTCTGTCAATTTTAAGACCTTTCGTGCCATTTAGGTGTCGATTTTATCCTGGCGAGCGATAGCGAGCCTGTAATTTAAGAGTAACCGGCCTTCGGCCGGTACATTTTTCTATCGAAAAATGTACAAATTTATCTTGAAAGAGGGTCAAAGGGGTGAAATTTTAAGATTGCTGAAGGAGTAGGAAACAAACTAAAAACCTTCCCTTAACGGGTAGGCATGGGGGGCGTAGGAAGAGAGAGCGTTTTATTTTATTAATTAATTATCTGTATTATAATAGTTTATAATATAATTATGTTTACCCTATGTTGGGGTCGTATGTTCCGTAATTAGCAAGCAACGGGGGGGGGGGGGGGAATTATTTATTTGTACCTAGTTGCGTAAACTATATCCGGAAGGTCTTAATTAGGCTTATTACCCGGCTTATTATTTTGATAATTACATTTTCTTTTCTTGCTTCACTGTTGTTTAAATAATATATTTGTACCACAGCTTTATAATAATGATATTTATCTTGATTTGCCCATGCCCGGTCAAGGCTCATTTCAGTATTCAATAAATGGATATAAAATTAGTCATGTAGGGATTTTTTTTTTTTCTGGACCGCTTTCTCTCACATGTTTAGCCCCATTGATTTTGAGATATTGAGACGTTCACCCCATTAGTTTGGCGATGTTAAGACCTTTTGCCCCATTTCTGCCAATTTTAAGACCTTTCGTGCCATTTAAGTGTCGATTTTTCCTGGGGGTATTGGATGGGAGTATAGAGAGGGGATTGTGGGGTGTGGGAAGGGACTGTGGGGTAAAGGGAGGGAGTTTGTAGAGGGGATTGTGGGTGTGGGGAGGGTTTGTGGGGTAAAGGTAGAGAGTTTGTAGAGGGGATTGTGGGGGTGTGGGAAGGGTTTGTGGGGTAGAGGGAGGGAGTTTGTAGAGGGGATAGTGGGGTGTGGGAAGGGATTGTGGGGTGTGGAAAATGAATATGTAGATGGGATTGTGGGGAGTGGGGAGGGGTTGGGGCTATAGTGAGGACATATGTAGCGGGGATTGTGGGGTGTGGGGATGGAGTATGTAGAGGGAATTGTGGGTGTGGGAAGGGTCTGTGGGGTATAGGGAGGATGTATGTAGACGGAATTGTGGGTGTGGGAAGGAACTTGTGGAGTAGAGGGAGGGAGTATGTAGAGGGGATTGTGGGGTGCTGGGGGATTGTAGGAGTGTGGAGAAGTTGTGGGGTGTAGTGAGGGTTAATGTGGATGGGATTGTGGGTTTGTCGAGAGATTGTGAGGCTGTGGGAGTGTGGAGAGGTTGTGGGAGTGTGGAAATGTTGTGGGTGTGTGAAGAGAGTGTGGGTGTGTGGAGAGATTGGGGGGTGTAGAGGGGTTGTGAGGATGTGGGGGTGCGGAGAGGTTGTGGGAGTGTGGAAAAGTTGTGGGTGTGTGCAGAGAGTGTGGGTGTGTGGAGAGGTTGGGGGTGTCGAGGGGTTGTGAGGATGTGGAGAGATTGTGGGAGTGTGGAGAGGTTGTGGGTGTGTGTGGAGAGGTTGTAGGGGTGTAGAGGGGTTGTGGGTGTGTGGAGAGGTTGTGGGAGTATGGAGTGTAAGGAGGTGGAGATCAGATCAGATCAGATGCAGGTATTGAGGGATAAACCTTTACAACGGCACCTTGTATCTATATTCTACTTTTCCTATTTTTCTGAAGAGTGTAGAGAGGAGAGAAGGGGTGTTGGAGAGAGAGGAAGCTGTTGGAGTGGCTTTGTTATGTGTGTTTAATATGTATACGTCGTCAGGATGTGGGCGTGTGGAGTGGTTGTGGGGGTGTGGAGATATTGTGGGTGTGTGGAGTGGTTGTGGGGCTGTAGAGGGGTTGTGAGGGTGTTTTTTTATATTAGGTGACTGTGGGTTGTGGAAGATAATGGAAAATCGAGTAACAGGTAATTTGAGGGAGAAAATGGAAAGAGGATCGTGGGTATTGTACGAAGCCTCGGGTGGTTGGTTGGGCGTGAATAAAATGTGGGTGAGGTGAGGTGTGAGGGTTGGGGGGGGGGGGGGGGGGCTGGAGGAGAAAACCGAAGGATAATAAAATGCAAATGAAAAGCCCCTAATTTTTGTTGTTCCATTTTGACTGCCTTTTCTGTTTCATTTACTCCATCTTAATCACAAATTCGCCTTCAACTCTGAAATACTAATACGTATAATGGGGTAGAGTTTATGGATGAGTATGTGTGGTTCTACAGATCAGTTCAGGTGAAGGTATTGAGGGGATAAGCCTTTACAACGGCACCTCGTAGCTACTGTCCACTTTTTTCTATGTTCTGAAGAGTGTAGAGAGAGAGGAAAAGGGTGTTGGAGAGAGAGGAAGCTGTTGGAGTGGCATTGTTATGTGTGGGAGGTATGTGGGGTGTGTAGCTCATTGCTCCAAGTAAGGGAGAAGCAGTGCGGAGTGGAGGGAAGGAAGGAGATGTAGGCGTGGTCTCCCGGGGTCTACCTTGTATCCCCCCTCCCCTATCCTAACGTCTGCTTTCTACTCCTACACTTCAAATTTTCCCCCTAATTACCTCAAAGCCCTCACATCCTATTTCAAATACGCCCTTAGTTGATTCCCAGTAGCAATGGATTGCGTAAATGCCGTACTTCATTCGTATTTCCAGCTTCCATACCGGCGTTACCTGCTCGAGGGGTTACGGCAAAAAACAAATTTCGCCATACACCATCGCGCTCCTACACCTACATAGCTTTCCATTATACTTATAGGCTCGAATAATTGTCTTTAATAAGAGATACGGCGCTCGATATTTAATTGGATAATGCATACCTTTCTCTCGGCACTGAAGCATATTGCAAAATGGTAAATAATGGGTGGCGGGTTCGGGGATATAGAAGCGTTTGGCAACTGATCCAGGAGAGAGGCGGCAAACTCAACGAGTCAACTTCCCACCCACCAGTCCAGCTCCACACTCCGTCCGAATAGGATTCTCTCCTCACACTCCTCGCAAACCTCCTCAACCAACCCTCAAAGGTAAGACAAGATAAATGGGAGTTGTGTTAATCCAAAGGGTGATAAAGTAATTCGTATGTGATCTTCCGGCTTCAGAAAAAGGCAAAACAGAACATAATGTGTCCGCTTTCGTGTATAGCCTAGTCTGTTCCCGGCAACTTTTGAACTGTGTGACTGTACTCTGGCAACACATCGGTAAATAAATGGAAGGTAAATGCATATGAGTACATGGACTCTTATAAAACTAAATTCAAAAGCAACCAGACCCTGAGTTGCCGAGGAAAGGTGTGGGTGAAGGGGGTAGTGGTTATTTTGTGGTAGGCTAGGCTAGGCTAGGCTAGCCTAGCCTAGCCTAGCCTAGCCTATATTTATTTCTATAGCCTATTCATATTTTTGTTGTAGGCTAGTTTCCTTAGACCTCCATTAAGCTTTTAAAAACACACCCTTGAACCCCCTTCAAGACAAATTTGTACATTTCTCGGCCGAAGGCCGATTCCTCCTAGATTCAATTAGGCTAGGCTAGGCTAGCCTACAGGCGAGCGATAAAAATCGACATCTAGGCTAAATGGCACGAAAGGGTTACATAGCCTAGTCCTATCGACAAATAAATGGGGCGCAAGGTCTTGACATCGCCAAACTAACTGAACGAACGTCTTAAAGCTAATGGCACTCAACATGAGGGAGAAAAGGCAACTACCTACTCCCCCCCCCCCCCCCCCCTCCTGCCGCCCATGTGATCGGCCGCCCTCTTTGTATTCACCCCGGGGACAAAATCAGCCCGCGTTTTGCATTCGTGTGACGTAACCGCCCCAACCGGTAATTTGCTTCCCTGGGGTCAACGGAACTCCCCGGAGATGTGAACTAGGGGAGGGGGAGGTCTCAAATTTACCCTGGGCTACCGGTACTTGATTATGGGGGTTTAGTTGTGTGTGTGTGTGTGTTTTTATTTTTTATAGCCTACGTTTTTTATATATAGGCCTATTTTTCTGTTTTCTTTGTCTTGAATGATTTTTGCGGTTGATGCTAGGCCTAGGCTATTTTGTTTTGTTTTTAGGCTATTCTGGTGAGCATTAGTCTAAACGATATTGGTGTTTTCTTTGTCTTGCATTTCTTTGCGGTTGCTATTTTTTATATTATGGCGAGCATTGGACGATTTTTGTGTTTCATTGTCTTGGGCTTCGTTACGGTTGATGTAGTTATGCATGTATAGGCTACATAAGACAATTATTTGTTGTAGTTTAGGAAGTATATGATAGGCTAGTTCATTCCGTGTGCTTTGTTTTGTCTTGAAGGTTTTGAATAATGTTGCCAGTTTCTATTGAAGTCTGGCGAGTATAGCCGAAGACTTTCAGTTTAGGAAATATCTAGGATTTACAGAATTCTTGTAGATATCCCCCCTCTCCCCCCCCCCCCCCTGGTTCTTTAAGAGATCGTTTCTAAGCTGGTTAAAATCATCGGATGTCTACTGAGGGGGTTGAAGATGCGCGCGTTTGTGGTGTGTCAATTTGGGATAATAGGCTACATATCAGAAATTAAGTTTGTGACCTTTTAAATACTAGGATTAATAAAAGTTTGCAATGGTGCTTGAAATGAGTGCAATTATTATTCACTAAAATGTATGTTATGCGATTGTGGGCGAACAAAGTGCGTGGAGTGTGTGGAAAGGTGGTCCGAGCATGGAGGCTAAGCAAGAGTGTCTGCGTGGTGAAATGCGTGTGAACAGATTGAGTGCATGGGCGTTTGTGCTTGGGGGCGAAGCAAAGTGCGTGCGTGCTAAAGTGCGTGAGCACAGTTGAGTGCGTGTGTGTGTGTATGTATGTGTGTGTGAGAATGTGCATGAGAACAGTTAAGTGTGTGAAAAAAGAGTTGTACAGTAAATTTGTGTGAGAGAGGTGCACATAGTTACATAGATACACCGACTGCACAGACCTTGCAGTCCCTACTAGGCAGTCTGAACAATTCTAACAAAATTTGCCACTAAAGGGAAGGTAAGGCTAGCAAAGCAGAAGGTTCTCTCCCCACCAAGAGAGAGAGAGAGAGAGAGAGAAGGGGGAAGGGAGAGAAATAGATACAAAAAGAGAGAAGGGAGGGAGAAAGAGGTGTGGTGAGAGAGAGAGAGAGAGAGAAAGAGAAAGAGAAAGAGAAAGAATTCATGT